>OU963901.1:28192625-29392625 GCA_902850365.2 Chilo suppressalis | reverse complement strand
GAATGACTGTGATGATGAAAATCACGACCTCGTCCCGTCTGGTAAATACCGCGGAGCCGTTTAGCACTCTTTGATTTGCAGTTTAGGCCAGTTGCACACGTTGGCCCAAGGTAGTGGCCCGAATATTGGACCAAAGTCTCGGTTTAACTCCGAATATCGTTGTTTCGATAGTGGTTATCGTTTAACCACTCTTTGCAGAGCATCTTTTGATGTGTTCTAAAAAATTACATCATTTGGTTGGCTTGCTATTGATCTAATAGACAATAATAATAAATAAATAAATATTTCCAACACTCACACCAATTAGCCTAGCCCAAAGTAAGCACTGTAAGGCTTGTGTTATGGGATGCTAGGGTAACGGATAGAATACATATACAGTACTTAAATAAGTATATTTATATAGAAATACATATTAAACATCCATGACTGGAGTACAAATGCTCGTGTTCAAAACACAAACATCTGCCCCCACTGGGATTTGAACCTGGGACCTCTCGAGTCGGGGACACCACACCGGGTATACAAACCACTCGGCTACGGATGTCATCAATATATGAGATATAGGGCAAGGTAAATGTTCTTTTTGAGTTGGAGCGTCCGCCTGGAGAAGTAACTTCATAAAAGTTCCTAAGAAACAATACTAAATTTTGGTGATATTGTATTTCTGCCTGGAGTGAAATTCTAGGGCTCTTTGTGGTAGTGACTAGGATTGGAATAAGAAACACGCACACAACACAAGCCATCGGACATTTTCGATGCTGGGTCTGATCTGTAAAGCTAAATGTATGCTTTTCGTCAAGCGAAACATAAATACTTATTTACCACTCTTTTTTGGCTTACAAATATAATACACCTAATAGCCTCTTTATAATTTACTAGCTGTGCCCCGCGGTGTTACCTGCGGTTAAAACGTAGCCTATGTGTTAATCCAGGGTGTCAGCTAACTCCATAACAAATTTTACTAAAATCGCTCCGGCCGTTTAGACGTGAAGAAGTAACAAACATACACACTCACACACTCACAAACTTTCACCTTTATAATATTATAGTGTGATATTGGCCCAACATCATCACTTAGCGCTTCTGGCCCAATGTGTACAACAAGCCTTAGAGATGACGCTTACAAACTCCGTCTAACGTTTACTCTGAACTTTACATCTAAACAGATAAAGGTGGTTTTGTTTGTTCTCTTAAATCGTGACTGCGGGTGGGGGAAAAGAGGTTTATGCGTACGCGCAAGCCAGTGAGGCACGCGCGAGCGATACAAACGGGCGGTTTTGACGATTCAGCGCGTTTAAATCGAATGAATCGGCGCAGAACTGCTTTCGAACAGTGAAAGTGCTTTGTTGACATGCATATTATTATGTCGAGTGTTAGCCGCTTCTCTCTTCAAACATGCTGAACGGGCTACGGTACGTTAGCGATGCTGTGATACAACTCTTTAATGTGCAAAACAGTACCTAAGTACTTATTGATTAATCATTTTTTGAACTTAAGGCTTAACTGTGTTCCAGCGACGTGCCTGGGACACGTTAATTATAATATGATGCTTGTCAAAGTGGTGTGTTTAATTGTACACGTTTCTTTGTGATACCGATTTCTGAACAAAATATTTTTTGTTTTGTTTGTTGCAGAAGCAACCAAAATGTAGTCTTAGGAACTTCTATGAAGTTATTTATCCAGGTGGACTCTCCAACTCAATAAGAACATTCACACTGCCCTATATCTCATATATCGTCTATTGAAATGTTTCAAATCAAAACCAAAAACAAATGACACGACGATTTCAACTTATCCACTCAAAATCAAAACTCATATTTTGTGCTCAGTAAACTGAGTTTATCTCAGTCAGAGGTCATTATTTTTAACCGAGCAGTTAACGTTAATGAGGTGTATGATTAAAAAGCAATCGGAATGAATGGGAAGTTAAGTTATGTTATCGCTTCCGTGTTTTACGAAGGTTAAATGCAGATAGAACGGTTAACTCCAAAACTGGTGTAATATCGTATATACCAAGGTCAGTAGTTCTATAAGAAAACAATGGCTTATTGAATAGGTGAGTTAATTTTCAAACAAAGTTACTTTAAATAAATAAATATTTCCAACACTCACACCAATTAGCCTAGCCCCAAGCTAAGCACTATAAGGCTTGTGTTATAGGATACTAGAGTAACGGATAGAATACATATACTGTACATATATAAGTATATTCATATAGAAATACATATTAAACATCCATGACTGGAGTACAAATGCTCGTATTCGTCACACAAACATCTGCCCCCACCGGGATTCGAACCCGGGACCTCTCAAGTCGGCGACACCATGAAACCCGGCGTACATACCACTCGGCCAATGAGGTCGTCACTAAACTACGTTTAAAACCTAAGAAACAAAAAAGTTACTTTTTTTGAAAATATAATTATTTCTAATAGCTTTATCGCAATCCATAATAATGCTTTTAAAATGTTATAGATTTACGAAATTGCTAACAAGTACACTATAACGTTAGTGACCATGAAAGTTTAAAACAGCTTTTAAAATGCTACCGAGAAGAAGCGGAATAACCAAACAACGGGTTTTTTTCTCAAATAAAGCGTAGAAATGAAATCTTATAGCTGCTAGACAAGTAGGTCTATCTCGGTTTTGACCCAGAATCAGAGCGAGACAGATTATTCCATTACTCGATTTAAAATGCTTTTGAGGAATCCGAAGTCTCGGACTGCTGACCACTTATAAAATCCGGAATGAGATCTTAAACTTGAAAAACCATCTAAAATGATACTTTAGGAACCACATAAAATGATGCGTGACATGGGGAAAACGACGATTCATTAAAACGAAATTTGTTCATGAATTACACAATGAAACTTTATCAATTTATAAAGTCGAATACTGTCCTTTTAGTAGTATCCCAATCCGCGTAAACTACAACTATTCTATTCTATTCTCCCTATACCTCCATCACCTTTTCTTCAGAGGACCACGCGCGCTGGCCGTCGTTGCCACCGTCCTACTGTGGCCACTATTCCTACACGAACAAAGAAATTTGGTGACTCATTTCTTTGTCGTACTATTCGTAAGTGGAATTCTTTACCCGCGCACGTGTTCCCTCCTTCCTATAATCTGGGGTCCTTTAAGAGAGGCGTGAAGAAGCATTTTTGCAGGCCGGCAAGGTGAGGATGGTGGGTGTGGCAGTTTATAACTGCTGTACCAGCTATCTTCGCGTTTGGACTTTATTACCACTTGACATCAGGTGGGGTAGTCATTTGCCTACCTCGCTATAAAAAAAACAAAAAAAACTAGTATCAACTGTCACTTGATATAAATTGCAACTAGTAATTCGTTTCGTACCCTTATTGCGATGCAATAATAGGGGAATAAAAATGTTCAATAGCAGCAATATTTTAAAAAACGTAACGACCCACCTCACGCCACACAAAGCAGAGCCTATGTAGACTTAAGTAAAACTGTACCTACATGTTATTTAGCAAAACATAGCAGTAAATGTTGTACCATAGAGACAAATAAATTTAAATAATTACCAAAAAGATAGCGAAACTTGGGCCCTTGCGTGCGATGAGAAGGAAAGAGAACTCACGCAGGAGCCCGAGACCGCAAAAACATAACACAAGGTACACAAATAGAATAAACTGAAAATCCTTTTGTTCCAAAAAGCATGTACAATAGATAATAAGTGAAAAAAAAGAAAAAAAAAAAAGAAAAAAAAAGCGTATACATATAATAGAATATTCATTGAAAAGGGGATGGACAATATGTCCAAATTATATTAGTTAAGTAGACATAAGTGAGCATGCCGCATGTTTGCATGATAAAATATAAAAGGCCGCACTGAGTGCACAAACAAATGTATATAACATAACTTAAAAAAAAAGTCAAACTAAATAATGGCATGGGCATACGCCTATGGAGTAATTGTATAAAAAAAAAAAAAAAAGCAGAGCCTATAATGATAAAGACGGACATGTGGTCACTGAGGACTTGAAACATGACTCAGATATTGAGAGAGCACGGAGAACGTTGGCTGTCCGCTGCAACATGCTGACTCGCAGGTTCCCTCGCTGTACTGCAGATGTTAAAATTACCTTGTTCAAGGCCTACTGCCAGACTCTGCACACGTGCGCCCTGTGGGTCATATATACGCAGCGGACATACAACGCTATCCGTGTCCAATATAATAATGGATTGAGGATGTTGTTGGGGCTCCCACGTTACTGCAGTGCATCGGGTATGTTCGCAGATGCACACTTAGACGACTTTCCTTCAGTGATGCGCAAGAGAATTGCATTGTTGATGCACAGGGTTTGTGGGAGCGCCAACAGTATTCTCGATGTTATCGGGAAAAAACCGGAGTGTGCCATTCTGAGGCACTGGGTGAATATACACGTTCATGTGACCAGTGCCTCGGAAGATATATATTAATATATATATCTTGTTGTTTGTTTTAAAATGTACTAACATAGTTTTTAAGGTTTGATTGTTATTTCTATCTGATCTAGTATCTGAAATAAAACATTATTATTATTATAAACAGAGTATGACATTATCATACAAAAAAAAAAATGTTTTTTTCTAAGCATTTAAATAAACAGCTGAATAATAGCGGAAGATGGGAGTTTGTACTTCGTCTGAAACTTGACCCAGTGCATTTTTTCTAGTAAAATTTTGTTCAGATTTTAAACTGTTTTTTCATTAGAAGCTCTATCAATGAAAAAACCATGAATTTTAAAACTTTGAAGTTACAAGTTACATGTACTATTCGGAAATCCTTTTTCTACCACACGATTTACTTATCATTCGCATGGAAATTTTCTAATACGAGTAGGATAAAAAAGTTGAACAAAAGACAAACGGCATTCTTCTTTTATATATAAAATTCTCGTGTCACAATGTTAGTTACCATACTCCTCCGGCGGCCTGAACAATTTTTATGAAATTTTATATGCATATTCCATGGGTCTGAGAATCGGCTACAATCTATTTTTCATATCCTTAAGTGATAATGGTTGTCCACCTGTAACGTAATGTTCTGAAACCTACAATGCGCCTTCGCGCCAAAATTCAAACTATTGGGTATTGTAACGTAGTGCTCTCATATGGGTTAGGAGGAATGTTATCCCAGGAAATTAACAGAACACTACGTTACACACCCCTAAAATTTTTTTGGACAATATTTATTTTTTTATAATGTGGTATTAAAAAATACATACAACCCTAAATTTTCTCTTCTACCACCTGCCCCTATTTTTATGGTGATACGAAGTTCGCTGGCTCAGCTAGTTATTCTATATAATTGTTCCGGCGCTGAGGCGTAATAATAATAATAAGCCTCTTATCCTGAACTACTTTCTTCTTTCTTTGAACTGTGTTTGTCTAAATATCCCTGAGTTCAGTGTGCCTCTTGGCAAAGGCCTCCTCTAACAGTTTCCATTGCACTCTGTCTCTTTTCTTTCTTTCTCCATTTTGGGCCTGCCGTCAGTTTTAGTTCGTCCTCCCACCTCTTGCTTTGTCTTCCTCTGTTCCTTCCCCCATCTCTACGGTACCAGTCTGTTATAATATTGCTCCACTTTTCTTGTGTACCGCGTAGCATGTGCCCAGTACATGTATGCATGGACTGTAGGCGTAATAAACAACCTTAAAACAAAAATCGCCTACTCATTAAGGAAATGTCTTTAGAAAGAATGGAAAATATAGGTCCCCCAATAGATTACCGATTTACCCCAATTCCTGTACAATGCAGTGTCGAATTTGTACTGATTGACTTTTGTACAGTGTTATTTTTTTGTACTTAAGTATATATATAAAACTAGCAAACCCGGCGAACTCCGTTTCGCCACCAGATGGCTTCGTTTTATGTAACATTTCGTTTGGTGATTAAAAGAAGAAGATTTTTTTTGTTTTATATTTGAAAAGGAAAAATATTTATTTCATTTCACAACAGTAATGAATTCATTTCATGTCTCGTTTACACGATGCATAATATTGATTCTTCGCTGAACGACAATGTCTCGCGTTTTAGTTGGATCGCCAACAATAATTACAGCAACATCATTAACGGTGGGTGCATTGAATCTTCGCACATGTTCACCTGTTGGGGTATAATCCGCTCTTATGACAAATTTGTGCGTATCCGATGGCATTCGTTCCAATGCTGTTTTGAACATATAAACCACAGCATTATTAGCGCGAAAAAATGCTTGCAACTGTTCAATAATCCGTCTCTTTAACTGTTGTGTTCCCTGTATATTGCACCGCACATTCAGCTGATCCACCATCGACGAAATGAAATATATTTGCAGAAATTGATGCGGTTCATCTGGTGTTGGCACCATTGAACCATGCAAATGATATATTTGTCCTTGTATCTGTAATTGCAAATAATCATTTGTTGAAGAATACGGTGTAACTTCTGATCATGTCATGGTGTAGTGTGTGGTGTATATGTAGTTGTTATGTGTTGCATTCATTGTGTTGGTGTGAGTGATTGGTTATGTGTGTTGTATCTTTTACCTTGCAAGTCGGCATGAAGCCGCCTTCTCGAATTATATTAGCTCCAAAGGAAGTCATGCGAAAGCAGTTATTGTATTCAAGGATGTGTTAAAGAAAATGGCTGGAATCGGGATCACTTCGATCGAACAATGGTTTCAGTCGCTGTGGTGGTGTAAGTAATGGATCCAGTTTGACTTTTCCACTTGCGCAGCACAATCCAGCCGTTTCTCGCACGTCGATGTTCGCACGTCGTCCTCTAGGCATTTTGGACTATGGACAGAGTGGTGAATTTAACCTCAAATGCACGATCCACATAATTTACACAGTTCAACTTATTACCTTAAAGACAAATGCCTGCTGTTGAAATTGAATAAAAATTTGCACAATACACGTGATTGAGTTGATGGTTTCCAATTGAAATGTTAGGAAACGAATGACTTATTTTTTTTACTTTTTTTTCACAATTTCACAGTGAACACTATACCGGTTTGTCACATGAAATTAACTGAACAGAGAACAATGAGTAGCTGTCAAACAATGTATCACGCACCGGCGCCATCTACTTAAAATATTGGTTTGTAAGTACATGCTGTGTATCAGAGATGGCGCTGTATGAGAAAAAAGATTTTCCCTCTTTTTTGTTGAAAATTTTCCTGAATTTTTTTGCTATAAACCTCACGGAGCCCGAGACCTTTCCAACGTATGCAAAACCGTGGAAATCAGTTCGTGCGTTCTGGAGTTATAGCGTCAGGAAGGAAAACCCGACTTATTTTTATATAGTAGATTACAACGTACTGTACACTTAGCATAAGTATTTGATAAAGTCACAATCTTGAAAATTATGAGATCTCCTACGACGTCATTGCCTTTACCTTGCTACATTTGATAAAAGATGTTGCCAAATTTTTAAAGAGCCATCAATTTCGCATTTTCTTAAAATAATTAAAATAAATTCCTCCAATTTATCTGTTTAACACTTCACAAAAAGTGTTTTTAAAAGTAAAACTAAATACAAATAATTTGTTGTCGTCGGCCTGACAGGAAATCTGTGAAGTTTTATTTTATTTGTTTCTTAGGTTTTCGCGCACATCACTCATTAAATAAAACTAGTTTTTTACGGGTTAATGCACGAAACTTTATTTATTTTAGTGACGTTTCGTAGCCTTTACGGGCTACGTCGTCGGAATCAAATTTTTATTGTAGCCTGTAACCCGTAAAAACCAAGTTTTATTTTGTTCATTTGCAAAAATTAAAGAATTCACTATCAAACAGCTTTCTTTCAAGCATGATCAGAAAAATAAAATCTATTATTTAAGGCCTGGAGGCCTGATTGGTTATAATAAAAATAAGAGACAAATATGTCATAGTTTCTGGAAGTTTTGAATTAATATTGTTTATTTTGATATACTGACAGAAATATTTTTAGTACACATTTATTGTTCATATATTGTTGTAAAACGGAACATTTTCCTTTTTAAAATGGACATGAAGTAATTTTTTATACTTTTAAATATTTGATTATTTCACGAAAGTTGTATGAGAAATAAAATAAACACGTAAAAATTAATAAAAAACAAAAAATATGGTAGTGCAAAATAATTATACACCTTAAGGGCAGTTTCTTAGCCATGTCCTTTGGTCAGCTAATGTACCTAATTTTTTTAAAATTACGTATCTAGAACCGTGCAAATCTTTACTTAAGGTAGGTTTGTTGAACCAATAATTAGACAAATGTATGTATACCCTAACATAGTTACAAAAAAGACAATTTCAAATCAAAATACAATTTGGCAATATGAAATATTGGACATCGATAATTAAAATGATGTGATCCCTAAGGAAATCAGATTCTCAATGTCTTTTTCCCATAAATCTTATTTAAACCCCTACTGACTGTAAAATACGAATGAGTCTTCTTCAATTCAAAGTTTAAACAAAAAACGTTTTCTAAAAGTACAATATTTATTTTTGTTTTATTTGAACTGTAAAAGACCAAACTTAAAGAGAGCAGATTATATATATATTTTAAAAGTAAGTAACCTGGGGAATTACTCCGAGGTTCGTAAGACTATTTTGCGACAGCTAAAATAGATTTGTTAGTATAAGGTTAATAGTCATTCAACTTTAAGTATTAGAAAATTTCTGCCCTAGTAAAATATTCATAAGAAGAAAACATTAAAAGTTTTATTGTTTTAAACTTTCATGGTCACTAACATTATAGCTAACTAGCAAACCAGTGAACCAAATGTTCACCAAAAAAAAATGTATTTAATTAATTGAGAACTTCGGAGATTTTGTGTGGTTTCGTTTGAAATAGAAATCACGTGATTTCTCGAAAACCGGAAGTGCTACGTTACTCACATCCGGTTTGTAGTCTTATCAAACTATTCTTAACTTATAACTTAAACATTCTCTATATCTATCTCTTACGGTTTGGCCGCTGAAACAGCACCACGGACGGACGGACGGACTTGTCTAATAGATAAGAGATAACGGGATTGTGACAGAACGCCACTACATACCAAGATTGGTCAGGGAAGCGATTGAAATAACCAAACACAAGAATTTCAATCGTGAGGACGGGTTTAAATTGTCAAATGTTTGGAATCCAGTGGTTCGTATGTGTAAAAACCGCAAAAATCAAAAAAAAGTGTCAAGTATTGTGTGTCGGGAACAAGTGCGAGTGAATAGTGAGAATGTGACCAGTGGTAGAGGTATCGAGCGCAGTAAAAGACGACGTCAGAGGGTAGACCGATATGTCTGCCAATAACATCTACCCGCAATTACTTCAGTTACTCCGTGGTCATGGCGCTTGCAACAGTGCCGAAATATCGGAGACTCATAAAAAACAAGGTACATGGTAACAATCCCGTTAATAGCTATAACATTAAAAATGACTTAGACGAAGTAATTGCTTAACATATAGACTCTTAAGAAAATGGAACTAGTATAATTTAATAATGTTAACTTTGATATTCTCTTTAATTGAAAGGGACGACCGTACCTATATTTCTGATTAAGTTAGGCTCTATGGCCGATTCCCAGAAAAGCTTATTTCCTTAGCGAGCTCATCAAATTATACTTTTCTAATCGGATATAAAAGAAATATAAGATTTCATCGACCTCCGCGGCCGAGTGATATGTAAACTGGGTTTCATGGTGATGCCAACTCGTGAGGTCCCAGGTTCGAATGCCGATGGGGGCAGATGTTTGTGTGATGAATACGAGCATTTGTACTCCAGTCATGCATGTTTAATATGTATTTTCTATAAATAAATAATAAAATGAATAAATATTTCCAACACTCACACCAATTAGCCTAACCCCAAAGTAAGCACTGTAAAGGCTTGTGTTATGGGATACTAGGGTAACGGATAGAATACATAAATAAGTATATTTATATAGAAATACATATTAAACATCCATGTCTGGAGTACAAATGCTCGTATTCATCACACAAACATCTGCCCCCACCGGGATTCGTACCCGGGACCTCTCGAGTCGGCGACACCATGAAACCCGGCGTACAAACCACTCTCGGCTACGGAGGTCGTCATCTATATAGATATTAATAATATTAATATGGATATATGCTATATATGTATTCTATCCATTACCCTTGTATCCCTGCTTACTTTGGGCCGAGGCTAATTGGAGTGAATGTTAAAAAAATCTTTACTCAAAGTAAAAATACGCCCTGTAAATAGAAAATAGAAAGAAACGGTTTAATAGGTTACTTATATACATAACTGTTTATTTATTAGATTCTTTTGTAATTTTTATCTTTAACTGTACTGTATATTGCGATACCCTGACAGGGTTCATGTTAGGTACTATAAGCATTTTGTAACCATCGATGTAACCACATGAGTGCAATAAATTGAATTGAATTGAATTGTCCGAAGGTGGACCGGATCGAAGAATAAACCTCTCGATAGAAAAAAAAACGTCACTTATTTAAAAATATATTGTCATATTGTAGTGGTAATTTTTTATTTTTGTTATTATTGAAATTATTTTAATTTATCTCTTATCTATTAGACAAGTCCGTCCGTCTGTGGTGCTGTTTCAGCGGCCAAACCGTAAGAGATAGATAAAGAAAATATTTAAGTTATAAGTTAAGAATAGTCTGATAAGACTACAAACCGGATTTGAGTAACGTAGCACTTCCGGTTTTCGAGAAATCAGGTTTTGGTGAACATTTGGTTCACTGGTTTGCTAGTTTATGCTTATTCGATGCGTTCTTGGTGGTATAATGGTACTTATAAAAAAATCGGGAGAAATAATTTTTATAACCATCATCTTAGATACGTTGAAGAAAAAGTTTGGTCCAGTTTATGCACGGAAGAATATGAGATTTTGCATAGACCTTTGTTTTATACGAGGCACATCAAATTACCCAACAATTGAACTGAACAATTCGACGACCTCCGTGGCCGAGTGGTTGGCCGGGTTTTATGGCGTCGCCGACTCGAAAGGTCCCGGGTTCGAATCCCGGTGGGGGCAGATGTTTGTGTGATGAACACGAGCATTTGTACTCCAGTCATGGATGTTTAATACGTATTTCTATATAAATATACTTATATATGTAAAGTATATGTATTCTATCCGTTACCCTAGTATCCCATAACACAAGCCTTATAGTGCTTACTTTGGGGCTAGGGTAATTGGTGTGAGTGTTGGAAATATTTATTCTTTTATTTATTTTATTAACTGAAATAAGACATCATTTTATTAAAAATAAAAAGATGTCTTCTTTCAGTAAAATATCCTATCTTCAATATTTAATATATATTCCCTTTGTGTAACAATCCCGTGGGACGCCCTGTATATCGCAACTATCTGTAGGCTTTATAGTAATATAAGTTATTTACGGGATTGTTACCATGTACCTTATTTTTAGCGAGTTTCCGATATTTAACATGACGGAGTAACATGTTACTCCGTGATCATGGCGCTTGCAACAGTGCCGAAATATCGGAAACTCGCTAAAAACAAGGTACATGGTAACAATCCCGTAAATAACTTATCTCTTATCTATTAGACAAGTCCGTCCGTCTGTCTGTGGTGCTGTTTCAGCGGCCAAACCGTAAGAGATAGATAAAGAGAATATTTAAGTTATAAGTTAAGAATAGTCTGATAAGACTACAAACCGGATTTGAGTAACGTAGCACTTCCGGTTTTCGAGAAATCAGGTTTTGGTGAACATTTGATTCACTGGTTTGCTAGTATTACTATAATGTTAGTGACCATGAAAGTTTAAAACAATATATCTGTAGGCTATAGTGTTATCTTACCATCATGCTTGATGGGTGGCAATCATTATCATCACGTTGTTTTTTTTTAAAAAAAAGTGCTGCCGAGTTTTTTTTTAAAGTTAAAAGGCTGGCGAACGAGCATATAGCCCGTCTGATGGTAAGCGACCACCATAGCTTTTAGACACATGCGAAACCAAAAAAGCCACTCGCACAGTTGCTACCCTGACCCACCCCTTTTCCCTGTGGAGCCCACAAGGTTCACTCTACAAGACAGACCGACAGAAACACAACACCACTAATAATAGGTAGTGTTATTTTAGGGTGAGGCCAAACGAGCGTAATTTTGTGAGTGATGAGTCGCAGAATTTCGGTCGCAGAAATTCTGCTGCATTCGGTTTCATACAAAAAGGCAGTCGGTGCCACACGACAACGCAAAATGAGTTGTCTGCCGACTCAATGCGCATAAGCTCGTCCGAATTTCGGTCGGGGTGAGGGTAGGGGAAGGAAGGGGAGTGGGGAAGCAACAGTTTGTTACAAGTTGCGTGGTGTAATAATTCTTGAAAAACACGTAATGGCATATGATAGTACTTTTCAAACATATCTGGATTTGCACATAAACGTCCATATAAAGCATGGAACTGTCCACATATCAGCCTCTGACTGTTCAGTGGGTTTACCCAGTTTCTTTTTCTGGCCTCATCTTCTGAATATGCTTCGTAAATACACAATATTTTTAATGGATCCAT
The DNA here is from genome assembly GCA_902850365.2 of Chilo suppressalis. Classification (NCBI taxonomy): domain Eukaryota; kingdom Metazoa; phylum Arthropoda; class Insecta; order Lepidoptera; family Crambidae; genus Chilo; species Chilo suppressalis. Next base: position 29,380,111 of record OU963901.1, on the reverse strand, counting down.
TGCACTCGACGACACGAACACTCCGTACTAACGCTCAATAGTAACTGAATAAATTACGTTCGTATGGCAGCTCAACAGAAATTCAGTTGGACGTAAAATAAGTGACCGAAAATAAGCGACTCACAACTCACAAAATTACGCTCGTTTGGCTTCACCCTTAATGTGTGTTTCTGTAAGACGGAAGTTGCTTCCCCAGACGGGCGCTTCAATTCGTGCGGAAAATCCGCTATGTCCTACCTCTCTTAAGGTGCGCTTCGTTAATGGATACACATGCACACTATTATCAACTTTACGAGTCACTTTATAATAATGTGTAATTTAGTTACGAGTTTTTCGTGCGCTCAGCATCATATCGTTTGGTTGAAGCACTATCATTATTATGCTAAGAAGAATGGGTTCCCTCTATCTGGTTGAATCTTGTTGCTCCGAATTCATTTAATATTTTATAAGGCATATTTTTTAATGAGAATATGTCCGAATTTACTATGGCATACTATAAAGAAGACAGAATTGATTAGACAATTCCGTTAAGCATAATCAGTATTGATGGTCAGTAGGTTTGGTTAGGTTAGTGTGATGACCTTTGGGTGTTTGGTGTGTGGTGACCTTTGGGTCAGGACAATGTTAAAATTGGCCTAAGAACCAACACCAATTTGGCATTTATGATAATTCTTAGTATATTTTTTGAGATAATTATCAGTATTTAGATTGTGACGGACACTTCCAGTTAAGTAAGCTAAATTAAAAAGTTAATAAATAATCTGAGACAATAAATACCATTTAATGTGTATAATCTATGACAGCGCTGCAAACAAAAAACTCTTTCTTCCTAATGCCGCCACTTCACTTGGCTATTCGTATTTGCTATTTAAAAACATGACATCAGTCTGTCCTTTTCATTCCTTATTAAGCATGACAAGGACAAACTGTTGTCAAGTGAAGGGCCGGCATAAACTCGGTACTCTGTGGTTGTGGTGCAGGCAGTTTGCATTCGTAGTAATCTGTGGCATTCGTGCATTCTCGTCAAAGAGTACTTTTTATATACGGAAAATTCTCGTTCGGATTACCTGTTGTGTGTGTTTATTTGCGATTGTTTTTCCTTTAATTTATCTATTACTATTTCTGCTATCTAATATGCCATCGATGTAACCAAAGAGCAGAGACCTTATTACCAAGTACTAGTGAACCTGCGCCACAACATCCTGAGAGGATCATACTGCCAAATTATTCAAGAGCACCTGATACACATTCACGCTGCATATTTACACAATATACATGTGTAAACAAATAAATACAATGTGATACAATTTATGTGAAAAATAGTCAATGAATAATAAGAAGCAAAACTATTGTTTTTATTTTATTCATGATTCCTCCTTACCAAGTTTTTCCTAATAGTGATTCTTTAAAATCGCACCGAATAAAATGAATTAGTTGTAATATAAATCACTTCATACTGTTCTCATACTAAGTTCATAGGTTGACCTATGTTTCATTGAATATTAAACATAACCTCAAAAAATTTTAGTTTTCCTAATATTTGAAGTTCTCAGAAGTGTCCGTCAATAATCTTTGTTTTTACAGTCATTTACTTGCGATTTCGAACCTAGAAAATAATATTTCATGATTGTTGGTTCTTAGGCTAACTATGTATGGACGCAGAACAATGTCCTTTAGTCACCTCATAGATAATATAAAGACCATTCTGACTGTGAAGTTTCTGGGGTATGATGATTTTGCTATTTCATTACTGTGAATATTAAATGTATGGCTTAAGATGATTCCGGCATACAAAATTATGCGTTTGAATGTCTGCTAAATGAGTGAATGCCAAATGATTTTCTGCGAATTGAAGTTAATGCCATCCGCAGATATGCATAATAATATTATGACATTAAAAGTTCTGCGATATCCAGGTATACCCAAAAAGAAGACCTGCATCTTGACCTAGAACCGGTATTATGGTTCAATTATTCGCGGCGAATATGAAAAAGCTTATGGTTTATAATTGCATTTATTGAGCATTCCGTTAAACTTAAAACTAGTTTTTATTAATAAGGTTGTTCGTAAAGACCCCTTTGTAAATTTTTATTTTATTTTTATTTTCTCGAATCGAAGAGTCATTGTGAAAGTTAAGAATCTTGCTCAACATTCGACCATTGGATAAGTGATCAAAAAATTGCTATTTACGAGTGTACTTCAGACAAATGCATAGAGCAATACGAAAGGGAGAAGTCACATAAACAAAACAACACTGCAACTACGGCACTCACACATAAACGTCCCGCCAATAACTTATATTACGTACTATAATTTTAGTAAAATTTATAAATAAGTATATAAGACAATATCTTTTAATGGAAATTGTAAAAGTAATTAAACCGGATATACTGTACTTCCAGGGCCCAAAAGTAAAAACTTCACAGTTTTGTTGGTTGTAATTTCGCATTTTTGTTGTTAAAAAGGTTTCTGTTAACCACATTATTAAAAAAAATGTCACACTTATGCACTGGTAGTTTTTTGGAAAAAAATATTGAAAATTTTTACTTTTCTTATCAAGTGGTGATACTTCACACTAGGTTAGGTTAGGTTAGTGTTGTGACCAAACGCGCGAGCCGAGCGAGCAAAGCGAGCGTGCCGCGGCAGCGGCCGGCGAAGCGCCAGAAAAAAAAAACTGTTAAAAAGACCTTTTCTACAGAAAAAAACAAGTATCACCTTTTGGGCCCTGGAAGTACAGTTTTACCATTAAACCAATGTGTTGCTCTGAAAATAAAGATTTTATTTAATTATGTATGTAGGTTAAAACATTATAAATCAAAAAATAATAAAAAAAAAAAATGGTTGCCTGTAAAGTCGGTTTTACGGGCGAAGATTTTACGTGACAACGTCTTTTTCTCGGTAGAATATTTATTGATATGAATATAATTAAATTGCACAATAGGAACAAGGAATTGAATGAAAATAAGAATTGCACAAATTTTAACTATAGAAATATATTTTGTTTACTAAAACATTGTACATGTAAACTTAAACTTAACACGAGAGACTCATCGTAACGTTACCGAGCGTTACACTTTTTCATAAGTGACTCCCAGCCGCAACCTAATTTAAGACGTTGTCACGTCAAAAAAACAAAATAAAAATACACGACCCTATACCCCGCTCCCCACGACAACGGCTAACTAGAGCCGAGGTCCGAGTCTCCTCTCCGCCCTCTAGTAGAGCCGACCCCCTCAGGTTCGAGCGGTCTTGAGGCTCCAGACGGAGAGGAGATTCCCCCCGTGGGGAGACGACATCCGCCTGGAATACCTCTAGAGGCACTCGCCAATTCTTGGCATGAGATCCCCTTAGGATCTCGCCGTCCCCAAACCCGGTGACGCTGTAAAGGTCATCTGCGACCAACAGCATACACACTAAAAAAAACACACTATACATCGCCAAATTCTGCACAGATGTATCGTTTGTATGCCCAACTCGACAGAGGGAAAAGCTGTGTAAGTCTACTCCCCTCCAGGGGGTCAATCGCCTAACGGAATGGCTATGGTATCGCTATAGCTTACGATTTTATTTTGTTATTTCTGACCGCTGAAGGTTTTCAAATACCTTACGCTCAAGTTCTTTTACATTGTTGTTACCAATACAAAAGAAGAAAAACGCGGGCCATTTGAAAACGTTCTGCGGTAAGAAATTACAAAATGAAAACGTAAGCAATAGCGTTAGCAATAGCAATCCAGTTAGGCAATAGGACTGATGACTAATTCTTTTTTCTTCGTTTATCAGGTAGATTATCAAAAAGTATTGGACACGTATTTTTTCTTTTTTCACATAATATAAACATTGCAGAGATATATTGATTTGAAAAGTCGAATGACGTCACGTTTTGGTACAATTTTCACTTTAAAGTGACGTCACGAGCCCCTACTACCAAACTTTGACGCGCTATAACTTTGACATCTTTTGGTTGATTGCCCAAAGAAAAAATACGTGTCCATTAGTTTTTGATCAGCTAACTGACGGACTAAATAGAATTTCGTTTACTGTACCCCGTCATCACCCCTAATGGCCCCCTGGCAGCGTCGGTCCTCTCCCCACTGGGCCCATCAGGTGGGTCACGACTCGGTATTCATGATAGGTTCTGTAGGTTCATAGGCGAGGCCTGCAGTCCAGTAGAGATTTTAAGAACCTGACGGCCTTGTTGATAACTATATTCTAATTTGATAATGTTTTCTGCATCTGTACATTTTTTATTTGTTTCTTAGGTTTTCACGCACATCACTCATTAAATAAAACTAGTTTTAACGGGTTAATGCACAAACTTTATTTATTTATTGACGTTTCGCAGCCTTTTCAGGTCAGAATACTGATTTTTTATTTAATTTTGTCGAGCTACCTTCGAAAGACTTTTATTGATAGAAAGCCTCTCTGAGTTTGTTTCGCCGGTTCTTCTCAGAAAGGTCTCCCAATTTTGGAACCGATGGTACCTAGTTTACGGTAGTTAGGGTCAAATAAATAAACTCAAATAAATAAAATAAAAATAAATAAATTAACTAATAAATTCATAGATAGACAATCAAATTTTAAAAATCTTCCAATGAAATAACCGAATGTACATTTTTTGTTTTTTTCTTACTAAAAAATAATGAGAACATAATATCTGAAGCGGTCGAGATTGTGCCGCTCAACTCAACCTCCTTCATCTTATTATATTTTCACTTTAAGTATTTACTTAACTGCTGGATGTTTAAATCTAAAGAAAAACAATGTTTATCTTGATGCCCTGAATGCAATCTTCTGCACCGTTTAGCCTTGAAAGCTAACTCTAAAATAAGAAACACAACGCCATCTTTAAGATTGTTTGACTGTAGTATTTTGTAAGTCACAGGTTACTTTCCCAAGAGCGCTCGAATTCGAGCGGGAAATCTCTTGACTCTTTTAATAATTATGAAAAAGTCTTTTATATTTTTTTTTTCAATAACTCTTAGTAACTGTTAAGGTTAGCGTTTACTTAATTTCACATGGGAATGAATATTACTTCCATTATTTCACACCAACGTAATTTACACTGTTGGCCTAAAATTTGTCCCTATGGATGGAATAAGGAGATTGGGCCAAGACCCACCACGCGGGCCCAGTGCGGATTGGCGGGTGCTAACGACTGCAGATGCAACCGGGACCAACGGCTTAATGTGCCTTCCGAAGCACGGAGGAACTCGAGATAGAAGATTTTTGGTCACCCATCCAATGGCCGACCACTGCGAAATTTGATTAACTTCAACGATCGCACCCGTACGAGCTAACCACCTGTGCCTTCGAGCTCCTTAAAATTTGTCTGCGTCAGCGTAAAGCATATTTTCCCACATTTATTAGTACAATTATAGTTTCCCATGATTAATGGCGCGCAAGACGCTTTCACGCACCTATACTACACTCTCATTGAAAAACTGTTACAGTACCGTCTTCATCACACAGGACCGTACTCAGGGCCCCCAGTCTCATTCCCATAGGGGCCCAAAACGAAACAATTCTTGTGTAAATATTTTTCATTATATTTTTTTTGCTACGTACTAAAATTACATCGTATTTAAATAATTTTGGCTTACAACTTTTCTTAGTCTTGTGTCTTTTAATTTCGCGTCAAAGGAGATCTTCTTCTACTTCCTTACTGATTCCATTCAGCGGCCAGACAGACATATTGACAGCTGACAAAAGACCGCATTTGAAATATGAGTATGGATTATTATAATCCAATCGTAGCAGAAAAAAATATGACAACATTTTTAGAATTTGAAATTCTTTTGTAGTTTTTCAACACACACTAATAAGCCTAGACCATAATTTTCCCCGCTGAAATTCAAACCTAGGACCTCTGAATAGGCCACGCTTTGAAAACTGCTGTATATACCACACACCAGCACGGAGGTCGTCGATTATTATCATTAAATAAAACTAGTTTTTTACGGGTTAATGCACGAAACTTTATTTATTTATTGATGTTTCACAGCCTTCACAGGCTACGTCGTCGGAATCAAATTTTATTTAATTTTGTCGAGCTACCTTCGAAAGTCTTTCATTGAGCGTTCGGTTATTTCATTGTTCAATTTTTAAAGTTTTATTGTCTATGTAAGAAATTTATTACTTATTTTAGTTAATAAAGTATTTTATTTAAAATTCTTTTTTGTAATTTTGAGTTTATTTATTTGACCCTAACTACCGTAAACTACCACCGGTTCCAAAATTGGGAGACCTTTCTGAGAAGAACCGGCGAAACAAACTTAAGAGAGGCTTTCTATCTCCTTCTTATGTTAAATTATGCAAACTAAAAGAACTAATAGTATCTGTTGGTCTTGCAGAAACAAATAGATTATTATCATGTTATTGGGCCCTAGCATACCTTTATGCGGCTCTGGTTGCATAATCTGTCATAGTTGAACAGGTGTAGGATTTACCGGTGCACCGTGATAGGTGATAGTGTGAATAATAACACACGGCCTTCATTACTTCTACTGTTCGAGATGAGCGCAGATTCTCACGTCATTTTGTTACGTTCTGCTACCACGGTAAAATTAAATATGTTATTAGGTTGGAAGCGATCACATTGAAATAAGTTTTGATTTGTCGAGGAAAACTATTCTTATACAATAGATATTTATTTATTTACTCTTTATTGTCATTTAACAACAAATGGCGGACTTAATGCCACATGACATTCTCTACCAGTCAACCATCGGGCTAAGCAGAGACATTATGCGGTAAAGTAAATAAAAGCAAAAGGTGAAAGAAAAAAAAATAATTGATAAAACTACATGATTCTTAATATAAAAATTATAATACATAACATCTATAAATATACCTTCATAACTACATATATATACATCCATATTTATATATACGATAAATACCTAAATATATACAATAATAAATACCACTATACTTACTTAAGAATACTATAATAAAACAAAATACTACTACAAATAATATTAATATTAGGCGGATTGACCAGAGTTTGATCATAATATAAAAATTGAAATTCTTATGACTTCTTAGCGAAATGCTGATGTACGAGGACCTTGAAAGCAGGTTTACTGTTTTTCTCACGCTCTCCGGAAGGTCGTTCCAGAGACGGATAGCTTGGAGACAAATTGAGTTTGATACGAAGCTGGAGCAGTGGGAGGGGATGGACAAAAGAAGATTTTCAGATGAACGAAGGGGACGAGAGTGTGTGGAACTTAAAAACTGAAATTTGGACTTCAGATAAGACGGAGCATTAGGGTCAAAAGGAATTGAGAAAAGAGATGTGAGAATTCTTAAATCACGACGGTCTGAAAGAGGCGGCCAATTGAGTTCACGGCGAAATGAAGTAATATGATCATATTTCCGTAGACTGAATATAAATCGAATGAAAAGTTTACTAGAAAAAAATCCACGCAGACCAGGCAGCGGACGGGACTTGAACCCGCTAGCTGCTAGATGTTTAAATCTTAGATTTAAACATCTAGCAGTAAAATGCTTAAAAAGTAAATAAAATCATAACTATAATTGCTAAGGCAGCGGACGGGACTCGAACCCGCTAGCTGCTAGATGTTTAAATCTTAGATTTAAACATCTAGCAGTTAAATGCTTAAAAAATAAATAAAATCATAACTATAATTGCTATTTCTTCTTTCAAATGTTTAATACTTGAAAAAGTATTCATTTGACATTGTGGGTTACCTACAATGCGAAGAGATGGCGCTGCCTTGCAGCTTAAGGCTAGGAAAATTTCGACGCGGCTAATAGGGCCGTGGTAGCATAATGGTCAGTGCATTTGCCCGGATAGCGAAGGATTTGGAGCGGTGTCTTAACAGCTGTTAAGACACCGCTCTAAATTTACCAAGAATATCTTTATTTAGGTCAAGATAATTGTGTAGATATAATTGTGTTTGATAGTTTACTATCTATCATTCATAAAAAAACCTTTTACGACTTTTTTTTATCAAAGATTTATTAAAAATGTCATTTGCATCATGGTTCCACGAAAGCATACCATTTTTTTGTTTTATCATCATCGTCATCAACCTATTAATATCCCCACTGCTGGGGCACAGGCCTTCCCTATGCACGGAATAGGGAGATTGGGCCATGACAAACCACGCGGGCCCAGTGCGGATTGGCGGATGCTACCGAATGCAGAAGCAGCCGGGACCAGCGGCTTAACGTGCCTTCTTAAGTACGGAGAAACTCGAGTTAGAAGATTCTTGGTCCCCCATCAGTGACCGACCACTGCGAAAGTTGCTTAACTTTAACGATCGCAGCCGCATGCGCTAATCACCTACGCGATCCAGCTCCTCATGTTTTCACCTATTTGTTATTGTTTTGGTAAACGCATGTAGTCGTGCATCACAAAAGTAAAGCAACTTGAATCGATGATTTTACACCAGGCAACGACGACGCAACTCACTTGTAGACAAATAATATTATAGTTATGATTTTATTTATTTTTTAAGCATTTAACTGCTAGATGTTTAAATCTAAGGAAAAGCTTACTAGAAAAAAAATCCACGCGGACCAGGCAGCGGACGGGACGGGGATTTAAACATCTAGCAGTTAAATGCTTAAAAAATAAATAAAATCATAACTATAATTGCTATTTCTTCTTTCAAATGTTTAATACTTGAAAAAGTATTCATTTGACATTGTGGGTTACCTACAATGCGAAGAGATGGCGCTGCCTTGCAGCTTAAGGCTAGGAAAATTTCGACGCCTATTAGCCAATAGGGCCGTGGTAGCATAATGGTCAAATAATATTATTTTATAAAGGGTATTTTCTACATTTCGTGACGACGACGACCTCCGTGGCCGAGTGGTTTGTACGCCGGGTTTCATGGTGTCGCCGACTCGAGAAGTCCCGGGTTCGAATTGTTTGTTCGTGGAGGCAAATGTTTGTGTGATGAATACGAGTATTTGTACTCCAGTCATGGATGTTTAATATATATTCTATCCGTTACCCTAGCATCCCATAAAACAAGCCTTACAGTGCGAGTGTTGGAAATATTTATAAGGGATTATTCTTTGATCCCTGGATACAATTTAAATATCTGAAGAGTTGTGTTAATTTTTCGGTCGTATTCATTTTTGATGTTGAATATGATATTTAAATTTGTGATTGGCTAAAATTTATTCGGTAGATAAAGTTACAAGCGAGAATCGAAAAATCGGTCCTTATAGATACTTATATATTTAAACGGAAGATAAATGTTCCGATAATTATGTCGAAGCCAATAAGATATCAATATCAGCAATCTAAGACTTCTCATCAGGGTCATCGGAAACTCGTGAATTTTACAATCTTACATCTATCTGAATTATAGATTAAAGATGTCCAACTTCTTTTGAAATCCTATTAAAGGTTTCCTACAAAAATGAATGGCGGTTATGTGAAAAACATACTTACTCATATAATCTTGGTTACCGAGAATTCCCCGTACATGTAGAGTTGGAGATTGGATGAAACATCTAATATTTTGCGCAGAAAACTTGCAAGTACCCCCAGTTTCAATATAAAACGATCACAGATCAGTAACAATTACACCGCGATGACTATACCATGCCACGGTAATAATATCATACAGTATTCTATCTTCATACAAACGGTCGGAAAGCGAGTCATACCTACGCCACTCGAGTTCGATGTGCTCTCGGCGGGCACCCAGTCGCGAATGCGCCGCCGCGCCGCAACGACGACCGAACGGTCTGAATTGTTTTTTATGCAGTTAGCCGTGCTTAAACATGCGTTTTGTGTTGTAAATATTTGATTTAATTAAGTAGATACCTACATAATTTAGTATGGAAAAGAACAAACGACGATCAGTATCGTACAACAGCACAATTGCTGTTTTTGGTTGCTTGAACTCTTCAATAACACACCCAGAGATATCATTTTTTAAATTACCTGAAATATTAGAAAGGTGTCTTACCTTTATAGAATATTTTTTATATACCTATCTACTAGTACGTTATTTGTTTCTAATATTTAGGTATTTCGGTTTTTCCATCGGGCAAAATATCTGGAATAATATATAAATAAGTGGTTAGGATGAAAAAAGAGACAAACGAGTAATCTACCTACACTCGCGTTAAAAACAAAACTACATAAAATACTGTAGGCTGGCGGCCCTACCGCGTGCCAACGCAGCGTTCGGTGTAGGCATTTATTTTCAAGGACAGGGCGGAGTCACAATACTGTATAGATAATATTACCGTGACCGTGAGGAGCTCGATGGCGTGGTGGTTAGCGCGTTCGGCTGCGATCGTTGTAGTTAAGCAACTTTCGCAGTGGTCGGTCATTGGATGGGTGACCAAAAATTTCTATCTCGAGTTCCTCCGTGCTTCGGAAGGCACGTTAAGCCGTTGGTCCCTGTTGCATCTGCAATCGTTAGCACCCGCCAATCCGCACTGACCCGCGTGGTGGGTCATGGCCCAATCTCCCTATTCCATACTTAAGGAAGGCCTGTGCCCCAGCAGTGGGGACATAAAAAGGCTGATGATGATGATGATGACTATACCATGACGGGTGTTCTGATGAGTTATGACCAGACCAGACCATTTGCCTATCCGGCTATAAAAAAAAAATAAAAAAAAACAAATGAAAAATATTACACATTTCGACAGTTAAACGAATTTCTCTACCGGTATTATAGATATTAACGGGATTGTTACCATTACTGATGATTGTTACCATTACTGCTGAGAAAGGTGTAAAAACGAATGCAGTTGTGTATCAAAATACAGTCCTGACGAACCTTGTGGAACCTGTTTCTCATACCATGTTCAATAACAGGCATTGGGTATTCCAACAAGATTGGGCGCAAGAGCACACAAGACTGGCTGGCGGCGCGTGAAATCGACTTCATCCGGCACGAAGACTGGCCCTCCTCCAGTCCAGATTTGAGTCCGTTAGATTACAAGATATGACAACATTTGGAGGAAAAGGCGTGCTAAAGCCTCATCCCAATTTGGAGTCACTCAAGACATCCTTGATTAAGGCAGCCGCCGATATTGACATGGACCTCGTTCGTGCTGCGATAGACGACTGGCTGCGCAGATTGAAGGCCTGTATTCAAAATCACGGAGGTCATATTGAATAAACTTTATTGTCATAAGAATCTATGATTTGTTAAGTTCATTTTGGTATATAAATTATTACATAATGAATATACTTGTTTCAATTATTTTATATTAAACATGTGACAGAATATAAAATATAAAATACACTTAGAGCATAATATAAGCGAGGCTTGTCGACATTTTTCAACGAGCAATAAATGTGAAATTCGCAGATTAAGTGGATATACTGTATCTTTTCATATCGAGTTTTTTCAATAAATAAACAAATCGCCTTTTGCTGAGGTTCAGTTGAGCCCATGTTTTCATTAATCCCATTTCCACAAGATTTATTCCGCGAAATGAAATTCGATTTTCTCGCTTCGATTACTCCAGTAAATTCAATTCGAAATTTGTTATTTATTTATTGACTATCGGTTTCAAAATTTTTAGTGATCGTTTCTCTCGAACTTGCGTAAGACGAATTTAGACGTTGATCCTAACTAAATTTGCAGTTATCAGCTTCTACCATTAGCAATAGTCAAGTTGTTAAAGTACTAGCAAACCTGTGAACCAAATGTTCACCAAAAAAAAAAGTATTTAATTAATTGAGAACTTCGGAGATTTTGTGTGGTTTCGTTTGAAATAGAAATCACGTGATTTCTCGAAAACCGGAAGTGCTACGTTACTCACATCCGGTTTGTAGTCTTATCAGACTATTCTTAACTTATAACTTAAACATTCTCTATATCTATCTCTTACGGTTTGGCCGCTGAAACAGCACCACGGACGGACGGACGGACGGACGGACTTGTCTAATAGATAAGAGATTCCCCCTGTTCGGTGCAATAATAGAACATTAATTATGTTTCATACTTGCAATTTACAGCCGTCTTGGCTCGTGGCCTAATTTAGGTCATGATAAGAAGAAGTGAAATTCTTCAATCTCTCAGAAAAATAATTCTTTCAAGAGAGCTATGAAACTATGGTTTCCTAAACGGACAAAAGCTTATACAAATCAAGTGTGATGACTTCCTGAAGCATGTCTATATATTAACAATTAGAATTGTTACAAGTTTTTTAGCAGCACTCATAAACGTCAGTTAAATTTAAAGGTTTTGAAGGAAAAGAAGTTTCATCTGTGATACCACAATCTTTAAATTAACTCAAAAAATTACTGAGTTCTCCGATTGTTTCCGTATTCCACAAGCCTGCAAAACTGTCCATAACATTGTACAATGGTGGTCCATTCATTTGAGCCGAAAAGTCCAGCTTGCCCTACTAAAATCACAAATCCACTACTGGTTCTGTGAAATTAATTATAATGGTAATGAGGATCAATCACATAACTGCAATTCTGATTTTTACCAAATTCTTCGTATGCGCAATATATTGCTGAGCAGTTTATTTTATCAAGTATTCCAAGAGACTGCTCTGCCGTTCGAAGCGCACAGTGAACCGATCATTACAGATGACATCACAGCTGCATTCATTCTTGGGCGCGTTTCTAAAATATGTATACTTGTTATGCTTCTCATGTTTGAATTTAGTGTTGCCGAACTATCGATATTAGAACTATCGACAGTTTGCATCGAAAATCATGTACCCTATCGATAGATAGGCCTATCGATAGCTCAGAACAGGGCAATACTATCGAATGAGTGCAATACTATAGATACTATCGATACTATTGTAGTTCGTTAATAACAAACTATTGATAGTATCGATACTATCGATAGTGTTGATTTTATCTGCAACAATACTATCGATAGTATCGATACTAGCGATTGTTTTGGGCTTAAGTTTGCGATTGACTATAATACCTGAAAATTATAAACAATACTATTGCAAATTGTTAAACCATCGACAGTATGGCTGAAAATAAAATCGACAGTATTGATACTATCGATAGTTTGTTATTATCGAACTATCGATACTATCGATAGTTTGTTATTAACGAACTACAATACTACCGATAGTGTCGATCGTATTTAACTCATCCGATAGTATTGGCTTTTTCTGTGCTATCGATAGTATCGATACTATCGATAAGCCGATCGATTGTCATACGATTGGTTGGCTATCGATAGACTATCGATTAATCATCGATAGTCAACTATCGGTTGGCAACACTAGTAGAATGCATTTAAAACATACATGTGACACAAAAGTATTTTTAACATTAAAATCGAAAATACAACATATGTTATGTTGTTAAATCGATGAAATTAATCAATATATACATTTTATTTATAAATAAAGCGAAATTCAGTGTCTTATTTATTACTTCCTTGGTCAAGAAATAATCTCGAAATAAACATGTAATTCTTCATTGAGGAAATCAAATAAAAATACACAAAGTTTACCAGAAGTAATAAATAATAATAAAATTTTCCAACACACACCAATTAGCCTAGCCCCAAAGTAAGCACAGTAAGGCTTGTGTTATGGGATACTAGGGTAACAGATAGAATACATATACAGTACATATATATTTATATAGAAATACATATTTAAACATCCATGACTGGAGTACAAATGCTCGTATTCATCACACAAACATCTGCCCTCACTGGTATTCGAACCCGGGACCTCTCGAGACGGCGACACCATGGAACCCGGCGTACAAACCACTCGGCTTCAAAATAAAGTTGCACTAAAGTTGCGGTATCTTCGTCATTTTTAGTCCGATTTAAATATTTTTTCGGCTGCGATCGTTGAAGTTAAGCAACTTTCGCAGTGGTCGGTCATTGGATGGGTGACCAAAAATTTACTATCTCGAGCTCCTTCGTGCTTCGGAAGGCACGTTAAGCCGTTGGTCCCGGCTGCATCTGCAGTCGTTAGCACTCACTAATCCGCATTGCGCCCGCGTGGTGGGTCATGGCCCAATCTCCCTATTCCATCCATAGGGAAGGCCTGTGCCCCAGCAGTGGGGCCATTAATAGGCTGATGATGATGATGATGATGATGAAATATTTTTTTTCACGTTATTTACTGGTTTTTTTGTGACCATAATTCTGCATACTCTACAAAAACATGTCTGATCCTCATTAAACACAAAATAAAGTGAAGGATCTTATACAAATTGTTAATCTATTAAGCTCGCTAAGTCAAGAAAGTAAGATTTAGTAATTTAGGAAGTTCGGGCTTGCCCTATTCTGAAGCATAAGGCATATACTAAATACAAAAATATGAATAGCCACGCCAAAGTTCACATACAGCAAAAATAAATAAGTTATATCCATTTGAACTGCAGTGCAATGAACTATTAGGTGAAAAGCGAGCGAGTCGGATGTCTGTGAGTCTGTCAAGCATGACATCTCGGTATTACTCATACAACCTTGTGCCACCGTAATAGAGCTCATGATTGAATACAACATAATCTGCTATATCTAAAACATCTGAAGATTCTTAGAATCTCAATAAATCAATATTTTATTTGATTAATAAAATGACTTATTCTGACTTTTAAATAACAGAATTGGGAGTTTAGTAGTTTTGTCTCATATTTCTTTCCTTCGGAACATAAACTTCGTTTATTTGAATGAATAAATGAATGATTAGAATGAATGAATGAATGAATGATTTATTTTATTTATGAATGATTGAATGAATGATTTATTTATTTCTCTCACAAAGTCACATTTATAACAGTATCATTTAATTCTCACATACATTATAAACGCCTTAGTACGAGTAACTTTGTACGTGTGTTCATCTCTGAAAAGTTTTTTTTTAAACCGCTGATTTCAATAAATTTGGTATAAAGTCCAGGAAACCTTGAAGACGAACCCATTTTTTGGTGTAAATATTTTTCGAGATGGTAACTATGTCACGATAATATTTATGGATAACCATTTAGTTTTGAGGAGGTCGATGGCGTAGAGGAGGTCGATGGCGTAAGTGATTACCGCGTTCGGCTGCGATCGTTGAAGTTAAGCAACTTTCGCAGTGGTCGGTCATTGGATGGGTGACCAAAAAAAAAAATTTACTATCTCGAGCTCCTCCGTGCTTCGGAAGGCACGTTAAGCCGTTGGTCCCGGCTGCATCTGCAGTCGTTAGCACCCACCAATCCGCACTGGGCCCGCGTGGTGGGTCATGGCCCAATCTCCCTATTCCATCCATAGGGAAGGCCTGTGCCCCAGCAGTGGGGACATTAATAGGCTGATGATGATGATGATGATTTAGTTTTGAAGACGAAGAATCACGGGCATCTTTTGTAGTGAAAAACAAAACTATTCTAAACTCCTAAACATTCTGTAAAACAATGAAGGTCCTAAAATTGGATTTTTGATTATTGTTTTGCAAGTGTAGTAGCTATAACAATTTGTATTAACTTACAATTCCCGAAACCCGAAAACAGCCTAAGAAAGCATCAATATTTACCAATTTCCGCGAAATATTCCTTTGTAACTGCTTAGTGGTAAACAATGAATAGTAAATAATTGCGTTCAGAGACTACAGATGAAGATATTAATAACAAAACCGATGTTTTATGGGTCATATATAATTTTCTAAGGAAAACATTTATTTATTTATTCAAAATACATTACACCATTATAACAGGTATATACCTAATTCAATAGTGTAGTCGTCCTTTCAAACTAACAAAAAAATCTTATAAAATTTCATTAATTTAATTATTAACAATATTATTTTAATGTTGTAAACTATATAAAAATGACAATATGTCAATAAAGATAAATAAAAGAAAAAACAATGTCTATGTAAGCAAATGTCAATTAAAAATCTATAAAAGTAACTTCGATTTAGGATGCATTACCAAGTCGATTACAAATCATCATCAGCCTATTAATGTCCCCACTGCTGGGGCACAGGCCTTCCCTATGGATGGAATAGGGAGATTGGGCCATAACCCACCACGCGGGCCCAGTGCGGATTGGTGGGTGCTAACGACTGCAAATGCAGCCGGGACCAAAGGTTTAACGTGCCTTCCGAAGCACGGAGGAGCTCGAGATAGTAAATTTTTGGTCACCCATCCAATGACCGACCACTGCGAAAGTTGCTTAACCGAGCCGAACGCGCTAGCCACCTGCGCCATCGAGCTCCTCAATATTATTACAAATATTGTCAATAAAATTTGGCAATGAGTTCATGAGTTAAAGTACATTCGAAAAATGAGGAACGGTTTTTTTTCGTCAGAAAGTCGGGAGAAAAGTGAAAAAGCGGTACGATCTGACAACACTGGTCATGATCCAGCAGATGTTGTCGGGACCAAATAGGTACATATGCCATATTATTAAGAACCCAGAATAGTTGTTTACCCATGATGTGTCTGACCATTGTAAAAGCCGTATGTCATAAAGAACTAGTGTGCTTATGACCAAAAGACTGATGTGAAACTTCTTTAGCTCCATCTGTATGTATATATACAATATATACATGTATGTACATATACATATTTCATTTACTAGCTATAAGAGAAAGAGAGAAACTGATGTGAAACTTCCTTAGCTCCATCTGTATGTATATATACAATATATACATGTATGTAGTACATATACATATTTCATTACCTAGCTATAAGAGAAAGAGAGAAAGAAAATGTGCGAACGCACTACTTTCTCTTGCTTATATCCCCCACTCAACTCCCGTTCGCCTCGCCTGAACACACTTTTCGTAACACGTAATGCATACGCCAGCTCATCCCCTAAGTTAAGCGTGCTTAAAGAAGTTTCACTGCCTTGCAGCTTAAGAATGGCTAGAAGAATTTCGACGCGGTCCGTGAGGGCCGCGGTAGCATAATTGGTCAGTGCATTCGCCCGGATTGCGAAGGGTGCGGGTTCGAGTCCCGTCTGCTGCCTGGTCCGCGTGCAATTTTTCTAGTTATATTTTCTTTAGATTTAAACATGAAACAGTTACATGCTTTAAAATACTAAAAATTATAACTATAATTGCTATTTCTTCTTTCAAATGTTTTATACTTGTAAAAGTATTCATTTGACATTGTGGGTTACCTATGATGCGAAGAGATGGCGCTGCCTTGCAGCTTAAGAATGGCTAGAAGAATTTCGACGTGGTCCGTGAGGGCTGGATTGCGAAGGGTGCGGGTTCGAGTCCCGTCTGCTGCGTGGTCCGCGTGGATTTTTTTCTAGTTATATTTTCTTAAGTTTTACTTCAATAAAAATCCGTCACTTTATGATACTTGATTAACTTGAACTTATTGTGGTATAAATACTTAACTAACCACTTATAACATTAGCACCACTTTCAAAGCTCTAAACATATATAAAACTAGCGGTCCGCCCTCGCTTCGCTTCGGTGTACAGCTGAAGTGTAGACTACAGTTTTTGTTCTCAGGCTTGTATTATACACAATGACATTCATCTATGATTCTTCTTATACCTGCATGCAAAGTCACAGCCCGATCGGTTTAAAATTGACAAAGGTTCATACAAACTTTCATTCCCTATTTTATCCCCTTGGGGGTAGAACTGATCAACATCCTTTCTTAGCGGATGCCTACGTCATAACATCTATCTGCATTTCAAATTTCAGCCCGATCCGTCCAGTGGTTTAGGGCTGTGCGTTGATAGATCACTATGTCAGTCAGTCACCTTTGAGTTTTATATATATAGAAGATGGCATCACATCTTGTATTAAAAATAAACATATACATCCTACATTATAGAAAACTAGCAAACCAGTGAACCAAATTTTCACCAAAACCTGATTTCTCGAAAACCGGAAGTGCTACGTTACTCAAATCCGGTTTGTAGTCTTATCAGACTATTCTTAACTTATAACTTAAATATTCTCTTTATCTATCTCTTACGGTTTGGTCGCTGAAACAGCACCACAGACGGACGGACTTGTCTAATAGATAAGAGATTCATGATCTGGCGAAATATTGCAAAAGCAAAATTGTTACCAACGAATCCAATATATAACGATCGGGCGACACCTTTATAAGCTAAAGATTGGTTTCAATGCCGAAAAGGATGACATTACCTACGAAACAATAATGTTAGGTACGAGTTTGCTTAGGCGAAAGGTTCTCCTTTATATCGAGATCTACCTGATAAGGGTACAAGGATGGAATAACGTGTAATCTCAGGTATGTTGAAACTGTATAAAATATACCTTTTTGTGATCACAAACCCGAGTGATTTATATCTAAAGAGATCGCTTTTAAATAAGAAACACGACTTGCAGACGAGATGAAAATCAGTAAAAAGAAAGTGAACAAAACAAATGAGATCAAGTGAACAATATATGTTGAGGCAGGGTCCTGATTAACTATGATTTTATTTATTTATTTAAATTTACTTTTATTAAAAAAAATACTTATATAGTTTTATGTTACTTTGTAATTTTGTTTTTTATGTTAATGTTAGTGTGTTTTTACTTGTTGTAATATTCGTGTAATGGGTAATAAAAAAATTGTGTGTGTCAGCTCCGACGCACGACTGGAGTTTACTCCTTAAGTTCGATAGTCTAACCAGACGCAAAAAGAGTTTATTTAACTTATAAAAGATTGATACTGTATGAAAGGGTAAATTAACAAATTAATGAAAATAATATACATATATAAATATATATTTATTCATTTCACATACATTTATTATAACTAATCGACGAAATATTTTACATTAAACTTTTTACGATAGTCAATTTCAGATGTGCATAAATATATCATTAGGAATGTTGATAAATTTTGTAATTATTATTATCAGACTATTTTTTTTTTAAATATTAATTAAATCAACATTGTCTGCATTATTAATTACAGTGACAAGTGGTTTATGGTAACTAAAAAAAGACACATGGACGTTCGTAGATACGTGGTTCACGAATCTTGAAAATACCGCATCAATGGTTGCACCATACCTCGTTGTCCCCATTGCTCTATCAGAAACAATATCTAAATTCAGTTCAGATTAAAAAAAGTTATGAATGTCAATCCGTCATCTTTGTTTGTCAAAGTTGCGCGACATAGGATGCGCACCAAAAACGTAACAAGGTCATTCATCGGCAGATTTTACTCCTCACATTTTTCTCATACCGGGCCCCTTATATATGCAAATCGATTCTAAAGGAGTAAACTCCAAAAAAATTTTTGCGACATCGATATAAGAAAAGGTTGTACCTATTATGAATTTATTTTATTATTATAATTTATTATTATTTACATATTTAAGAAGGTAGCAAGTCAACAAATTATTCACAAATTTTGTTAATAGTACCTGTAAAGGGCTTCGAAAGTCAATAAAAGTAGAAAGAAAACGCTGTTTTACCCGTTAACAAAGTGTTTCATTTACTTTTTATAGAAGGGACCGTTCCTTAACAGTTTCTTAAGGCACCCATAACCGTGCTAGTTTTCAATTCTCAGTGGAAAACGGAGAGTTAAACAAAATTACGCCCCAGTTTTCTCTTTCGGCACAATTCACGAAATCGTGACCTTCAAATAGATAAAAGCATTGAGATCTATTGGTATACCTACGTGCAACACATTTATAATGCCATCGTTGTTACAATGCGCTTTAGGCACGGCACTGAACTTAAATAGGAAGTACTCTATCACAGCTTTATTCCACTTAAGTCTCGTCGTCAAACTCGTAATCTCTTATCTATTAGACAAGTCCGTCCGTCCGTCTGTCTGTGGTGCTGTTTCAGCGGCCAAACCGTAAGAGATAGATAAAGAGAATATTTAAGTTATAAGTTAATCAATCAATCAATCAATTATTTATTTGCAAATACAGGTGATACAAAGGTGTTAAATTATAATACGTACGCTTATTCCATATTTCACCACAAGGCATGCAAATTAAAATAAACACATAGTGTACACCCATTTACACAGATTTGTCCTCTAAGAATTCCTTAATACTATAATATGCTTTTTTAAGTAACATATTCTTTAATTCAGAACGAAATATATTGGGGCTTTCAGCTTTTCTAATTTCAATTGGAATTTTATTATATACCTGAGGTGCCATACAAAGTACACTATTATTCATAAGCCATGTCTTGTTAGATGGTAAACAAAGTCTGGTTTCGAATCTTCTACTATTAAAAGTAACATATAAGTGTAAATTGGCTCTAACAAAAACAGCAATTTCATATATGTAAATACACGGCAATGTCAAAAGTTTTAATGATATAAAATGCGGTTTACAACTGTCAGTTTGCTTAATTTTACAAATAGCCCGTATACATTTTTTTTGAGCTTTAAATGCATATTCTTTGTCAACTGAGTTCCCCCAAAATATTACTCCATACCGTAACGTAGATGCTACATTCGCATGATACGCTATTAATACTGTTGATATATGAACCACCTTACCGAGCATGTATAGAACATAGGAGAATTTACTGAGTTTAACACAAACACTCTCAATATGCGCTTTCCAGTTAAGGTTACAATCAACAGTTAACAACAGTTAAGAATAGTCTGATAAGACTACAAACAGGATTTGAGTAACGTAGCACTTCCGGTTTTCGAGAAATCACGAATTTCAAACGAAACCACACAAAATCTCCGTTCTCAATTAATTAAATACATTTTTTTTTTAAATCAGGTTTTGGTGATCATTTGTTTCACTGGTTTGCTAGTAATGTCTAATAGCCTGCGCAGGCGAGGGACTTTCGTGCACTTTTTGTCCACCGAAGTAGATCGCTTAGAACTTTGTTCGAGTAATACACACGACGGATTAAAAGTACCGCGGACAAAAAGTCCCGCTGACAACTTAGGACACCGAGAAACGAGACAGGCCTAATTACGCAAGAGTCCCTGAATAATCAGAAATCAGAAATCAGAAATCAGAAATCAGAAATCAATATATCTTTATTCAAATTGGATGAATAGTACAACTCTTTTGAATCATCCAATTTCTTTCCCTACCACTCGTTATGGACATATTTTTTAGCTGCGGAGAAAAACGAGCGAAAAAAACTCCACAACATTAAAAGTCTAATGTAACAACATTTACAAATCATTATGTTGTTACAACGTCAATACAATTATGATTTATTTAATATAGAAAACCTGTTGGAATGATTGGAACAGTTCAAACCCAAGCATTTTTGTCTGTAATATAATCAGACACTTTATTAAGCCTTTTTTAATACGTGCTTTTTTTTATACTATCTTTAAATTTATTTATGGTTAACTCTTGGATATTGCTTGGGACTTTATTGTATAAGCGAACACAAAAACCTTTAAATGAATTATTAATTTTGTGAAGCCTAGTAGCATGTAAAGTTAGTTTATTTTTGTTTCTTGTATTAATTGCGTGAACATCACTGTTTTTAAAAAACAAATTAATAATTTTTCTTACAAGTAATAAATTTTCGTAAATGTATTGTGATGCGACCGTCATTATACCAAATTCTTTAAATTCATTTCGTAACGATTCTTTAACTTTAAGATTATAAATTGATCGAATAGCTCTCTTCTGCAGCACAAAAATAGTTTGAATGTCGGCGGCATATCATCGGCATAGCATGTCGGCTAGTAAAAAAAAACAAGTGAGTTTATGACCACACGACTGAAGTGAAATTTCTTTAGCTCCATCTGTATGTGCATATACGTGTGTGTACAATATAAACATGCATGTACATATACATACTTTATTTACTAGCTACAAGAGGAAGAGAGAAAGAAAATGTGCGCGCGCACTGCTTTCCCCCACTCAACTTCCGTTCGCTTCGCCCGATCACACTTTTCGTAACGCATTCGCCTGCTTACCCCCCAAGGCAAGCGTGCGTTAAGAAGTTTTACTTCAAAATAGAACTCATGTGACTAGGTGTAGCAGAACACACTGAGAGCTTAAGACCGCGTCCGCGAAATGGACCCAGTTTCCGTTTATCTTTTTCTTAAAGGAGACCCGGCACTTTTCATAGAAAAAATGCTAAACTTGTATACAATTGAATTTGGTCTCAAAATAAAGCCAAAATTATTTGCTACACAAAACTACTTTTGCCTTATTTTTAGTGAATCATGGAAAGAAGATATATAATGATTAATATTTTTTGATATGGAAACCCTAAATCTTCAAGGGACAGAATTTTACTTCAAAATATTACTCAAGTGACTGTAAAAATCATTATTCCTTTGCTTTTTCTAAATAAAAAACCAAATGTCAATTTGACAATCCTAAAATACAAACAAAAAAATCATTCGCATTTCGCATCCGCTCCCGCGAACTGTGATTGCCTTTTTATCCGTTATTTCTCTTGACGACCCGGCTACATATCGAGGTTGTATTGACAAACCTACGTATTTGACATTGACAGCTAGCTGCTGATGACAAATATTGCCAGACTACGTTACCCAATTATGAAACACAGATAAAAAAATTAAAAAAGTATATAACTTTGGCACAAAATGCCGGGTGTCCTTTAATATTGATTACAACACATGCGTTGAATCCGTGACAAGTCCTCGACGGACATTTTCTTCACGAGTCAGGGACTTTTATCCTCCGCGGACAAGCCTGCGCAGGCCATAATTATGCCATGACATTTTTTTTGAACTTGAAAGTAAATTGCTTTCACTTCAAGAATCATTAATATAACAATAACTAAACACCATTAATCGGAAATCTCTAATTCACGGAAGAGACAATGTGTGTTGCGCCATACTCATCTATCTTGTATCTATCTATCTTCTTTATATATATAATTCTTCTGTGAGTGTGTATGTCACTGAACTTCTCTTAAACGACTGGACCGATTTTGATGAAATTTTTTGTGTGTTCAAGGGGATCTGAGAATGGTTTAGATTCACAATTTTGTCCGCTGGACAATGTTTTTTTAATTAAATTTTTTATGGCGGTACGAAGTTCGCTGGGTCAGCTAGTCTTTATATATATAATTCTTCTGTGAGTGTGTATGTCACTGAACTTCTCTTAAACGACTGGACCGATTTTGATAAAAAAATTTGTGTGTGTTCAAGGGGATCTGAGAATGGTTTAGATTCACAAAGACGTGTAGACAGGACAACGTCTGTCGGGTCCGCTAGTAATATATAAATATCAATTGCTGTTCGTTAGTCTCGCTTAAACTCAAGAACGGCTAAACGGATTTATCTTATCTTGGTCTTGAAATGCTCGTAGAGGTCAAGAGAATGTTTAAAATGTGAGAAAAAATCGAATTCTTCACTACAGCTCTACACCGAAACGAAGCGAGGGCGGGCCACTAGTATATATATAAAAATCAATTGTAGTCCGTTCCTCTTGCTTAAATTCGAGAACGGCTGGGTCGATTTAGCCGATTTTAGATTCGAAATGTTTACCATAGTCCAGGGAATATTTAAACGGTGAGAAAACAAGGAATAATTGTGAGGAATATTGTAATAACAACAATTTCATTTTCCCATATAAACCGTTCTACCTTGACGACCTCCTTGGCCGAGTGGTTTGTACGCCGGGTTTCATGGTGTCGGGGTGCATGACAGACCCACCATACCCCTAGCCATACCCCCAGGGGTAGGGTGGGACTGAACCATACCACCGTAGTGCTGTGCACTATATGCTTTCAGGTTTTGTTTTTCCGAATATTACGTAGGTACCTGGTGTCAATAGCATCCCATACGACATAGTATAAATATGTACTTATAATTCATTTTTACTTACTCGAGAGGTCCCGGGTTCGAATCCCGGTGGGGGTAGATTTTTGTGTGATGAATACGAGCATTTGTACTCCAGTCATGGATGTTTAATACGTATTTCTAAATACATATACTTATATATGTACAGAGTATGTATTCTATCCGTTACCTTAGTATCCCATAACACAAGCCTTATAGTGCTTAGCTTGGGTCTAGGCTAATTGGTGTGAGTGTTGGAAATATTATTATTAAACGTCTGATATTACCGATCAAAATTTTCAGCCATTTCAGCGACGGGGGAGTTTTAATGTCGTTAGGATGGGTGACACGAAGTGCACCGGGACTTTCTTATTTTTTGATTCTCTAAGACTAGTATCAAATAATAAGTACTCCATCGGTAAATAAAAATGACCGCATAATGTATATAAAGACCTAGTATAATGAACAAATACGGAAAATCAACCAAAAGGATTGAACACAAAAACCCCAAAAGAATACCTACGTAACTTGAATTGTTGTCCTTTAATTTATAATTTACCTGCTTAAGAGCGATAGAAATGTACACTTTGTATAAAAATGTGTTTGGTGGCTTATGTCCCGTAAAATATATTCCTGTCTAAGCTCTTTTGATTTTCCGAATTGATAAATACATCAGGGAAAGTTACCCTCGTCGTACAAAAGACTGGAGCTAAATTACACTGTCACTTATAAAGAAATCTAGAGTAAAGGTAATGCTTGGTTTTATTGTTAATTTTAAGCATTTAATAGATTTTATATGTGTAAAGAAAAAGTTTCCCCAAAATAATTTAGCCGAGGAGTTTTTTCCAGCAATATTTTCTTAATACAGATAAATCCTTATGAAACACATTAGTTAGATTCCCAAGTGGTGTCTTCATCTCCTGAGCTATCTCCTTTGAATCATTAGTTAAGTACTAAAAGTGGTACTCGGTTTCCGGCGGCGATGAAACATATATAATTTGAAAGAAGAGCTGTTCATGTTATCTATATTTTTTATTTATCTCTGATTAATTTTAAATCGTGTCTGTAAATTGTCATTGACCCTGTGCTGTCATAAGTAACGTCATATTTTAGTATGTAGCAGTTTATTAATGTCAACTCGGTCACTGTAAAATGTTTATCAGTCTAATCATGCCCGATGTTCGTGAAATCGTAGTGAAATTATTACACCATTTTGGATAGTTTTTCTTGAAATTCAATACCCACAAAATACCTAAAAACATAATGAGAGATGAACGGAATCATTATCACTACTTAAGTTACATATTGAATGAATATATTTGATTTAGATAAACTTGTCAATTGTCAATCAATAACTGTGTAATTTTAAGTAACAATAATTATTAAAAAAAAACAGACATAAAATAAATTCAAGTTTTTTTATCAAACAATGTATTATTAAGTGCACTACATGTCATAAAAATTTGGAGTCAGCCAGAGCCTGACTACCACCGTCTATACAAAGGAGATTGCTCAGCTTCCATACATGTTTGGCCTAAAGACCAATAATCATGAAAAATTGTTTCCTTGATTCGAAATTATATATAAATTACTGTAGAAACGAACATTATTGACGGACACCCCTGAAAACTTCTATAAACCATATACACTGAACGATTTTGAGGTTATGTTTGCAAAGAGGTACATGGGTATTAAAATAATAAAAAACAAATAAGTTATATAGTGAACTAGGGAAATCAAGCCAAGTACCTCAATTATGAATTAGATATATACTTGAGTATAAAGAGCATGTAGATTAACAGATAGTTGCCGGTTTTAAAGTTACTCGTAACTTTTAAAATCAGGTATCATCTATGCATTTCCGGTTATAATAAGGGAGGTACTCTGTGACAGAAACTGTTTGATGATTGTGAATGAGCCGCAGATTAGAGAGAATTTTTAAACTCTTTGGCTGATTCGTATGTTTTTCAAACCGGTCAAATTAAAAGTCCTTTTTAAAATGAATATATTATACAAAGGTGTCCGTTAAAATCTAATGACTGTAAAATAAAGTATAAATTACGCCAAGAATTACCGTATATGTCAATATTTTTTGTGCATTTGGGCCAATTTGAACAATCTCCTTTAAATGGTGTCCTTTAATTCCCAGTCAGATCAAATTAGAAAACAAACATTTAGAATCATCTCGAATCTGGGTGATTGTGTTACAGTAGTAGTAGATAGTACTTCAATAATTGTCTTACCACTGTTTGACTTTTTCCTCGTAATCATAGTTCTAAATAATTAACAAAACCCCAGTTTCTTTTATAAATGTATGATTTATTTTGTCCTAACCTTGTCGAACAGCTTTATATTAACAAGTCACTGCGTCAAATATGCCTTAAGCATACAAGAATCGTTGTCGATATCGAATCAACTCATCACACAATTTTTTATTCTAAAGTATTGTTTTGTGTCTTTAAACCTTACTTAAGTACAATAGGGTATTTGACAAGTTTTAGAAAACGATCTCACGTTATTAACTAATGTTTATGGAGTCCGTAAAAAGTTGATATTCATCATTCTGTTGTGTATTTCAGTAAAAATAACCAAATCAAAAACTCCATTTTCAAGTTGCCGCTAAACTGTTCTCTGGACAATATTACGTCTTACTAGTGTGTGACGTCACACGGCTGATATTAAAACGTCCAACGATACGATGTAATGTCACTTTAACCCGAAATTTACTTGCGTGTGACGTCATTTTAGGCTCCGCCAATCCCAAGCGTTTTGTGTTACGTGAGAATAGATAAGAAAACTATTATCTTTTTCGTGGGTTTTTAGTAAAATTATGAATACTTTATATTTTTACATTTGTAAAAATAGTAAAAACCCCTGCCAATATTCATTCTAAACACAGATGCTAACAATTGGCACTTTATTTTTAATACTTTCAAATACCCTATTTTACCACATAATTTTTTAATGTATATGGAATTGGTTTTGATTGATTTACTGTTAAGTATATATCTATTAGGTTTCCGACAGCCGATCTTAGATCGCTGGAAGCATTAGTGGTCAGTGACTCTAAGTAACGGTCGCGTCGTCATGCCAGCTAACCACATCTCACTTGTGTAGTCGATATGCCAGCTAATTGAATAAATACTTCACTTGGAGACGCCTGCATTCCTCAAGTATTTTCCGAAAACGTTAGAAGGAATCCGCATCAGACTTTCTATGGTATTAAGTTAGCGAAACAACCGCCGTATCTTGTCTTATCTTGTAAAAGGCAATCTGGGCACTGAGTAAAAATTTTTAAGTTTGGATTTCTCGGCACGCTAGTCTGCGTGGAATTTCATTTAGGTATTCTTGATCTCGACGAAGTAATAAAAAGCGTTCAGATGACCGTTTTTTTGCCAAATGTAAATAAACGTTTTGTGCAGAGCTTCATTAAATATTTCTAAGCTTGTTTACTGTTTTATAAAAAGTCTAATTGACAATATGACACGGCAACAGAAAAAACGTTACCACTAACTAACTTTCCTTTATTAATTGTGAATCATATTTTCGGTATCTTTATGTGATATAATTCTTGAAGTCATATGGAAAAAAAACATTTTTGGGTAACCTGACCTGTGGCTGTCTGTGAGTACTTGTATAGAAAAGCAACGTCAAGGATTCTTATAATTTTATTTTCTAATGAGCGGATAAACTTCAAAATCGTAAAAAAGGTACATAGTTAAGTTTCACGGCGGACTATTTTTCCATAGCTCAACAGTCTGTAACTGTTTTGTGTATAAAATTGCATCAGTTCTCCTAATCCCAGCTCCTCCAGGAAACCCAGAACTTCAGGGATGTTCTAGCATAGTTTTTTTAGTATCCATGAACTTCCTATGAATTTAGTCCTTTGTCTTGGAATGTCCTTGCATTCTAAAAGAACGTGAGCGCTCGCCTCCTCCTCTAAGTTCGCTCTGCGTAGTCAGAGAGTTGCCAGAAACACTTATGCTATTGAGGTAGGTATTTAGGTTTTTATTGCATAAAGACTTCATTGTAATGATACGTTAACTTTTGCTGTAATTTATGTCTATATACCTTTTGATTCTTTTTTTACAAATAATTGAATATTTTTCTCCTGAGATACTATGCCGAATTGATGCACGTTAATGTAGTGATTTGGTCGGAACTCTCAAGATTATTATTCTGATCGGCATTAATAATATGATATAACTTCAGAAGTCAATTAAAAAATGAAACAAACTCATTACATTATTGGTTGAGACTCGTTTGTCGACGACCATACTTAAATTACTATAAACCAGTGGAAATAAGTTGAAGGTTTCGACAAGTCTGTGAGCCCAAACAAGCGTTCCGCTTCCAATCAAACCGTGTGTTTTCCCCAATTCAACACCTACTTGTTAATTCAATATTCAACTTCCTACATTATTTATCCAATTTGAGTATACTGCCACTTATTATAGAGTCTTGTTTGCAACTTCGATGTTTGTAGTGGGGTACGATGTCACTGTCACGGCTGGTGCGCGAGTCCAGTAAGCCGCGAGACCCGGCGCAGAGTGCGCGAGCGCAAGTACAATCATGTCACGACGCCATCTTGTTTTCGAACACGTTTTGTTGGAAACTCAAACAGTGTAAAAATGTGCTTCAAAGTGACTTGCAACAATTTTGGACACACCTAGAGGACTTCTAATGATTTCTAACAGATAAAAGTAAGAATATCATTAGAGATTCATAAAAAATTGTCGGGAACGTGTCTCAACATGATTATTATGATTCAACAGCCTCTCTTGATCAGCGTGATCAGCTAGTTCGGTTAAGTCAGCTTTAAGTGTAATAAGCATTTAATAAAACTTTCTAAACTTATTAATGAATGAACATTGGATATGAATCAAATGACGAAGCAGTTTTGTCTGTACTTTCTCTAACGCGGTTCATTGCGTCATTACTTTCTTATTTCACCGATGGTTTTCTCATGTTTTCTAACATTTCCAGTAATTTTCTTTATAACGATTTAATATGAACGTATAAAAACAATTAACAAAATTATATTGTGCGTTGATAATCGAATCGACTTAAAAAGCTACAAAGCAAATCTTTGAATGGAAATGTCGAGAGAAGAAATTATTCTCCTAATTAATTCGAAGAAGCCTAGATTCATTATACTAGAATTCAATCCAAGCAATTCTCCAATATGTCGATAGAATGTCAGCCATAATTATTATCAGATGGAATGCACGCTCGTTAATGTTTCATCATAATAATACAGCCATCTACAATAACACATCGGTTAGTTTGTTTTTTCTTTATTTTTTGCCTCCAACAAAGACGTCAAAGTACAAGAGCAATTAAATCGTAGGAACGCGTGAGTTTACAAGCCACGCAATTACAGAGGCAATGCTCCGTAGATGCCATTAGTATAACAATAGTTGTTTTATGAATATTAATATCGTCATCAATTACCATTCTCGAGACCTAAACTAATGCAAATCATTTGTTAACTGTTTTACAATCAACAAGAAAGATGTTATCAATCGTCACAGATCAAGGTTTGACTTTTTTTAACAAAAGATGTTTTCGGTAAAACTTTTCATTTGCACAACGTTGCATAACGTGGAACAGAGTCATCACCAAAATCTGATGTGATTGAAGCAAGCCACTTTGGTTATTGGTTTGTACCTACTCGTCTTGCGCGTGCTTGACAATACTATTCTTTGTGTAGATTGCAAGAAAGGTCCCATTGCTTTGACAGGGTGGTGCGGATGTCTGCGCTTATGCATTCCGCCGTCGTTAGTACTCAGTAGTAAAGTGAAAGCTTCGTTCTTGGTGCGATCCACGCTGTGATCAAGTGGACCACCTTTATTTCACAACGATTGGCGTGCCGGCTCTTTTGTATCGCCGATATCTCCACCATTGTCGTTTCTAATTACGTCACTTATCTAATTGAAGCTTATGTACGTATTTGCCTCGTTTAATTGGAAATTTGTTGGTTCATCTTTAATCTATACTTATAATAAATCTGTAGAGAGGTCAATTCTGTACATGAAATATATTTTCAAAATAACTATCAGGGGGTGATTAGTGATCGATACTGTTGCCAAAAATGCAATCAGTAAAATTTTTGTCTGTCTGTCTGTGTGTATGTTCCTTATAGAAACAAAAACTACTCAACGGATTTTAACGAAACTTGGTACAATTATTCTTCATACTCCTGGGCAGGTTATAGTATACTTTTCATCACGCTACAATCAATAGCAGCAGAGTAGTGAAGGGAAATGTTGGGAAAACGGGAGAAGTTACTCCATTTTTTAAGCTTCCGTCGCGTGTGCAGCCTTAATGGTTAAAGTTACATAGAAATCATGTATAACGGAAATATTCTACATAAAATTGTCTAAAAAATATCCCGGAACAGCATATGTCTATCTTTTATGGTTGACTCACAATAACACGTGTAATTATATAAATAAAGTCATTGTTTATAGCACTAGCCTGAGAACAAAAACTATAGTTTACACTACAGCTCTACACCGAAGCGAAGCGAGGGCGGGCCACTAGTGAATAATATTTCAAGATGTTTTAGGCTGTGATTGTTAATAGAGAGACTTTAAGCTATTTTTTTATGTATGTTGTTTTGTAAATTTATTAATGTGGTCAATAAAAAATATCCTCTCTCTCTATATATATATATGATAGCCGAAGCCGCTGACAAACTTCAACAAGACGTTTCTGAATTCCACTGTAGGTATTTTTTTTTATAACTCTTGACATATTGATGTTTTTATTAACATACTTTGATTGAGATTATATAATTAATACTTTCAGTAATAAACAATATTGCTAGTTGTAATAAACAAAATCTTCGTGCTACTGTACAAGTGAAACAGTAGTAAATCGAAGCTTCAAATCGATATCGAATATTTATTTTACGCAGGATTCCCAAACTTGTTCATAGTAGTTATATTTTTATTTTAAGGATTTAACTGCTAGATGTTTCAATTTAAAGAAAATGTCAACTAGAAAGAAATCCTTTTGTGGGTTACCAACAATGCGAAGAGATGGCGCTGCCTTGCAGCTTAAGAAGGGCTAGAGAGTATTCGACACGGCCGTCAGGGCCGCGGTATCATAACGGCCAGTGCTTTCGCCCGGTTAGCGAAGGGTTCAGGTTCGAGTCCCGACTGCTGCCTGGACCGCGTGGAATTTGTTCATAGTACTTTATTTAAATCATCATCATCATCAGCCTATTAATGTCCCCACTGCTGGAGCACAGGCCTTCCCTATGGATGGAATAGGGAGATTGGGCCATGACCCACCACGCGGGCCCAGTGCGGATTGGCGGGTGCTAACGACTGCAGATGCAACCGGGACCAACGGCTGAACTTGCCTTCCAAAGCACGGAGGAACTCGAGATAGAATTTTTTGGTCACCCATCCAATGACCAACCACTGCGAAAGTTGCCTAACTTCAACGATCGCAGTCCAATGCGCTAACCACTTGCGCCATCGAGCTCCTCTTAAATATCAATCGCTAAAGTGATTTGTTTAGTTATTTAATGAAATTGAAGAAAATATTTCTTGAACATTATACTTAAACCGACACGGATCTTGTTTGAATATTATAACCAATAACCAATCAATGGACCTTTACTGTGATTCGTGACGTCAAAGTCTCTTTTACGTAAGATGAAATAGAGCGATTGCATTAATGTGATGGATGACGTGTAAATTCCTTTCACAGCCTGTAAAACACATTTAACTAGCGTAGCCAACATACGTTTTCCTACCGAAAAATAATAATAATAAATAATAAAAATCTTTATTGGATAAATACCAGAATACAAATCATAAGGGACCCTGGCTCCTAAAAATATAGGATTAACCTGTGTATTGGGAGCCAGTATCTTCCAAAAAATGACACATATACATGGTAATTTCAGACGCGTATAAGGCAATGTTTAGTATTTTTAAAATAGAATTAGATAGTTAAAATACATGGTTAGTGTTTCATATTTATCCAGCGTATGTGCGTGCGTGGTGCGTGTGTGTGTGTGTGTGTGCGTGTGTGTGTGCGTGGTTACGTGCGTGTGTGTGTGTGTACGTTTATGTTTGAGTGATGTGTGCGTGTGTGTTTATTATCTCGAGGTGCCATAAACAAGACTCTGTACACCTTTATAATCGTATGCCTTAAGCCAGTCAATTATCTTACTTTTAATTTGATTGTTACTAAAGTTCTAAGTCCGAAGCGTTGTATTTAGTTTATTGTACAATAAGTATGCCTGGTAACAAAACTGTCTCTTTGCAAAAAAGAGCTGATTGTCCTAGGAATTCTATCTTTATCTATTTTTGTTCTTTTATTGTGCTCACTCTGTACTGCTGTTGCAAGACTTGTGAAATCTTTTTAAAAACCCAACTGCAGTGTTGTCTATCAAATAGAGCTGAAGGTGAAATAGTTTTTTAAAATTTTATTATTATCTGCCCTACATTCTAAGTTTTTGCTTCCCTAAAAGCCTTCTACAAAGTATAAGAAAACTTAAAAAAATATGAATGAAATCCCTAAAGTCGTTCATTTTAAGTTATGGCGGTTATATTGCAATAGGAACATATTGTTTTAAACTTTCATGGTCACTCACATTATAGTAATATAAGTTATTAACGGGGTTGTTACCATGTACCTTGTTTTTAGCGAGTTTCATGGCGATGATGGCGTGATCATGGCGCTTGCAACAGTGCCGAAATATCGGAAACTCGCTAAAAACAAGGTACATGGTAACAATCCCTTAAATAACTTATATAACTATAATAATAGGAATATATTGTGATGATTGGTACAATAACAACTTAATTTCACTTAAATCACCCATGTACAATAACATTATATTTTGCGCATTACTTAGCTTCATTTTGTTGTTAAAAAATCAGAAATAACATCGTTGCGGGTCGTGAACTCTTGAATCGAGAAAAATAAAGGCAACTTCATTTTCACCTGATCTTGACTTAATCAAACCCTGTGGATTACAGAGTGACCTATTGACCAAAGACGATAATTCTGTACGTTCAGTGAAAACTGATCTAACTCGACTTAGATTGAAATGGTTTTATTAATTAGTAGCGGCCCGCCATCGCTTCGCTTCGGTGTAGAGCTGAAGTGTAGACTGCAGTTTTTGTTCTCAGGCTTGTATTATACACAATGGCATTCATCTATGATTCTTCTTATACCTGCATGCAAAGTCTCAGCCCGATCGGTTTAAAAAGACAAAGTTTCATACAAACTTTCATCCCTTATTTTATCCCCTTGGGGGTAGAATTGATCAAAATCCTTTCTTAGCGGATGCCTACGTCATAACATCTACCTGCATACCA
This sequence comes from Chilo suppressalis, assembly GCA_902850365.2. Classification (NCBI taxonomy): domain Eukaryota; kingdom Metazoa; phylum Arthropoda; class Insecta; order Lepidoptera; family Crambidae; genus Chilo; species Chilo suppressalis. Next base: position 29,347,132 of record OU963901.1, on the reverse strand, counting down.
AATTTCAGCCCGATCCGTCCAGTGGTTTGGGCTGTGCGTTGATAGATCACTATGTCAGTCAGTCACCTTTGAGTTATATATATAGATTATCATCTCTGTCTCCAAAAAAATTACTCTTTTTGCATGTTATCGGTATGTTTCTACGCCGTATAGAAGAGAAAATATGTTTTGCACTAAATGATATAAATAAGGCTTTCTGAACCCTCTTTGAGATTTTTTTTTGGTGTCTATTGGTAAACAGGTCTTCTTACAACAAAGCGAACCAGGATGTTTTTTTCGATACCCGAGTTCACGACCCGTGAAGATGTTATTTCTGATTTTATTATCACAAAATGAAAGGTTATTACAAGTGAAATTAAGTGCTTTTTGTACTTATCATGAAAATATATTCCTATTATAACCGCCATAACTTAACATAAGAACGGCTTTAAAGATATAATTCGTAGTTTTGTAAGTTTTCTCATACTTTGTAGTGTCGCTACACACGGGCCACTGACCACATACACGAAAAGCCGCCACCGGCATATTTCTTGTAGTTTTCATACATTTTATATGGACTCGCCACACACGGTACGCCGGTGGCCACCACACATGTATGGCATTAATTGTTTCTAAAAACGCGTCTTTTTTATATTTAATTATGTTTCTGCGCCACAAATATTCTACAATCGAATCTGCAAAATCGTGCGGATGGTTATAATTATCTTTTCTGAAATATGTTTTGACAGCCCTCCACTGGGACTCGACCCTCTGCGTGTGAGTACCGTCTGGGGCAATAAATGGGTTGTCTGGATCAGAATGGTTTACTTTTTTGTTTTTCGGGGAATTACCGTTCGAAGAATTGTTGTTCGACGAATTATTTTTTCGATGAATTGTGTTCGAAGAATTGTGTTCGAAGAATTGTAATTCGATGAATTGTTTTCGATGATTTTTCCGGTGAGGCGTGTCGAGCGCTTCAACCGTTACACAAAAATAATCCTTATAGCACGATTTAGTATTCACGTGCGAAGACGCGATGGCTTATTTCATGTATAAGTTTGGTGTTTCTATACCGATTTCTATGATTATTTTTTTATTGAATAGGTAATAATGTTAACTTTTTAAAATTATGGATGAGTAAGAGTTTTATAAACGTAAGAGTAAACAAATATAATCAGAATGCTCCGAACTGCTAAGCTATGAGGAGTTACACGTGTTATTGTGAGTCAACCATAAAAGATAGACATATGCTATTGCAGGATATTTTTTAGACAATTTTATGTAGAATATTTCCGTCATACAGGATTTCTATGTAATTTTAACCATTAAGGCTGCACACGCGACGGAAGCAAAAAAAATGGAGTAACTTCTCCCGTTTTCCCAACATTTCCCTTCACTACTCTGCTTCTATTGATTGTAGCGTGATGAAAAGTATACTATAACCTGCCCAGGAGTATGAAGAATAATTGTACCAAGTTTCGTTAAAATCGGTCGAGTAGTTTTTGTTTCTATAAGGAACATACACACAGACAGACAGACAGACAGACAAAAAATTTACTGATTGCATTTTTGGCATCAGTATCGATCATTAATCACCCCCTGATAGTTATTTTGAAAATATATTTCATGTACAGAATTGACCTCTCTACAGATTTATTATAAGTATAGATATAGATTAGCAACACTAACATTGCGTTAATCATACATGGATATACCATATTTTACATTGGTTGTTTACTTGTTAACACAACAATTATAAGTGTTGACGTCATTCATAATTATGGTCTAACAAATACAATTTTTAGGATTGAATTTTAACTTATAATATTACATATTAAATTAAATTAAATTAAATAAGATTGCAATTATTACATTTAACCAAACAATGCTCAATTAATAAATTAGAATTTAACATTTAAAAAAATGGGTGCGTGTACTTATGTAGGCGCGTGAGAAGTTATCCTTCTTTGGCATCGTTTAAAATTAGTTTTTAATTGCATGCAAATAATTAATTACAATAAATTAATAAAAAGTCTGGAAAAGGACACAGTCAATAAAGTTCAGTTTTCATTTGAAAAAATAAATAAATAATCAAAATATTCAATTAAAATCGCTACTGATTAATTTATTAGAACATATGTGATTTGCACTTGTATGAAACTCAAACACGTATTCCGAATATACAAACTAGAAACATGTGGATAAATATTATAAATATGAATACCTATAACTGTTACTTTATTACAAAAAATAAAGATGTGGTTTTTGGTTCTACTACACCAATGGTCAAGAGATGGCGCTGTAGTCTCCTGAATCGCGCTTTGGTTCCGTTGTTCCAGATTAATAAATACTTTTGATAGGCCTTCACAATGCAGTCGTTAGCACTAGTGTTGCCGAACTATCGATATTAAAACTATCAACAGTTTACATCGAAAATCATGTACCCTATCGATACAACCGATAGTATCGATATTATCGATAGCTCAGAACAAGGCAATACTATCGAATGAGTGCAATACTATCGATACTATTGTAGTTCATTAATAACAAACTATTGATAGTATCGATACTATCGATAGTGTTGATTTTATCTGCAACAATACTATCGATAGTATCGATTCTAGCGATTGTTCTAGACTAAAGTTTGGATTGACTATAATACCTGAAAATTGTAAACAATACTATTGCAAATTGTTAAACTATCGATAGTATGGTGCAAATAATATCGATACTATCGATAGTTTCTTATTAACGAACTACAATACTATCGATAGTATTTAACTCATCCGATAGTATTGGCTTTTTCTGTGCTATCGATACTATTGATAGTATCGTTTCTATCGATAAGCCGATCGATTGTCATACGATTGGTTGGCTATCGATAGACTACCGGTTAATCATCGATAGTCGACTATCGATCGGCAACACTAGTTAGCACCCACTAAATAGAGATTCTATTTCTATTTTGTTGGTAGATTTTCTTAATGTGCGGTAAACACAAAAGTAAGACCGCGCGCATCTTAAAATTTCACTCTCATAATTTTTCCATAACGCGCCTAAAGAAGTATAACTTCAATAATAATACTAATAACATTACACAAAAAACAGTCTTTGTCACAGATTACACAACTTTCGTTTAAATGTTGACAAAGTATCACAAAATACATCAATACCAGCATTTCTCACACATAGTTCGTTGTATGTTCTACATATTCGTGGTATAGGTGAGTGGAGTCCGACATTCGTTCGACAGTATGGAATATTAAATATACTCATAATTGGTTTTCGCGGGTAGTTATATGGCACTGACACACCAATTTGGCTAACAATATCATGACAGTCAATTTTGCCGTTCACGAATATCATGACAGTCATTTTTTTTTAATATATTTTTCGGTAGGAAAACGTCTGTCGGCTACGCTAGTTAAATATTTATGTTTTACCGGCTGTGAAAAGCATTAGTTACTTTTTATCTTGGCTTTTCTTTAAATACTGTAATTCAAATATCCATTTTACGTGAAAGCAATCTTGCAATCCGTACAAATGATCAACGAAGAACAAGAAGTAGCAAAATATATGAAAGTTTTAGGATCTTTAAATGAAAGATTATTAGCTACATTAATATCACCTAAAGAACAATTTGATAACTTAATTAACAGCAGTCATTTTTGATTGACATAGAGGAGCTCGATGGCGCAGGTGGTTAGCGCGTTCGACTGCGATCGTTGAATTTAAGCAACTTTCGCAGTGGTCGGTCATTGGATGGGTGACCAAAAATCTTCTATCTCGAGTTCCTCTGTGCTTCGGAAGGCACGTTAAGCCGTTGGTCCCGGCTGTACCTGCAGTCGTTAGCACCCGCCAATCCGCACTGGGCCCGCGTGGTCATGGCCCAATCTCGCTACTACATCCATAGGGAAGGCCTGTGTCCCAGCAGTGAGGACATTAATAGGCTGATGATGATGATGATGATTTTTGATTCATAGCAAAGTGAAAGCCATTAATCAGGTGTTATTGGGTACAGGGCGGAGTGTTACGACATAATAATCGACATAATTAGGTTTAAAGAATTTGTTTTTATAAAACCATAAAGTTCATTTGCAATGAGAATACTTACTTACTATTATTAGACCTCAGTGGCCGATTGGTTTGTACGCCGGGTTTCATGGTGTCGCCGACTCGAGAGGTCCCGGGTTCGAATCCCGGTGGGGGCAGATGTTTGTGTGATGAATACGAGCATTTGTACTCCAGTCATGGATGTTTAATATGTATTTCTATATAAATATACTTATATATGTACAGTATATGTATTCTATCCGTTACCCTAGCATCCCATAACACAAGCCTTACAGTGCTTACTTTGGGGCTAGGCTAATTGGTGTGAGAGTTGGAAACATTTATTTATTTATTATACAAACACGAACTGAAAACATTTTACATGTCTGGGTATACCTAACTAATTAACTTTTCACTCTAATAATACCTTTATAAAACTCCATAATTGCAATTTTGAAACTCTAATTGCACATGCAATAATTAAACTTTTTCCAAATGCACAAATCACACACTATTTATTTGATGACTTATCAATTTAATTATCGTATTACTATGTCACGGTAATATTAATAATATTACCGTGGTCTGGCTCCAGGGCTGGCTGAAGAGGACAGGGAGGTCCCACATACCTTCTTCTCGCTCCCCCAGTGGTTGAAGGATGCGTAAGGCATTTTCCAGACACAAAAAAATGGTTTAACTTTAGTCTACGTTATAATTTTTATTATTTTTAAAGCATGTAACTGCTTGATGTTTAAATCTAAAGAAAATATAACTAGAAAAAATTCCACGCGGACCAGGCAGCAGACGGGACTCGAACCCGCACCCTTCGCAATCCGGGCGAATGCACTGACCAATTATGCTACCGCGGCCCTCACGGACCGCGTCGAAATTCTTTCTAGCTATTCTTAAGCTGCAAGGCAGCGCCATCTCTTCCTTGCAGCTTAAGAACCAACCAACGAAAAGCGCCTTTTAAATCACGGAGGAACTCGAGATAATCAAAGTTTAGTCACCGATCTTAACAGCTGATCATTATGAAAGTTCTTAGCTTCACGAATACTTAAGTTACGGTGGAGTTCAGACGCGAAGATAGCTGGTACAGCAGTTCTACCTGCCACACCAGCCATCCTCACCTCGCCGGTCTGCATATCGCTTCTTTACGCCTCTTTTAAAGGTTGCAGGAGAGAGTGTTAACGTGAGCGGACAAAGCATTCCAATTTGCGGATAGTACGACAAATGAGTCACCAAATTTCTTTGTCCGCGATGGAATTGTGGCCGTAGTAAGTCGGTGACGACGTAGGCCAGCGCGCGTGGTCCTCTGAAAGAAAGTAGAAGATGGGATAGAAATCAGAAATCAATATATATTTATTCAAATTGGATGTATAGTACAACTCTTTTGAATCGTCCAAACATTTTTTTGCCTACCACTCGTTATACGACCTATTTTTTAGCTGCGGAGAAAAACGAGCGTAATAAACTCCACAACATCAAAAGTATAATGTAACAATATTTACAAATCATTATGTTGTTACAACGGCAATACAATCATGATTTATTTAATGTAGAAAACCTGTTGGAATGATTGGAACAGTTTAAACCCAAGCATTTTTGTCTATAATATAATCAGACACTTTGTAATGAGCTTTTTTAATAACTGCTTTTTTATACTATCTTTGAATTTATTTATGGTTGACTTTTGGATATTGCTTGGGACTTTATTGTATAAGCGAACACAAAGACCTTTAAAGGAATTATTGATTATGATTGATTTGAATTTAGTTTAATTTAATTAATTGATTGAATGATTGCCTAGTAGCAGGTAAAGTTATTTTATTTTTGTTTCTTGTATTAAGTGTGTGAACATCACTGTTTTTAAGAAACAAATTAATATTTTTTCTTACAAGTCATAAATTTTTGTATATGTATTGTGATGCGACCGTCATTATTCCAAATTCTTGAAACCTATCTCTTATTAAAATTATTTTATTATTGTTTCAGAATTCATCAACAAACCAGTAACCCTGAAGTGTTAAAACAGATTTAGTGAAACTCGTCACTGTTGATGTGATAATATTGGAATAAAGTGTTAGTGAAGTGATGTTAGTGGATTGCAGTGTTAGTGCACCGATGAGGCGGCGTCGATGTCGTTTCGTACTAAACACGAAGGTCGTGTGACGTGAAAATGTTCGTTTTATACTATTGGATTATCATTGCAGGATGTTTGACATTCGGTGAGTTGTTTTACTTTAAAAAAGTCACATAAATAAAACTTATTATTTTTTTGTATTTATTTTAAGCATAGATAGTTGGAAGGTGACTTCAGAAGTATCTTTGAAGTCATTTTTCAACTTGACGACTCTGTATAATATCAATACAGACAGAAAAAAGCAGCCCTTGCTGAGTTTCTTGCCGGTTCTTCTCAGTACAAGGTCTCTCGCCGTAGTTTTGCAAACCGATGGCGTAGCTTCTGACCTTCACAAATGCTTGTAACAGCCTAGACTGAGTAAATGACTTTTCATTTCAATTCACTAAGATTAGGCACCGGCGGCGCGGCATACTCTGATATCGGAAGTATTTATAGTTTAAAGCGCATCTTACCATCAGGAAGCTCATCAGGTCATACACTTGATGGGTGGCAATCGCTATCATCATCATCATCAACCTATAGATTTCCCCACTGTTGGCGAACAGGCCTTCCCTATGGATGGAATAGGGAGATTGGGCCATGACCCACCGGCGGGCCCAGTGCGGATTTGCGGATGCAAACGACTGAAGATACAGTTGGGGCTTAACGTGCCTTCCGAAGCACGGTGGAGCACGAGTAAATTTTTGATCACCCATCCAATGACCGACCACAGTGAAAGTTGCTTAACTTCAACGATCGCAGCCGAACGCGTTAACCACTTGCGCCATCGAGCTCCTCGATCATTATCATCATGTTACATTAATAAAAAATATGTAGGCGTAAATGTTGCCGAGATTTTTTACACTTAAAATTGTTTATATATAGGGCGTAAAGAATTGTGCAGCTATATTGATAAACTATATTGTTAAACCTGTATTATATTAACAAAATGCTGTGGATTTTGGTCTAGAATTAAATAAATAAATAACAGTGCGCTGCAGCTGTCGTCGGCTCATTGAGCCAACTCAAAACGAAATGCTTCAAATTCATTTTCTAAGATTCTTATGAGCACTCATTTCAAATGTCGCTGACTCTTCGGCTTATAGCAGTGCCAAAATCACTAGAATTGTTCTACTCAGAGATCATAAAAAGATATATTCTGTGGTAATAAATAATAAATAATAAATAAATATTTCCAACACTCACACCAATTAGCCTAGCTCCAAAGTAAGCACTGCAGGCTTGTTTTATGGGATACTAGGGTAACGAATAGAATACATATACTGACACATATATAAGTATATTTATATAGAAATCAACTATATATTTAAATATTTTTGCTCTTATATCACTTAATAAGTAACGTCGGAGTAAAGTCATTTAGTAGACAATCTAGAAAAAGAGTCTTATATATATTACATAATCTTCTGCATTATTTATATGACTTAGCGTATTGTATATTAACAAAGAAGTTTCATATACATATAGACAATAGCAGTTCTCACGACTCAAACATATTTCGTGAAGCAGTAACAGCCGTTGCGTGTGCGCACGTCAGGACTATAGGTTCCGGGTTCGCGCTCCTGCGCACATCACTTTGTATTCAATGCATCACATCAGTGAGAAACGTTTAACGGTACCAACTCTCTTATCCAGAATGTCTTTTTGAAATATATTTGTTTTTACTTCAAAACTTTTAATCAAAGTCAATCTATACTATTGTTATAAAGATTCAGATTCAGATTCATTTATTCATTGTTTAAACTGGGTACAATAAGGTGGTAACATTATGTATTAAAATACAGATCCAAACAGTCTGCCCATTTCGGACGTACAATGTCAATAGTTAATTAAAATTCTTTTACAATGTCAAAAATTCAAAAATTAAAGTAAATAATAATATTCAATTAAAATTAATTTCATAAGTTAAAATTATAATTTGCAATCAATCAATATAAAAATAAAATTATGATCTATAATAATTAATTAAAAATAAAATCATTAAGATTTACTGTCATAAAATTTCTTAAGATTATAAAAACTATTTTCAATTAGCCATTTTTTTATTTTATTTTTGAATTAAATGCCATTTGCAGATTTAATACATACAGGTAAGTGGTTAAATGTCTTTATAGCAGCAACGTATGTGCTGTTTTCTAATATATAACTTGAGACTGGAATCGAACACAAGTTATTAGTATATTGCGACCTCACATTTGACCTTCTTCTTCTTCTTCTTCCTCAACCACTATCCATCCACTGCTGAGTGAAGGTCTCTTCCATTGCACTCCATCTATTGCGATCTCGGGCAGACTGCATCCATTTCGCTCCGGCTATCCTAATGATGTCATCTGTCCACCGGGCTGGTTGACGCCCCACGTTTCTGCGTCCGTCCATTTGTCCTTATTGAGCTCGTTTTACAATAAATATTTATATTATTCTTAACAAACAAACTAATTTCTAAAATGTCAAGGTAAGATAATTATTTATGTGTCCTAAAAATATCTCTCAATGAATACATTCGATCTAAATTATAGATTATGCTTAAACATTTTTTCTGCATTATAAAAATTGAGTTAACATTAACCGAATTTCCCCAGAATATAACGCCGTATGTCAAGAGAGGGTATACGTAACCATAATATGCATTAATTGGAACTTCTCGTAAAGCAACATTTGTCATTATGGGAAGCATATAGCAGATACTGGATAATCTGTCATTTACTTTATTCACATGTGATTTCCAATTTAAATGGGTGTCAATGTTGACCCCCAAAATTTTTATCTCATTTACCATTTCAATTCTTTTATTATGTATCTCTACTTGAAGTTGTAAAGGTGTCCTTTTATAGTTTCCAAATTGCAGTAGCTTTGTTTTATCCAAGTTAAGTTTAAGGTTTATGGAAGCAAGCCAAGTCATTACAGATTTTATAGTGGTACTAATCTCGGAAAAATTCACGATCGTTTTGATTATCATTAGAAATAAACAAAGTAGCGTCATCTGCAAACATTATACAAAGGTGTTTTATGATTAAAGGCAATTCATTTATATATGTTACGAAAAGTGGTGGTCCCAGCACACTTCCCTATGGAAGTCCTAATTTAATAAATTTATAATTTGGTTGGACACGAACAATTGTTTTACTTTTCCTATCAAAAGTATCTAAAACTACAGCCTGGCTCCTATTTATCAAATAAGATTTAAGCAATTTTAGAGCGTTACCCCGAATTCCGAGATGCTCCAATTGCCTCAACAAAATATCATGAACTACGCAATCGAACGCCCTTGACAGGTCCAAAAATAGCCCCACACATGATTTCTTCTTGTCTATATCAAGACAGACCTGCTTTAAAATCTTGAAAATAGCTAGGGTTGTATTTTTGTTTTTTTGGAAGCCTAATTGATTATTGCTAATGATGTCATTTTTATCAAAAAAGGACTTGAGTCGAACATATATTAACTTCTCCATTATCTTTGAAAAATTAGATAATAATGCGATTGGTCTGTAATTGCCATTTTCGCACTTGGATCCTTTCTTATGCAAAGGCTTTACTAATGCCTTTTTCATATCATATGGAAAAACTCCCGTTACAAAACAAAGGTTTATAATATGTATGTCTGTAACGAATAAACTATAAAACAGCCAAGTGCGTGTCAGAATCGCGCACGAAGAATACTACAGTACCATTTTCAATACAATATTACCCTTTATTATAATATCAAGCAAAAAACGATATTATAATATCAAGCAAAAAACGACAAAAACACGTCTGTTGTATGAAAATAGTTAAATATCTATACTTTATTTCAAAAATGAAATTTCGTACAAATGCTCTTGTGAATATTTCAAGCGTCTACTTGTACCCCTAGCAGGAACCATTATCGAATTCGAATAGTTTGCAAACCGAAATGTCACAGTACACATTTGACAATGACATTTCGGACTCGCAAACGATACGAATTCGATATTGGTTCGTTCTAGGGGTACTGTTGTCGTTATTAATATCGAGTAAAAGTCGACAGTAAAAATCACGTTCGTTGTATGGAAGCCACAAATAAATATTTAATTACTTCTGTTTTTAGTATTTGTTGTTAAATAATCATCTGTGAAAATTTCAACTGAATAGCTATCATGGGATACTAAAGCTTGATGACAGACAGACAGGCGGACAGTGGAGTCTTACTATTCGGATTCCGATTTCATCCTTTCGGTGCGGAACCCTTTAAACTACTGGAGCGATTTCTTAAATTATTTTATCATTAGAATGATTTCCCGTAAGGCAGGTTTTACCATAATCTTGTTAAATTAAAGTTCACCCCAATAAATCCAGGCGGATTGCTAGTAGTATTCTTTGATTCCTCAAGTCCCGAAATCTCAACAGAACCCAGAGAACGGCCTAGAATACTACCGCAATGAGATTCCAATGAATGAACCGAAGACAAAAAACGACGGGTTGCACTCCGGGAGTGCCGGCAGACGTGAAAACTTGAATATTAACGTTGTGCATTTTTAAAAATTTGGAATGGTTAGGGAACAATTTTGCACGAATTGCTTTAATTATCAGTATAAAAGTAATATCATGCATGTGGTAGAATACAATATTTATTTATTGCGCTTTCGTACACAAACATGACAATATATTATATATTACATTAAAAAAGTTTCAGAAAAATCAACTTACATGAATCACGTTTAAGCGCACTTAGCTACATCTATAGTAAAGAAATCAACTTACATGAATCACATTTAAGCGCACCTAGCGACATCTATTGTAAAAAAATGCATATTCTTCGCAATAAAGCTGCCACCTGGACGTCCTAGATAGAGACTTATATATTATATATAATACGATAAAATAAAATATTACTATGTTTCGTCCAATATATTGAAAGTCAACAACCTTTCCAATTTTATTGTGTGTCATGATGCGATCAGCCCACGTGTTTAACCTGACGCGAGTTTAACATTTTTTACCCATACAATAAAAGTGTACAACGCCGCTAAAGAAGTTTTCACTTCAAAAAAAGCCGGCAGGGCTGCGTTCGTTGCTGTCCTTACACCAATCCCCACAAAGGACACAGGCAGTGCCAGCTGCTGCCAAGCCGGACCCTGCAAGGAGCAATTCAAAATTCTAGTTAGGGTAACTCTAATAAGATCATATAAATGAGGGCTACCGTTTTCTGCCTCACCAGATGGTGCCACTGTTGAGTGAGGTCCTAAATTGTAACTTTTAAAGTTTATTAATACGCATATGAAATCAAAGGTTACATTTAGATCAGTATTTTAACACAAAAGAACCATTTCCTAAACATAATAGGCCATGCCACAATGACGCGCAGTTCCGTTTTATTCGGAAAAAATGGAAACATAATCATTTTTCTAAGCTCAAATTTTTAATAACTGACATTCATTGCCACATAACTCATATTTGCCATAATTAAGCCGAATTGTTACCAAATATTCACAACATTATTTTAATTAGAAATAAACCCGCGTAGTCAGCCAACAAGCAATAACATTTGACATTTCGGAGACCTCACGCTACACTAGCGCCTCTAGCGGCGGATTCATACGCGATAGCCCTCATTATGCATATGGTTTGGGTATTTCATGGTACTCATGTTATTTGTATGGCTACATTGCAAATAAAATTCGGGAAGAGCGCTGAAGCCAAAACACAGGATGAACTTCCTAGTTTGGCTGAGGATGACTATATGTAGGTACTTTTTGTGAAATAATGGCCTTAGTTTTAACATATTTATAAGATTTTTTACAAATAAATATATATTTGTTTCTTAGGTTTTCACGCACATCACTCATTAAATAAAACTAGTTTTTACGGGTTAATGCACGAAACTTTATTTATTTATTGACGTTCGACTGACGATGCAGACCTGAAAAGGCTGCGAAACATCAATAAATAAATAAAGTTTCGTGCATTAACCCGTAAAAACTAGTTTTAAATAAATATATTATTATTATTCTCTCATTTATTTAATTTCACAAGTTAGGTTTTTTATAAAATAGATATGAAAGTAAAATACAAAAACGTAATTACAAAAATAAATATAGTATAAAAAACCTAACCTAGAAGGCCACCAGCAGCGGAGCGAGGCCCAAGCTACCGGTGGTTAGGGCCGCAGAGAAAGAAACCGCCTGACGATGCGCGCCGTGTCCAGGAGTACTGCCTTTTGGATCTGCCCCTTGACCCAACCATCGAGCGAGAGGCTCTTTAGATGTTGGTCGAAACTCTTCGCTATGAGACCGTTTACGCTAACGACTATAGGGACTATAATATTATTATTATTATATTATTTCCATGTACAATTTTTTACAAATAAATATATTATTATATTATTTCTGAGGAGCTCGATGGCGCAAGTGGTTAGCGCGTTCGGCTGCGATCGTTGAAGTTAAGCAACTTTCGCAGTGGTCGGTCATTGGATGGGTGACCAAAAATTTAATAACATGAGCTCCTCCGTGCTTCGGAAGGCACGTTAAGCCGTTGGTCCCGGCTGCATCTGCAGTCGTTAGCACCTACCAATCCGCACTGGGCCCGCGTGGTGGGTCATGGCCCAATCTCCCTATTCCATCCATAGGGAAGGCCTGTGCCCCAGCAGTGGGGACATTAATAGGCTGATGATGATTATTTCCAAAATATTGAGAAACACGAAGAGTATATGTGAACTTGGGCACAAATAAGCTGCATTTTATAATAAAAAGAGCCATGTGAGACTTTATTTAAAAAAGGCGAGACGATTTTTCTTGGAATCTCGTTTCTTGTTCTTTCACAAATAACTTCTACATCATTAGATTAAAAAGTCGATAATAGATCACTAGTAACAAAATGGATATTACATATTTCAAAGGGCTGGCTTTTTTTTCAAGGATTTTAATTGGTATCGGTTTGCCCCTCGTTTTCAAAGAGTGCACTGTCAAAGCGCTTTAGCTTACATAACGTGGAAAATGTTTATTAAATTATTGAATACTAGCAAACCAGTGAACCAAATGTTCACCAAAACCTGATTTAAAAAAAAAAAGAAGAAGAATGTATTTAATTAATTGAGAACTTCGAAGATTTTGTGTGGTTTCGTTTGAAATTCGTGATTTCTCGAAAACCGGAAGTGCTACGTTACTCAAATCCGGTTTGTAGTCTTATCAGACTATTCTTAACTTATAACATAAATATTCTCTTTATCTATCTCTTACGGTTTGGCCGCTGAAACAGCACCACAGACAGACGGACGGACGGACGGATGGACTTGTCTAATAGATAAGAGATTTTGCACAAACCGAAAGATTCGGAAATTACCTTAAAGGTTTTCTTATTCAAATATTGGGTCATTGGAACACTAATTCCTTTATTTTCCATCTTTTTATTATTATGTCATTAAGCTGTAATAAAAGTGTTTAAGCAATTAAAGTGTTTAAAAAATCTCCCAGTATTAGATACTGGAGATCTCTACTGATGATAATCGCATTATTTCATGTATTAGGTAATTGCAGAAATAATAAGCACTATAGAGCGAGGAGATCGATGGCGCGGATGGTTAGCGCGTTCGGCAGCGATCGTTGAAGTTAAGCAACTTTCGCAGTGCTCGGTAATTGGATGGGTGACCAAAAATTTACTATCTAGAGCTCCTCCGTGCTTCGGAAAGCACGTTAAGCCTTTGGTCCCGGCTGCATCTGCAGTTGTTAGTACCCACCAATCAGCACTAGACCCACGTGGTGGGTCATGGCCCAAACTTCCTATTCCATCCAAAGGGAAGGCCTGTGCCCCAGTAGTGGGGACATTAATAGGCTGATGATGATGAAGCACTATAGTACGAAACGTACGTGGTCGGGATTTTCCTGATCAAAGATAACTATTTATTTATCAAGAAGTTTAGTCAGACATATGTATATGATTACACTGAACAACACATTTAATAAAATCTATAAAAAAATGATAAACAAGGGATAGTTTCTGATTATTATTTTTTTGCTTTCCTGACAATAAGAAAGGTACCTATTTGTAATCTTTATGTAGATATTTAATATGTTATAATTATAGCGTCTCATATAATGCTTTGGATTAAACTTAATCCTGTACCTTCACAAAGTTAATAGGCATGCCTCATTACATAAAATTAAAAACGAAACAAAGTGCCTTAGGTAGCGCCATATTGCTATGATACCTTATACCAGCAAATAAACTATGCTGTAGGAATTGCGACCTTAAGCGCTACGTATTAGTGTTTATTATTGACAACAACAAATTTCTAACAGAGACCGGGATTCCTGCGTACATAATTTTTTTTTAAACTTTTTCTTGAGTATGAGAGCAAAGATTTAGAAGTTAATGGTTCTCGCAAGATTTTCCCGTTACACCTAATCCCCATGTTTAGATCCCGTGGAGCATTAGAAGTTCTTAGAAAGTACCAGGCCGTAAGAATCGGCAAGAAGGTATGCTGTGGCCTCCCGCATGTGGAACGCACGCAGCTAGATCGCGTCGCGCCTAGTGTTGGGAAGCACACGAATTGGAAAAGAGTTTGTAAGAGTAGCCTCTTTTTTGTACTGAGCCAGTACAATGTCCCACTTCAAATGAGGCGAGGCGTACTGAAGTTCGACAGTACATTTGAGTACAAAAATGACATTTAAAGACAACTCTGCTTTATGACATTAATAATGTTTCGCGTCGCAAAAAACTCGCAATTTTTAAAAAACTTTCTTATTTTGATCATAAAATAAAAAAAAATGTTTTATGGCAGCAAAAGACACGTTTGAATACAATTTTTATAAAAAATATTACGAAATCATTCTTGAAAATATAATAAATGCCATTACTAGATAATAACTATTTATATTATATTTGAACTATTTTGTATTTACTATTTTTTATTTTAAAGAATCATATCAGTAAATTCATCAACTTTATTTACGGATATTAAAGATATTTAGATAGTGCCGTGCACATTTGAGTAAAAAAAAATCGCGTAAACGTAATCGAACGTATTTCAAAACGAAACGAGTAAATAAAGTAGTACATTTAAACATTTCGAGCCGCTCTTACTTTTTTACGTCATGTCCGGGACGAATGTACCGCCTCTTGTAAGTCCTACACAACACTAGTCGCGCCAGCTTCTCTATGATCCCTATACCTGTTCCTTTCCAACGCACCGAATACGGACTGTTGGAAAGAGACAAAAGCGGGAGGCTTCGCATGCACATGTGTGCATTTGTTATATGCACTCGTGGCTCGTCTAGACAGTATCGGCATACGGCAGGTGTTTCCCCGTATCTAGTTTACCGCTGTCCGGTGCATAGTACCAAAGCATCATGACTTATGAAGAATATACAACGAGATATCATACGACGAATGGCATTGCTTCCGCTTTGAATACAAAGCGAATTACTAAGGTCTTTACATTGGTACCTATATAATGCTTTGTTTATTTTGAGATACTCGTAGTTTCGGACACTAACAGAAATATTATATTATAACTAGCTGTCCCAGCGAACTTCGTACCGCCATAAAAAAATAGGGGTTGGTGGTAGAAGGGTGAAAATTTAGGGCTGTATGTATTTACTAATGCTGTATCATAAAAAAATAAAAGATAAAAATATCTAAAATTGAAAAAAAAAATTAGGGGTGGATTACCCTTAACATATAGGGGGATGAAAAATAGATTAATCGCAAACACCGCGACACGAGAATTTTATATATTAGATTGTCCAATAAAAATATACAAACATAGTTGCGTCCGCTTTGCAGAAGGTGCGTCCGAATCTTGTATGAAATCTGGGGGTCTCTACTCTTCTCCGAAACGAACTTTCGATAATGAACTTCAAACGAAATTTAATTCCGTCATATTATTCATTTATTATTTAAGCTTATACTTAATTTGAACGATAAACTATAAAATTACATGAAATTTAACCGTCATTCAGTGTTGCCAAGTACGCAATATAAAAGTCCCTATGGTTGACATTATTATAATATGAATATATTGTTATATGACCCATTTCATTTGACCTCTTTATGAAATATAAACTATTCGTGTCAGTGAATCGAAAATATTTGCAAAAATATCGGGTGGGTGAAGAAAATATTAGATTTTTTTGGAAAAAATGTTGAAATTAATCGAATGAAATTGAGAACAGAGGCCCAAGTACGAGTTTTTGACAGCTTCGTAAATTATCGTAATGGTCAAAATTTTGTTTGGGAAAAGCTAGTTTATACTTGGTGTCATTGGCGCTGCTTAGGTTTCATAGAAACTTTGACGATGCGATACGTTAGCGTTACGCAACTGTCAAAAAATCGTGCTTGCCTCAGGTATAGCTTATGGTGCGGGTAATTATAATGGGATTTTAGTAATTTGCTCAAGTGTATGAGTTTTGTAGAGAAGATTTATATTTACCGGAATTCAAAAATAGTGAAGCCACCGAGAAGTTCATTTTATTGTGGAAAAATTTATTTGATATATTCAGAATCAAGCCAGAATCGACATCAGTGACTTTAAAGAGTTATAAAGATACTAAATGTATAATAAATATTTATATATATCGAAAGTCTCATATCTATAAGCCTAGTTCCAATGGAAGCACTGTGCATGATTTGTGATGCATATATAAGTAATAGCAGGAGCCCGTGTCTTAGTCTGCATTAAAAAACTTATTTCCCACTCAACCCTCTGTCACCCCCCTCCTAAAAGGAGGATTTCTAGGATAAAAAGTATCCAATGTATGCTTCAAACTATCTTTGTAAATTTCATCTAAATAGGTACCGTGGTTTAAGCTTGAACAGGTAACAGACAGACAGACCCACCTTCACATTTATAATGTTAGTATGGAAAATTATCTAGAAATACATATAAAATCCATGACTTAGGCACAAATGCATGTTTTCGTTGTACCCCACACCGGGACCTATGAACAAGACCATCTATGCCGACCCCATCAAAACTGGCATACATACCACTCAGACCAAGGAGGTACTTAAAAGAATTTGTAACCAAACTATTGACAGGTGAGATAAAAATAAAAGATACTAACAATAATGCAAGTGCGATAAAATTATAGGATTCGCGCCACCATGCATCACGTATATGTACAAAAAAAATTGAGGGACATAGAATAAGTAAAAATACTAAAAATGATATATTCATATATATATATATATGTATGCAGGGCGTCCCACGGCTACCTCACACGGAGGGAAAGTATATTAAATATTCAAGATAGTATATTTTACTGAAAGAAGACATCATTTTATTTTTAATAATACTTAGAACTGCATTGACAGATTTTTTATAAATCGCCTGTTACAACTGGGAATCAAACTAGTGAAATTTCGAAAAAATAACACGGCATATTTTATGATAACCATCGAAAGGGTTAATCATAAGGATTATTTTTTGCTAAATAACATAGCATTTTAAATGAAAAGAATGTGAATTACGTGATAAAAATATTTAATATATATAGGTATTGTTAGTGCAGATCGACAACAGCATAAAATATTTTCCCTATTACTGGGGTAGCACTTGAGCAGCTGGCTACACTTTTTTGACATACGACACCTTCCTTGCAAGCAAAGTGACATACACACACTACAATAATGAGTTGCCTCATAACCGGAGCTGTTGTTTTTTGATAGAGCGGTATCTAGTGGAGTGTAGCGAGACCAATCATTTATCAATGACATACAATAACATGAGAAAACTTTTGCTTTAATACAAAATAATAACAAATTATCCCAAAACCAAATTCTTGTAGATTTATCACCTAGTTAAAGTCAGTAAGAATTTATCACCTACTATTAATTTGTCGTCTCGTATGATTGATATGTTTAATAAATAAAGACCGATAGTCAAGTTAACAAAGCACACTCATACAAACTATTTTGGCAGGAGAATAAACAATGCAATTAGCTAAATTGCAACTATGAAAGTATTATAAGTTATTTACGGGATTGTTACCATGTACCTTGTTTTTAGCGAGTTTCCGATATTTCGGCACTGTTGCAAGCGCCATGATCACGGAGTAACTGAAGTATCGAACGCAATAAAAGACTTCGTCGGAGGGTAGACCGATATGTCTGCCAATAACAGCCTACCCGCAATTACTTCAGTTACTCCGTGATCATGGCGCTTGCAACAGTGCCGAAATATCGGAAACTCGCTAAAAACAAGGTACATGGTAACAATCCCGTAAATAACTTATATTACTATAATGTTAGTGACCATGAAAGTTTAAAACAATATATGAAAGTATTGTTTTACAACTACAAACTATACGTATTCATCAGAAACTTATTTGTTTCGTTGAAAACGTTTAGCGTTTACGCCACCAACTACGAGGTAATTCTGCTTCGTTTATTGCTTTTGTGAAATTGCTCTAGGAATAAATTAAAGCTTTTATTTTGAAACTAGTGGCCCGCCCTCGCTTCGCTTCGGTGTAGAGCTGTAGTGTAAACTATAGTTTTTGTTCTCTCTATAAATAAAGTCATTCTTTATAGCACAAGGCTATAAAGAATGACTTTATTTATATAATTACACGTGTTATTGTGAGTCAACCATAAAAGACAGACATATGCTGTTGCGGGATATTATTTAGACAATTTTATGTAGAATATTTCCGTCATACATGATTTCTATGTAACTTTAACCATTAAGGCTGCACCCGCGACGGAAGCTAAAAAAATGGAGTAACTTCTCCCGTTTTCCCAACATTTTCCTTCACTACTCTGCTGCTATTGATTGTAGCGTGATGAAAAGTATACTATAACCTGCCCAGGAGTATGAAGAATAATTGTACCAAGTTTCGTTAAAATCCGTCGAGTAGTTTTTGTTTCTATAAGGAACATACACACAGACAGACAGACAGACAGACAAAAATTTTACTGATTGCATTTTTGGCATCAGTATCGATCACTAATCACCCCCTGATAGTTATTTTAAAAATATATTTCATGTACAGAATTGACATCTCTACAGATTTATTATAAGTATAGAAGATATTGAATCTAGTTATGTTTTGTACATTTAAAATCGAATTGGAAATCGTTTATTCAGTTTCTATGCTGTTACAAAGACTTATGAATGTTGAAAAACTACGCTATTTACTATGCTGTATTCAAGCTATTCAAAGAGTACAAACAAGAAGTTGAGAATTATCGCAAAGTAAAGATACAAAATTTACAATCTGACAATGGGACCGAGTACCGAAACAATGAGTTCGATATATAGACGATATAGCAATCTCGTCGCAATCTGTGCGGTGTCGCCCCGATCGGACCGAATAACCTACTGCGTCCAGCGATATCTGTGACGCTCCTGTATGTGTCCCGCTTGCATTACACCACGAAGGCGGAGGGGATCGCAGAATATTTGCGTACGAAGACCAATTTCTCCCTGAGGGTCACGCGTTTGGAGTCTCGCCACGACGTGAATTTTAATTCATTTGTGGTGAGAGTGCCGACTGAACATCTGGCGACCTTTTTGAAAGAGGAGCTTTGGCCGAAAGGTGTGGTGTTCCGGCGTTTCAAAGGCAGGCTACCTGACACCACTCCGCGCCACACGTCGCCGACTAAACGTGTTATTTAGAATTTGTAATTATTTTATATTTCATATCTATGTTAGACTATAAGGTACTTATATATTTCTATGGGCCTACGATGCCTGAACACAAATAAATAAATAAAATACCATATACCTACGCCTCAACAAAACGGCGTTGCTGAACGTAAGAATAGGTCCCTGCTAGACAAAGCTCGGTGTTTGCTGATAGATGGACACGCGCCATAATACTTGTGAGCTGAAGCTGTAAAAACTATTAATTATCTTGTAAATAGAAATCCAATCAAAATCCTCAAAGGTAATACACCATATGAACTATGGGAGGGGAGAACAGCATCGGGAAACTATTTACGCGAACCTTTTAGTATAGTTTTCTTTGAATGATAACGCTATTATAACGTAATTATTCTACGCTACAATGGAAAATCCTTTTTCTCTATTATCATCAACAGCCTTTTAATGTCCCCACTGCTGGGGCACAGGCCTTCCATATGGATGGAATAGGTAGATTGGACAATGACCTACCACGCGGACCCAGTGCGGGCGGGTGCAGCCGAGAGCAACTGCTTAACGTGCCTTCCGAAGCACGGAGGAGCTCGAGATAGAAAATTTTTGGTCACCCATCCAATGACCGACCACTGCGAAAGTTGTTTAACTTCAACGATCGCAGCCGAACGCGCTACTCTCACTCGCTAGCGAGCTTCTCCTTTTTCTCCATACTAAAATTTTTATATAACTTCATTTACATTTTTATCTAAGATACATTCACGCCGTATATCCCTTTTCAGGTTTAATATTTCTAATAATTTGTAACGAAATATTTCCAGTGCATTACCAAATTACTCTCGAGACAGATACATCACTGCTATCCGGCGGTTGGGTACATTGTAATGAATATGTCTCGTCGCGGCAAAACTTTGTTGCGAATCCAAATTGTTCTATCACGATGAAGGGAACCGCGACGGTTTTCGTTCAACCTTAATTTATCTCTGTTTGGGTACTCAACACTTGCTTATGTACTGAAGGTATGCGTTCGTTTGCCTGGACTTCGTAAAACTTCGTAATTGTTGTCTTTGGGTGGAACAAAAGCTTTTGAGACGCTATTCCTTTGTACCTAATAATATGATGTTCGTCGAAATAATTACTTCAAAACTTTAGGCACCATTTTCTTTGTACCTAAATATGTATTGTTCATAGAAATACTACAGTTACCTCGGACCATGTAACTACATCGGAATAAATTTTAGGTTAATATTATCTTACCCATAGAACTTCGCACTGCCATTACAGAACGCTCCGTATCTCACACAAACGGATTCATATCGAGATTACTAGTGATCGGAAAAATGTGAAAGGATTAAAAATTATGTATTACACGACCTAAATTAATAAACATTAAGATAACCAAAACTCTACTTATAGATATACACATTTAATTTGGTATATAGGTACATTTTCTTGGCCTTGCTTTGTGTGAAAGTACAAATGCGCAGGCAGTGACGTCATCGAATCATGCCTTTTACTGTGCTTCAATGGGAACACAGTCTCACGTAATCTGCAAATACGGATCTGCGTGTCTAAAATCGGCGAGAGTATTGTACTCGACACGCGAATATTTAAATTTTAGTGTACTTGAGAGGATATGTGAAAATGACTTTGTATTACTTACTACCTTAACGTAGACGCAACGTAACTACATCGGAAGCAGCAAAACAGCGGGCCTGTAGTTAAATTATAGGGAATGAAAAGAAAGATGTACGGAAAGTGTACACGGCCATTTTTATGGCGTTCTGAGCATGAACCAAGCATGAACTTTGACACCTCCGTAATCTTCTCGTCATCGTCAAATTTTGTGTAGAAGAAGCCAAGAAGCTACTTCTATTTAAAAAAAAGGGGTTTTTATGGCCGGTGTGAGCTTAGTTTTCATAGAAATTTGGATGATGCGGTGATATTGCGGAGCGGTCAAAATGTCTAAATCTGTGCTTGGACCTCTGTTCCTGTTTTCTCTGCCTACTTCACCCGGGACCTGGTTTATATTAAAGTCTGAATTATAATCGGTTTATATTAAATACTGTATTGAATTGACTTAGGTCACGTTTAATTTCCAATGAGTTGTTAACTAAGGTTTGACTTCACACATTTCTTTCAATGATACATTATTAAAATAATCTTTATGTAACAATTTGTGTGAAACCGCCAATACATGTCCTGTAAATTGTACTTAGTTTATAGTCTTAAGGTTTCAATTTTAATAAGTAATCGAATGTATAATAATTGTTGTATTATATTAACTTCTATTTGCATACTTATTCTGTTTTGATTATGATATTGTTTTTAATGTCGCCAGTTATTTAGTAAAATAATTATTTATATTGCGGACTGTAAATGCCAACGATAAAGCCAACTCTAGGTGCTATATTTTTTAAATTTATAATAGTCTACGTAAATTTTGCAGCTTATTCGCAGCTTCAAATTCAGGAACGCAAAATATTGCGGGTAATAAAAAAGGTAAGTAAGGGAAAGTTAGTGAGAATATTATGCTAATATATAATTGTAGATCTTCAAGGTCCGGGGTTAGAAGATCGCTGTGTTTACTGTTTGTGAACATAGGATTTATACCATCAATCCTCGCTCCTGGAATTCTTTCAGTTATCTTAATAATACAATTTATCTCACAAGGTGAAACCTTCAGTCAGAGATGGGGCCATTTTATTAGATATCTAAAAATGTT
Organism: Chilo suppressalis; assembly: GCA_902850365.2. Lineage (NCBI taxonomy): Eukaryota > Metazoa > Arthropoda > Insecta > Lepidoptera > Crambidae > Chilo > Chilo suppressalis. The sequence continues at coordinate 29,324,686 of OU963901.1, read as the reverse complement.
TCACCACTATAATAGATATAGATTAACCTCAACGGCCACAGTCATTATTTTGTTGACTATGAGTTGTAGTTCAGAAATAATAGTGACGGGTTGCCTGCAACTTTTAAAAGTAACGCGTCAATTTTTCATGAGTTAACTATTTACTATCTCAGTCGATATAGGATTAAATTACCTATGTCATATTTGTATCTTTGATAAATTGAATGTGAGGTATAATCATACGTAATATACTTTAAGGGACACATCCAAAAATAAAATTGCATTATTTATATTTTAAACAGATTTTCAATTTAACCAGTCATGTTATTTACACATTTTTTAAAACCTGTGGGACTGGGTCTATCTATGTTTAAACCAACTGCCAGCGTTAACGCTGTCATTAATCATTCTGTTCGCTGCCTTTGTATCCTCGAAGTACTTACATCTTTGAATATAATTTGTGTCACATTATAGCTTTGTGTGGATATTTGGAACTTACAAACGGTTTTGATATGGTTTAGGATAAGAATTAGTATAACACTAGCTTGACATATATAACATTTTAACAATGGAAAATAGGCTGTAGAAACAATCAATAGTCTGACTGCGGATTCACAGGTGGTTTCGAATAACAATACCTTGTTAATATATGTGGCATACCTCAGGGAAGTGCACTAAGTCAACTAATGATCTTACTGCGGTAATCATCACATACCGCAATAGTCCGGATTAATATCAATATGGTATGAATAAATCTATTGTGGACATGAAATTGCTAAAATATATTAACTGGACAGTGAATCTCGAAGAAACGTTAATTTGTTTACAGTACAATCTAATAGTGACCAAAGTGAAATAGCTCTTTGTGATATTAATAGTAATTAAACTTTTGTGTTTGAAAAGATAACATTTGTATTTTGCTCCAGTGGTATACGTTAAGATGGGTGCCCTAATTTAGGAACCCAGACGGCTTAACTAGATTGCTAAGATTTTAAAAAACGATTTAGGAGCTTTCTCTGTCAGTCTTGTTAGCCCTTCTATAAATCAGCCTAAGACTGCCCCTTCCATGTCTGTAGAAACATTGAATGGTAATTAAATGGCTAAGAAGTTTTTTTTTATTAATATAACCAGAATATAAGTATCTGTGACCCAAGTAGAATACCTAATTTGCTAAATGACATTCGTGGCTGCCTCTTGAAGGTTTCCTGGCGAGCCGAGGTACTTCGCCCGGTATTCGGCCACTCCGTTGTATTCCAGCAGAACGTGAGCAGCTGTTTCTTTTGCCTCCATGCATCCTCTGCATAGGGGGCTGTCCGTGACACCTAAGTTGAAAATATATCTGTTAAAATGTGCATGTTCAGTAATAGCACCTGTTACTATGCGCAAAGTAGGTTTGCTTAGCTGTAGGAGAGTTTTGGAGAAGGCAGCGTTCACCCGTGGCAAAGCGAGCTTCGTCTGCTTGCACATCTCCAGGTCGAGCCAGTGTTGCTGGTGTAGTGCGGCTGTATGCTCGCGGATTTTATTAACGAGATAGCTTACCGGTATCGGGACGAAATAACATGTATATACCTTTAAAACGGTGACTTATTTCAAATCCCACAGCAAATGAGAAACATTGTCAACGATTCCAGAAATAGCTCTATTATTTAATAATGAGCATTCCTCTTAAAATGAAAGGCATGAACATGAACGCAATGTCATCATTGTGTTTCAAACACGACAAGTTCAATGTCCTTTGAGGACACGGATGGAATCTTTACTCTGTTACTCCCTAAATTGTACCTTCTTGACAAACCGAGAAGGTTAAACACGATTTAAATCAGTGTATTTTAGTAAATTCACGACTCGAAAGCGTGGAGGTGAGCGAGATATGCCTGCTATAGCCAGGTTAAGCAACCTTTTAAAGGCCGATAAAATATACAAAAACAGCTCCAAAATTCAAGTAAGTTTTTATAAGTATTGTATTATTTATTTTTAATACAAATCAATGTAAATCTAAATTGATAAATATAAGATTAATGAGAGAAATGACATTAATGTTAAGTAAATATGTTGTAGTTAGTATGGGTGGTTATGGGTAGTCATCATCATCACCATCATCAGCCTATTATTGTCCCCACTGTTGGGGCACAGGCCTTCCCTATGGATGGAATAGGGAGATTGGGCCATGCGGGCCCAGTGCGGATACGGTGGGTGCTAACGACTGCAGATGCAGCCGGGACCAACGGCTTAACGTGCCTTCCGAAGCACGGAGGAACTCGAGATAGTAAATTTTTGGTCACCCATCCAATAACCGACCACTGCGAAAGTTGCTTAACTTCAACGATTGCAGCCGAACGCGCTAACCACCTGCGCCATCGAGCTCGAATCGTACCAATTATTTCCCCTACCACGATTAAGGTCATTTTTTTGCAGTGGAGAGAAACAGGCGACAAAAACTTAACAGAGTTACATGCGTAGTCATGCTCTCTTAAAAGTCTCTTCGGTGGTGTCGTGTGAGGCGGGTCTTTATGTTCCCTAAAATATGGTTGAGCGAAGCGGTGGCCGTTTCATGCGTCATGATCGTCAATGGGTGCTGCCAGCGGAGATAAGTCTGCCCTATCTTCCTTGAAATTTAAAATGTAAATATTTAGTAAACTTAATAAAAATAATACTATTTGTACTTATACTGTACTAGCTGTTACCCGCGGCTACGCTCGCGTGGTTTTCCTATTTGAGGCTATCATCCTCTTTTGACATAGTGAGTAAAAAAGTAGCTGATTTCTATTAAAATTACGGCGCCTTTCTGCTTGAAGCCGTACATTTAAATCTCTGCGCGCCTGTGCTTGTTCAGGTGTTTCGAATGACCTCAAAAAAGCTTGTCGTTCTGTATGACAGAGCAATCAGAATAAGCAGGTAAACAATTAACGTATATTTAATCATTATGTAATGAAAGGTGACTTCAAGAATCATCTCTGAAATATTTTTTTCAACTTGACGACCCTATAAATAATAAAACAGGAAGAAAACAACAGCCCATGCTGTTTTTTGCCGGTTCTTCTCAGTACAAGGTCTCTCGCCGTAGATTTACGAACCGAAGGCGTAGCTTTAAGACATTCACGAGTGCTTGTATTAGTAAACTTAATAAAAATAATACTATTTGTATTTATAGTCTATGCCACAGCAATCAGAATAAGCAGGTAAACAATTAATGTATATTCAATCATTATGTAATGAAAGGTGACTTCATGAATCATCTCTGAAATATTTTTTTCAACTTGACGACTCTATAAATAATAAAACAGGGAGAAAACAACAGCCTTTGAGTTTCTTGCCGGTTCTTCTCAGTACAAGGTCTCTCGCCGTAGATTTACGAACCGAAGGCGTAGCTTTAAGACATTCACGAGTGCTTGTATGAGTAAACTTAATAAAAATAATACTATTTGTATTTATACTCTATGCCACAGCAATCAGAATAAGCAGGTAAACAATTAATGTATATTCAATCATTATGTAATGAAAGGTGACTTCAAGAATCAGCTGTGAATTTTTTTTTTCAACTTGACGACCCTATAAATAATAAAACAGGGAGAAAAAAACAGCCCATGCTGAGTTTCTTGCCGGTTCTCCTCAGTACAAGATCTCTCGACGTAGATTTACGAACCGATAGCGTAGCTTTAAGACATTCATGAGTGCTTGTAACAGCCTGGTTATCTATCTTCTTCTATATCTATACTTATAATAAATCTGTAGAGATGTCAATTCTGTACATGAAATATATTTTTAAAATAACTATCAGGGGGTGATTAGTGATCGATACTGATTCCAAAAATGCAATCAGTAAAATTTTTGTCTGTCTGTCTGTCTGTCTGTGTGTATGTTCCTTATAGAAACAAAAACTACTCAATGGATTTTAACGAAACTTGGTACAATTATTCTTCATACTCCTGGGCAGGTTATAGTATACTTTTCATCACGCTACAATCAATAGCAGCAGAGTAGTGAAGGAAAATGTTGGGAAAACGGGAGAAGTTACTCCATTTTTTAAGCTTCCGTCGCGGGTGCAGCCTTAATGGTTAAAGTTACATAGAAATCATGTATGACGAAAATATTCTACATAAAATTGTCTAAATAATATCCCGCAACAGCATATGTCTGTCTTTTATGGTTGACTCACAATAACACGTGTAATTATATAAATAAAGTCATTCTTTATAGCACAAGCCTGAGAACAAAAACTATAGTTTACACTACAGCTCTACACCGAAGCGAAGCGAGGGCGGGCCACTAGTCATGAATATATATCTCACCTCTTGTTCTATATTAGAGAATAATTAAGCTACATCACAGCGTGCTCTTCGACGAAGTTTGTGAGCGAACCAATATTATTAACAAGTAGAAGCATTCATTAGCCAAGCACCGGTGAAAGTGTACTCCTTGGCTTGTTATTGGCATTATTATGATTTCAATCAATAGCTGTATATCAAAATTACGAAACTTAATACGTGACAATAAGGATGATTATTACAATATATTGTTCACTGCTGAGATTATTCAGTTACGTGAACTCATACAATATTTCAAATATTAAATTACTGATTTTCTTACAGCTTCTCATGTTGATACCATAAAGTTAATATATTATGGTCACTTAAACTATATCAACAGGCAAGGCGTTTCGGAAACAGTAGTGCGTGCTTTGGACTTGGAGCCTGTTATTATTCTACTAGTGGCCCGCCCTCGCTTCGCTTCGGTGTTGAGCTGTAGTGGAGACTAAAATGACTCTTCATATAATAATAAAAAAAAAAAACTGAAAATCGTATCAAATATAATCAACATGCCCCGACCTGCTAAGCTATCAGGAGTTACACGTGTTATTGTGAGTCAACCATAAAAGATGGACATATGCTGTTTCAGGATATTTTTTAGACAATTTTGTGTAGAATATTTCCGTCATACATGATTTCTATGTAACTTTAACCATTAAGACTGCACAAGCGACGGAATCTTAAAAAATGGAGTAACGTCTCCCGTTTTCCCAACATCTCCCTTCACTGCTCTGCTCCTATTGATTGTAGCGTGATGAAAAGTATACTATAACCTGCCCAGGAGTATGAAGAATAATTGTACCAAGTTTCGTTAAAATCCGTCGAGTAGTTTTTGTTTCTTTAAGGAACATACATACAGACAGACAGACAGACAAAAATTTTACTGATTTCATTTTTGGCATCAGTATCGATCACTAATCACCCCCTGATAGTTATTTTGAAAATATATTTCATGTACAGAATTGACCTCTCTACAGATTTATTATAAGTATAGATTAATATATTAATGTGAAAGTGTATGTGTTTGTTACTCAATCTAGCAAAAGCGGCCGAACGAATTTAGATGAATTTTGGCTCGCATATGTTGTCTTTTTGCAACTCAATCAAGCAAAAACAGCTAAATAAGGTTTCATGAAATTGGCCCACATATAGCTTATTACCTGGATTGAGACAGGTTACTTTTTATCGCAAAAAATATTAGGTTCCCCATAGATGAATGATTGGTCTCGCTAGCGTAGCGACAACAATCACAGTGTTACCAACCCTCACCAAAATTTTACCCTAAGTATTTTTTAAATTCCCCTAAAATCCCCTAAATACAGAAATTTATATGTACCTACTTATCTTATAACCTAAATTCTTTCGTTGCTCATAAATTAAAATGTTACATATTTAGTTACTTACAGTAAATTATTTTATTGAATAAATACATTTTCCGAATGGAAAATCAAACGATAATGAGCTGACAGGCTGTTAAATCTTATTTAGCTGTTTTGATTGGTGGAAGGCAAAGAACTTTAGTCCATACAGCCTTAGGAAACAATCTGCCACACAGTCAGTTCAGTCGTTTCCTATCGTGGTGCGTTCCATTCTAAGCAAAAACTGAAAGAAAACTCACGCTTTGTTTTTCGATTTAATTTAATAAGTTTTTTTAAAAGCCCCTAAATGAACCACCAAAAAATTCCAGCCACTAAAAAAGTCCGTTTTAACCCTTCTAGCCCCTAAATCTGGGGGCAAAACCCCTAAGTTGGAACCCGTGAACAATCATTTATCTATGAGGTTCCAGAGAAATCCTAAAAAACTAAAGTTAATACGGGCGACCCGCGGTCGGCGGTTTTATTGCTCACATTACATAAAAGATAGAAGAATGATTGAGGAGCTCGATGGTGCAAGTGGTTAGCGCGTTCGGCTGTGATCGTTGAAGTTAAGCAACTTTCGCAGTGGTCGGTCATTGGATGGGTGACCATAGTTATGAATAATAATATTAAACTTTATTGCTCACATTACATAAAAGATAGAAGAATGATTGAGGAGCTCGATGGTGCAAGTGGTTAGCGCGTTCGGCTGTGATCGTTGAAGTTAAGCAACTTTCGCAGTGGTCGGTCATTGGATGGGTGACCATAGTTATGAATAATAATATTAAACTTTATTGCTCACATTACATAAAAGATAGAAGAATGATTGAGGAGCTCGATGGTGCAAGTGGTTAGCGCGTTCGGCTGTGATCGTTGAAGTTAAGCAACTTTCGCAGTGGTCGGTCATTGGATGGGTGACCATAGTTATGAATAATAATATTAAACTTTATTGCTCACATTACATAAAAGATAGAAGAATGATTGAGGAGCTCGATGGTGCAAGTGGTTAGCGCGTTCGGCTGTGATCGTTGAAGTTAAGCAACTTTCGCAGTGGTCGGTCATTGGATGGGTGACCAAAAATTTACTATCTCTCGGTCTCCTCCATGCTTCGGAAGGAACGTTAAGCCGTTGGTCCCGGCTACATCTGCAGTCGTTAGCACCCACCAATCTGCACTGGGCTCGCTTGGTGGGTCATGGCCCAATCTCCCTATTCCACCCATAAGAACGGCCTGTGCCCCAGCAATGGGGACATTAATAGGCTGGTGATGATGAAACGAATGAGTACAACATGGACTGCCTTTATTGTAAGCAATATTTTTCAGACAACCTTTAGACAACCTTGCTAGATAAAATATCAGAAAACCCGAAACGTAACATTTTGTGTGTCATATTAAAGGATCTCATTAGCGTATTATTTAAAAGGTGCTGCTTGTAATTTCCAAGAAACGAGAACAATTTCAAGTTTCCACCAAGTCGGTTATTCAGCCGAAAATATGTTTTTGCAGATCGCTCCGTCTGTCTTCTGAAGAATTTTCACAAAATTTCACATAGATTGCTATGAGCCGAATTATGTCAAATTCCTCGCACCTTTTTCACTTAGTAGAACTGCTTAGTAAGCATTCTGATTACTCAGAACATTGAGTATATACATAGGTATATAACTCCAAATAAATTTCTGGAAAAGTTGCTATTTGACGACCTCCGTGGCCGAGTGGTTTGTACGCCGGGTTTCATGGTGTCGCCGACTCGAGAGGTCCCGGGTTCGAATCCCGGTGGGGGCAGATGTATGTGTGATGAATACGAGCATTTGTACTCCAATCATGGATGTTTTATATGTATTTCTTTATAAATATACTTATATATGTACAGTTTATGTATTCTATCCGTTACCCTAGTATCCCATAACACAAGCCTTATAGTGCTTAGCTTGGGGCTAGGCTAATTGTTGTGAGTGAATATTTTATTTTTATTTTTTATTGTTCATTTTTGTGGATGAAACAAGTCTTCAAAGACTGTAGTACTGACGGCAGGTTGTATAAATATAATTTACTGTAGAATTCTGGAAGGTAGCGGCTATTTCCCTAAACATGCGTACTTTTATTAGTTACGTAATAAAGTTTGCATGTTTAGGGAATCGACCTCATCATCAGCCTATTAATGTCCCCACTGCTGGGGCACAGGCTTTCCGTGTGGATGGAATAGGGAGATTGGGCTATGACTCACGTCGCGGGCTCAGTACGGATTGGTGGGTGCTGACGACAGCAGATGCAGCCGGAGTCTTCCGAAATTAATGTGTCTTCCGAAGCACGGAGGGACTCGAGATAGTAAATTTTTGGTCACCCATCCAAATACCGACCACTGCGAAAGTTGCTTAACTTCAACGATCGCAGCCGAACGCGCTAACCACTTGCGCCATCGAGCTCCTCAATTAACCTCAGCCTTACAGAATCCGAAAATCAAATTCACAATCAACATTTCTCAATTCAAAACAGTATGAATGAAACAAGATTAAACGGGTTCAAATTGTGTCTTTTTGTTATTTTTTTGATGAAACGCTTCCTTTTCGGTCTGTATCGTCAGAATTATTCTAATGACGCAGCCTTAAGCGTGTTTCATTAAATGATTGGTGTGCATAAAAACTTAATACAAAAATATGTACGTAAGACTTTATTGACAACCCCAATACCAAGTTAGTTTGTCTCTCATCCCTTCCAAATCTCATAATAGATTATTTAGGTTATCATCACTATAAAATCTAATCGGAGACAAAGTTTATTCCCCAGATAGACGTCTTTATTTACTGCAGTGCGGTGATTAAATAGCCTTCCCGCAATCGTGCTTAATATGACAGTCAAGCTTTCAAACTCCGAGGGTTAAGTTTCTAAGTAAACTAGGAAAACATTATGCGATGCAACTTTAAACGGACGCTAGGATAAAGTTGCTTTGTGTGCTGACATGAGTTGCGTGGAAATCTCGTACTTATGAGTTTAGGCGTAGGTTTGCTTTACGTTTATTATGAGAACGGGTAAGTCTCCGTTGCGTTTATGCTAGCCTGGTAGCATCCAACACACATCGGTCTCGCCGGTGCCACGAACATTCCACATATCAAGGTCAAGAAGGCTCACATGCATGCACTATGCATCTGCTGTCTTTTGTCTCCTTCGCACGTCTAGGTGAGGCGATAAACAGACAAGGTCGTCTATATGTTTTCAGCTACCGTTGCGGTGTCTAGACGTGTGTTTGTTGTCGGTCATGGTAACTTTCTTGCGGACACCATGCCACCTCGTTCGGTTGAAAAATGTGATAAATGTATCAAGTGGATGTACAAGTACCTTTTTTTCTTCGTAAGGGAAAATTGTTACTTACGAATTTGGTTTAAAAAACAGTTAGGTTTTTCTGTTCAGTTAGGAGCTGCTCCATATAATTTTGGAATATTATAAAAATGTTGTGAAAGGATAGGAGAGGGAAATACTATTTCAAGTAGAGGAAGATGGCTGAATAGCAGATTGTATGAAAGTATGGTAGATAGGAAATGTAAGGAAGAATAAGATGGGGTATATCCAAAGATAAAATGGGACAAAGAAAAGTAAAATAATCATGTAAACTAATTAAAGCTCCTTTAAGCTCGATGGCGCAGGTGGTTAGCGCGTTCGGCTGCGATTGTCGAAGTTAAGCAACTTTCGCAGTGGTCGGTCATTGGATGGGTGACCAAAAATGTGCTTCGGAAGGCACGTTAATCCGTTGGTCCCGGCTGCGTCTGCAGTCGTTAGCACCCACCAATACACATGTGGGCCCGCGTTGTGGGTCATGGCCCAATCTCCCTATTCCATCCATAGGGAAGCCCTGTGTCCCAGCAATGAGGACTTAATAGCCTGATGATGATGATGAAACCAATAGTTTAATACATGATATTATCACCATTATTAAAAAAAAAAAACTCTCCTTCAAGATTGAGGATCTTAAGTTACATTTACTGCCTACGTAATTTAAATTGTTTTTAAACTGATGGTATAGAAATTTATACACACTGACGGTTTAATAAAACACTTTTGAATGGGTTTATAAATCACACTTTATATATGTCGCCTTTCTTTATTATTAAAATGACATTGTGGATCCTTTACAGGCTACAAAACCTCTAGTTTATGGGCTAGCACTTTATTTATCATCGTATGCTCGAATGATACAACTTCATGAACTTTTTAAATTAAAAAGAAGTTATTGAAATCGAAAGTACAGAACAAATATATCGGACAGTACTTTTAAGTTAAGAGAAGAACTAGCAAAGGAAAGTACTAAAGCATAAAACTAAAATAATAACGACGGGTTGCACTCCGGGAGTGCCGGCAGAAGTGAAAACTTGAATATTAACGTTGTGCATTTTTGATATTTTGGAATGGTTAGGGAATAATTTTGCACGAATTGCTTTAATTATCAGTATAAAAGTACTACCATGTATGTGGTAGAATACAATATTTATTTATTGCGCTATCGTACACAAACCTGACAATATATATTACATTAAAAAAAGTTTATCTCTTAGAAAAATCAACAACCATGAATCACATTTAAGCGCACCTAGCGACATCTGTTGTAAAAAATTGCATTTTCTTTGCAATAAAGCTGTCACGTGGACGTCCTAAAAAGGGACTTATTATTATAATACGATAAAATAAAATATTACTATGTTTCGTCCAAATTATTGAAAGTCAACAACCTTTCCAATTTGATTGTGTGTCATGATGCGATCAGCCCACGTGTTTAACCTGACTCGAGTTTAACATTTTTACCCATACAAAAAAGTGTACAATGCCGCTAAACAAGTTTTCACTTCAAAAAACGATATTCAATAGGTAATCAAAATACATTAGAAAATAGTCAAAAGGTTGGGATAATCCCCATCCCGGTTATATCTATTGACCGTGGTATGACCTCAAAAGATATATTTGAACATTCAAAAAAATTTGTGGCTATTAAAGAGTAAAATGATCTTATCTCTTCAGAGGGTCAGTAATAATCTTCTCAAGGGAAATTCAAATATCTAAAGTCCATATTGGAAATGCTTACTTGGAGCTGATCGCAATGATATAAATAGTGCGAAACGACTATTTGAAGGTAGGTATGATATTTACTAGATGGTCTTGCTGCTATTCAAGTTTAGTCCTTAGATAAAACAAAAAGGGTAGATACGGTACGCTCATACTTGCATCAAACAAAAACTGATTCCACGGCAGCGCGAACGGGACGGCGAGATCCGCGTCACTGCATTACCGACCCGAGCGAAACAGCACGTTAAGTTTCAACGGCAGCGCGAACGAGACGGCGAGATCCGCGTCACTGCACTACCGACCAATCACGCGACCAGTACTCGACGTCACTACCGAATAAGATTCAAAACTAACAGCAATTTATATGAAAAAATATATTTTATAGTACTTACGGATGAAAAGTGATGCTGTGGGTGTTATTTTTAGTTCTTGAGCAATTTGAGCACTTTTGCAAAACACACTTAGGCATTGTTTTATCATATAAACACAAAATATTAGCAATATTTCTTTTTGGCGTTCACATGTACGTCGTTTGCATGTCAAGTTGTGACTAAAGCGATTAGGGTCGTGGACCACAATTCATGCGGATCACTTTTGTGAGGTTAGTGCCGTATCTACCCTTTTTGTTTTAATCTAAGGTTTAGTCTCACAAAGCTGCTTATGTTCCTGGTCTACGATATACCATAACAAGCTTCTGTTGTGTTTTTTCTTTTCTTTTGTAAATTGCTATATATAAGGTGATGAATATAGGTGATGATTCGAAAATCGGCTATGTCAGGGTCCAAGCTTACTCGTATGTCCTAAAATTCAAATTGTTTATTACAGACAACAAAATGGTCCATCAAATCGTTAGTAACAATATTTAACTTAAATGCTATGTTAGTATATATTATTTCTAGGATTCAATCAATGTGTGTTTTTTTAAATATTGAAATTGTATTATATATAATATAAAAAGTAATCTAAACCAAATGTCAAACAAAATGAATTTATGTAATTAGTTAATATTCTACATTTAAAGTCATATAATTGAAATATCGTGTAATATAATTTAATGTACTTAAATATCAAAGAATCCAAGTGAATTTATTTATTTATTTAATGTTCAAATAAGAACAACATGATCCAAAATATGTTAGTAGATACTTAAATTATGTTAGTACTTAATTTCTAAAAGTGATTTTGTCCAAGAGGACTTCAATGCTAGCAATAATGTTTAAAATACTGTTGCCACTCTCGCGCATTCTGCCCAACAGCGATGCAGTCTTTTTACGCCAAATCGCATCAAAACCTTCACGTCAAATTACCTTCACATCAAAGTTATTCACGGGATTGTTACCATGTACCTTGTTTTTAGCGAGTTTCCAATATTTCGGTACTGTTGCAAGCGCCATGATCACGGAGTAACTGAAGTAATTGCGGGTAGCAAACATGCACAAAAACAAGGTACATGGTAACAATCCCGTTAATAACTTATATTTCTATAATGTTAGTGACCATGAAAGTTTATAACAATATATTTTCTAGAAAATTTTTCTTTAGAAAAAAATGTATTTTCCTCAGGTATCAATCACACAAAACTCGAATGCCTTTCACACTGGAATTTTGTTCTGCTGACACCTGTTTTACTTGTCTTTTCAAACAAGTTGGGGTTCTTTATTGAGCCGTGTAGGTACCTACACGGAATTATGCGCTCTGTCACTTGGCGAACAAAATGCTTTGAACGGTTTTCTACAGTAGTTTTTACTACGCCCCGCCTTCGCGTCGGACGCGCCAATCCGGGCCGCCGCAAAAAAGTAAGACAGAGAGTATTTCATTGAATGAATAATGAATTGAATTGCAATTGTTTTAGTTGCAATTTGTCATCCGCATCGTGATCGCGACAGCGCTATACGAAAAAGTAAGACAGCGATAATTACATGTCTATGAATGATTTTTTACTACGCCGCTACCGCAAGAGATTATGGCATTGTGGGTGACAGAGCGGGTCTTTCCGTGAGTGTACCTCGCTTGTTGGACGGCAAGATAAAAGACACGGTGCGCGTATCTCTTCGCATTTTACCTCCGCTTAAACATCTGTTTGAGATAAATTTGGTTGTCCTTTTTGTAAAAAAAGAACAAAAATATTTGGTCAATTCAATGTAGCGTTGCTGTTTACGCGGTGCGGTCCAGAGATTGTAATCTGTTAGTAGTCGCGTCGAAAGCGGTTTGAATGAGGTACTCGTTTAAAAAACTCATTCCGTAAATCTCTGTACCTGTTTGCCTCTTTATTAAAATAAAAAGGATTTCGTAATTACAATTTTATTTCGTACTAGCGGCCATCATCATCAAAAATAAGGCATATAACTAGTCATAAATTAGATAGTTCCGATTGCCACAACATAAGCGGCTCACTAGAGAACTGGGGGCCAATCGCCTAACTGGATTGCTTTGGAAAACGCTATCGCTTACGATTTCATTTTGTTATTTCTAGCCGCCTGAGGTTTTCAAATGCCTCGCGCTCTTTTTTTTTCTTTTGCATTGGTAATAACAATGTTAAAGAAAATGAGCGTGAGGTATTTGAAAACCTTCGGCGGTCAGAAATAACAAAATGAAATCGTAAGCGATAGCGTTTTCCAAAGCAATCTGGTTAGGCGATTGGCCCACTGGGCTGGGCAATAAATAAAATCCCGGATTATTATTTTCAAGTACAATCGCCAACCCACCAAAAAGGGGAAGATTTTCGCAGCCGAAACTTTTAACTTTATGCCTGATATGTTAAGGTACACATTTCATTGAAGGAACTTGCAAGGTTTGGATGGCCAGATTCAGATAAGCTGCCTAACTAAGTACCCCCCGTACGATATTAATTTAGGTATGGATCGTTACTGAGGGTAGTATTGCACCTGTCCTGTTGTCAACCACATATTATGAGTTTAATAAGCTCCTAAGGGGTGTAGGTACAAATTTCAGGTAGGCTTTTCTTTATGTGAACAACACTTAGGGCCGTATTGCAGAATGATAACTTAGGCCCGTATTATAGGAAGATTCTCAGTGATTGATCTAGTCTTGAGCATAGTTAGAAAGGGATGTCGCTATATATAGCACATAGCGGCATCCCTTTCTAACTGTACTCAAGTTAAGATCAACTATTAGTTGTCATTCTGTAATACGTAATATAGTGTTGATCTTAACTAAAATATATATAGCGACATCAAGACTAGATCAATCACTGAGAATCTTTCTATAGTACGGGCCGTAGTAATCAAACACGTTTGAATTTTTTTTTTAATTTTTTTTTTGTTATTTTTTTTTTTTTTTTTTGTTTGCCAGAAAAAATCTTGATACCTACCACGGACACATCTTCAGGTTTTGTCTGATTTTTGTTAGTCCCATAAGCTATTGTGTTTTTGAAGTGAAACTTCGAACGGGGTGTAAATGGAAAAATCCTATGGGAAAAAAACATTGGACTATTCAAAAGAGCTTTTAATAAGTTAATTTGAATAAAGTTCAATTTAATTTCATATATGTCGAGAATTCCGAAGTATTATTATTATTTAAATGACCAGATTCGATATCGCTGGCATGGCCAGCGGTTCTGCCTGGCTCATCCATGGAGAAGTTTGATAAATGAATAAAAAGTAATTAAATGTGAAACACTATTTTTAATAAATCATTTTAATTACAATAACCGCGTTTTATTTTTACCAATTCACAGAGTGAAGAATCACTCACAAATCACTCTAATCACTTATAAAATCAAAAATATTTAAAAGACTAAGATGAACGAAGGGGCAGAGCTTCTGCTAACTACCGTTCAGTTCAAAAATCAGACGCAAAGTGCAAAACAAAAGCCTGTGCCCAGTGTTACCAATCCTTACCAAAATTTTCCCCTTAGTATTTTTTAAATTCCCCTAAATTCCCCTAAATATAGAATTTTCTATGTACCTACGTATTACCAAATTTCTATCGTTGCTCATAAATTAAAAACGTTACATATTTAGTTATAGTAAATTATTTTATTGAATAAATACAGTTTCCGAAAGGACAATCAAACGGAAATGAGCTGACAGGCTGTTAAATCTCATTTAGCTGTTTTTTAACTTTAGTCCATACAGCCACAGTGCACGCAGGTTCAGAATCAGATTCAGACTCAGAAAACAAGCGCGAGAAATAAACAGTGTAGTTTAAGCAGGGTGGCCATAGTAGCAGCAGGCAACCTGCTGAAACGACCCGCACAGTCAGTTCAGTCGTTTTATATCGTGGTGCGTTCCATTCTACGCACAAAACTGAAAGAAAACACACGCTTTGTTTTTCGATTTAATTGAAAGTTTTGATAAAACGCCCCTAAAAGAACCCCCAAAAAATTCCAGTTCCTAAAAAAGTCCGTTTTAGCACTTCTAGCCCCTTAATTTGGAGGTAAAACCCCTAAGTTGGGAACCGTGCCTGTGCCCCGCCGTCGAACGATCGCAACGTCCCTACTCTACGACCACTTGGAGCGTAGACCAATGGCGTTGCGCCGTTCCGATCACGCGATATAGTTAACAGTCAAATAAGTCTCCTAATTATAATTTAACTAAATTTAGTAACAAATAGTTACAGATTTACAACTTTAAATTAACAAATTAAATTAAATGAATTAATCAATACAAAACTTTAGCTTAATAATAAGTGTCAATCAACTTTCGTGTCATAATGTCAGTCACATGACTTTCACAATAAAGTACTTAAACCGATGGTTTGGATATTAGAGTAAATAATTTAAATGAAAATATACACATCATTTCATCTTAATTTTAAAATAGACAGTGTCATAATTAATAATCGCTATTTTGCCTTAATCAACTATGGTAGAATAACGTATCCGGCGACATATATATATAATTATATATATATATATATTTTACATAATGTTGTTTTTTAACAATTATTACGAATTAAAAATACTTGAAACGGAACGTATTTTAAAACACCAATCAGCGTTTAGTAACGTCACTCCTGTTATGACAACTTCTTTGAGGTTATGGTTGTTAAAGTAAATATTATTTCGTCGTCGCCGTGATCTACATGTATTATCCCTACTTTTCTCAGCACTGTTCAATCCAAAAGCTCCTGTTTACCTCAAAGAACGTTTTCAGTTTCTTTCTTCTTCCCATAATCTTCCACTTCGTTCATCTAACAATCTTCTTCTTTTCACTCCTCCTAACTTTTCCAAGGCGTATAGCCATTCTTTTACAGTACATGCTATCCAACTCTGGAATTCCCTGCCCGAAAAGATAAGGCATGCCCAAACTTCAGACTGTTTTAAGTCTCTAGTTAGGGAACACTTTTTGTCGGAGGAACTTAATTTTTCATAAATCTTGCATTAGAACTTACCGGTTTCGGTAGCGTTGTGAAGTATCTGAGTATTTTATGTTTACCTATATATTTAAATTTATCTTATTGTATTATATTTTCCTTTTAATTTTTTCCCCCCTTTTCGTCTTCTTCCAATCTAATTATCAGGAAAACTTTTGCCTTGTGTTCCGCACAACCTCCCTTACTCGCTTACCTTATTTTATTTCCAGCTCATTGGGTTGTCTGGAAGAAATCGCTCATTAGCGATAAGACCGCCCTTTGTGCAATGTTGTATTTTTCTACTTGTTTTGTATCTGCTTGTTTTGTTACTGTGTTGTGCAATAAAGAGTTTTTATCTTTAGTTTTTTTTATCTTATTATTTTATGGGAATATTTATTGCGTTTTTTACATTTAATAAAAATGGAAGTTGCGTTTATCAAAGCAGACTCCAGGAATTTACCAAGAGTTAGCGTTGACATGGTTATAACTTTTTTTGTCCAAAGTGCAGAGTTTTTAAGTGTAGAAATGAAAGGGACTAAATTAAGGGACTATGGTATGTAAAAATCGTAGTTGATAAACTTCGTATTTTATTCAGCGGCTTGTACAAATCATACGGCGATAATGCAATCGGCTATGTCCAAATTAAAAGAGATGGAGAATTATGTACAGTAATAGGTCGAGTTCTCCGGAGCATAAAGTAAGTAAAGAAGGTTATCGTGTTACAGTTATTTTAAATAAAACGCAAAGCTTGGTTCAGTCCTGCCAATGTGAAGATTGTGCCACACATTTTAAACTTTATCTAATTTTCGACGTCATTCTCCAACTGTAAAATTAAAAATATGTTATAGACAGGTTTTGTAAGTATTAGGTAGGTTACTAATGCGTTTTTACGTACAAGCAGATTAATTAAGCATATAAAAAGTATATTCGCCGACTTACGTCAAAGTGATCTTCTCAGCATCGATTAATGGTCTTTGGAGAATAATTGTCATTTCTCTTCGCAGCTTGAAACCACTTTTTTTTTAGTTTTGGGTCAGAAATTCCAGTCAAAAACAATTTATTTGGAAACTTTGTTGAAGTAGATTGGTACAAAACATGAGTCACATGATGTTGATGGATAGTCCATTTTAAATTTTTCAAAAAATATTTCGAAAGTCGAAAAAATATGCAAAAGTATGAAAATTTAAAGTCAGCAACGAACAATTACGACCAGTGACAGACAGGAGTGACGTCATCGCAACCATGGGTTCGTTTTCGCGCGAAAATTTAAATTGTCAATTTAAAACCGCCTTTTTTCCGATAAATCACAATGTTTTAATTTTTTAATATATCTGTGGTTTATTCTACATGGAATTCTTTAAAATGAAAACAAAAATAAAAAATATTGCATCTTCCCTATTGGCGAAGGCTGAAACGCTACGAGCTTTACGAGCGAGATATATAAATATATACGTGTGGAATCAACCAAGGATCTAGGAGTAATATTTGATACCAAACTTACGTTTCACGATCATATAATATCTCTGGTAAAAGAATCTTTTAGACGTCTCGGTTTTGTTCTTCGAAATTGTCGCGATTTTAAGAACCCGCAATTAATTAAAATTCTTTACTATGCACTTGTTCGCAGTAAACTTGAAGCCGCGAGTTGCGTGTGGCACCCCCACGAAAGCACATATACCCTGTTGCTTGAGAAGGTTCAGAAGGCATTTCTAAGATATCTTTATAAACGCATTTATACTTTTTACCCATACCTTTACCCAACTGTATTTCTCTTGGGCACTCTTGGCTTAAATTCTCTTAGAGCGCGCAGGACAAGGAACCAACTATCGATTGGCATCAAAATAATCCGTGGTATTATGAATGCTCCAGATCTACACAATGAACTTAGTCGGTTGTACGTTCCTGACCGATATACGCGGCACCGACTTAACCATCCGCGTCGTCTCTTCGCACCACCGTTTGCCCGCACTATTACCCGCGCTCACTCTCCTCTTTGCCGCATTATGACTGAACTTAATGCGCTCCTGGCTGATAAGCCTGAGTGTGATGTGTATGCAGATGGATGGAATAAAATAATGTATGACTGCCTATTGTTTTGCGAGAAAAACGAGTGTGAATCTTCATGTTTGTAATTCTTTGTTTTCTTTTTTTTTTTTTTTTTTACTAATTGCTGTAAATGGTATTTTGCCGTAGTAATTAGAATAAATAAATAAATAAATAAATATATGTACATATATACGAGTGATGTGTGCTCTATTCCATTCCCCTATGCCTTATACACCGCCTAATGATAGGTTCTCTTATTAATGAGGAGCTCATTGGCGCAAGTGGTTAGCGCGTTCGGCTGCGATCGTTGAAGTTAAGCAACTTTCGCAGTGGTCGGTCATTGGATGGGTGACCAACAATTTACTATCTCGAGCTCCTCCGTGCTTCGGAAGGTACGTTAAGCTGTTGGTCCCGCCTGCATCTGTAGTCGTTAGCACCCACAAATCTGCACTGGGCCCGCGTGGTGGGTCATGGCCCAATCTCCCTATTCCATCCATCGGGAAGGCCTGTGCCCCAGCAGTGGGGACATTAATAGGCTGATGATGATGTTGAATGATAGGTTATTTAAGAAAAGAAGTTTCACTTTAGATGTTAGGTCCGTGCACACTATTTTTTTTATATTAAGGTATTCAAATGTATCCTATCTCCACTTCATAGTAACTTCGTTTTAAATACAGCTAGCCAGAATACGGCAAAAGTCTTAATCTTCCTGCAAAATACACACCACGTTTCTCTAATCTAATGTAACACAAATTCCTGAACCTTCATCATCATCATCAGCCTATTAATGTCCCCACTGCTGGGGCACAGGCCTTCCCTATGGATGGAATAGGGAGATTGGGCCATGACCCACCACGCGGGCCCAGTGCGGATTGGTGGGTGCTAACGACTGCAGATGCAACCGGGACCAACGGCTTAACGTGCCTTCCGAAGCACGGAAGAGCTCGAGATAGTAAATTTTTGGTCACCCATCCAATGACCGACCACTGCGAAAGTTGCTTAACTTCAACGATCGCAGCCGAACGCGCTAACGACCCTAATTCCTGAATATAACATTATAATCCAAATTCCCAACTAAGCAAGGTTTATTAAAA
This sequence comes from Chilo suppressalis, assembly GCA_902850365.2. Taxonomy (NCBI): domain Eukaryota; kingdom Metazoa; phylum Arthropoda; class Insecta; order Lepidoptera; family Crambidae; genus Chilo; species Chilo suppressalis. The sequence continues at coordinate 29,305,541 of OU963901.1, read as the reverse complement.
TTATTCTTAAATGGTATTCCATCTGAAGCACAAAGATGAAAATGTCGCTATAATTTTACGAAATTACCAATAAAAATGCCTTTTGCGCCACCAAAAACTTTATTGGCAATTCCCTTTACCTGAGGAATACTCTAGGTGGTTGTAACTTTTACTGCTTCAATATTATTAAATTACAGATTTGGGAGAGCGATGAAAGCAACAACTTTATAATCAACATTTATGTCTCACGTTATTTTGAAGGAAATTCTCGTAATAAATCAAGATCCCAGGCCCGCCAGACCTTTCTTTGTTTCATCTTCTTCTAGAAAATCTCTACACAAATTCTTTATACCTACTCTTGTGCGTGTTCCGTCATTTCTACAACCCGAGGTCTTAAAATGGAGGCTTATAATAGCATCTTACAATCTGGCAAAGTTAAGATGCAAAGTAAAACGGCTGCACTAGCTCTTTCGCGTCTGAACTTCACCTGCCTTTAATCTCAGGTGAAGTTCAGTTATTTGCTTGGACCTAAGCTAATTCAATTCAATTCAATTCAATATCGTTTATTCAGTCTAGGCTGTAACAAGCACTTGTGAATGTCGAAAAGCTACGCCATCGGTTCGCAAAACTACGGCGGGAGACCTTGTACTGAGAAGAACCGACAAGAAACTCAGCAAGGGCTGCTTTTTTCTCCGTTTTATTTCATACAGTGTCGTCCAATTGAAAGTTGACATCAAACTTGCAAACATGTGTTGAGGTCAACTTCCATCACCAATTCCAGTTGGTTCTTTGGCATGATTATTCTTATTCAACATCAGTTAAATTTGAGTTTAAATATCGACTATAGTATTATGATAAATTGCGATCAACAAAGGATATTTACAATACCAGTGGGCCAATTAGCATAATATAAAATTTCATTCTGTCAAATTTGTTTTTTGAATAGCACGTATCCTAATTTATCTGCTTAATCATCACTTTGTTATTAATCGTCGTGCATTTTTCTAGTTGCCAGTAACAAATTATAAGCGTCAACAAAAAAATACGTGTTGATTTATCACACTTTGAAGTAAGATAGAATTTCAGATAAGTTTGTGTAAATTCGAGTCTAGATAATTCTTTTGTTAAGTGTTTTCTGCTGTCAGTCGCAGATGAGCATTACAAATCGTGTTGGCTCAGGCCACCTGTATCTGTGTTGTTAAATGAAATTGAAGCCTTATCTAACAACACTCTTTTAAATTTATTTGAGGACATTGGTGGTGCGAGTTCATCTTAGCCTTTTCATGACTCCTTCACGTTTAATTATTATAATGAATAGTTTGTTTACAGCGTTTATTGCACTGTTCAGTTCGCTGACATTTAATTTCGAGGCTGTAGATACATCTAAATATATAAATTGAAAGTAACTTAAATTGCTTTGTCATTAAGAGTTCAGGTAATCTCATCTCACAATAGGGATGATGACAATTTTTCTTCTTCGTTTATCAGGTAGATTATGAAAAAGTATTGGACACGTCTTTTTTATTTTTTCACATAATATAAACATTGCAGAGATATATTGATTTGAAAAGTCGCATGACGTCACGTTTGAGTACTCTTTTAAGTGAAAATTCACTCAAAAGTGACGTCACGAAACCCTACTCCCGAACTTTGTCATTTTTTGGTTGATTGCCCAAAGAAAAAATACGTGTCTATTATTTTTTGATCATCTAACTGACGGACTGAATAGAATTTCGTTTACTGTACCCCGTCATCACCCCTATTAACGTCACAAATCGTTCTGTTCTATTGCAATGTTTACGTGTGTACGATTACTAAGATTTTGCTTTGCGTCTTTCTGTCTGACACCAGGTTGTATCTCTTGAACTGAATAAATATTTAAGGGAGGCTTTCATACAACAGACGTCATTTTTGCCGTTCTTTGCTCTACATTAATAATGGCAACCGGTAAACGCTTGAATTATTCAAACATTTGAGAGGAGTTCCCATACAGCAGATGATATCTTCGTATGCGAATCTGACTCACATCTTGACTGTTTTTCTTTGCGACGACTTTCATTCATGTCAGGTGCACGGTCGATAGGCGACTGTAGCGTGCGCATTTGACGGCACTATCAAAGGGAAAGAAAGAAAGAAAAACATTAAATAAAACTAGTTTTTACGGGTCAATGCACGAAACTTTATTTATTTATTGACGTTTCGCAGCCTTTTCAGGTCTGCATCGTCAGAATAATGATTTTTTATTTAAAATTGTCGAGCTACCTTCGAAAGACTTATATTGAGCGTTCGGTTATTTCATTGGAAGATTTTTAAAATTTTATTGTCTATGTATGAATTTATTATTTAATTTACTTAATAAAGTATTTTATTTAAAATTCTTGTTTGTAATTTTGAGTTTATTATTTGACCCTAACTACCGTAAACTACTACCGGTTCCAAAATTGGGAGACCTTCCTGAGAAGAACCGGCGAAACAAACTCAAGAGAGGCTTTCTATCTCCTTCTTATGTTAAATTTTGCAAACAAAAAGAACTAATAGTATCTGATGGTCTTGCAGTGTGTGCTCGGGGTTGGGATTTTATCTCCTGTATAATAGGTTCCCAAGCTGGTGGTAACATTTATTGACGACATACATTAAATACACAACAAACATAAAACAAAAGGTACATCGTCAACTAGGCCCCACCTCAGCATAATGTTGCAACGGCAAAAATGGATTGCCGCTGCAACCCTGACGCAAAAGGCATCAAGTCTCTCATCACGTTAAACCGTGAACAACGTAAGACTTGACAAGTCGAATTGATCGTTTCGCGACCTATTACACTGGCCCTTTCTAGGGCTTCGTAGTTCTGACAAGGTTACTTAGGCGTTGAGCAGACGACGGGGCGGGGCGGGCATTTTGTCTGCGAAACAATAAAGACCGCGTCTGCCCGTCGATGTCTGCGGCTGCCCGCGCCGCGTACACAAAGCACACGACGGGCAGAGACGGTCAGTTCAGGACGTTCGTTCTAGTGAATAGTCCATCACTAATAAGCGCGTGGCGCGGAGTGAGCTAGCCGCCCCGCGCCGCCGTGTGCGTTACTGCATATAAACTGGTTTGTATGATCCACGGCGGGCAGCCGCGGACATGCCGCGCCGCCACTGCCCGCCGGGCACTCAAGGCGCGGTCTTTTTGCCCTCTGTGTGCGTTTGAAGTATAGGATTCACTTTGTGCTATTATTCGCGGCGAAATTGACCGGCCCGCCCCGCCCCGTCGTCTGCAAAGTGCCTTATAGTTTCGTCATGTCCGTCTGTCAGTCCTCGGTTTTGCTTGCAGATTGTTAGCACTAGAGACCGGTAATTTTGTGGAGATATGTATATCAATTATGCCGACAAAATGATAGATTAAAATTTGAAAAAAAATTTTTTTTAGGGCCCTACCTACATGTGGAGGAGCTCGATGGCGCAAGTGGTTAACGCGTTCGGCTGCGATCGTTGAAATTCAGCAACTTTCGCAGTGGTCGGTCATTGGATGGGTGACCAAAAATCTTCTATCTCGAGTTCCTCCGTGCTTCGGAAGGCACGCTAAGCCGTTGGTCCCGGCTGCATCTGCAGTCGTTAGCACCCGCTAATCCGCACTGGGCCCGCGTGGTGGGTCATGGCCCATCCATCCATAGGGAAGGCCTGTGTCCCAGCAATGGGGACATTAATAGGCTGATGATGATGACCTACATGTAACCTGCAGATGATTTTATTTTTTCATCATCTACACCATCGTGTGGGGTATCATTGAATAAGTCCTTTAAAATTACTTAGGGTACCTAAGACTATTTTTCTATTTAGCGATCCGTTTACGAAATATTTAACTTTAGAGTGCTAACTTTTTGTTCGTATAGGGTGCCTCGCCCCCCTCCCCTCTAAAAGCTAAACTATTGGCTTGAAAAACCTGAAAAATGCATTAAAATAGTATGGATATATGGAGTAGTCGTCCAACTTGCGTATTAGAACATTTCTGTCCGAATAATTCTTAGAAAAAAACATTAAAAGTGACTTAGACGAAGTGTTCATGAATAGCTCCATCTAGCGACCGGACGTAACAACGCACGAAACAAAGGCGTGCTTCATCTGTCAACAATCTATCACCATTGGAAGCAGTTATCACCGGAACGGACGGGATGGCGCTGTATATGATAAAACCTGAACGCAGGAGCGGCACAGCACTTCCTTGACCAAGAGGCCCAACTTCGACTCTAAGATTACATTTAAATATTCATTCAAAATAATGTAACGAAGTTGAAAAAATACATTTATTTATTTATTGAGAAGTTCGCTTTATTTCCTCAACAAATACAACAATATACATGGAGAAGTCGCTTTATTTCCCCCTCAAACAAGAAAAACATACACGAAGCAATTGCTTAAAATATAGACTCTCTCCAAAATATATTGTGGTGACGACTAGCAACTACACAACCCTACACTGTTTATCCTATCTAGGGGAGCTTTGAGAATCCTATTCACCGGCTTATTTCCCAAACAGGCCCTCTCATCTCATCTTATCATGAGATAGCTAAAGTTTTTAAGTTAGTTTGAAAGAAGTTACATCTGTAACTTCAGATTAGTTTTTAAGAATTCTCTCATGAATATAAAGCTATATTTAACTTGAATGACATAAGCTATATTTGCTACCGTGTAAAACCAGAGCGAATCGATTTTATTCTATACTAGCGGCCTGCCCTCGCTTCGCTTCGGTGTAGAGCTGAAGTGTAGACTACAGTTTTTGTTCTCAGGCTTGTATTATACACAATGACATTCATCTATGATTCTTCTTATACCTGCATGCAAAGTCTCAGCCCGATCGGTTTAAAATTGACAAAGTTTCATACAAACTTTCAATCCCTTTTTTAATCCCTTGGGGGTAGAACTGATCAAAATCCTTTCTTAGCGGATGCCTACGTCATAACATCTACCTGCATGCCAAATTTTAGCCCGATCCGTCCAGTGGTTTGGGCTGTGCGTTGATAGATCACTATGCCAGTCAGTCACCTTTGAGTTATATATATATATATATATATAGATAATCTTTCACTTCGACTGAACATAGCATTCATCATTGGTAGCGAGCACGCCCATCGATCTTTCTTTGCTGCTCGTCGCGCGACAATATCATTATTTAAACCCCTACACAATTCAAAAGTAACTTTAATGTCACTCTAAGGCTGGCCATAGACGGACCGCATGTTGCAGTCACGATCGACTGCTCTAGAGCGGTCGCGTTGAAGACGTACACGACTGCAACACGATCGCAAAATGCAGTCGACTACGACTGCTTGGAGCATTTGTGTTGGACCATAAAATGATACTGATGCGATTTCATTTACAAGATGGATTTTGATGAAGAAACACTGCTTCTTATACTGCTATTACGCAAGCGTAGGCGTAGAAGACACCGTAGTATGTGGGTGCGTCCAACACTACAATCAGTATATTGTTTTAAACTTTCATGGTCACTAACATTATAGTAATATAAGTTATTTACGGGATTGTTACCATGTACTTTGTTTTTAGCGAGTTTCCGATATTTCGGCAGTGTTGCAAGCGCCATGATCACGGAGGAACTGAAGTAATTGCAGGTAGGCTGTTATTGGCAGACATATCGGTCTACCCTCCGACGAAGTCTTTTATTGCGTTCGATACCCGTACCACTGTTCATATTCTCATTATTCACTCGAAACAGTTCTCGACACACAACACTTACAGTATCGGATCGCGACACGACACTTTTTGGATTATTTCCGGTTTTACACATACGAACCACAGGATTCCAGACACTCGACAAGTTAAACCCGTCCTCACGATTGATTTTTTTATGTTTTGTTATTTCACTCGGTTATCGAAATGATTGTCTAACACCAGAATCAATCAAATGATTGATTCTGGTCCTAACCACTGGATTGAGTTTCATAACCCACAGATTATCTTGAGAGAATGCCACTACATACCAAGATTGGTCAGGGAAGCGATCGAGCGGTCCGTGTATTGCGGATATAAATTTAGTATGGAAACTGCAGTTAGCCGTGAGGCGACCGCATCTTGCAGTCGGTCTCGACTGCAAGATGCGGTCCGTCTATAGACTCGCTTAAGCACAGAACCGATTTTTAAGAATTTTGTGATTGTAAGAGAGAAAGATTGAACAGAAGGAAATACTACCTATTGTAGCAAATGCAAAACTTAACGAATAGTAGTTTAGGGATTATAAAAATGTAGGGAAAAAGGAGGACGAAGTCAAATATAATAATACTATTAAAAAAGTGGAGGAACTCAATAGCGCAGGTGGCTACCGCGTTCGGCTGCGATTGTTGAAGTTAAGCAAGTTTCGCAATGGTCAGTCATTAGATGGGTGACCAAAAACCATCTATCTCGAGTTCCTCCGTGCTTCGGAAGGCACGTTAAGCCGTTCTTAGCCCCCGCCAAAACGCATCTATGGGGGCATTAATAGGCTGATGATGATTACAAAAATGGGGGGCACCAATTGATCAAAAGAAATAACAGCTTTCCAAATTATTCACAAATGTTTAAGGGCTTGTTGACCATGTCTCATTTTTCGGGGAAGTCGTTGGACTACGCTTATTTTTCTTACGTAGGGGGGATAACAAAAATACTCTTACGTTATAAATGAATTGCGCCTTAAAATAATGATACCTAATTAATTTCTTAATACACTTAACTTTAAGGTTCACCTTACGAATGGTGATGCACGATTTTAGTAATCATTACTATCTACAGCAATAAGAACTGTTTTCAGTAATAAAAATCCATATCATTAATTCATTGTCACACGCCATTGTGTGTTCACTTAAAAAGTTGTTGACTTGAAATATAGAATTTGTATAAAAGTGTGATTAATAGCTTTTTTTTAGTGTTTCATTGGAGTCTATACCAGATTTTGATAGGCTTTGAAAATTATTTTTTTTATTTTATTTTCTTAATTGTGGAATGCATATCTTATAAGTAATATTAATATCTATAGGTATACATAGTGATCTATCAACGCACAGCCCAAACCACTGGACGGATCTGGCTGAAATTTGGCATACAGGTAGATGTTATAACGTAGGCATTCGCTAAGAAAGGATTTTGATCAATTCTACCCCCAAGGGGATTAAATAGGGAATGAAAGTTTGTATGAAACTTTGTCAATTTTAAACCGATCGGGCTGAGACTTTGCATGCAGGTATAAGAAGAATCATAGATGAATTTCATTGTGTATAATACAAGCCTAAGGACAAAAACTGTAGTCTACACTTCAGCTCTACACCGAAGCGAAGCGAGGGCGGGCCGCTACTTATACATATATACTAATCAATACTAATATAATAATATTGTAAAGCTGAAGAGTTTGTTAGTTTGTTCCCGATTGGTTATAAAGCCGCCGCGCCGTTATGAAAAATTATAAAAATAAAACTATTTCTGTTACTTTACTTGGTGTTGATTTTTTTACAATATCACAGAATCTTTCATGTCATATTCGTTATCGACCGGTTTTTGTTATTCGCTCACAAATGGTCAGTGTGTACTAAGCAAAATTGTTGTTGCGTATGAAACCCTCAATATTGGGCAGGCTAAACAACAATTTGAATGCGATCAAGGCTGGGGCTTTTTATTCGAACGATATTTTGTCTCGTCTTTACGATCGTAATAAGAAATAGCAAAGATGTTTTGCTAACAAGAACAGCTATCCGAGGCTGGAATGTCATCAGCATTTCTTACAATAAAAACCGGCCAAGTGCGTGTCGTGCTGCGCGCAGTGTTGGGTTCTGTAGTTGCCTGTCGTTACCCAAATATATTTGAATAAGAGTTGTTATATTCCGTATCGGAAATAAAAAAAACGACGGGTTGCACTCCGGGAGTGCCGGCAGAAGTGAAAACTTGAATATTAGCGATATTGTGAATTTTTGATATTTTGGAATGGTTAGGGAATAATTTTGCACGAATTGCTTTAATTATAAAAGTACTATCATTTATGTGGTAGAATACAATATTTATTTATTGCGCTATCGTACACAAACATGACAATTTATATTACATTAAAAGGTTTATTTAAGCGCAACAAGCGACATCTATTGTAAAAAAATGCATTTTCTTCGCAATAAAGCTGCCGCAATAATAATACGAGAAAATAAAATATTACTATGATTCGTCCAATATATTGAAAGTCAACAACCTTTCCAATTTTATTGTTTTCGTCTTACGAATTTTCGATTGACAGGTGTTCGGATGCGATCTGTACCCCTATACTTTGTACCGCTGCTGTTCAAGTTTCCATACAAAATTTGACATTGACATTTCGGTTTGCAAACTATTCGAATTCGATAATGGTTCGTGCTATGGGTACTGGTGGCTCGCATGACATTTTGGCGTAAGTTTACGGAAACTCGAAAATCACGAAAGCAGACCTTGACGTATTTACTACTCTGCCCCAGAGAACTTAAAATACACAAGGTTTTAATACCCTTTTTTAAACTTGCTTTAACTTTTTACTATACAGAAGATAACTTGGTGGATAATCATTTATGTTTTTATAATGTAATAGGATCTGTTTTTAATTTTTGCAAAAGCATTTCATTTTCCATAACTTCTAGTTTTAATCTAAAGAAAAGTTTACTAGAAAAAAATCCACGCGGACCAGGCAGCGAACGAGACTCGAACCCGCATCCTTCGCAATCCGGGCGAATGCACTGACCATTATGCTACCACGGCCCTAGTCGCCGCGTCGAAATTTTCCTAGCCTTAAGCTGCAAGGCAGCGCCATCTCTTTGCATTGTAGGTAACCCACAATGTCAAATGAATACTTTTTCAAGTATTAAACATTTGAAAGAAGAAATAGCAATTATAGTTATGTTTTTATTTATTTTTAAGCATTTAACTGCTAGATGTTTAAATCTAAAGAAAAGTTTACCAGAAAAAAAGTAGTCTAGTTTTAATGTAAATTTCTCGCTGAAAAATCCCGACTGATGCATACATACTTTCATGTATCAGTCGGGCTTAATATGAGCTTAATATTTTTTATTTAGAAAAGGTTTTCATAAAATTGTATATTTGATACTTATTCGTCATTACCGACAGCTAACGATGTTTTAGTTTTAGTTGAACAAGTGTATCGCCTATGGTGGCCTTGGCAATACCTGTTACCGGATCTTCGGATACTTGTCAATCATGCGCAACAACAGAAGTTTCCAATTCTCTAAGCATCTGAGTCTCTCTCTGTAGTACCCTGTTAGAAAGAGATAGCGCCGGTGAACCCGTCGGTTCGCTGACGAGCGGTGAAAGTCGGATCACCTCGCACTTTCACTCACTTGACCTTGGATTACAGACCAAATACGTAACGTTACGGCGTCTGTTATGATTCCGAACATTTCGTAACTCAAAAACAAAACTGATACACTTCAATATTCGGCCGCTTTCTATCTTTCTATACTTGTGCAGTTATCAATAATGCAACTTTCTTATATTGTTTTATATAGATCTAGTGACTGGACATCGCTTCGCTTCAGTTTAGACTAGAGGTTCCCATACTTTTTTGTGTCGTAGACCCTTTGCATGTTTTTAAGTTTTGGGTAGACCCCTACTTACCTGATATTTGACGACCTCTGTGGCCGAGTGATTTGTACGCCGGGTTTCATGGCTGTCACCGACTCGAGAGGTCCCGGGTTCGAATCCCGGTGGGGGCAGATGTTTGCGTGATGAATACGAGCATTTGTACTCCAGTCATGGATGTTTAATATGTATTTATATAAATATACTTATATATATGTTCTATCCGTTACCCTAGCATCCCATAACACAAGCCTTATAGTGCTTACTTTGGGGCTAGGCTAATTGGTGTGTGTTTTAAAAAAAAATGATATTTTGTAAATTTCTATCTGGAGGGAAGTTAGTGTATCAAGATGATACTGGTATATCATTATGTGCAGGTTATTAAACTTCAAAATGTATTGCGACCACAAAGCGAATGCCTGCATCTTACAAAATTTTATAAACATTTAAATAATATTTTTTATTATTTCATAGGTACAAATGGTAATAGGTATAAATAATGTACATGTCTTTTTAATAGAATATAGCATAATGTAAGTTAATAAGTACTATCAGTGTATGTTGAGATCCATTATCGTGGAACCCCATTTTCATTTCATGAACCCCCAAATTTTTTTTTTCGCTGTCGTAGATCCCTAGCAGGTCGTCATAGACCCCTAGGGGTCGATAAAGACCACTTTGAGAATCACTGATTTAGACTATAGGTTTTGCTCTCAGGCTTTGTATAACGTAGATTTTTTGGGGCAATAAATTATTTGAGATAAATTTAGTACCTCACTGATGGTGATAATCGTATCAAAGGCCATTGCATGGTTTTCAAGAACTAAGCGGATGTACGGACGGACGCGGAAACGATTTGATTTTATGCCAGCTCAATGTCTGTAACATCACCTGCATTGTAAATGGAATTTTACCAAGTTTCAGTGACTTGACGTCTGTTAGTCTGAGTGAATTACCTAAGGGAATCAGTTTATCAGGTCATAGCTTAAAGAGATTGAAAAGAAGTCACCGGGCTTGGAGACGGCGAGATCCTAAGGGGACTTCAAGCCGAGAATTGGCGAGTGCCTCTGGAGTCTGGGTTTCGAACCTGGGGGTAATTACCCCTCTGGGGGTAAATCAGCCATACTTCGGGGGTAACAAAGAACCTATTAATTGGTCAAATCTAAATAATAAGAAATACTATATAATAATACTACTAAATGCAACAGCCGTTGTGCGAGTGTACCGCTATGAGCTCCCAACAACTCATAGCTAACGAACTGTTAGCATTTATACAAAATGCAATAGATACAATGGATGAGGTCAGCATCTTGCAGATTTGTAAATCAAGCTTTAAGGAAGATGAGGTATGCAGTGGTAAGGCGCTGCTCTTCCGGTCCGTTGGCAAGGCTGACCAGATGCCATCTCGCCGGAGAGATGGAACAGAAAAGAGTATCCAGGATATCATCACCCTGCTGAAGGAGACCGACCCTGATGACGTTCCGTCGTTCGTGGCGAAGGAGCTGCACAAGCTGCCCCCTGTCACGTTTGACCACGTTGACGTCACCAGGCTGCTGAAGGATATCAACTACCTGAAAGCAAGCCTGGCCGAAGTTGTAAGCAAATTGGAGGACTCGAATAACACCATCGGTGAGTTGCGGGCCCAAGTAGAGTTTTTAAGCAACACTGCTTGTGTAAGTAGGTTACCCGAGTTTTCCAATGTAAATACACGTCGCGGGGCGCAAAATGCATCTGTCGGCAGTATTGAGTCGGCGCCTGCGAGTGCGTCACCGGCCGCCGTCACCGCGCGCAATGCCCAGCGCCCCGTCGCCGCCGCCCGCCCCTCCGCCATATCGGAGACGTCACGCGCTTGCACTTCGACACCGCAACGTGCCTACGCAGCTGCAGCCGCAATTCGACCTGCCGATGCCGCTCCGAAACCAGAGCGAATATTACAACAAATCGAGAAGAGTAGCAAACACAAACGTGCTACTCCGGCGGCATCACAAAATCTAAATTGTGACGAAGAAGGCTTCATCAAGGTGGAAAGGAAGAAGAGGAAGCCCGCTCGCCGCAACCTGTGTGGTGCTGCCCCGACCGGACCGAACCATCTGTTGCGTCCCGCCATAGCAACGACGCCGCTGTACGTGTCCCGGCTGCATTACTCTACGAAGGAAGCGGAGATCGTAGAGTATCTGCGGATCAAGACGAAGTTCTCCCTGAGAGTCGCACGGTTGGAATCTCGCCATAACGTGAATTTTAATTCATTTGTGGTGAGAGTACCAACCGAACACCTAGCGAACTTTATGAAAGAAGAGCTTTGGCCGAAAGGTGTTGTGTTCCGGCGGTTCCGAGGCCGGATACCGGACACCATCCTGCGTCACACGTCGCCGTCAATACGTGTTCAATAAGTTTTTTACTATGTTTTATATCTGTATATATGTTAGACTTTAAGGTATGTATCTATGGGCCTACGTTGCCTGACTGTAAATTAATAAATAAATAAAAAATAAATAAATAGAGCATGCGCTCCTTCTTGCTAACGAGCCCGCGGGATGCCGAGTGTGGGAAGCGGGGCGAGATTTTCTACTGATGATGACATTATTAGAGACGAAGATGTAGCGACCAAATTGGAATTTCTTGGACTGATGATAACACTTCAAAGTCGGGGTAAAATCTGTTTTCCTAATAGGTTACAGGGGTAGCAGTATTGGAAAGGTTAGGAAACACTGCTCTAGAGGTATTCCGGGCGGATGGCATCTCCCCACGGGGGAGCCTCTAGACCAGACGAACCTGAGGGGGTCGGCTCAACTAGTGGGCGTCTCTGAGACTCGGACCTCGGCTCTAGTTAGCCGTTGTCGTGGGGGGCGGGGAAAAACGTCCAGGTACGTATGTACCTGGTATAGCGTGTCGTGTGTAGATCGGGTCTTCGCACTCTTATCATACGGGTGCGGTGTCTGCCTAATGCTAAGCTAGTGTACAAGTTTGCTAGCTGTGTAGTGTTGGTGTTTGTGGCCTGTGTGGGAGGAGTTGGCGGCGTGACGTGTATTGAGGCTACTCTGTTGGTTAATGAGTTTTTAACGGAACAGTTAGAATTTAGCAAAATGGAATTGATAACTTCAATAAAAAAAAAATGTTCTTGCTATGTATTGAGTATTAGTGGGTGCCCGCGACTTTGTCTGCATAGAAAAATTGCTTATTTAATTAAAAGATTAACCTCGTTATCTTGGTGCTCTATACAATTTTTTTTGAAGTTATACTTCTTTAGGCGCGTTATGAAAAAATGATGAGAGTGAAATTTTAAGATGCGCGCGCATCACTGTAACACAAAAAATTAACAGTATGAAGTTGGTCGCTTTAGCGACCAACTTCATGCTGTTACTTTTGTATTTACCGCACATTAAGAAAATTTACCAACAAAATAGAAATAGAATCTCTATTTTGTGGGTGCCAACCGACTGCATTGTGAAGGCCTATCAAAAGTATTTATTAATCTGGAACAACGGAACCAAAGCGCGATTCAGGAGACAGCGCCATCTCTTGACCATTGGTGTAGTAGAACCAAAAACCACATCTTTATTTTTTGTAATAAAGTAACAAAAAGTATTTATTAATCTGGAACAACGGATTTTTATTTATTTATCAACAATAATTACATTTTTTTATTTATTTATCAACTACAATTTTAAACTATTAACTACACTATATAAATTCGCCAAACTAATTAACAGTTTATCGGCGAAAAATGCACTCATTATTAATTATAAATCAATTTAAAATTTTCTACAAAAACAATGCCTATATTTTTATCTAATTTAGTTTGGACTTAAATTAAACCATTCATTACATATACACCTATCCCAACATGGCAATGTCACAAGTAATGTTGAAAATTACTTCTTATAATAAAATAAATGAATTACAATTTGTTTAAAGTAACAAGGGAGATAGAGTACATGCTACATTTAAAATGTATGTTAATAAACAGTTGTGATTTGTTTATCAAATTTCTCCAATACCCGTTTCATCCCTTTAGGGGTGAGTTTTGGATCATTATTCTTATGATTAACCCTTTCGATCGTTATCATAAACTAGTTTGATTCCCAGTTGTAGCAGGCGATTTAAAAAAACTCTGTGAATTCAGTTTTACTTATTATTAAAAAAAAAGTTTTGAAATAATTCCACTCGGACCAGGCAGCAGACGGGACTCGAACCCGCACCCTTCGCAATTCGGGCGAATGCACTTACCAATTATGCTACCGCGGCCCTGACAGCCGCGTCGAAATTCTTCTAGCGATTCTTAAGCTGTAAGGCAACGCCATGTTTTCGCATTGTAGGTAACCCACATTCGCCCGGATTGCGAAGGATACGGGTTCGAGTCCCGTCTGCTGCCTGGCCCGCGTGGAATTTTTTCTAGTTATATTTTCTTTAGATTTAAACATCGAGCAATTACATGCTTAAAACATTCAAATTGTAAAATATGTCTTCTTTCAGTAAAATATTATATCTTCAATATTTAATATACTTTCCGTCTGAGTGAAAACCCCGTGGGACACCCTATATACTTAGGTAGATTAAGATTTCAGATTTCGTCAAAAAAGTAGAAGATTAATGTTTCTCGTGTAGATACTGAAAATACTATCTAATGATCCCCCAGTTAATGATGTAAAAAGATGTCAGTTAACATAAATAGCTGCAAAAACTCTAGGATCACATTAGCAAACATTAAAACCACATAAGTAATAAAATATTACGTACAAGAGAGATTATTAGAGGAGCTCAATGGTGCAGGTGTTTAGCGGTGTCGGCTGCGGTCGTTGAAGTTAAGCAACTTTCGCAGTGGTCGATCATTGGATGGGTGACCAAAAATTTACTATCTCGAGCTCCTCCGTGCTTCGGAAGGCACGTTAAGCCGTTGGTCCTGATTGCATCTGCAGTCGTTAGAACTCGCCAATCCGCACTAGGCCCGTGTGGTGGGTCATGGCCCAATCTCCCTATTCTATCCATAGGGAAGGCCTGTGCCTCAGCAGTGGGGACATTAAGAGGCTTATGATGATGATGATGATGAAAAAAACATTACATGGCAATTGATACGACAAATGATAAAAAATCTACAATTTTGAAGTCGTACTCAGTTATCTATCTATACTTATAATAAATCTGTAGAGAGGTCAATTCTGTACATGAAATATATTTTCAAAATAACTATCAGGGGGTGATTAGTGATCGATACTGATGCCAAAAATGCAATCAGTACAATTTTTGTCTGTCTGTCTGTCTGTGTGTATGTTCCTTATAGAAACAAAAACTACTCGACGGATTTTAACGAAACTTGGTACAATTATTCTTCATACTCCTGGGCAGGTTATAGTATACTTTTCATCACGCTACAATCAATAGCAGCAGAGTAGTGAAGGGAAATGTTGGGAAAACGGGAGAAGTTACTCCATTTTTTCAGCTTCCGTCGCGTGTGCAGCCTTAATGGTTAAAGTTACATAGAAATCATGTATGACGAAAATATTCTACATAAAATTGTCTAAATAATATCCTGCAACAGCATATGTCTATCTTTTATGGTTGACTCACAATAACACGTGTAATTATATAAATAAAGTCATTGTTTATAACACAAGCCTGAGAACAAAAACTATAGTTTACACTACAGCTCTACACCGAAGCGAAGCGAGGGCGGGCCACTAGTTGCAAATAAGAAAATAATAATTTATTAAACTGATGTGTTATTTGTTTCTTAGGTTTTCCCGCACACCACTCATTAAACAAAACAAGTTTCAAGTATAGATGCACTTATTTATTCATTTATTCACGTCACAGCCTTACTATTCAAAATCAAAAATCGTTTATTCAGTCTAGGCTGTTACGAGCACTTGTGAAATTCGATATGCTACGCCATCGGTTCTCAAAACTGGGACGGGAGACCTTGTACCTTGTGAGAAGAAACTCAGCAAGGGCTGCTTTTTACTCCCTGTATTATTATATACAGAGTCGTCAAGTTGAAAAATTCAGAGACAAAACTGAAGTCACCTTCCATTATATAAATAGAATATATACATATAACATTATATATTTTTAGTCAGTAAGTATATATGAGCTCGATGGAGCGGGTGCTTAGCGCGTTTGGCCGCGGTCGTTGAAGTTGAGCTACTTTCGCAGTGGTCGGTCATTGGATGGGTGACCAAAAATTTTCTATCTCCTCCGTGCTTCGGAAGGCACGTTAAGCCGTTGGTCCCGGCTGCATCTGCAATCGTTAGCACCCGCCAACCCGCACTGGGCCCGCGTGGTTGGTCATGGCCCATTCTCCCTAATCCATCCATAGGGAAGGCCCGTGCCCCAGCAGTGGGGACATTAATAGGCTGATGATGATGATGATGATCCTGAAAAGGATGCAAAACATCAATAAATCAGTCCACCTATACTGCTATGTTGTCTGAATATTTCACTATTGCAAAAAGTACTCACACATTGACATAAATGTTGAAGTGTGAATAACTAACTTTCGATTGGGTACATTATTCTTATAACTAACCAAATAAACACTATAGCAACGACATTTTCCCAAATATCTCTTCTAGTCTTAGTAGAACGGCGGGCTGTTTCTGCAACTCAACACCCAGTGCCTATTTTGCGTGGGGATTGTCATCAGTCCTGCCATCCCAGCTCCTCCACAAAGCTCAGCAAGCCCCGAATATTACTGCATGCCTCTACTATTGTCTTCGGGCTCCCCATTAGAGAAGTCCTTTGTCTTGCAACGCCCCTGCACACCAGCAGCACATGTGGCTTCAGACGTATCTCTGAAGTCATTTTTTCACGACTCTGTATATAACAATACAGGGAGAAAAGAACAGCCCTTGCTGAGTTTCTTGCCGGTTCTTCTCAGTACAAGGTCTCCCGATGGCGTAGCTTCTTGACCTTCACAAGTGCTTGTAACAGCCTAGACTGAATAAGTGACTTTTCATTTCATTTCATGGACGCTCGTCTCCTCGTCCTCCAGGCAGGCTCTGCACAGAGGGCTGTCAGAGCTTCCCAAATATCAAATACAGCCTTAAAACGTGAAATTCAACAAAAACCCGTTGCGAAACCATCCATTATAACGTTCCCATTAAAAATTCTCAATAAATATTAATT
The DNA here is from genome assembly GCA_902850365.2 of Chilo suppressalis. Lineage (NCBI taxonomy): Eukaryota > Metazoa > Arthropoda > Insecta > Lepidoptera > Crambidae > Chilo > Chilo suppressalis. The sequence goes on along the minus strand of OU963901.1, from coordinate 29,288,865 downwards.
ATAGTTAGATCGTAAATCGTAATCAGATTGGAAACACCAAATTACAAGTTCGGACACAATAATTTGTCGATGTAATAAAAACTTCTTTTGTTCGAGACATGGTCAAGAGCGGTGGTTAGCGATGCCCTCGTTAACTGATCACCATCAATAAAATAACTGTAAGAATCAATTTTATCTAGCGGTTCAATCTATAAAGGTGCGTGTACATATAATGCGATTCAAATAAGAATAGGAAAGCCAATGACCTCTATTTGTCAAATGTCGCTTGAAAAGTAAGGTTTGCAAAAAAAAACTTGGAACCCTTTTTTAGCACTCCGCTAATTCAAGAATAAAAACCAAACATTTGTAAACAAATATTGATAATTAATATCGGTTGATATTTTTTCACTTATTGAGCTTTGGCCATGAATGATTGATAGATAACCTGAATCGTCAACCAAATGTCACTTTAAGTTGCATTCAAAAACTCGATTTCAAACATTCGTTTACATAAAGAATGTATGTTCGTATGTGACCTAGTAATAGTGTATGATTATTCATAACTACTCCGGCGGCAATGCAGAGATGAGCGGAAAAGAAGAGCTAGATTCTGATTAATGTTTTTTGTCACAGTCTTAATAAATAAATATCATTAAAAATCGGTGATATTTTTTTTCAATCTCAGTAAATAAATGTTATGACGACCTCCGTGGTCGAGTGGTTTGTACGCCGGGTTTCATGGTGTCGCCGACTCGAGAGGTCCCAGGTTCGAATCCCGGTGGGGGCAGATGTTTGTGTGATGAATACGAGCATTTGTACTCCAGTCATGGATGTTTAATATGTATTTCTATATAAATATACTTATATATGTACAGTATATGTATTCTATCCGTTACCCTAGCATCCCATAACACAAGCCTTACAGTGCTTACTTTGGGGCTAGGCTAATTGGTGTGAGTGTTGGACATATTTATTTATTATTATTAAAAAAATCAGATATTTTTTCTCACTTAAACTTAGTTAATAAGATTTATTAAATAATAACTTTTTTTTGCTCACTCTACCTATTTGGTTTGAATTGACAGCTATGACGTCAAAATATGGCGCCCAGTCGGTCCTATTCTTAGTTGAATCGCATTATAAAGAGAGTAGGATTCTCCGTTGGAATTGGAATGCTGTCTATTGGAGTAACACTTCTATTATTGTCTTCTGTATGGTACAGACATACAGAAGACAATGATAGAAGTGTTTAAATTTAAGAAAATATAACTAGAAAACCGCATTAGCAAACTGAAGTAGCAGTAGGCTGGTCACATTAGCCGCAGAACTGATGGCCGTTGGAGCCGGAAAGTTCTTGAGTGGAGACCACGACTCGGTAAACGTAGTGTGGGACGCCCTGAGACAAGATGGGATGATGATATTCGTAGGCTGGATGAGAGTAGCACAAAATCGGGAGCAGCGGCGTGCATTAGGGGAGACCTATGTCCAGCAGTGGACGAACATGGGTTGATGACGATGATGATGATGATAACTAGAAAAAATTCCACGTGGACCAGGCAGCGCATGGGACTTGATGGCGAAGAGTGCGGCCTTTCGCCATCCAAGCGAATGCCCTGAACATAATGCTACCGCGGCTCTGATGGCCGTGTCAAATTCTTTCTAGCCTTTCTTAAGCTACAAGGCAGCGCCATCTCTTCGCATTGTAGGTAACCGTTACATGTACGGGAGTTACCCTCAAATTTTTTTTTTTTAGAATTTTATGCTACAATTTTGTCAGTTTGATTGATATACACATCAAAATGCTGCTGCTCTCTAGTGCTTACAGTCTCCAAGCAAAACCGGGGACGGACAGACGTACATGACGATACTATAAGGGTCCCTTGTCAGGACTACGGAACCCGAAATTTAACTAAAGAACAAATAGTAAGATATTTTTAACTAAAAACCTTAAAATATATAATAACTAAAATACATTATTAAAAGGAGTCCCTTTAGGCAAGGTTCCGAAGATACTGGCAGCGTTCCCCCTTTGGATAGCTAGACTAATTCTTTGTCCGAGGTAGCTGCCAGCTCTTCGTTCTTCTGTGATTATGATGATGACCAACCTTTTATCTATTTCCTTAAAAAGCCTTACAGCGCTAGGACCCCACGGACCAAGGGTCTCGACAAAAATATTTAAACAAAATTTAAACCAGGTTTAAATTTAGTCAACATTTTGTATTCTATTTAAATAACAATCTTAAATGTTTATATGTTAACAAGTTAAGTATGATACGAGTAAAATTAATTCACATAAAAAAATGTATTTAGTTATATCCTATTCATCTAAATATTTATTCATCTTGATATGGAGTACGAAACTGCGCTTTCGGTTATGAAGCTGCACAAATTAATAATTGTAAGAGTAACATAGATTGGATCTTTTTATAAAGCAAATTAATTGGATCTTTTTCTAGTCAATAAAAAGAAACAGTGCGTACCTAAAGACTGAGTATATTAAAATAATGTTTATCACACATTTATAATATATAAAGGTGAAAGTTTGTGAGTGTGTGAGTGTGTATGCTTGTAACTTCTTCACGTCTTAACGGCTGGAGCTATTTTAATAAAATTTGGTATGGAGTTAGCTGATACTCCGGATTAACACATAGGCTACGTTTTACTAGTGGAAAGCATAGCTAAAAAGGCAGGGGTAACACCGCGGGGAACAGCTAGTGTATAACATATTTTTAAATTCGTGAAATGTAATAGGTACCGCGCCTTATATAAAAAAAACGAACACTCCGGGAGTGCCGGCAGAAGTGAAAACTTGAATATTAACGTTGTGCATTTTTGATATTTTGGAATGGTTAGGGAATAATTTTGCACGAATTGCTTTAATTATCAGTATAAAAGTACTATCATGTATATGGTAGAATACAATATTTATTTATTGCGCTATCGTACACAAACATGACATTTTATATTACATTAAAAAAGTTTATCTCTCAAAAATCAATTCACACTACAGCCATTCCAACTTCAATATTTTTTAAAGTTCGCAGTCAAAAAAAAGTTAAAAGTTTCTTTAATGGTCAATTTTGTTGTTACCATTAGCAGGTCAAATCCCGGGAATAATTTCCTCCTACTTGACAACGATCGTGTGATGAGCGCGATGCGATCTCATTGTGCAATGAAAAATAATATATCTGTGCTCTTACGACGGCTTACGAGAGGCTTACTTGTATTAGGACACCTCTGAAGAAATCTGCGTGTTAGAAAATAATCGTACGATTAGAACGCATCGTGTGATAGTACGATCGTTTCCTATCAGGCCTAAAATTTGGAAGCAAGAGATAATATTATTATACGCATAACTCACTAGCACACACACATACACCAGTGTTGCCAGGTCTCATGATTTTACAGGAGATCTCCTGTTTTTATGAAATTTCTCCTGTTCTACTGTTTTTCTACATGAATCTCCTGTTTTTTTAGAATACGATTTTCTTTTTCAAATTGCATGTTGAGTTGCATTTTTCGTCATTAATAATGTAGATAACCTTAATAATTATAAAATAAATGTAATTGTCTAAAGAAAAAATAGCTTTGAGGGGCGGCAAGAAGCCACAGAAACACATTCGTTACTGGTCTTTATCTTGATTTGATTTACCGATTCAGGGGGGGGGGGGGGGGTGCAAATCGGAAAAAGTACACTTCTGCATGTACTGTTTTTTTCTATAACGCCTCCCGATTTTTGAAAATCGGACCTGGCAACACTGATATACACACACACACCACTCACACACACATACACACACACACACATTTTCTGAATATATATGTCAGTTTCTTGCCTTTTCTATTTAATTTTGAATGTAACGGATTTAGGATGCGATATGTGCTAAGGGGATTGGCGCTGTATGCCGTAATACAGACATTTTGCCTAGCTCGGCAGCAGATAAATATGTAGTTATATTATAGATATTAGTACTGTTTTAGCCTTATAAGTTAAATTGTAAATCAACTCTTCCTGGAAATAAATTATTATCATTATCTATACTTATAATAAATCTGTAGAGAGGTCAATTCCGTACATGAAATATATTTTCAAAATAACTATCAGGGGGTGATTAGTGATCGATACTGATGCCAAAAATGCAATCAGTAAACTTTTTGTCTGTCTGTCTGTCTGTGTGTATGTTCCTTATAGAAACAAAAACTACTCGACGGATTTTAACCAAACTTGGTACAATTATTCTTCATACTCCTGGGCAGGTTAAAGTATACTTTTCATCACGCTACAATCAATAGCAGCAGCGTAGTGAAGGGAAATGTTGGGAAAACGGGAGAAGTTACTCCATTTTTTAAGCTTCCGTCGCGTGTGCAGCCTTAATGGTTAAAGTTACATAGAAATCATGTATGACGAAAATATTCTACATAAAATTGTCTAAAAAATATCCCGCAACAGCATATGTCTATCTTTTATGGTTGACTCACAATAACACGTGTAATTATATAAATAAAGTCATTGTTTATAGCACAAGCCTGAGAACAAAAACTATAGTTTACACTACAGCTCTACACCGAAGCGAAGCGAGGGCGGGCCACTAGTTATTAATATTTCATAGTTGTGTTAGTGATATCAGTACTGTTTTAGCCTTAAAAGTGAAATTGCCAATCAACTCCTACTGGAAATAAATTATTATCATTATTATTAATATTTCCTTACTGATCAACAAATTTCGCTGTCTCCAGGTGCAGCTCAGATCCCTGGGTATAACATCCCCACCATCATCCGGGTGGACCGCAACTGGTTCGTGATGCCCACTGACCCGGTGGGGTCGGTAGTGACCCGCGTGCACCGCGAGCGGACCTGGAACCAGAACGTGACCTTCGGCCTGGAGACCTCGGGCCCGCCGGTGCCGTTCACCATCAACCCTCACAACGGAGTCGTCACTGTCAACGACACGCTTCAAGACAAGGTACAATTTGTTTTTTTAAGACGGCTCACCTGATGGTAAGTGATTACCGTCGCCCATGGACACTTGCAACACCAGGAGTATCACAAATGCGATGCCGACCTTTAAGGAAGGAGTACGCTCTTTTTTTGAAGGTATTTGGGTCGTATTGGTCCGGAAACACTGCTGGTGACAATATATTCCACAGTTTTGTCGTACGTGGTAAAAAATTTCGACAAAAACGAACGGTTGTGGATAGCCACGCATCAAGATGATGGGGATGAAATTTTTGTCGCGATGTACGATGGCAAAATTTATAACACATTTGCTCGTAAAGCGTCTTTTACTGCACCAATTTCGATATCATAATCTATCACATTACACACGCATGCGATAATGTAAAGTAAAATTATTTACACGGCTTATTATGTTCCGTTCTAAAAGTGAACGATAGTTTTTTAAATCTTAGCAAAGAGTTTTTATGTCAGAAAGGTAGCCAATATTTTCTTAATAAAAGCAACTTTGGGAGATAAAATAAAAAAATGGTTGCCTGTAAAGTCGGTTTTACGGGCGAAGATTTTACGTGACAACGTCTTTTTCTCGGTAGAATATTTATTGATATGAATATAATTAAATTGCACAATAGGAACAAGGAATTGAATGAAAATAAGAATTGCACAAATTTTAACTATAGAAATATATTTTGTTTACTAAAACATTGTACATGTAAACTTAAACTTAACACGAGAGACTCATCGTAACGTTACCGAGCGTTACACTTTTTCATAAGTGACTCCCAGCCGCAACCTAATTTAAGACGTTGTCACGTCAATAATATATAAACATTTAATTCTTTAATTTGATTCATTTTGACAATAAATTACAACCATGGATCGGTAACAAATTAACAATAATATTAATTTACTTTATTAGTAACACTGGCTGTTTTTTGTTCCTTTGCCTAAAAAAGCGTTGATACGCGCGCACCGCTAATCTGTGAAAAAGTTATTTCTTTTTCTCTCCGCTGCATTGTTTTTATTTGAAAATATTGTCAAGTAGTAACGAATTTATTAATTTGACACCGCCAGAAGTCGAAAAAGGCTACGCTAAGCCTCTTGCCCGAAAAATCCACGGATAGATACTTACAGTCAAGCGTATCAAAATTTCATCTTATGGAAAACAAACAAAGGTGCAAATTCATTTTCGGAAAGTACGTACGTAGGTAGTATCAGTTCCTCGCAAATGTGTTATATGACGTCGTATGATATACGTGCGGTTTGATAATTACAGCCTCTGCCTTCTTATAGCCCTCACTAGTGTTGCCGAACTATCGATATTAAAACTATCGACAGTTTACATCGAAAATCATGTACCCTATCGATAGGCCTATCGATAGAATCGATACTACCGATAGTATCGATATTATCGATAGCTCCGAACAAGGCAATACTATCGAATGAGTGCAATACTATCGATACTATCGATACTATTGTAGTTCGTTAATAACAAACTATTGATAGTATCGATACTATCGATAGTGTTGATTTTATCTGCAACAATACTATCGATAGTATCGACACTAGCGATTGTCCTAGACTAAAGTTTGTGATTGACTATAATACCTGAAAATTGTAAACAATACTATTGCAAATTGTTAAACTATCGATAATATGGTTGCAAATAAAATCGACAGTATCGATACTATCGATAGTTTATTATTAACAAACTACAATACTATCGATAGTATCGATAGTATTTAACTCATCCGATAGTATTGGCTTTTTCTGTGCTATCGATAGTATCGATACTATTGATAGTATCGATACTATCGATAAGCCGATCGATTGTCGATCCGAAGCCGATCGATTAATCATCGATAGTCGACTATCGATCGGCAACACTAGCCCTCACCTACGGCTCGGGCTAACAATATCTCCTCGGCTGTTATTCTTAACTTACCACACTTATATCATAATATACTATTACGTAATCAATGGGACTGCTATCGTTTAAAGCGATTCTGTAAAACAAAATATCACTTCCAAATTCGGTAGCTGCCATTTTAGACTTTAATTTGTGGTAATGCACTACGCCATTACACAGCATAATGTCAGAATAACTGCAGGAGTAGCCAGTAAAAGATATTTGACAATTGCCAAAAATCCAAATGAATGAGATCGTAAGTAAATAATGGGTATAGGCTCCGAATATGATTTTGTCCCATTCGGTGTCGAGACCCTTGGTCCGTGGGGTCCTAGCGCTATAAGGCTTTTTAAGGAAATAGCAAAAAGGTTGGTCGACTTCACAGGAGACCGAAGAGCTGGCAGCTACCTCGGACAAAGAATTAGTCTAGCTATTCAAAGGGGGAACGCTGCCAGTATCCTTGGAACCTTGCCTAAAGGGACTCCTTTTAATAATGTATTTTACTTAATATATATTGTAAGTAAAAAAATGTGTGCGTGTTCTAGTGTACACACGTAAGAAGTGAAACTTCTTTATGGCCTTATTTTTCGAAAAATGATCTACATGCAACTTTCCAGAAATTGGTTAAATAAAGTTAAATTAGATAAAGTTTAAACAAAAGGATTTTATTATCATAGACATGAATACAAATTACTGCCTATGAAACTGTTATGATTACACGGCTCAGAAATCTAAGGCACATGTTCCACCTCCGACGATGAACGATAAGCGAGTAGAAACTAGAAACGAATTGGCAGTCCTGAGTTAAAATGCACGCGCACGGCTTTTGACAGCCAAGCCAGCTTAACCGAGCGAGTATAGCTGAGCGAGTATCGCTGAGCTAGTATCGCTGAGCGAGTATCGCTGAGCGAGAATCGCTGAGCGAGTATCGCTGGGCGAATATCGCTGAGCGAGTATCGCTGAGCGAGTATCGCTGAGCGAGTATCGCTGAGCGAGTATCGCTATGCGAGTTTGGCTGAGCGAGTCTTATCTTTAATAACTATTGTCACTCAGCTACAAACGAGTAGAGAGAGTTCTCGCCGGCGACAGTGTGATCATTCAGCTATCAACTATTAATATAAAAAAAGATGGCGCGTAACGGAAAAATGTGACGCGCAACCGAAAAATGTGACGGTAAATTTTTTTCCAACGTCGATAAAGAAGTTTCACTTCAATTACATGTTACAATATCAGGAAATCACAAAAAAACAAGCAGCAAACCAGCTAATTACGTAAATTGCTTTGAGGTAAACACTTCATGAAATGATGAAACTTTTGTCTTCCAAAAATTTACGTACCGTCTAGTATTTATCTCTATGGATTTGACGACCTCCGAGGCCGAGTGGTTTGTACGCCGGGTTTCATGGAGTCGCCGACTCGAGACGTCCCGGTGGGGGCAGATGTTTGTGTGATGAATACGAGCATTTGTACTCCAGTCATGGATGATTAATATGTATTTCTATAAAAATACTTATATATGTACAGTATATGTATTCTATCCGTTACCGTAGTATTCCATAACACAAGCCTTTATAGTGCTTACTTTGGGGCTGGGCTAATTGTGTTTTTTTTTTAAAACTACGATTTCTTTTTAAAGGTATTGTTTACGGTAATTTTTCGCACACTTTAGGGTAATTTACTATTTTTAAATATAGGGAGCATTGCAAAACACACCTGTATCCTAAAATAATGCCATCTTACAGGACACAACACAAAGTTTTCCAATGAAACGTCATTAATGTCAAAATGCAGAATTAAAAAAATAAATATTTTTTAAGAAGTTTTACAATGTGTCGCCATTTTAGACTCTCAGATCATGAAATAGCTAAATAAAATGATGTAGGGATTTTTATAAGAAAACTAGCTGAGCCAGCGAACTTCGTATCGCCATAAATATATGGGCGGTAGAAGATTGAAAATCTAGGGTTGTATGTATTTTTGTATGATGTATCTTAAAAAAAAAACGCAAAAAAATTTGTCAATAAAAATAATGGTGGTCCACCCTTAACATTAAGGGGGATGAACAATACATGTTGACCGATTCTCAGACCTATTTAATATGCATATAAAATTTCACGAAAATCGGTTGAGCCATTTCCGGAGGAGTTCAATTACGCACTACGTGACACGAGAATCTATACACAGTCAGGTCATAAGTATTGTCATACAGTCAAAACTTTTCTTTTAGAATGCTGGCCACAAAAAAGTTTATTGAATTCCAATTTCGAATTGTTCATGAAAATAAAAATTTATACTTTTTAGAATTTTACTCATTTCTAAATATGGAGTGGACGCTTAAAGAAGACTGAGTTGCAGTTATTGCGTTGCATCGTTGCGGATACGCGCCAATTAAAATTTTTGACATACTGAAAAATTTTAATATAACCAAAAGATTCGTTTATCGTACCATCAAACGATACGATGAAAACTCTAGTGTAGATGACAGGTCAAGAAGTGGTCCCCATAATGAATAAACTTGTTCTTCTACCCCGAAGCGAAGCGAGGGCGGGCCACTAGTTTTATATATTAGAGATGTAATATTTTACGAAGAATACAAGACCATGGTAAATTCATGTCAAGCGAGCAAAGTGATGAATTTGATGGTCTGGCTAAATAAACGATCAGGAGAAGACTTGTGCAATAATTAAAAAGCGGCCAAGTGCGAATCGGACTTGCCCATGAAGGGTTCCGTAGTGGCAAGTAACATAATATAAAAGTTCTTGTAGTTCGTTGTAACAAGTGTATTTTTTTAATTGACGTATTAAAAAAAACTACTTACTAGATCTCGTTCAAACTAATTTTCGGTGAAAGCTTGTATGGTAATGTACATCCTATATTTTTTTAGTTTTATCATTCTCCTGTCTCTCGCGCAAACTATTCAGTTAAGAAAAATAATGGATGCGTGTAACTTAAGTACGCGCGTGAGAAGTTATACTTCTTTAGCATCATTAAAAATATTTTTTAATTGCATGCAAATAATTAATAATTACAATAAAATAATAAAAGGACTGGAAAAGGATAGTTAACACAGTCAATTAAGTTCAGTTTTAATGTGAAAAATTTAATAAATAATCAATTAAAATCACTACTGAATTTAAGTTATTAGTCCATATGTAATTAGCACTTGTAAGGAACTAAAACACGTTGTTTCTATATAGAAACTAGAAACATGTGGATAAATATTATAAATATGAAAACAGTGATCAGAGACGACGAGCGTGCCAACATTGTGTTTGACAACGCGATCATCTTATGGGGCTCCGTGGATCGTTCAAAGTACCTTTCGAACAGATATCTAATAATGGTGGATTATTAACCACTAAGTGGTTAATAATCCACCATTATTAGACACTAACATTCATAACGCGCCCGCGGCCAACTTCATGGTGTTACTATTGTGTTACAGTGATGCGCGCGCATCTCGAAATTTCACTCACATGATTTTTTCATAACGCGCCCGCGGCCAACTTCATGCTGTTACTTTTGGGTTACAGTGATGCGCGCGCATCTAAAAATTTCACTCTCATCATTTTTTCATAACGCGCCTAAAGAAGTATAACTTCAAAAATTGTAATAAAAACGTCAACATCATTTTTGAAAACCTATTAATACAACCCACGGCTTTGTTGAAAAAAAATTTTTTTTGAGATTCAGTTCTAAGTATGGTGAACCCTCAAAATCTATTGGTTCTTTTTTCTATTTTTGTGAGATAATCTTAATGCTGTTCACAGAATACATCTACTTATCAAGTTTCAACATTATAGTTCTTATAGTTTAGGAAAAAATGGCTGTGACATACGAAAGGACAGACAGACATGACGAATCCATAAGGGTGCCGTTTTTTGCCATTTGGCTACGGAACCCCAAAAAGTAAATTAAACCTCGGCTACCTCGGCCACATTCCTGTGCCCAGTGAATACTTTGTATAATCCAATTTTTTTTACAAACGCTATAACAAGATGTCGATTCATCAATCGAGCATCTATTTTGAGCCCCTTATTGAAAAACTCTTTGCCAGTTATAATTTCTAATGAGACATTAGGGAAAAAAAATGTCTGAACAGAGAATTCTGCTATAATTAGTTGGAGTTAATCTGAAAAACGGTTGACTTTGCAATTAGGATTTATTTTCAGTTGATTTAAATAGATTTTCACAATTACATAATTACAGATTCAACGAATTTGCCGCTTAAATTGATGTGGTGAGTTAGGAAAAATATACTCAACTAGCTGCCCGCCCTCGCTTCGCTTGGGTGTAGAGCTGAAGTGTAGACTACAGCTTTTGTTCTCAGGCTTGTATTATACACACAATGACATTCATCTATGATTCTTATTATACCTGCATGCAAAGTCTCAGCCCGATCGGTTTAAAATTGACAAAGCTTCACACAAACTTTCATTCCCTGTTTTATCCCCTTGGGGGTAGAACTGATCAAAATCCTTTCTTAACGGATGCCTACGTCATAACATCTACCTGCATGCCAAATTTCAGTCCGATCCGTCCAGTGGTTTGGGCTGTGCGTTGATAGATCACCATGTCAGTCAGTCACCTTTGAGTTTTATATATATAGATTCCACGATAATACCTTAGCTAATTACGTTAAATTTTCGCAGAGAGAGGTCTAACTACCATTTAGGTACGTCATCTCAACTCCTAGGATAATTAACCTTCCGTATGCAAGTTGACTGAATCTCTCACGCCCACAGCAATCCGAAAGTGAGCCGGAAACGAGAAACCATAGAGATTACTTACCATTTATAGTTCTTAAAAGAATACAAAACGACATAGACACATAAACAATTGCATACTACACCGTGAACTCTTCCACACTTCTTTATAATTATCATAAGCCCAATTGGGCCTATAGTTTAACTGAAGAAAAAGTTGATATTATGTTAAAACAATGGGCGCGTGTACTTATGTAGGCGCGTGAGAAGTTATCTTTCTTTGGCATCGTTTAAAATTAGTTTTTAATTGCATGCAAACAATTAATTACAATAAATTAATAAAAAGTCTGGAAAAGGACACAGTCAATAAAGTTCAGTTTTAATTTGAAAAAATAAATAAATAATCAAAATATTCAATTAAAATCGCTACTGAATATAATTTATTAGAACATATGTGATTTGCACTTGTATGAAACTCAAACACGTATTCCGAATATACAAACTAGAAACATGTGGATAAATATTATAAATATGAATACCTATAACTGTTACTTTATTACAAAAATAAAGATGTGGTTTTTGGTTCTACTACACCAATGGTCAAGAGATGGCGCTGTAGTCTCCTGAATCGCGCTTTGGTTCCGTTGTTCCAGATTAAGAAATACTTTTGATAGGCCTTCATAATGCAGTCGTTAGCACCCACTAAATAGAGATTCTATTTCTATTTTGTTGATAGATTTTCTTAATGTGCGGTAAACACTAAAGTAACAGCATGAAGTTGGTCGCTAAAGCTAAAAATATTTTGTGTTACAGTGATGCGCGCGCATCTTAAAATTTCACTCTCATAATTTTTTCATAACGCGCCTAAAGAAGTATAACTTCAAAAATATTTTGGAAAATCCAATAGAAGCCATATATATATAATCTTTTGGTTATATTAAAAATTTTCAGTATGTAAAAAATTTGAATTGGCGCGTAACCGCAACGATGCAACGCAGTAACTGCAACACGGTCTTCTATAAGCGTCGACTCCATTTTTAAAAATGAGTAAGATTCTAAAAAGTATACATTTTTATTTTCATTAACAATTCTAAATTCGAATTCAATAAACTTTTTTGTGGCCAGCCTTCTAAAAGAAAAGTTTTTTATAATTAAGGCGGGAATGTGAATTTTTGAGTTATCTGAGGAACTTCAAAATCGCGTAAATAAAAATAGTGCGAACAGTTATAAACAGTAACGTACTACACCCCCATACAAAATATTAATCTATAACGTTTACATACAAAATCCTAAAATGGCGCGGTGCAAAGTAAATAACATACCTGGGGGCCAATCGCCTAACGGAAATGCTTTGGGAAACGCTAACGCTTACGATTTTATATTGTTATTTCTAGCCGCCTGAGGTTTTCGAATACCTCACGCTTATTTTTTTTTATATTGTTATTACCAATGCAAAAGAAAAAGAAAGAGTGCGAGACATTTGAATACCTCAGGCGGCTAGAAATAACAAAATAAAATCGTAAGCGTTAGCGTTTTCCAAAGCATTTCCGTTAGGCGATTGGCCCCCTGTTATGAATTATACATTTGAATATATTTATGACAATTTGAGGAGCTCGATGACGCAAGTGGTTAGCGCGTTCGGCTGCGATCGTTGAAGTTAGGCAATTTTAGAAGTGGTCGGTCTTTGGATGGATGGTCAGTGACCAAAAATTTATTATCTCGAGCTCCTCCGTGCTTCGGAAGGCACGTTAGGCACATTGGTCCCGGCTGCATCTGCAGTCGTTAGTACCCACCCACCAATCCGACCTGGACCCGCGTGGTGGGTCATGGCCCAATCTCCCTATTCCATAGAGTTAAGGTTTCATAATTGCATAATTTGAAAGTCAGCGTGGAGACATTTTTCGAAAAAATAAATAAATAAAACTTTTTTTAATTAAATTTTTAAGCATGTAGCTGCTCGATCTTTAAAGAAAATATTACTAGAAAAAAAACATGCACCAGGCCGCAGACGGGAATCGAACCCGCACCCTGCACTATCCGGGCACTATTATGCTACCGCGGCCCTGATGATCGTCTCAAATTTTTTCTAGCCTTTCTTAAGCTGCCAGGCAGCGCCATCTCTTCGCATTGTAGATAACCCATAATGTAAAATGAATAAAAAATCTTTTTTTGCTGTAATATAACCTAATTGGAACTAATGGAATTGCATTATTGCATTGATTGAAACGTATTAACGTTAATATAATATTGTTTACAGTTATGAGAAAACTAACTATTATAGTGTATTTTTATTGTTCAATGATTGTTACGAGCTTTAATCCCATCCCAACTCAAAACGAATGGTTTATTAATTTTTATACAAAAACGCAAAAATAACGTATTTTATAAGCTTCTATATACTTTGCAATCTATAGGTATACTAGCTGACCCAGCGAACTTCGTACCGCCCTAAAAAAATAGGGGTTGTCCAGCGGACAAAATTGTGAATCTAAACCATTCTCAGATCCCCTTGAACACACACAAAAAATTTCATCAAAATCGGTCCAGTCGTTTAAGAGAAGTTCAGTGACATACACACTCACAGAAGAATTATATATATAAAGATATATAAAACCCAAAGGTGGCTGACTGATTGACATAGTGATCTATCAACGCACAGCCCAAACCACTGGACGGATCGGACTGAAATTTGGCATACAGGTAGATGTTATGACGTAGGCATCTGCTAAGAAATGATTTTGATCAATCTACCCCCAAGGGGATAAAATAGTGAATGAAAGTTTGTATGAAACTTTGTCAATTTTAAACCGATCGGGCTGAGACTTTGCATGCAGGTATAAGAAGAATCATAGATGAATGTCATTGTGTATAATACAAGCCTGAGAACAAAAACTGTAGTCTACACTTTAGCTCTACACCGAACTGTCATGATGTGGGTATCAAATGAAAGAGTTTGCTGTAAAAATACAAAAAAATAAATGACATCTTTCTTAATTCAATATCGAGGAACGAAATTTCTTTTTAAGAGCATTCAAATTAACTAATTTTTGAAGCGATAACTCCTTTAGCGGCGTTATACACTTTTTTGTATGGGTAAAAAATGTTAAACTCGACAGGACACGTGACGTAAGACGAATTCAAAAAAATTGTAAAAGTTGTTGACTTTCAATATATTGGACGAAAAATAGTAATATTTTATTTCATCGTATTATAATAATAAGTCTCTTAGAGGACGTCCAGGTAGCAGCTTTATTGCGAAGAAAATACATTTTTTTACAATAGATGTCGCTAGGAGCGCTTAAATGTAATTCATGTAAGTTGATTTTTTTACTATAGATGTCACTAGGTGCGCTTAAATGTGATTCATGTAAGTTGATTTTTCTGAGAGATGAACTTTTTAATGCAATATAAATTGTCATGTTTGTGTACGATAGCGCAATAAATAGATATTGTATTCTACCACATATATGACAGTTTTTTTATACTGATAATCAAAGCACTTCGTGCAAAATTATTCCCTAACCATTCCAAAATATCAAAAATGTACAACGTTAATATTCAAGTTTTCACTTCTGCCGGCACTCCTGGAATGCAATCTGTCGTTTTTTTTGCTGTCTATTCATTTTCGCGAAAGATGGATACCTATCTACTTAAAACAAATATCTGTAAAGTCATTCGATGACTATTACACGCTGCTTTACCATACGTCCTTTTCTGATTAATCGCTTTCCGCCGATTGTGTTTCTGCTAAAGTCAACTAAAGTGATTGTGCAAATTATAACGGTCTACGGGACTGGTTAAGAACCTGAAGAAATCCAAACAATTTAACTAGAAAAAAATCCACGCGGACCAGGCAGCAGACGGGGCTCGAACCCGCACCCTTCGCAACCCGGGCGATATACTAACCATTATGCTACCGCGGCCCTGATGGCCGTGTCTAATTATTTCTAACCCTTCTTAAGCTACAAGGCAGCGCCACATCTTCACATTGTAGGTAACCCACAATGTCAAATGAATACCTTTACAAGTATTAAACATTTGAAAGAAGAAATAGCAATTATAGTAATAATTTCTTTTTCTTAAGAATGTTTGTCTTGTCCTTGTGGATTTTTTCTAGTAATATTTTCTCTAGATTTAAACAACGAGCAGTTACATGCTAAAACTAGAAACATGTGGATAAATATTATAAATATGAATACCTATAACTGTTACTTTATTACAAAAAATAAATATGTGGTTTTTGGTTCTACTACACCAATGGTCAAGAGATGGCGCTGTAGTCTCCTGAATCGCGCTTTGGTTCCGTTGTTCCAGATTAATAAATACTTTTGATAGGTCTTCACAATGCAGTCGTTAGCACCCACTGAATAGAGATTCTATTTCTATTTTGTTGGTAGATTTTCTTAATGTGCGGTAAACACAAAAAGCGACCAACTTCATGCTGTTAAAATTTTATGTTACAGTGATGCGCGCGCATCTTAAAATTTCACTCTCATCATTTTTTCATAACGCGCCTAAAGAAGTATAACTTCAAAAATTATAACTACCTCAAAATTTGATCTGTTATTTCTTGCCTTTTAGGATATTTGATATATTGTGCCGTATTCGGGGTTGAGTTCAAGGATTATGCAAGTACACTTATCTTACAGATGCTAGATTTCGATGTTTATCTTCTAGGTAATCGATTAACTAATGAGACACAGATATATTGGCAAATTATCTTTTCTTACGGAATTGAACTTTAAATGGTTATTTTGTAATCAACCTAGATACTAATAGAACTTGTTATCTTGCTAAATCTTCTAAACTAAACTTTTTAGTGGAGTTACTTTTGGGTGGATTCTCACCCCAAACAATTTATCAAGCAATAAAACCCTGTTTCAACAAACTTCTGTTGAAATGCACTCCAGGGAATCATCCCCCTTCAGCCGTTTGATATATCTATGTTTTTAGAAATAGCTTCTTCAGCGCATTGTTTGGGATGAAGAATTATCAAATTGTCATTTTCTATTTTGAAAAACATCACACTCATCTTTACTTTAAAAGTTTCGTAACATTATAGTTAATATGTTTTTTTTATATTGTGATGTAAAATACGCTGATTAATCATGTTTCTTGTGTGGGGACAGTACGTTACTTCCCTTTTTTTATAAATCATCTTCATCATCAGCCTATTAATGTCCCTACTGCTGGGGCACAGGCCTTCCCTATGAATGGAATAGGGAGATTGGGCCATGACCCACCACATGCATGCAGCTGGGACCAACGGCTTAACGTGCCTTCCGAAGCACAGAGGAACTCAAGATAGTAAATTTTTGGTCACTCATCCAATGACCGACCACTGCAAAAGTTGCTTAACTTCAACGATCGCAGCCGAATGCGCTAACCACTTGCGCCATCGAGCTCCTTTTTATAAATATAAACAGCAATATAAAATGAGATACACTGCCCGCTAACAAATAGACGGAACAGACAGAAACTTATTAAGATCCTTAATTACAGGACGCTAAAATCAGTCCTCAATAGTTTAATATCATCTTCGATAAAATTTAGTAAACAAATTGCTTTTTCTTTCTCAGGAAAACTGTTCGTATTCGCTATGGGTGACAGTATTTGACGGATTCATACCGCAGCGGACGGAAGTGTTAGCCACCATCACAGACAATTTGGGTCAACGACCGATCCCTCATCCGCCGCCGCCGTGGTCAAACTACCCCATACCGTTGCCGATGCCGCCACCAAACTACCAAAGCACGACGCCAAGTACGACGCCAAGCACAACCAAAGCGACTGAAAGTCTCATAGAAGAGTTCACAACAGTACCTGAAATAACAGTAGTCACAACACTAATTCCATCCAAACGACCAGAACCAACCCAACTAGAACATACAACGATAAAGACAATTAATGTTGAAGAAATTAAAAATGCATCAGATGCGACCGAGGAGCAAACTTTAGGAAGTGATGTACCATTAACAGTTATACCTGTGATTGCGATAGGCGGACTGGTGATTATCGTAGCTGCAGTCATACTGTTTGTTTGGAAGAAGAATAACAGTTCCAGTAAATCAAAAAGCAAAAAAGACGACATGGTTAGTATGAACACTTTTAATGTTATTTTTAAAATTGTTATCTCAAATAGTTTTGATGAAACTGATACTTCTGATAACAATTTAAGAACAAATAAAATGTTAACAGTAAAGCGTAATACTATTCAAACAGAATTAGTTGTTACAAGCTTTTCTCTAAATTACGTGATGGATTGTTATCCGATGACAAAAAAAAAACAAGTCGGAAACTAACGCTTTATTTTATCATCATGAAACAATTTTTTGCTTAAAAGTTTGTCCTAATAACAAGATCTCTGTCGTTCACAGAGCAAAGACGCGAGCGGTATAGTCCTCCAAGATTCTTCGGTAAACTTGTGGAACCGACCGCGGACATACTCCAACCGTTACGAATCCTGGGACAACAACCATTTGCAGGTCAGTTCCATGGCCTAAACATTGAAACATTCATTCATTATCATTTTTTATATTAAATTCCATATATTCGACTCACCTTTAACGAAAATTCATCATAAATAATATTTATTCACTTAACTGATTTCATTTTCTTTGGGGATTATACTGAATTGTGTCACGGATAGGTCACCATTTTTTTTTAATTCTGAAATGTTTACCTCTACCCTTTACCTACTGCTGACTCTAACTCGTTATGTACAGAGGATCTCTTTTCAAAGAAGATAGGGAATATTTTTCATACTTCAGAATCTTCGTAACTTAAATTCTATATTTCGCGACATTCTCATATTCATTCATAATATTTTCTTTGTAAATGTGTTTACACTGCAATAAATTACTACTACACTACGCTTATATTTAAGTAGTTATTATATAAATTTAAAGGTATGATTTGTGAAATATCAATTTAATTTTAAAGAAAACATAGTTATGATGAAATACCTACGTATTTTTATGTACGTGGCGATATTTTCGTGAATTGTGAACTGATTTACATTAATTATTATTTTATCTCTCGTGCATTAGATGATATAATTAGTGAAATTTAGTTTGGGAATTATTTATATCAATTTTATCCATTGTTCATTATCGTCATTACCATAATTCCTAATAGAGCATTATAATTCACTATTAATAGATTTAAAGGTTTTTTATTAACTAACAGCATGGTAGGTACTTTCTTATTACACGAGCATGGATTCGATGTTTCATTAATATAAGTAATAAAAAAGTTGTCCAAATTATCTCCTACATCACACTAAATGAAGACTACTAATAAGGTGTGGTGGCAGATTAATGTATTTAGTAGGATGTATATTAATTGGTGCACCTGCTAAATTCATTGCATAATAAATCCACATGAAATTTTATATGAAAGTGATGAGAACTAGCCTCCGTCTTTGCTTCCTTCTGCCGACCTTAAGACCGGCCATACACGGACAGCTTGAAGAAGACTGCATATTGAACAACAGGTTGCGTACGAGGTTCTGAGTATGAAGTGATGCGACTGCTTCTTGCGGTTAGCAGTGCGGTGAAATGGAATGGTGAAATTGATGCTGCTGACTCTGATTGCAAGAGCGGTCCGTTTATGATGATTAACTGCTCAATTAATTAACTGGCTAACTGCTCCAGCAGTCCTTGAATGACCGCTCTAAATCTATTCATCTAGATTAACAGCTCTATCATCAACCTGCTAGCTATTCAGTGTCCACTGCTGAGCTTATATTTCATACAAAGATTTACGTACTGATCAGTCGTGAGTTGCCACCTTGAGAATACTATTGATATGGTGTTATTGAATGGGTTCTGAGAATGTACTATGAAATATTAGCGGAAGGGGCATTCTATTGAGCGTAAGATAGACAAGTCACAGTAGAGCTGCATTCAATCGCAGTTTTAATCGCCAGTACTAGCTAGCTCTGTACATAAAAAGGGAATATGAGACTCACGGAAGGTCTCACGAAAACATCTCTTATCTATTAGACAAGTCCGTCTGTCTGTGGTGCTGTTTCAGCGGCCAAACCGTAAGAGATAGATAAAGAGAATATTTAAGTTATAAGTTAAGAATAGTCTGATAAGACTACAAACCGGATTTGAGTAACGTAGCACTTCCGGTTTTCGAGAAATCAGGTTTTGGTGAACATTTGGTTGACTGGTTTGCTAGTATGTTTTAAAGCCTTATATTAACAATATGTCTAGTATCTCTAATAATAATGCGTAGGCACGGTAACCACTAGCTATGTATTTATATTTTGCAGATGTCGGATGAAACAACAATTACGAAAGAAGAGCCTTCTGACGAATGGGAGTTCCCCCGGCATCGACTCCGGGTCTTCAATATCATCGGAGAAGGTGCTTTCGGTCAAGTGTTTAGAGCCCAAGCTGTTGACATCGATGGTGAGCCTTCATTTGTTTTTTCCTTTCGTTAATGTTGAAAGTATAAGAGAGTAACTCGATGGCGTAAATGGTTAGCGCGTACAGCAGCGATTAAGCTACTATCAAAAAAATTTTTGAAGTTATACTTCTTTAGGCGCGTTATGAAAAAATGATGAGAGTGAAATTTTAAGATGCGCGCGCATCACTGTAACACAAAAAATTAACAGCATGAAGTTGGTCGCTTTAGCGACCAACTTCATGCTGTTTACTTTTGTGTTTACTGCACATTAAGAAAATCTACCAACAAAATAGAAATAACGACTGCATTGTGAAGGCCTATCAAAAGTATTTATTAATCTGGAACAACG
Source organism: Chilo suppressalis (assembly GCA_902850365.2). Lineage (NCBI taxonomy): Eukaryota > Metazoa > Arthropoda > Insecta > Lepidoptera > Crambidae > Chilo > Chilo suppressalis. The sequence goes on along the minus strand of OU963901.1, from coordinate 29,268,550 downwards.
GAACCAAAGCGCGATTCAGGAGACTACAGCGCCATCTCTTGACCATTGGTGTAGTAGAACCAAAAACCACATCTTTATTTTTTGTAATAAAGTAACAGTTATAGGTATTCATATTTATAATATTATCCACATGTTTCTAGTTTGTATATTCGGAATACGTGTTTGAGTTTCATACAAGTGCAAATCACATATGTTCTAATAAATTATATTCAGTAGCGATTTTAATTGAATATTTTGATTATTTATTTATTTTTTCAAATTAAAACTGAACTTTATTGACTGTGTCCTTTTCCAGACTTTTTATTAATTTATTGTAATTAATTATTTGCATGCAATTAAAAACTAATTTTAAACGATGCCAAAGAAGGATAACTTCTCACGCGCCTACATAAGTACACGCACCCATTTTTTTTTAAATCATTAAATTACTACCTTGCTTTCTTTGCGTCTGAAGGCACGTTAAGCCCTTGATCCCGACCACATCTGCAGTCGTTAGCACCCGCTAATCCGTCATGACCCGATCTCCCTATTCCATCCATAGGGAAGGCTTGTGCCCCACGGTTAGTACACTCGCGGAAAGACCCGCTCTGTCACCCATAATGCCATAATCGCTTGCGGTAGCGGCGTAGTAAAAATTCATTCATAGACATGTAATTATCGCTGTCTTACTTTTTCGTATAGCGCTGTCGCGATCACGATGCGGATGGCAAATTGCAACTAAAACAAATGCAATTCAATTCATTATTAAATCAATGAAAAGCTCTCTGTCTTACTTTTGTGCGGCGGCCCGGATTGGCGCGTCCGACGCGAAGGCGGGGCGTAGTAAAAACTACTGTAGAAAACCGTTCAAAGCATTTTGTTTGCCAAGTGACAGAGCGCAAAATTCCGCGATAGTACATTAGCAGGTTGATGATGAAATAAATAGGTAGTCATCCCATTTTTTTCCAATGACTTCTTGAGCTTGCTCCTTAAATTATTTTCCTGGACCAACTGACAATTTTCGAAGCACGAATTAATATGTTCTCGGTCACCCATCTTATGACCGACCATTGCGTACATTTCCTAACATTGACGATCGTATAACAACCATCGTTCTCACTTTCTATTATTTTGTTTCAAATGTAAAATTATATTCGTTCTAAGATTGTTATAAATCATTTCCCGTGTCACAACCTTTGTAGAAATTTTCATACATTAAACAAAATGTCCGCCTTTCTGGGCGCTTTGATGGATCACTATGGGGAGCATATTTTGAATATCTGTGTTACAACAAAATGTCAGTTCTTAGTTGGTTTAGGAAAAGAGAATAAAGCAGAAACAGACTTATAAAACGCGACGCTAACCCAAGCAACGCCACGCGTATTTTCTATATCTCAAATTTTTTTTAAATAGGAGCAGTATTAGAGCCGTTTAATTTTTGAGGTTATCCGACACGTAAACAACGCTAAGATATTCATGGAATCTGGTGGTCGAAGGACTCCTGCGTAATATTATTTATTGGTATAAACAGTATGATATGCTGAGTCATGGCGTTGTGGACTATCTTATTCTAAAAAAAAAGACAGCTCGGAGAGTCCAACAGCCCATGTAACACCATTAGAAGATTATTATTTAACATTTTGATATATTTATTATTTTTTTATTATTTTAAAGCATGTAACTGCTTGATGTTTAAATCTAAAGAAAATATAACTAGAAAAAAAATCCACGAGGACCAGGCAGCAGACGGGACCCCAACCCGCACCCTTCGCAATCCGGGCGAATGCACTGACCAACAAACTGACCGTGAGGGCCGCGGTAGCATAATTGGCCAGTGCATTCACCCGGATTGCGAAGGGTGCGGGTTCGAGTCCCGTCTGCTGCCTGGTCCGCGTGGATTTTTTTCTAGTTATATTTTGATATATTGTTAGATATTCATAGGGACTGTGGACATGGTGGTCGAGACAAAATTCAGTACCTACTACATTAAAGATCGATCCTTGTTTATTTTTTTACTTTTACTAGTTTACTTACTTTAGGAGTGCTCAACTAAGCCTGTATTTTAAGTCAGTCCTGTTTGATCAGGTTTAGGACCTAATGACCGAATAAATTAAGTCTTATTTATCCAACCTGTCTTTTATGTTGGTCACCTTATTAAAATAATCAATGTTGAAATTTTAACAATTGAACGAGTCGTCAATATGACTTCGGCATATTTTAAAACAGCAAGCATTTTTAAACGGGCGACGCCGTTTGTAAAACGCGGATTTTTATATGTTATGTTTATTTATAAGGCCCTTAAACGTGATTTTCCTGAAATTATTTACGTTCCTAACACTTAATTTAATATAGTGTCGTGTAATTTTCCCGGAAGCTAGGTTATATACGTAGTAATTATTTGAAAGGCTAGCAGGTGCTTTATTAAAATTTATATGTTTATTCCTGAGCTAATTTTCAAAAGGGCAAGTGCGCATCGGTATCGTAAACTCAGGGTTCTATACCATGGTATTGTTTTAAAACTGGAAGGTGCAAAAGAAGTCCTACATTTCATACATTTCACTTCAATGTAATGAGAACCCCTTTATTTCTCAGCTTCATTTGATTTTTATCATTAGCTGTAATAGCGACCATTATCTATTTACCTTTAAGATGATTATCCTTATTTCGGAGGCATGTTTTTATGTTAAAAGCTTGGAAAACAAGCATATGGCCCTCCCTACAGACGCTTGTTATACAAATAAATATGGGTGCGTGTACTTAAGTACGCGCGTGAGAAGTTATACTTCTTTTTGGAATTATTAAAAAATAGTTTTTAATTGCATGCAGATAATTAATTACAATAAGATAATAAAAGGATTGGAAAAGGATAGTCAACGCAGTCAATAAAGTTCAGTTTTAATTTGAAAAATTTAATAAATAATCAAAATATTCAATTTAAATCACTACTGAATAAAATTTATTAGCACATATAAATTTCGCATTTATATAACATTATAACACGTGTTAAGAATATAGAAACTAGAAACATGTGGATAAATATTATAAATATGAAAACAGTGATCAGAGGCGACGAGTGTCCCAACATGTGCGACTAAGAGATCCTATTACTATTTTGTTGGAAGCTTTTTTTCGAGACTTACGAGTAATGTGCGGTTTAGCGGCCGACTTCATGGTGTTACTTTTCTGTTACAGTGTTGCGCGCGCATCTTAAAATTTCACTCTCATCATTTTATCATAACGCGCCCGCGGCTAACTTCATTATGTTACTTTTGTGTTACAGTGATGCGCGCGCATCTTAAAATTTCACTCTCATAATTTTTTCATAACGCGGCTAAAGAAGTATAACTTCAAAAATATTACTCACGCTGTTGCCAATCCCCTGCCCAGGGGAAATATTTGTAAGGATTCCATTTATCACTCATTGTAATACATATCCCTAAAAAGAATCTGATTTTATTTTAATAACAGCATCAATATAATTTTTCATTAGCGAACTTCAGTTGCTTTATAAATTAAATCTTTTGAGAGGTCCCAGTTTATGATCTCACGATTTTCCCTTTCTCAAAATAAAACTTAATAAAAGCCTCTGAATAAATAAAGAACAGAAAAAAGATAAAACTTTGAGAAACGGTTAACTTATTTAGCCGTTATAATTTTAATTTAAGCTGGTTTACGTAACGCGTGCAATATCAATATGATTAAATGAAAACATTTGAATACCTGACTAAGTGATTTTTCCCTATAGTTTGCATCGATATATATTATATTTATTGTATTTTATGTATGGTTATATGAGTATTTTATATATGTGCATCAATTTGTATTTAAGTATTATTATTTTATTGCTGTTATTTTGATATTGTTCATTTTATTTAATTTTAGCAACTTTGCTCTATCGCCATACTATTTGTCTCCAACAATCATACTGGTTGACTGGTAGAGAATGCCTATGGCATTAAGTCCGCCGTTTGCTTATGTTTGGCAATAAAGTTTAAATAAAAAAAATACTGTCAATCATTTTTTTTATATCTGCTTACTCACTCTGTGGTTCTCTCTGTGTTCCTCACCTTTTTATGATATTTTTTTTTGTTTTTCATTTCTTTCCGAGACTTTTTCTTTTCTCTCATGCATATTTTTTTCTTCTGCGTATTTATTAATTTCTCCATTTCCATTCTTTTTACTTTCACTTTCACCATTAATGTTAATGGTTTCTATTTAACTTTGAGTTTTTCTTCATTTCGCGTCAATTCGTTTATTAATTAAGAGCTTTTTAATATTGAATATTTTTCATCTCTCTTTCTGGAAACTGAATGAAAGGCATTTAAATAATTTCAGAGAACTCATTGTGATGATACATTTGATTCTACACCATCAGTCAGAAATATGATGAACTAAAAATTTATACTTACGCGAATATGTGAGAATTCAGAACCGGTAGGGTTCTGGATTATTAGGATATTAAGACATTTTAAGGATATTAAGACTGCGTCATGTTGTGATACTTGTGATATACAAATATAGCGTAATATAATAAAACTAGTTTTTCACGGGTTAATGCACGAAACTTTATTTATTTATTGACGTTTCGCAGCCTTTACAGGCTGCGTCGTCGGAATCAATTTTTTATTTAATTTTGTCGAGCTACCTTCGAAAGACTTTTATTGAGCGTTCGGTTATTTCATTGTTTGATTTTTAAAGTTTTATTGTCTATGTATGAATTTATTACTTAATTTAGTTAATAAAGTGCTTTATATAAAAATCTTTTTTGTAATTTTGAATTTATTTACTTGACCGTTAGGGTCAAACCGTAAACTACCACCGGTTCCAAAATTGGGAGACCTTTCTGAGAAGAACCGGCGAAACATACAAATTTACAAAATTCATACATAGACAATAAAACTTTAAAAATCGAACAATGAAATAACCGAACGCTCAATAAAACTCTTAACTACGTAATATTACTATCAAAAAAGAATATCACGCTTGCAGAACAATAAAAAAATATTGATTGAAAGAATTCTTTAGCGTATCTAGATTTCATCATCAAAAATGCAAATAAAATAATCTTAACTGATTTATCAAATAATGGAGGAGCATTATCTAAATATGGAATGAAAAACTTAAAATAAACGCAATTGACTAATTGTATATGTAAGTAATCACTTCTTTTTTATTGTGGCTTAGCGTCATGTCTTATGAGCCTATTATTATAAGTGATTTCAGTGGTTAACTCAACTTCAAGTATGTTGTTCGTATGCTTTGCACCTAGAAAAAAACATTTATTCAATACTATACTGAAAACATAGTAAACAAATAATCAATGCAATATAAAGAGATGGACTTTTCTCTGTTTTTTAAACTTCACGTTAATTACAAAACAATGTAATCTCAGAATATTGCTACCAAAGATACGTTCCAAAAAATGGTTGAGCGAAGCGATGGCTGGTTCATGCGTCATGCTCGTGAACGGGAGCTGCCAGCGAAGATGAGTCTGCTCTTGCTACAATGGGTACTATTAATCGTTGTATTGAACTTTAATCGTACATTTGTTTGTATGCCTAAACAGTGGGACACGGCATTCCTAAACTTTTGTTTTAATCTTTTTTTTTATATTTTTTATTTTATAGTCTAAATTGTTTTATCATTTACATTTGTAATGGAAAGTGATATGAGTTATCTCATATTGAAATCATTTTTCAAATTGACGACTCTGTATATAATACCGGAAGAAAAAAACAGCCCTTGCTAAGTTTCTTGCCGGTTCTTCTCAGTATAAGGTCTCCCGCCGTAGATTTGCGAACCGGTGGCGTAACTTTTCGACATTCACAAGTGCTTGTAACAGCCTAGACTGAATAAACAATATTGTTTTTTTTGAAAAAGCGTGCGCTTCACTAAATTTCAAGCATGAAATGTGCGCACTCCGTGTGCGTTGGAGTCCGTGAAAAGTCCTCTGCGCGCATTTTTTTCATGATTCGGGGACAATAATCCCTCCGCGGACAAAAGTCCCTCATCTGCGCACGCCATTGTAGGAAGGCCAAAGGGGAAGATCTTCCTCCGAGCTGGGTGATGTCAGCTCGGGGGCCGCGGTCCGACTGATGTTAGTCGGGCATCGTATATATGAAGAGTTAGCTTCCGAATTTCATTTGCGCGATGTAGGCTTCCATACTATTATGATCGCAGTGCAGGTAACGCCATCTCTTGAGGATGGTGAGTAATGATTTCCTTCATCCGTTGTATATCTGTGGGGCATATAGATGTCGCCGCCACACCATAATTACCCAGTCGGGCTTACTACAACTACAATTAACGTACTTAATAAAATAGTAGTTTTAATTAAAATAAAACCTAACCTTTTGAAAGTATCTATTAATAATTCGATAATAAGTGATGGTATTAACGTTTACTAGAACAACAGATTTTCTTAGAACCCTTAAGTCAATTAAAGGGCATCAAAGCCACTCAGAATAAGGGTTGTAATAATAGCATTAATATCGCGGTAACTGAAATGGAGTTCGCTTCATTTATACAAATATTAATTAATATTATACAACCTCAAGTTTTCCGGTAAACGGCTACACTATTACCACAATGAAACTTAGTCAAGTGCTCAACACGAGTTTAAGATGAAAACGTCATACAAAATTTTGCCTAAACTTGAAGAAGTGAGAGGTTGGAATTAACGATTATTTAAATCCTGAAGAAGACCTTCTACCTTCCTACCTTCTTTCGAAGGTAGCTCGACAAATTAAACAAAAGTTTTATTCTGACGACGAAGCCTGGAAAGGCTACGAAACGTCAATAAATAAATAAAGTTTCGTGCATTATCCCGTTTAAACTAGTTTTATTTAATGAGTGATGTGCGTGAAAACCTAAGAAACAAATAAAGATTATTTTTTTTAAAACAAATCCTTTCTTAATAATAGGGCCTATCCTTTGTTAATAATAGGGCCGTGGTAGCATAATGGTCAGTGCATTCGCCCGGATTGCGAAGGATGCGGGTTCGAGTCCCGTCCGCTGCCTGGTCCGCGTGTTTTTTTTTCTAGTAAAACTTTTCTTTAGATTTAAACATCTAGCAGTTCATCATCATCAGCCTATTAATGTCCCCACTGCTGGGGCACAGGCCTTCCCCATGGATGGAATAGGGAGATTGGGCCATGACCCACCACGCGGGCCCAGTGCGGATTGGTGGGTGCTAACGACTGTAGATGCAGCCGGGACCAACGGCTTAACGTGCCTTCCGAAGCACGGAGGAGCTCGAGATAGTAATTTTTGGTCACCCATCCAATGACCGACCACTGCGAAAGTTGCTTAAGTTCAACGATCGCAGCCAAACGCGCCAACCACTTGCGCCATCGAGCTCCTCAACATCTAGCAGTTAAATGCTTAAAAATAAATAAAATCATAAACAAATCCTTTATTTACCCAATTATAATTCTGTAGCCGTCACATCTCGGTAGGTAGGTAAACAGAAGAACACAGGTCTTAACCTCCTGAGAACCACAACTTTTGTTTTCGGGAATTTAATTTAAAACTTACTAGATCGATTTTATATGTCACTAGATGTTCTCAAAAAATAGAAAAAAAATGTCTGTTGGAAAATCTAGATTTTCTCAATGTAGTATATATACAACATCAGTTCTGTATACCTAATGAGTAAAATGCAGTATGTTAACAATATAAAAAATATTTTATGTAATGATGGTATGTCGGTATTATTTATGAACATTTGCTGCATAAATAATTTAATGCATAGTAAAACACAACTATAAAATCAAGTAACGAGGCATATATTTTCTAATTTTAGACTAAGTAGTTTTATACAAACCTCAGTTAGCAGATTTGCTTTATAATCTTAAAAATTACGAAGCTTTAACATAAATCTCCATATAAAATAAATTACGTTTCAACATATGCAAAAATTATACCTACCCACCTACCTATCAAAATCCTATCAAAAAGTTTGTTGTATGAATCTCTATAAAAAAAATGTTTTTCTGTGCTTCCTTTCCTGACCTGATAGAAAATATCGCCTCCGACTCATAGCTGATTTTATGATTTGAATCCCGTATTTATCTGATCAATACGTACGTATAGCTGGCAAATTAATAGACCCCATGACTAGCCGACTAGGACAGGACGCCTATGAATGTTCTGAACGTCATCTCCAACTCTTCTCCTTTTTTTCAGAAAATATGTTTTATTTGTAACGTCAAGCATCTGTTCGAGAATGCTGTCAGTTATATATTGTTTAAAAAACTCTTGACGAATCCCTATTCAGTTCCATAAATCTTGGTTGATAAAGAAGTTTCTCTAAAGTAGTGAAATTACCGGTCAACGTATTATTACCAGTTGTCGATGATGGTAAAAATGTTGCGCTTTGTCCTCAAATACCTCTGGTTCTTGCACGGCTCGACCGACTACCACGCGTACAAGGGCCACTTCTGGTCCTGGCATGACTACTGTGGGTAACAGCAATAGAAGAACACAAAAATGTGCAGATTCCGGACGGATCTTATCTTCATTCGAAGAACCAGGGTAAAAGTGGCTATCATAATTTCGCGCTGAATGGATCTCTTCTGTTGGATTCTCTTCATCCGACAAATCAATCAATTTTATTCTAAGATGTTAAGAAGAATCAGATTGATTTCATTATTCCGAAAAACTAACAAAACAATAACAAAAAATGTAATGGAAAGTAAAAATGTCTTATGTTGTATAGTTACTACACTGGCCATTCTGTGTACACATAAGTCGTTGAGAACTAATGTATTACTAGTACAACATAAAGCTTTTATTGTTAATATTTTAGTTGTATGTGCGGTGAAATACAATAACGTTGTGTTATTACGATAAATGCATCAAAGCTAACAATTAACTACTAAAATATTTACAAACAACAGAGTTTTTAATAAAAAAAATTAAATAATCTTATCACGAGGTCCCGGTACCGAAGGCATCGTCGACGTGAAGTTAAGAATAAAAAAAATCTAAGCTACTTTCTCAGCCAATCGTCGCTCAGCATGGCTGATAGATGTTTTGTCTATAAAATTAAGGTAAAAGATCGAGCAAATTTCGTTAGATGGCGATGCAGGATTTTTTTCTTTCTATGTTGTAAATATACTACAGTTTCACTCAGGAGGTTAATGGAATCCGTTCTGCAGGTAGGTAGGAAGTCCAGCTCCTCAGAAGTTCCAAACGTCAGGTAGGTCGGTTCCAGCCGACGAATTGGCGTTATCCTTTTAAGTGCTTGTCAAAGTAGTAGACGGAGATCACTCTGGCATCCTTCTCAGCATTTAAATCTCCTCATATCACCTAGAACCCCAAAGGCAGTAGCTTAATAATTGTTTCGGGCCCCGCAAGTCGAACTAACGGCCAAGTGTTCAAAAAATATATAGGAATTGGAACAGTACTGGCGTTACATAGTGTTTAACATTTTAAACTTTTAGAAAGGAGAGAACATCATTACAGATTTTATTGAACCTAGACATTATTGGAAACCCACCACAGCGGGAATCATTTACGATGTACTTTTGTCGAAAATAATGGACGCGGCTGGATGGTAGCAGTGTTTGACTGAGACTAAAAATTTCAATGACGCAGTGTTACTAACCCTTCCCAAAATTTTACCCTAAGTTTTTTTTAAATTCCCCTAAAATCCCCTAAATATAGAAATTTATATGTAGAATTATCTTATTACCTAAATTCTTTCGTTGCTCATAAATTAATACGTTACATATTTAGTTACAGTAAATTATTTTATTGAATAATTACATTTTCCGAATGGAAAATCAAACGAAAATAAGCTGACAGGCTGTTAAATCTTAATTAGCTGTTTTGATTGGTGGAAGGCAAAGAACTTAAGTCCATACAGCCTTAGGAAACAACCTGCCACACAGTCAGTACAGTCGTTTCATATTGTAGTGTGTTCCATTCTACGCACAAAACTGAAAGAAAACACAGGCTTTCTATTTAATTGCAAGTTTTGTTAAAAGCCCCTAAAAGAACCTCCCCTAAAAAATTCCAGCCCCCTAAAAAGTCCGTTTTAACCCTTCTAGCCCCTGAATCTGGGGGCAAAACCCCTAAGTTGGGAACCGTGCAATGACGCAACGACGCATACAGGTCGCGGCACGTAACTCTAGCGCTGAACAAAACGCGGAGGGGATGAGCAGCTGCTCATGGGTTAGGATAAGAGTTAAAGAGGATAATAGAGAGATAAGACCCGGTCTACACACGACACGCTAAACCAGATACAAATACGTACCTGGACGTTTTTCCCCGCCCCACATAACAACGGCTAACTAGAGCCGAGGTCCGAGTCTCAGAGACGCCCTCTAGTTGAGCCGACCCCCTCAAGTTCGAGTGGTCTAGAGGCTCCAGACGGAGAGAGAGACTCTGTCCGTGGGGAGATGCCATCCACCTAGAATACCTCTAGAGCAGAGTTCCCCAAATTTTTTTGTGTCGTAGACCCCTTACCATGTTTTTCCGTGTTGGGTAGACCCCCTACTTACCTGATATTGATTTTTTTTCGCTGACGTAGAGCCTTTGCAGGTTGTCATAGACCCCTAGGGGTCGATATAGACCAGTTTGGGAATCACTGCCAGCAAATTCTCGGCTTGAGGTCCCCTTAGGATCTCGCCGTCCCCAAACCCGGTGACGCTGTAAAGGTCATCTGCGACTAACAGCATACACTCTCAAAGAAAAGCGCATGGGTACGACTGTAGAGCCAATCGGCGCAACGCACGCCCACCCGCGCACCTCGTTTCCCCCCGAGACATCCTAATTTTTACTTCTGCGCAATACCGGTCAGCTCTAGAGTTTCGTGCCGCGACTTATACGCATTGCATTCCTAAGGGTGAAGCCAAACGAGCGTAATTTTGTGAGTTGTGAGTCGCTTATTTTCGGTCAATTATTTTACGTTCAACTGAATTTCTGTTGAGCTGCCATACGAACGTAATTTATTCAGTTCCTATTGAGTGGTTAGTACGGGGTGTTCGTGTCGTCGAGTGCAATGAATCCATTAAAAATATTGTGTATTTAGGTACAAAGCATATTCAGAAGATGAGGCCAGAAAAAGAAACTGGGTAAACCCACTGAATAATCAGAGGCTGATATGTGGACAGTACTTGACCATACTTTATATGAACGTTTATGTGCAAATCCAGATATGTTTGAAAAGTACTATCATATGCCATTACGTGTTTTTCAAGAATTATTACACCACGCAACTTGTAACAAACTGTTGGGGAAGCAACTCCCCTTCCTTGCCCTACCCTCACCCTGACCGAAATTCGGACGAGCTTATGCGCATTGAGTCGGCAGACAACTCATTTTGCGTTGTCGTGTGGCACCAACTGCCTCTTTGTATGAAACCAAATGCAGCAGAATTTCTGCGACCGAAATTCTGCGACTCACCACTCACAAAATTACGCTCGTTTGGCCTCACCCTAACACAGGCTCCACCCACTTATTCAAACAGTCAAACTCGCTATCAGCGCATCAGTACAAACCGTATCCAACTAATATTATAAATATGAAAGTCTGTATGTCTGTTACTCAATCACGCAAAACGGCTGAATCTTGAAGTTACTTTTTATCCTGAAAAAAGTTTAGATTCCTTAGGGATTCTTTTTGTTTCCAGAAATTAAAGACATGCCTACTTAGACAGACACGTTATACGGAGCCCTGGATCGGCGGTGAACGAGTTCCTTGAAGCCTTTGAAGAGATCCCTAAAGAGGACTAGGTTTTTTCAACGAATGCATAAATGCATTCATTGCGTGCATTGACGAATAAAAACAATGATTGTATGGGAATATACACTAAAAAACAATAAATCTATATATTTAAAACTCAAAGGTGACTGACTGACATAGTGATCTGAAATCGGGGGCTGAAATTTGGCATGCAGGTAGATGTTATGACGTAGGCATCCGCTAAGAAAGTATTTTGATCAATTCTACCCCCAAAGGGATAAAAAAATAGGGAATGGAAGTTTTTTTGAAACTTTGTCAATTTTAAACCGATCGGGCTGAGACTTTGCATGCAGGTATAAGAAGAATCATAGATGAATGTCATTGTATATAATACAAGCCTGAGAACAAAAACTGTAGTCTACACTTCAGCTCTACGCCGAAGCAAAGCAAGGGCGGGCCACTAGTATATTCTAAGAATGAAGTTGGTTAACAGTTTGATGATGATGATGATCCTAAGCCTTACATCTAGTATTATTTATCAAAATTTAGAAAATTTTAATATTCCCAACTTTTAGTTGTAAACAAAGAGGATTGTTTTAATAATAACAAGCCGAACAAACGATCACGAAATGGCTGATCCCGACCACGTGCCTACGATTAACACGCACCCCCTATTTAACAGGATGTTTCCGAGTTAGCGAGCTGTGTTCGGGTTCAATTTAATCTCACAATTACCCGGCTTTAGTGACAGACAGAATGCTATTTGTTAGACAGATTCTCTGAAGACGCTTTGCCAATTTATTGCGTCATGTGAATCATTTGCGTACTAGCTTATTGCTACTTAAATTGCTAAATTTATATATCCGTCCGTCAACTTGACTAATTATTATTATGTATTATCATTTCTGTTTGCATATAATGTTTATTCATAAATCATTCCTTTGGTCATAAACTGTGTTTTAATTAATGTTATTAAATTAAAGAATTGGATAATCACATGCCAAATGGAAGCAAAACAGATAAACTATTTATGGTGATTAAATATTTTCGTTCATTCAACTTTCGTTTGGCGCAAATCTATATTCGTTGCGCATAAATTCTGTACAAATTTTATATAAAACTAGCTGACCCATAGAACTTTGTACCGCCATAAAAATAGGGGCAGGTAGTAGAAGAGAAAATATAGGGTTGTATGTATTTTTTAATACCACATTACAAAAAAATAAATACTGTCCAAAAAAAATTTTAGTGGTGTATAACGTAATGTTTTATCAATTTCCTGGGATAACATTCCTCCTAACCCTTAACAGAGCACTACGTTACAATACCCAATAGTTTGAATTTTGGCGCGAAGGCCCATTGTAGGTTTCAGAACTCTACATTACAGGTGGACAACCATTATCACTTAAGGATATGAAAAATAGATAGTAGCCGATTCTCAGACCCACGGAATATGCATATAAAATTTCATAAAAATCGTTCAGGCCGTTTCGGAGGAGTATGGTTACTAACATTGTGACACGAGAATTTTATATATAAGATTATTATTAGATATATTGTATTGTCACCAATACTTGAGTTAAGTTTTTAATGGCATCTTTTGATTGACGACTTGTATGAAATAAAGCAGAGAGAAAAAGCAGCCCTTGGTGCTTGCGAACCTAAGATTTAGCTATTTGAATTTCAGACTAGTTTTTAAAAGGCCGAATAAATTAATATGAATTTGCACGTTTTCTTGAAATTTACAATTATTTCAAACATATAGAGATATATTTAGATAGATAATGAGATTACATGAATATTAATGAATTCTTTAAAAGAAAAGATACAAAAACTTGAGAGTTGAAGTTCATAATCTTGTGAATATCAAAAACAAATTCGTTAAGAATATAATTTGTCTGATGTTTGAAGTAAGTTGCACTTGGAAAGAACTCGAGCGAACCGAGCGAAGAAAGTAAGAAACTTGCTTATATTGATTAAGTTACTCTGAACAGATCAATGCATAAGTTAATTAAAATTTGATTACAAAGAACTCGTGATAGAAATATTGAAAATATATTAATAAGACTTTATACACAGATTTTTTTTATTAAATGTTAATCAAATTAATTTAACAAGTTAAATAATTTTCACCTGGCTGCACTATAAATGAAAAAAAAAAAAAAATTTTTTTAATGATTATTGAGTTCAGTTCGAAAATTTTTGTCGAGTGCAACTGTCGCTCACAAATTTGTCGTCTCGATAAATATTATAATTCTTTATCGGTTTCGTTTTTTGAGAACATAACTACAAAACTTTGTCGACCTCCGTGGCCGAGTGGTTTGTACGCCGGGTTTCATGGTGTCACCGACTCTAGAGGTCCCGGATTCGAATCCCGGTGGGGGCAGATGTTTGTGTGATGAGCACGAGCATTTGTACTCCAGTCATGGAGGTTTAATATATTCTATATGAATATACTTATATATATGTATAGTATATGTATTCTATCCGTTACCCTAGTATCCCATAACACAAGCCTTATAGTGCTTACTTTGGGGCTAGGCTAATTGGTGTGTGTAAATATATAAAAAAAAGACAACGGTGTGTCGGAAGGGCTCTGAAGCAAGATGAATGTAACCTGTTTTGTGTTTTTACAAATAAATAAATACCCTATCCCGAGGAGCCCTGAAAAACTTTTATTGAACTTTAAAATTATTTCAGGCAAAAAAGGCGAACAAATAGTGGCAGTGAAGACCCTTAAAGAAAACGCATCAGAAAAGGAGAAGACAGACCTTATCCAGGAGCTCATCGTGATGAAGAACCTGGGCACCCATCCCAACGTGGTCCGACTCATCGGATGCTGCACTGAAAAGGTATCAACTTTGTTATTAAAGTACTTGCAGAATCCATCATCACACATGGAGGTCTACTGAAATCTAATTATTAATGTTCTCTATTCAAAGAGGAAGCATAAAATAGGGATGATGACTATTTTTTTTCTTCGTTTATCAGGTATTTTATCAAAAAGTATTGGACATGTATTTTTTCTTTTTTCACATAATATAAACATTGCAAAGATATATTGATTTGAAAAGTCGCATGACGTCACGTTTGAGTACACTTATAAGTGAAAATTCACTCAAAAGTCACGTCACGAGCCCCTACTCCCAAACTTTGACGCGCTATAACTTTGTCATTTTTTGGTTGATTGCCCAAAGAAAAAATACGTGTCCATTATTTTTTAATCATCTAACTGACGGACTAAATAGAATTTCGTTTACTGCACCCCGTCATCACCCCTATTCAACTGTTTTGAATCGTCCCAAGTTTTTTCCCTACCACCTATTGTAGAAAAGAATATTTTAATACTTCATTCACTAACCCAAATATCACATGAACCTTGTGGTACCTTTTGAATATTATAATCTTGGTCTAAAAATTTGCGATCGTGTCTTATCTACTATATAAAAATAAGTCGGGTTTTCCTTCCTGACGCTATAACTCCAGAACGCACGAACCGATTTCCACGGTTTTGCATTCGTTGGAAAGGTCTCGGGCTCCGTGAGGTTTATAGCAAAGAAAATTCAGGAAAAATTAAAAAAAAATCGTTTCTTTTAATCACAAAACGAAATGTTACATAAAACGAAGCTATCTGGTGGCGAAGCGGAGTTCGCTGGGTTTGCTAGTAATCTATATATATAAAACTCAAAGGTGACTGACTGCCATAGTGATCTATCAACGCACAGCCCAAACCACTGCACGGATCGGGCTGAAATTTGGCATGCAGGTAGATTTTATGACGTAGGCATCCGCTAAGAAAGGATTTTGATCAATTCTACCCCCAAGGGGATAAAATAGGGAATGAAAGTTTGTATAAAACTTTGTCAATTTTAAACCGATCGGGCTGAGACTTTGCATGCAGGTATAAGAAGAATCATAGATGTATGTCATTGTGTATAATACAAGCCTGAGAACAAAAACTGCAGTCTACACTTCAGCTCTACACCGAAGCGAAGGGAGGGCGGGCCGCTAGTTTATTATAAAGTCTAAACATTTGCGTCCCTATGAGGCTGCCCACTCAATATTGTCAGGTCTCGTAGAGTGTACGGATGTCAGTTAGGTATGGGACACTATGCAGATTCGTCAACGACACCGGTGCTAATGATGGTTTGAGGGTGGACAAACGTACGAACCGTGCTCGTGATCTACCTGGTACCGGCCGAAACCGTGCCTGGACCCGGCAGAAAAACCGGCCGTTAACAAGCCTTACGATAAAGAAAAGTTTACTAGAAAAAAATCCACGCGGACCAGGCAGCGGACGGGACTCGACGCGGCTAATAGGGCCGTGGTAGCATAATGGTCAGTGCATTCGCCCGGATTGCGAAGGATGCGGGTTCGAGTCCCGTCCGCTGCCTGGTCCGCGTGGATTTTTTCTAGTAAACTTTTCTTTAGATTTAAACATCTAGCAGTTAAATGCTTAAAAATAAAAATTAAACTAATAAAAAAAATCATAAGCCTTACGATATCTAACCATTCAAATAGGGTATTTGACAGTATTAAAAATAAAGTTCTAATTTGTTAGCATCTGTATTTAGAATGAATATTGGCAGGGGGTTTTACTAGTATTACAGATAAAATATTCATAATTTTACTAAAACCCCACGAAAAAGATAATACTTAGTTTTCTTATCTATTGTCGCGTGATTGAAAACGCCTGCGATTGGCGGAGCTTAAAATGACGTCACACACTAGTAAACTTCCGGTCAAAGTGACATTACATTGTATCGTTTGACGTTTAAATGAGAGTCGTGTGACGTCACACACCAGTGAGACACCACATTATCTAGAGAAACGTTTTCGCGGCAAGTTGAATATTTAGTTTTTGATTTAGTTATTTTTACTAAAATACAGAAGAGAATGATGAATATCCATTTTTATGGACTCCCTAGACATTAGTTAGTAACGTGAGATCGTTTTCCAAAACTTGTCAAATACCCTATTGTTCTGTTCTTTGAGGAATGTGCACACAAGAACTATCCTGCATACATACAACAAGTAATGAAAAATTAAACTGTATATTAAAACTAAACCATGACATAATCCACCGGGTGAATCTTGCACACTTCTCTTTATCTTACACTAGCGGCCCGCCCTCGCTTCGCTTCGGTGTAGAGCTGAAGTGTAGACTACAGTTTTTGTTCTCAGGCTTGTATTTTACACAATGACATTCATCTATGATTCTTCTTATACCTGCATGCAAAGTCTCAGCCCGATCGGTTTAAAATTGACAAAGTTTCATACAAACTTTCATTCCCTATTTTATCCCCTTGGGGGTAGAATTGATCAAAATCCTTTCTTAGCGGATGTCTACGGCATAACATCTACCTGCATATGAAATTTCAGCCCGATCCGTCCAGTGGTTTGGGCTGTGCGTTGATAGATCACTATGTCAGTCAGTCACCTTTGAGTTTTATATCTAAAGAGATTAAATTTTATATGACGTTCATTACTGTAATTAAAGGCAGTATTTCAATATGATTTCAATTAGGAACTTTTTCTTTTGATAATCTTTAATGACAGAAATTCTCAGTTTCGTAATCTCCAGGAATGTTTTGAACATTAATGGATATCAAGGGAAATGAAATGAGCACAAAAAAAGTTTTACTTTGATGGGATGTTCGGTTCACGACATGTGTCTTTGTAATCAAAGAATTTTTACCGAATAGATTTAAAAATGTAAAGCACTCTTGATTCAATTTACCTACTTATTAATTTGATAAAACACGCTGATAAACGTTTGTACTTAGCGTATGTATTTACATACACTTAAAATAACTTTTAACATTTTTTTATGTAAAAGGGTTGAAAAACAAGAATAATAAATTATAATAGTTTGTGATATTGGCGTGTTTCCTCTCCTGACTCTAAAAGCCTATCTCATGGCTTCCAGGAACTTTACCTTCCGATAGAAACACAACAACATCAAAAGGTTTCAACACCAAAGTATTTTACTGCGGCCTTTGTAAGGTGGAGGTACACCACCAAAAGGTTTCAACACCAAAATATTTTACTGCGGTCTTTGTAAAGTGGAGGTACAACACAAAAAGGTTTCAACACCAAAGTATTTTATTGCGGTCTTTGTAAGGTCGAGGTACAACACCAAAAGGTTTCAACACCAATGTATTTTACTGCTGTCTTTGTAAGATGGAGGTACAACACCAAAAGGTTTCAACAACATTGTATTTTACTGCGGTTTTGTAAGGTCGAATTACACCACTAAAAGGTTTCAACATCAAAGTATTTTACTGCGGTCTGCAAGATGGAGGTACAACGCCAAATGGTTTCAACACCAAAGTATTTTACTGGGGTTTTTGTAAGGTGGAGGTACAACACAAAAAGGTTTCAACGCCAAAGTATTTTACTGCTGTCTTTGTAAAGTGGAGGTACAACACCAAATGGTTTCAACACCAAAGTATTTTACTGCGGTCTTTGTAAGGTCGAGGTACAACAATAAAAGGTTTCAACACCAAAGTATTTTAATTCGGTCTCTGTTAGATTGTTACCTCGGACAAGCGTTCTAGTTCAAATGAAAAAGCCACTAAGCCATACCTCTTTTAAAATCTCCACAGGACTCAAGCAAAATCGAGGATGGACATGACGAAACTAAGGGTTCCTTGTCAGGACTACGGAACTCTAAAAAGTGCTTGAACTTTAAAGAAATATATATATTATATTTCTCAAACAAATCACTATTTGGGGTCTATTTATATCACAAATGGAATTTCACTTTGAACTGCCAAATTGCCTAATAAAATATATTCAGTAAACCGTGTAACAGACTCAGCAACCTTATTATTACAAAGTCAATTGGAACATAATATAATATGAAATATTTCCACGAAATGGTAGTCGTCTGCTATAGGCTTCTTAAAGTTTGTACCTATGGATATTATGTATATCTCTATAAAACAAATGAATATGAAGGTGCCTACACACCAAACCCGCTGGCCCGGCGCGGCGCGGAGGAGTTACCTTGGGTGGTGAAATGAAATGAAAAGTCATTTATTCAGTCTAGGCTGTTACAAGCACTTGTGAAGGTCAGAAGCTACGCCATCGGTTCGCAAAACTACGGCGGGAGACCTTGTACTGAGAAGAACCGACAAGAAACTCAGCAAGGGCTGCTTTTTTCTCCCTGTATTGATATTTACAGAGTCGTCAAGGTGAAAAATGACTTCAGAGATACTTCTCAAGTCACCTTCCATTACATCATTTAGGATATAGATGTATATAGTTACAATAAATTTTATATTTAGTATAAAGGAAGCGGCATTAGATAGGTACCATATTACTGTTACAAAAACTGACTAATACCCATCAAATAACTTATTACAAGAAACACTATGTCCATGCATTACGAACATTTAGATTATCATTAACTTTATAATAGCCCTTATTCATAAGAGGATGGATGGAGGAGGAGGAGGATATAGGATGAAAGAAGAAAGAAAGAAAGAAAATACATTTATTTTGACAGAAACAACGAGACAGTAATACAAGATTTTGAGAACAAAAAAATACAAGAAAAAGCAAAATTATCGTAAACAAACAACAAAAGTAACACACTCTAATAATAACTGTTACAACGGCGATTTATTCTGTTACTAGCTCGCGGCTGCGCCAAAACAGGTTGTCAATTCAGCATGTTGTCAGGTTTGTGGGATCTGATGCTGATTTTCAATTGACACCTATGTTTCTCTTGACAATTGATTATCGGAAAAAAAAATGATGGATGGTTCTCATCCTATTAAAAACTTTAAGGGGGTAAAAGAGGGGCAAGTTTGTACGGGAAAACAGTTTTTCCACGCAGACGAAATCGCGGGTACCTATTAATTTTACTAAATTAGTTTATCCTTTCCACAGGAACCTACTCTGGTGATAATGGAGTTCGTGAGTGTGGGCAAGCTGCAGCAGTTCCTGCGCGACTCCCGAGCTGAGCGCCACTACGGCAATACGCACGGGAGTCAGTTCCTCACTTCCAGGGACCTCACGCACTTCGCCTTCCAAATCGCGAGGGGGATGGAGTTCCTTAGTTCCAAAGGGGTGAGTATCTGCAGAAATTCATTTCGATCTTGCCACTACGGCAACACCTACGGGAGCCAGCTCATCACCTCTAGGGATATCACACACTTCGCCTTCCAAATCGCGAGGGGAATGGAGTTCCTTAGTTCCAAAGGGGTGAGTATCTGCAGAAATTCATTTCGATCTTGCCACTACGGCAACACCTACGGGAGCCAGCTCTTCACCTCTAGGGATATCACACACTTCGCCTTCCAAATCGCGAGGGGGATGGAGTTCCTTAGTTCCAAAGGGGTGAGTATCTGCAGAAATTCATTTCGATCTTGCCACTACGGCAACACCTACGGGAGCCAGCTCTTCACCTCTAGGGATATCACACACTTCGCCTTCTAGATCGCGAGGGAGATGTAGTTCCTTAGTTCCAAAGGGCTGAGTATCTGCAGAAATTCATTTCGATCTTGCCACTACGGCAACACCTACGGGAGCCAGCTCTTCACCTCTAGGGATATCACACACTTCGCCTTCCAAATCGCGAGGGGGATGGAATTCCTTAGTTCCAAAGGGGTGAGTATCTGCAGAAATTCATTTCGATCTTGCCACTACGGCAACACCTACGGGAGCCAGCTCATCACCTCTAGGGATATCACACACTTCGCCTTCCAAATCGCGAGGGGAATGGAGTTCCTTAGTTCCAAAGGGGTGAGTATCTGCAGAAATTCATTTCGATCTTGCCACTACGGCAACACCTACGGGAGCCAGCTCTTCACCTCTAGGGATATCACACACTTCGCCTTCCAAATCGCGAGGGGGATGGAGTTCCTTAGTTCCAAAGGGGTGAGTATCTGCAGAAATTCATTTCGATCTTGCCACTACGGCAACACCTACGGGAGCCAGCTCTTCACCTCTAGGGATATCACACACTTCGCCTTCTAGATCGCGAGGGGGATGGAGTTCCTTAGTTCCAAAGGGGTGAGTATCTGCAGAAATTCATTTCGATCTTGCCACTACGGCAACACCTACGGGAGCCAGCTCTTCACCTCTAGGGATATCACACACTTCGCCTTCCAAATCGCGAGGGGGATGGAATTCCTTAGTTCCAAAGGGGTGAGTACCTGCAGAAATTCATTTCGATCATGCCACTACGGCAATACCTACGGGAGCCAGCTCTTCACCTCTAGGGACATCACACACTTCGCCTGCTAGATCGCGAGGGGGATGGAGTTCCTTAGTTCCAAAGGGGTGAGTATCTGCAGAAATTCACTTCGTTCGTGCCACTACGGCAACACCTACGGGAGCCAGCTCTTCACCTCTGGGGACATCACACACCTCGCCTTCTAGATTGCGAGGGGGATGGACTTCCTCAGTCCCAAACGGGTGAGTATCTGCAGAAATTTGCTTCGCTCTCGCCACTACGGCAACACACACAGGATTTCTTCACCTCCAGGGACCTCACGTAATTTGCCTTCCAGATCACGAAGGAGATGGAGTTCCTCAATTCCAAAAGGGTGAATGTATGCAGAGAACTCTTTGTATCCCATATCGCGTAAGCAATCGTGCCTACGAAGCCGTTTATTACTTATACCGTTCGTGGACCTCTAGTTCATAGATTTCTTCTTTATACGTATATGTTTAAATAATTTACAAATAATACATATGTGGGAAGGCCAAAGGGGAAGATCTTCCTCCGAGCTGGGTGATGGTTGCTCGGGGGCCGCGGCCCAACTGATGTTGGTCGGGCATCGTATATATGAACTGTTGGCTATCGAATTTTACTTGCGCGATGTAGGCTTCCTTACGTTGTGCACGCAGCGCCGGTAGTGCCATCTCTTGAGGAGGCGTAAGATTGTTTCCTCTATGTTAGTTATATGTGGGGCATATAAGTCACTTAACGTCGGAACTCTGATTTGATTTTCTTAAAGAGTATAAAACTTACACCTATCAAAGTTATACATGCAGAATGTGCGTTTCATGATGATTAAAACTTACAGGAATTTATTTGGATTAGTTATTAATTTTTCATTTAGAGTATTTCCAAAGAAGTGTCATTTTCCAATTGTGTTTAAAGTAAAAAATCTGGGAAAACTATTGACAAAAACTAACGAAATGATGAGAAGTATCAGACTTAATCTCTATATATAAAACTCAAAGGTGATTGACTGACATAGTGAACTATCAACGCACAGCCCAAACCACTGGACGGATCGGGCTGAAATTCGGCATGCAGGTAGATGTTATGACGTAGGCATCCACTAAGAAAGGATTTTAATCAATTCTACCTCGAAGCGAAGCGAGGGCGGGCCACTGGTATTATATATTTTAAAAGGAACGAAATTCTCAATTTTATTTTATAAATAGCATAGCGTTGTGTTTCCTACATGATTACAGAGTAATTTAACAGTACTTTAGGATAAAATTTTAATCACTTTAATAATTATGAATAGAAATAATCTATACTTATGACTTTGATAGTTGTAATTTTGTTTTTTTTTTGGGAAAATCGAGTTAAAGTTCAAAGGTAATAGCGGATGACCCGGTTTTATTGAAATTGAAAAAAAAAGTATACCAATCGGGCGAACACAGCTCTTTTAATAGGCAACACAGAAAGACGTTAGAAGCAAATGCCCATAACTTGACCAAAAATTGGTTCTGATTGCATCGTTGCTCTGGGGTGTGAGTGCTAATTGGCCCAATTTTTAATGTTGTAGTTGTATCGTTTGATTGGTTGTTATTTATTGCAGCGTAGTAGAGGCGAGCCGGCGACATCTGTTCCCGTACAAACGGCCTATGATCACCCTTCTATCCTCTTTCCGTGTTCTGTAGACGGCAACATTCATATAGCATTAGAGTATATTGTTATACCTCTTCTACCTGCGTAACATTATTGAACTAATCTACAAATACACAACATCACTTTAATTAAAAAAAAACATGGACTTTTATTCACGAGTCATTGTTTCAGTATTTTTTCTGGGCTTTCCCTGACCTTTGTTTCCAAACGTTAATACTTGTAATTAAGAGGATTACCGAAGGGCTCCGAAAAACGGTTCATTTGCATAGGTCCCTTTAAATCCACATTGAAAATCCATTCGAGTAAAAAACCGCCGAATAAAATAACAGGGTTTTGCTAATTTTTATAAAGAAAATTAACAAAATCTCTATTAAAAAGATAGGCAGATACAGTTTGTTTAGATTTTGGGTGGTTTAAGCTTTGTGTAGTTTAAATTCTGTATAAATGTAAAACAAACTTTTTGTTTTTATTAGATCGATTGTAAATATGAAAGGAAAAGGTCAAAATAATGGCGCGGCGTAAAAAATAATCTACTAGATTTAGACTGGGTGAACTTTTCGCAATAGGTACCCTTATCAATCTATATATATATATAATACTCAAAGGTGACTGACTGACTGACATAGTGATCTATCAACGCACAGCCCAAACCACTGCACGGATCGGGCTGAAATTTGGCATGCAGGTAGATGTTATGACGTAGGCATCCGCTAAGAAAGGATTTTGATCAATTCTATCCGCAAGGGGATAAAATAGGGAATGAAAGTTTGTATGAAACTTTGTCAATTTTAAACCGATCGGGCTGAGACTTTGCATGCAGGTATAAGAAAAATCGTAGATGAATGTCATTGTGTATAATACAAGCCTGAGAACAAAAACTGTAGTCTACACTTCAGCTCTACACCGAAGCGGAGCGAGGGCGGGCCGCTAGTTAAATATATATTTTTAATCCCCTTATTAAAAAACGAGGAATTACCTTAGAGTAGTTACGTCGTGTTTTGTTCATATCACTCTAATGCCATTTGTCATTTAATGAACAAAAACAAAACGTGGAGTTAGTAATCCAAGCGTGTTTATAGAAATAAACACAGAACACAGAAAGATGTTAGAAGGGCCTTGTGGGCGGGGCAGGCGCGCCACAGTTAGTTGTGAGCAAATGCTCATAACTTGACCAAAACTTGGCAACGATTGCTTTGTTGCGATGGGGTGTGAGCGCCGATTGGTTCGATTGTTTGATGTCACGGCGTTTGATTGGCTAATATCTATTAGGTGTAAGTGTAGTGCGGGCGAGCCGGCGACATCGGTTCCCGTACAAAAGGTCTCTGAAGTCCCTTTTAACCTCTTTCTTTATTCTGTGGAAATAAAGCACTGATAGTTAAGAATACTTTGTTTCATTATTAAGAATCACAAGAAAAGAGAAGAGAAAAGAGAAAGGTTTTAAATGGTTAATAAATGTTCTATTAGACCGAAAAAAAAGTATTGTATTTTTTTGAGACCTAGAAAGCTACAAATCTTTAATTTTAAAATAAAAGTCTATATAATATAATTTTAAATTAAAGTCTATTGACTTTTCATGGACATACAAAAACGCTGTCGGTCATTTTAGTCTATAGATTATCTATGCTATGAAGTCGACGGTAGTAAACAAAAACTCGTAAGCACGTAGAAAATAACCTACCTGAGTTTATAAAAAAAAAACATGATTTCTAATAAATACTAAGAAAAATATAGTAATTATCATTATTGTATTGTACGAGAATGTAAAAACACATCCTTGAAGACTCCAGGAAAGTTGTGGATTAAAGTGCCGAAAGAAATTAATCTACGCAATACCTGGTTAGAACTTGCTAAAAGTGATCCTGCAACTTTATCGACTCATAGTAAAATTTATTTTTGCGAAGATAACTTTGATGTAAGTTCTCATTGAATAATATTTTAAGTCTCTTCATTTATTATCAGTTTTAATAATACAAGTTTTAAAGTTATGTATGAATGACATTTAGTTGTTTACTAAAAGAGACGTCACAATCATGGCGGATGTGGCGAACAGCGTTTTTAGTGTTTAAAAAATATAGACTGATTTTTTTTTTAATTAAATTTCTACAGCAATCTTCTGCTTTTATGAAGTGAAATCGATATATTTAGGTTCCTTAGACCAAATACTTTAAGAAATAAACATTTATTTAATACAATTCGACATGAGTCAACTAGCCTATTAATTTATGCGGCGCACGCCCTTTCAGAGTGACATACTTTTTGGCGGGCTGTCAATCTGACATTAATAGCTACGTTCCATTACAGTGTTCTTTGTTTGTATGTATTTTTTCTTTTCGATATTTTAGCTGTTTCGAACTAACTGAGCTATAAATTCGGTCCCACTGTTTTTAACTTGAAACGAAATTTTACAAAAGCGTCTCTTTTCATGTGCCTGACCCAAACCCATTGTCAAATTAGGGAAGTAAAACTGAATTCATTAGAAACTAGACAATGCATTTAGTGTGTACGGTCCGAGTACACTCGGCATTTTTCTGCCAGAGACAGAAGTATCTACTGCAGTGGCTAGGTTTTTGGCAGACATGCCACTCTTTTAAAATCTTTTATTTAACTAGAAATGTTTCTGAGTATTTAAGTCATTTTTGTTTACGACATATCGTCAAATAAAACACTATTTTAAGGTTTAAATCTAAAGAAAATATAACTAGAAAAAAATCCACGCGGACCAGGCAGCAGACGGGACTCGAACCCGCACCCTTCGCAATCCGGGCGAATGCACTGACCAATTATGCTACCGCGGCCCTCACGGACCGCGTCGAAATTCCTCTAGCCATTCTTAAGTCCGCGTGGATTTTTTTCTAGTTAAATTTTCTTTAGATTTAAACATCAAGCAGTTACATCCTTTTAAAAATAAAAAATATAACTATTTTAACGTGTTTAAATGCATTTTTTTAATACTTTTATATGTTTTTTTTCTGATCCGGATCCTGTAGATCCATTCGCTAGATTATGTGTTTTAATCATTCTGATGAGCTACCTTCGAAAAACTACGAAAGTAGTACGTGTTCAACTTTATCTACACTCATGTCTAAATATTCGAATTACGAAATTAAAAGATGGGTTTTATAAAGACGTACATTATAAACGCACATACATAAAATTAAAAATAAAACACTTTACGGTACTGCTAGCTGTATAGTAAAAATACTTTTTATTCATTAGAGTATACTTTTATTTATTAAATTAGGCTATGCTATTAGGCTGAATGTAAAAAAGAGACGCACGCTTTCGTAATTTGAAATTAATTTCTCGCGCTTCCCATAAAAAAAGTCTGTCGATCGTGTTTTGTTTTCGGGCTTTGAGAAAAGTTTTTCGAAATACTTTTTTGTTACTTTGTTTAATTTCAGTTTGTGGAGGATAAGGACTGTATTTTTAATTATTATAAAAGAAAAGAAAACAGTGGTGGCATTGACAAGGTAAAGCAAACTATTTAATGTCAAAGAATAACAATCTCAATAAAAAAAGTATCGAAAACTCATAGACAAAACATAGTGATATAAAAGGTGCGTTATCCGGCACACAGTTGTTCCTAAGAGTCTTCACTCTTATATAAAGTATTATATGCAAATTTAGGTATTGAAACACTCGAGTCGCCCTATTATCATCGATAAACAGAATCTCGTGTTTTAATACCCCTTCTTATAAGGCAGTAGCATAAATTACTATTACACCCTTAGATTAAAACAAAAATGGAAGATACGGTACCAAAAGTGATCCCCATAATTGTGGTCCACGACCATAATTCGCTTTAGTCACAATTTGGCATTCAAACACGCTGTCTGTACACTCAATATAACAATATTGCGTATATTCTGTGTTATGGAGATATTCGGTGCCTTCGATGCTTTTATAAAGAACACAAATAGTTCAATATCAAATGCCCCGGCAACACTTTTCATTCGTAAAACTGTGAAATAATTCTTTTCTTAAAATTCACGGTTTGTCGTGAATATTATTTACGTAATCGCCATTTTGTAAACAAGAAAAGGACAACAATACGCTGCGTTGAAGCGTATAGTTCTGTCTCGCTCGCTCGATTAATGTTTATTGGTCTTTACAGACGTGTGCGTGGCGAGAGTTGCTTATGTAGTTGAGTTGGGTCATATTTTATTTGATGCAAGTATGAACGTACCGTATCTATCCTTTTTGTTTTGTTCATGTCACTCAAATGCCATTTGTTATTATCCAAGCTTATTATTCGTTTATTAATAACGGGGTTAAAGTATTAAAGACGCATTGTAAAACCCGTTAAAGCAGTGTCATATTAGGTATATTAACATTACATTACATTCGTGGTAGAATCCCTAACGGGGACCCCGCGGCTTCGCATTAAGCAGTGTAGAAGGTATTCGCAGGACTTTTTAGCGGATATTATGCTGTAAAGCGCCCGTAAGAGTTGCGGGTACTCGGTGGGCAGCCACTGGGGGGTCCGTAAGACTTGCGGGAGCCAGGTGTGAGGTCCGTTCGGCGGTGTGCCTCTTAAAGGCGCCGTCGTCTGTAAAAAGATTTTTTACCTGCGTTATAAAAAAAAAGTTATATTAAATACATAATGTGCGTCGTTTATAGGATATTTCGTAAATGTTAATTTTTTTTTGTATGGAATTAAGTATGTTTTGCTCTTTGTAACTGTTCACACTATTTATATTTACATACGATTTAAAGATTCCCAAGTTAACACAAAATTCACGTAGTATATTGTACACTCGCTAATAACGTGGCTTTCTATTGGTCGAAGGATATTCAAAATCGGTAGATGTAGAGCGTAGCCCCTACAATCTCACCAGTTTAACCTCGTTATTTGACGACCTCCGTGGCCGAGTGGTTTGTACGCCGGGTTTCATGGTGTCGCCGACTCGAGAGGTCCCGGGTTCGAATCCCGATGGGGGCAGATGTTTGTGTGATGAATATGAGCATTTGTACTCCAGTCATGGATGTTTAATATGTATTTCTATATAAATATACTTATATATGTACAGTATATGTATTCTATCCGTTACCCTAGTATCCCATAACACAAGCCTTATAGTGCTTACTTTGAGCCTAGGCTAATTGGTGTGTGTGTTGGAAATATTTATTTATTTATTTATTAGTTATGAATATTAGTAGTTTTGATAAATAAATTTATTTACCCTTAGCAGGAACCCATATCGAATTCGAATAGTTTGCGAGTCCGAAATGTCATTTTCAAATTTTGTATGGAAACTTGAACAGCGTGCTATGGGTGCAGTACCCTTAGCACGAACCGATATCGAATTCGAATAGTTTGCAGTTGAAGGGTAGGGTAGGGTGGGTAGGGTATGGAAGGAGTATAAAGAATAATTGTACCAAGTTTCGTTAAAATCCGTCGAGTAGTTTTTGTTTCTATAAGGAACATACATACAGACAGACAGACAAAAATTTTACTGATTGCATTTTTGGCATCAGTATCAATCACTAATCATCCCCTGATAGTTAATTTGATAATATATTTCATGTACGGAATTGACCTCTGCAGATTTATTATAAGTATAGATAGATTGGTATATTTTTTCCAGTACATTAAAAGAGAATGAAACATCGTGTAAACAGACATGTTTTGTTGCAGATAATACACAGAGATTTAGCAGCTCGGAACGTTTTGATCACTGAGGAGAGGACGTGTAAAGTGGCCGATTTCGGATTAGCGAGGGATGTGGGCGGCACTCACGTGTATGAGAGGAAAAGTGATGGCCGATTACCGATCAGGTACGAAATATTTCACATAAAGGACACCCGGCATTTTGTGCCAAAGTTGTATACCTTTTTAATTTTTTTATCTGTGTTTCATAATTGGGTTACGTAGTCTGGCAATATTTGTCATCAGCAGCTAGCTGTCAATGTCAAATACGTAGGTTTGTCATCAAAAGGGTTTCTATATCAAAAAATATTAATCATTAAATAACTTCTTTCCATAATTCACTAAAAATAAGGCAAAAGTAGTTTTATGTAGCAAATAATTTTGGCTTTATTTTGAGACCAAATTCAACTGTATACAAGTTTAGCATTTTTTCTATGAAAAGTGCCGGGTCTCCTTTGTTCATCATTTCATTCTCATCTGTCTTTCCTACCCTTTCCTTTAGATGACCACGCGCGCTGGCTTACTTTGTCATCGTGTAACTGTGGCCACAATATAGTATTTGACAAGTTTTAGAAAACGATCTCACGTTATTGACTAACGTTTATGGAGTCCGTAAAAAGTGGATATTCATCATCCTGTTGTGTATTTCAGTAAAAATAACCAAATCAAAAACTCCATTTCGCAAGTTGCCGCGAAAACGTTTTTTCTGGACAATATGGCGTCTTACTAGAGTGTGAGGAGCTCGATGGCGCAGGTGGCTAGCGCGTTCGGCTGCGATCGTTGAAGTTAAGCAACTTTCGCAGTGGTCGGTCATTGGATGGGTGACCAAAAATTTACTATCTCGAGCTCCTCCGTGCTTCGGAAGGCACGTTAAGCCGTTGGTCCCGGCTGCATTTGCAGTCGTTAGCACCCACCAATCCGCACTGGGCCCGCGTGGTGGGTCATGGCCCAATCTCCCTATTCCATCCATAGGGAAGGCCTGTGCCCCAGCAGTGGGGACATTAATAGGCTAATGATGATGATTATGATGACTAGAGTGTGACGTCACACGACTGTTATTAAAAGTCAAACGATACAATGTAATGTCACTTTAACCGGAAGTTTACTTGCGTGTGACGTCATTTTAGGCTCCGCCAATCCCAAGCGTTTTGGGTCAC
The DNA here is from genome assembly GCA_902850365.2 of Chilo suppressalis. NCBI lineage: Eukaryota > Metazoa > Arthropoda > Insecta > Lepidoptera > Crambidae > Chilo > Chilo suppressalis. The sequence continues at coordinate 29,239,230 of OU963901.1, read as the reverse complement.
GTGACAATAGACACGAAAACTATTATCTTTTTCGTGGGTTTTTAGTAAAATTATGAATATTTTTTTTGGAAATATAGTAAAAACACCTGCCAATATTCAGTCTAAACACAGATGCTAACAATTTGCACTTTATTTTTAATACAATCAAACACCCTATTTCAACACACACAAAGAAATGGCGACAAATTTCTTTGTCGCACTATCCTTAAATGGAATGCTCTGCCTGCTCACGTGTTCCCTCCTTCTTACAACCTGGGATCATTTGAAAGAGGCGTGAACAAGCAACATGCAGGCCGGCAGGGTGAAGATGGCTGGTGTGGCAGGTAGAACTGCTTTACCAGCTATCTTCACGTCTGGACTTCACCGTCACTTAACATCAGGTGGCGTGGAGTCATAAGATGGACCTATCTAAAAAAAACTACCCATTAATGACCAGCTGCGGAGAGGCCTTCTCTATGGATAGAATAGCGTAATCAGGCCGCGATACACCACGCTGACCCAGTGCGGATTGGTGCCAAATGTCAAAAACATTTTTAAGGAACATTTTGAATTCTCGTTACGTCCGTTTTGGCATATATAACTTCGTGACATTTGACGGGTATCAAGATCGAATTCAACTTGAAAATTTAACTACAGTACCCTTAGCACGAACCATTATCGAATTCGAATAGTTTGCGAGTCCGAAATTTTATCGTTAAATTTTGTATGGAAACTTGAATAGCGTGCTACAGAATTGTGTAGGCTTTCTGTTCGTTTGAAATTGATGATTACATCAAAGTAAGTTTATAGAATTTATTTTCCTCTAATTATCTACACAGTTTTGTCAAAATTTGTGTACAAAATTACTCTCTCAAAATATCAAAGTCTCTTGTGTAGGTAATGATGTAACAAGAAAGTTCAATATTTTTTTTGTAAAGAAGGTTTAAATCATATAGCAGTCCGCGGCGCAGTAAACGAAATTCTCGAATTCGAATAGTTTGTCAAATGTGTACTGATTTTCTAGTTCTTTGTTACGTCCGTTGTGGCGCTTCTGTTCGGGTTTCCATACAATTTCAATATTGGTTCGTGCTGGAGGTACTGATTCGAATTCAATGCTAATTCATGCTAAAGATACAATCAATGACATCTCCCGCGAGCTTACATCACGGAGAATTTCGTTTACTGCGCCGCGGACTGCTATATGATTTAAACCTTCTTTACAAAAAAAATATTGAACTTTCTTGTTACATCATTACCTGTACAAGAGACTTTGATATTTTGAGAAAGTAATTTTGTACGCAAAGGAGACAAACGATTACATATCTTGGGCCCAGGTGTAAGAAGATGAAAGTGGTGTCATTTAATAGCTTATATGTTATCAACCTTTCACTGAAAAATCTGCGGATTTTGTCAATCTGTGAACAGAGATATAAGAGATTAAGTAAAAGTGAGGTTATGTTACAATCTTTAACTAACAGCTCATTCGTGAAGTACAAAATGTGTTCTTTTGCGCTAATAGGTTATCATATTTACTAGAACATGTTTGAGAAATCATATGAATGAACGTCAACGACTTCAAGCGATAGGTAGGTAACAGGTAAGGAGATAGGGAAAAGATATATTGTTTTAAACTTTCATGGTCACTAACATTATTGATATTAACGGGATTGTTACAATGTACCTTGTCTTTATGAGTCTCCTATATTTCGGCACTGTTGCAAGCGCCATGATCACGGAGTAACTGAAGTAATTGCGGGTAGATGTTATTGGCAGACATATCGGTCTACCCTCTGACGTCGTCTTTTACTGCGTTCGATACTACCACTACCACTGGTCACATTCTCACTATTCACTCGCATTTGTTCCCCGCACACAACAGTGCCGAAATATCGGAGACTCATAAAAAACAAGGTACATGGTAAAAATCCCGTTAATATCAATAACAGGGAAAAGATGTCTAAAATAAAATAAAAAATCATTTAAATATAGTATTACTAGCTGACCCAGCGAACTTCGTACCGCCCTAAAAAAATAGGGGTTGTCCAGCGGACAAAATTGTGAATCTAAACCATTCTCAGATCCCCTTGAACACACACAAAAAATTTCATCAAAATCGGTCCAGTCGTTTAAGAGAAGTTCAGTGACATACACACTCACAGAAGAATTATATATATAAAGATATTCCTCTTCTATTATAATTAAAATGTCGTCTAGAAATTGTGCAGGTATGAAGTAGGTGATGGGTCAGTCAGCTGTCATGTCAGTTACATACGACGACCTCCGTGGCCGAGTGGTTTGTACGCCGGGTTTCATGGTGTCGCCGACTCGAGAGGTCCCGGGTTCGAATCCCGGTGGGGGCAGATGTTTGTGTGTCATGGATGTTTAGGTGTATTTCTTTATAAAAATATACTTATATATGTACAGTATAATTATGTATTCTAGCCGTTACCCTAGCATCCCATAACACAAGCCTTACAGTGCTTACTTTGGAGCTAGGCTTGTGAGTGTTGGAAATATTTATTTATTTATTATTGAAGTTATACTTCTTTAGGCGCGTTATGAAAAAATGATGAGAGTGAAATTTTAAGATGCGAGCGCATCACTGTAACACAAAATTTTAACAGCATGAAGTTGGTCTTTGTTGAACTTCATGCGTTACTTTTGTGTTTACCGCACATTAAGAAAATCTACCAACAAAATAGAAATAGAATCTCTATTTAGTGGGTGCTAACGACTGCATTGTGAAGGCCTATCAAAAGTATTTATTAATCTGGAACAACGGAACCAAAGCGCGATTCAGGAGACTACAGCGCCATCTCTTGACCAATTGGTGTAGTAGAACCAAAAACCACATCTTTATTTTTTGTAATAATGTAACAGTTATAGGTATTCATATTTATAATATTTATCCACATGTTTCTATTTACATATAAGAGAGATAAGAATCAATAATCACTAATATTGGTTTTTTTAGTCATTAATTGTTATTTGATTTATTAATATGACTGTAATTATGTGCACTATAGTGCATTTAAGTATGTATATTGCATTTAATTACTTTGAGTTAATTGTTTAGTGCAAAAGTTTTATTTTCGTTACTATATAATTGATTACTGAATCGATTATCTCACGAAAACTTTCTATCTCTTATATCTCTGCTTCCAGATCGAGAATTGAAGTAATTTTTCATATTCTTAGATAAAAAAATATGACGATTTTTTTAGATCATATCTCAAATTATTACTTAAGGGCCCACCGTTTTCAATCTCCTTTTGACAAAATAAATGTGTGTGTAAATAATTAGAGGAAAATAAATTCTATAAACTTACTTTGATGTAATCATCAATTTCAAACGAACAGAAAGCCTACACAATTCTGTAATTTATTTAATGTTATAATTTTTATTATTTTTAAAGCATGTAACTGCTTGATGTTTAAATCTAAATGGTCCGCGTGGAATTTTTTCTAGTTATTTAATGTTTCTCAAATAGTCAACTTAGCTTAAATAATTAGTACCATTATGAGATTGTTATTACAAGTTCTGAAAAACAGGTGTTCTGAGTATTTCTAAAACTTATTATTTACTAGCTTTTGCCCGCGACTTCGTCCGCGTTATCGTCGTTTTTCGTAAAAAAGTAGCATATGTCCTTCCTCAGGGTTACGTGGTTTTGATGTGACAGACAGATTAACTTTCGTATTTTAGTAGGGAAATATAATAACTGTTAAAAATATCGCAATAAGGAACCGCAGAATATTATTATTATCACTGTGCCCCGAGACCATCAGCGTGTAACTCCTTGTATGTTATTATGTTAATGTTGGTAATATTGTTTAGATCGCTTTCACATGAGTCTTAAGTACATATAGAATGAAAATACTTCAGCGCAAAGCTTCCGGGTAGACTACGTTGAAATTTGACCCGTCCGGAACGTGAACATAAAAAATTCTAGGACTGCTAACCCGGGAAAGACCGACATAACTGACCATGTGAAAAACAACTGACACCGAGATCTACTCCAACAACACGAAAGGTCTGCCCTTGAGCCTTATTTATTGTCATTGCATAACACACCGATACTGGGAATTGCGTTCTTTTAAATTGGAATGGAAAATTATTTGGTATTATGGGAATTCTGGGAATAAAGATGGTTTCTCCTGCACCGCAACCTATTAAAATTTGAGCCTCGATTACATTTTGTTGCAACTGGGTTACTTTAAGCCGAGTTCCATTGCAGTGGTCTTAAATTTCGGAGCAGAATAATCGGAATGCCAATTTTTAAACAAATTTCATGAGAAGGAAGTACGGGCATATTTAAAGAATTTAAAAATTCTATCGGGTAATTAGTGGCTTCTTGTTCATCGGCCATTCTATTTATTGAACTATAAACTTTGCTTTCCCCCTGGATATTCGACAGTATTTTATTAATAATCTCAGATGCCTGGTCATTGCGAGGAGTTAAAATGGACCTTTCGCATAGCCAAGAATTGTTCTTATTTAATATATTTGTTACGTCACCGTAAACTGACGATGTAAGATGTTGTTGGGATTGCACTATACAACATAACTCAGGCGTCAGAATAAGTTTTCCTTGGTGTAGCAGTGGATAGGTATCTTTGGTGAAGGTATTTTCTTTAATAATATATCAGAAAATTCACGATCATCCGGGTTATCTACAGTTCTCACTCGCATGTTTATAGTCAAATGCACCGATTGTATATCACGCGACAAATAAGAGCTTTTCAGGCAAGCCCTAACCTCAGCAGCTCGGGTTCCCCGTGGTATTACCGTTAAGGTTTGTCGGAAATCACCACAAAATAAAACTGTGATACCGCCCATGGGTCGATCATTTTGTCTTATATCTCTTAAAGTTCTGTCTACCGCTTCTACTCCTTTTCGATGGGCCATCGTACATTCATCCTATATGATTAAATTACACTTTGAACGAATACTTAAACACTACCAAAACAACTAATACGTGGTCCTAACTTTAGCTACCTTACACATAAAATCTAAGTGACTATTTGAACTAAAATATTCTTATAGAATTATAACCAGAAATATATACAACTCACAACAAAAAAGAAATGAAAATAAAGCTGAAACGCCTGTGCAATACTATCTACCTATACCTCCTTCACTTAAAAATAAATACTTATAACTACTTTAATTAATAAAAGTACCTACGCTTAATAATTTTTAATTTGAACGAATATTTAAACACTACCAAAACAACTAATACCTGTTTTACAAAATAACAACAAAAGAAATTCAAATAAACTATTTAAAGACTAAAAGTCGCGCTGATAAGCACGGTTTCGGTCTCCCAGGCGGGGGAGCAGATGAGAAATCCTCATGGATACCCTACAGCCGGCTGCAAGGTACTGAATAAAAACACCCGTAGGGGCTGCCTCTGGCCGGGAAGGCCTCTAAGGCTTCATCGGAAGCGATCGCCCCCAGGGGGGGGAGCGACGCAGAAAACAGATTTAGACAGCTCGCTCTCGGACCTTTGATACCCTACCGCTGCCGCGACCCGTGTCGAGCGCGGCAACCGTTACACAAAAATAATCCTTATAGCATGATTCAGTATTCACGTGCGACGGCGCGATGGCTTATTTCATGTATAAGTTTGGTGTTTCTATACCGAGTATTATAAACGTAAGAGTAAACAAATATGATCAGAATGCTCCGAACTGCTAAGCTATCGGGAGTTACACGTGTTATTGTGAGTCAACCATAAAAGATAGACATATGCTGTTGCGGGATATTTTTTAGACAATTTTATGTAGAATATTTCCGTCATACATGATTTCTATGTAACTTTAATCATTAAGGCTGCACACGCGACGGAAGCTTAAAAAATGGAGTAACTTCTCCCGTTTTCCCAACATTTCCCTTCACTACTCTGCTCCTACTGATTGTAGCGTGATGAAAAGTATACTATAACCTGCCCAGGAGTATGAAGAATAATTGTACCAAGTTTCGTTAAAATCCGTTGAGTAGTTTTTGTTTCTATAAGGAACAAACCCACAGACAGACAGACAGACAGACAAAAAATTTACTGATTGCATTTTTGGCATCAGTATCGATCACTAATCACCCCCTGATAGTTATTTTAAAAATATATTTCATGTACAGAATTGACATCTCTACAGATTTATTATAAGTATAGAAGATTAAAACTTTCTTGACAAAAAAATATGCAAAAGGCGTACTTAATGCTAAAAGCATTCTCTTCCAGTCAACCTTTGGAAAAATGAAAAATGCAATAAATATTTGAATAATTCTGAAATTAATGATTTTTTATTAAGATCGAAGAGAGAAAATATGGCAATTTTAATGTAGGTATCGATTTTGTGAATACGCCGAATGCATTTAAGATTAAGTTTAGCCGACGTTTCTAATGTACATCATCACCCATTATATATACATTAGCCTATTAATGTCCCCTCTGCTGGGGAACAGGCCTTCTCTCGACAGGATAGAATAGGGAGATTGGGCCATGACCCACCACGCGGACCTAGTGCAGATTGGTGGGAGCTAAGGACTGCAGATGCAGCCGGGACCAACGGCTTACCGTAACTTCCGAAGCACGGAGGAGCTCGAGATAGTAAATTTTTGATCACCCATCCAATGACCGAGCACTGCGCAAATTGCTTAACTTCAACGATGGCAGCCGAAAGCGCTAACCACTTGCACCACCGAGCTACTCAATGCTACATACAGCGATTCTTAATGTGATCCGGCTCGAAGGACCAAAATTAAAAACCATATTTTTGGCTACCCGTCCAGTGTGGAAGGCCGCAATTAAATATAATGTTATTATTTCAGATGGATGGCGCCAGAGTCCCTTTACGATGACATATTCAGCGTGAAGTCTGACATTTGGAGCTTTGGGGTGCTGCTGTGGGAGATAGTTACCCTCGGCTCCACCCCCTACCCGGGCATGTCTGCTGGGGACGTCATGAGAAAGGTAACTTTAAAAAAATATAATGGCTCAGATTCACGACAACACTGTCACTCGACACAAATGTCAGATACACGATGGCACTGACACTCGACACAAATGTCGACACCAGTGTCCATTGCGTCCACACGGTAAGCAATTTTTTGTGTCAACATTAGTTGTAAATATCTAGTTTCCCGGTGCAAATGTATGGTTGTCTGTCGCACATCCTGTCTCCACGGCTAACTGTCTGTCTGTAGTCTGCAACTAAGTGTCGCGGCAATGGACACACAAATACTTCCGAATTATACACTGAGTGTCTAGTGTCAGGTGTCGTCATGTATCTAAGCCATAACATTTTTACAAGTTACAAGCTTTTATTTAACTTGCTATGTATGTTTGTTACGGTCAAATCTTACAACTCAATTTTAAAGCACTTGCCATCAACCGATTAAGCTGAAATTTGGTATGCTCGTTCAGTTCGGATGACAATGCATGATTAACAGTGTGACGTCATTCTAAATCCAATATGGCGGCATACCCAAAATGGCGGACCAATCATTTTTAATGCATTCCTACAGTATGGGTATCAAATGAAAGGGCTTGCTGAGAGTAACTCGAAAAAAATGTGACGTCACTCTCAATCCAATATGGCGGACTTCTAAAATTTGAAAATCTATTTAGAAACAAACTAACTAAATTTTCTTTTTTTCTTTTTAGCGCATTTGAATAAAAGCTTGTTTTTAAAAAGGTTTTTTTTAAATTTATTTTTTAAAAGGGAAAACAGTCGTCCGGGTAAGTCAACTCCGCCTTTTGGTGTGCTGACATATCCACATAATATACATATTATATCTGCTACATGTATGACTAGTAAATGTTTGTTTTTGGAGCAGCGCTCTGTTTCCCAGTCATTTTTTTAGGTTTATAAAGCCTTAAGAAAATATAACTAGAAAAAATTCCACGCGAACCAGGCAGTAGACGGGACTCGAACCCGCACCCTTCGCAATCTGGGCGAATGCACTGACCAATTATGCTACAGCGGCCCTCACGGACCGCGTCGAAATTCTTCTTGCCATTCTTAAGCTGCAATGCAGCGCCATCTCTTCGCATTATAGGCAACTCACAATGTCATGTCAATGTTTATAAAGCCTTGTTTCCATTGAGGTTCCGAGTTTTCAAAACAGCTAATACTTATATTTTTACTAGAGTTCGCTAGGGATGTCGAAAGTTGAAAAAAATATCGATATATCGATACATCGATATTTAAAAAAATATCAATATCGGCTTCGATATATCGCGAAAAAAACAGCGATATATCGGACCAATTTTAAAATCGGAAATAATAACAATACAAATTATAATTAAAGAAAGAATTATCAAAGTACCAAATTGCCGCTCACTACACTACATGACAGTACAGTATCTCACGAAAGATGACACGTGGAATAATAATGGAACGAAAATTCGTTACGATTTTTCCAGATACGAATTTAGTAAGATCGTGATATGTCGCTAACAATTAAAAAAATATCGTTTTTGATACGAATTTTGATATTGGTTATTTTGTATTGATGTATCGATATATCGAACCAAAATATATCGGCTAAAAATATCGATATATCGAACAAAAAATATCGATACATCGATATATTTTCAACAAGCCTAGAGTTCGCCCGGGACTTCGTCTGTGTTAACTTAGTTTCTTGACCTATCATTTTTTCGGGATAAAAGTAGCCTATGTGTTAATCTAGGGTGTCAGCTAACTCCATACCATATTTTATTAAAATCGCTCCAGCCGTTTAGACGTGAAGAAGTAACAAACATACACTCACTAACTTTCGCTTTTATAATATTAGTGTGATTGTTTTAAGAATGTTTAAATCTAAAGAAAAGTCTACTAGAGTGCCCCACAGTCTAAGAAATACTAGAGAAAATTGGAACGGACAATTAGGGCCGCGGTAGCATAATGGTCAGTGCAGCCGCCCGGATAGTGGAGGATGCGGGATCGAGCCCTGTCTGCTGCCTAGTACGCGTGGAATTTTTTCTAGTAAAATTTTCTTTACAATTAATCCTTCTTTCCAGTCTCATAGCTAAACGAACAAATGTTCAGTACAAGTCATCATCATCATCATCATCAGCCTATTAATGTCCCCACTGATGGGGCACAGGCCTTCCCTATGGATGGAATAGGGAGATTGGGCCATGACCCACCACGCTGGCCCAGTGCGGATTTGTGGGTGCTAAGGATTGCAGATGCAGCCGGGACCAACGGCTTAACGTGCCTTCCGAAGCACGGAGGAACTCGAGAGAGTAAATTTTTGGTCACCCATCCAATGACCGACCACTGCGAAAGTTGCTTAACTTCAACGATCGCAGCTGATCGCGCTTACCACTTGCGCCATCGAGCTAGAGTACAAGTATTCTGAACAAAATCTTGTACGATCCCATGGGTACAAATTTGTTTCCGTTGCATGATTGAGCGAGCGAGCATTCGCTTGCTGAGATCAGCCAATCGTCGTTGAACGAACTCGTACGAACACTCTGATATTTCTATTTACCGAGCGAACAAATGTTTGGTCGCTCAGAACTGTTCTGAGCACGAAGTGAAAACGCCGCTTAAGAGGTTTTGTTCGGAAACAATACTAACAAATTGTTATACGAAAATCTACTACCGTTTTCTAGGCTACATTTTACGTATTAATTTATTCTCAGTTCAGCATGGGACAAATTTCTACTATATACTGTTGAGGAGCTCGATGACCTGGGTGATTAGGGCATTCGGCTGCGATCGTTGAAGTTAAGCAACTTTCGCAGTGGTCGGTCATTGGATGGGTAACTAAAAATTTTCTGTTGAGTTCCTCCGTGCTTCGGAAGGCACGTTAAGCTGCAGTCGTTAGCATCCGCCAATCCGCACTGGGCCCGCGTGGTGGGTCATAGCCCAATCTCCCTATTCCATCTATAGGGAAGGCCTGTGCCCCAGCAGTGGGGGCATTAATAGGCTGATGATGATGATGACTGCTGAAAGAGAATACGACTGGGTAACAAAGTTGTTTAATTAGAATTCCGCCGTAGGTCACTATTACTAGGAAATTTCGCATCAAAATGCCTATTTGTATTTATCTATACTAATATTATAAAGTTGCAGTTTGTTTGTTTGAACGCGCTAATCTCTGGAACTACTGGTCCGATTTGAATCATTCTTTCAGCGTTGGGTAGTCCATTTATCGAGGAAGGCTATAGGCTATATTTTTTTTTTCAAAATTAGGGATCCGCAATAGAATTGCTATTTTGTAACACAAGGTGTAAAATCGAAAACCTATTTTTGCGTGCGCTGCAAAAACTATTGACAATAGAACAAAATGATGTACTACGGGTTTGTAGATCCCATTAAGACCTATAAAATAGTCCGCGAGAATATATATCTAGCTATCATGGTTTAATCACAATAACCCATTTTGTGTTCAAAATAATTATTAAATCGTCTGAAGAAAAAAAAACTACGTTAAATATGTATCTTAATATTAATCTTTATCGAAATTAAGCATTATGTTATCAAAAGTATTTATGTAGAAGTAAAATACTTTTTGTTTCATCTCAATCGGATATTTCGTTTAAAAGTTATCACGTGTGTAAGATGTTATGGGCCATAGAGCTTTTTATCAATATAAAATCCTGTAATAATCTTTGTCGAAATATATTTGTTGATGATTGTAAACGCGGGTGAAACCGCGGGGCACGGCTAGTTAACCAATAAAGTATTATTTATCGTTGTTCAAAGGGAAAATGTTCGATTACAAAACTTATTCAATCATACTTTGGATTTCATGGGAAAATATCAAGGGGATATTTTGTTGGTTATTGAAATTTTAAACTTTCGTTTAAACTGCCTTTAGTTATCGACGGACGGTGCGTCACAAACATTCCCTTCGCGTTGGTAAACATTGCCCTTGTAATAATAAATGAATAATTAAAGTTTGGAAATGTTACGAATTGGTTCACGTCTATTTAGAAAATGTACGGGTTTAACTATATTTTATAGATTTCGTTTAACAATGTATTTAATAATGATGTGGTGTCGTGGGACACCAGGTAGGAACGAAGTTCCTTCGGCTAATGTAGAATCGACACAAATTGCAAACTCGCTTGTGTATGCGACTGTCGCGCCTACGCACGTCTCATTTAACGGTTTTATTCCACGCACTTTTTTCCACGGATTTTTTCTTACGTTTTTACTAGCACATTTTTTTCAGTTCGGTCGCGCAGCAAAATCCCTATCCCCCCAAGCCTGCCGTAAGGAACTTCGTTCCAATAATAATTAATGATTTGAATTTTTTAAGAATTTATAATTTATTCTAGCTGACCCAGCATACTTCGTACCACCATAAAAATAGGGGCAGGTGGTAGAAAAGAAAATTAAGGGTTGTATGTATTTTTTAATACAACATTATAAAAAAATAAATATTGTCCAAAAAAAATTTTAGGGGTGTGTAACGTAGTGGTTCTATCAATTTACTGGGATATGATTCCTCCTAACCCATATGAGAACACTACGTTACAATATCCAATAGTTTGAACTTTGGCGCATTGTAGGTTTCAGAACACTACGTTACAGGTGGACAACCATTATCACTTAAGGATATGAAAAATAGATAGTAGCCGATTCTCAGACCCACGGAATATGCATATAAAATTTCATAAAAATCGGTCAGGCCGTTTCGGAGGAGTATGGTAACTAACATTGTGACACGAGAATTGTTTATATAAGATGACGAGGATTATGATATATCAATGGGAATGATTACATTAATAATGATAAGAGTTTTAAGAGGTAGAATATTAATGTGAATATTTTTTTGGTATCTTTTGTTAAAAAAAATAATCAATAAACTTAACATCACTCAATCCTTAGATTAATACAAAATGGGAAGGTACAGTACGCTCTTACTAGCTTCAAATAAAATATGCTCCGACTCAACTTCATAAGCAACTCTCACTCACGCCTGTAAATAAACATTTGATCATTTAAAAAAATAGCCCTTGCTGAGTTTCTTGCCGGTTCTTCTCAGTACAAGGTCTCCCGCCGTAGATTTACGAACCGATGCATGGCGTAGCGTTTGACTTTCACAAGAGCTTGTAACAGCCTAGACTGAATAAATGAGTTTGAGTTTGATCGAGCGAGCGAGACAGAACTGTAAGTTTCAACGCAGCGCGAGTGAAACGGCAAGTCTGCGTCCGAGTCTGCATGGCTGAGTTGTATTTTTGTCCTTTTCTTGATAACAAAATTATGATTACGTAAATAACATTCACAAAAAACCGTGATTTTTGAGAAAACAATGTTTTTACAGTTTTGCAAACGAAAACTGTTGCCGAGGCATTTTTCATTTGATTTTGAACTATTTGTGTTGTTTATAAAAGCACCAAAGGCATTGTGCACGAAGGTGGGTTCGTTCAGCACGATGTGGTGCTGCAACTCGCCCTGGCCTTCACGATGCTCTTATACGTTGCGGGTTCGATGTTGGTGGCTAGTGCGTCACTCAAATTAAAGTCACTGGCTTCAGTACGATTCACAGTTTTATTGGTGCTTCACATAATCTGATACATTGAGGTCACTACACTAAATCTATTATAATCGTGCTACACGTTAAATTACTTATTATAAAAACATTAAATCACTATTAAATATGGCGACTGCGCCTTGTGTCTCACACAACGTGATCACTCGCTACGGTGGTTGCTATCGGAAGAGGAAATGCGCTGCGCTCGCGCTAGTGATGCGCGTTAAATTAAGGATGCGAATTTGCATGAACATTCCCTCCCCGGGGCAACAACGGGGTTGGAAAACCTAGCCTTCTAAAGGCAACTTGCACAATTTTATAGCTGGCCTAACAAGCTCGCCAGATTGAGTTCTTAACTTAACAGATCGTACAACATTATCTCTACCTTTATATAGCTCTAACACCCTACCTAGCTTCCAGTGTAATGGTGGAGTATTTTCATCCTTGATGAAAACTAAATCATGTAATTTTAAATTTTCTGACTCACGATACCACTTAGTGCGCTGCTGCAACGTGCTAAGATACTCAAGATGCCAACGTGCCCACACGTTCTGTTGCAGCTTCTGCAGCATCTGAAAACGAGTCAAACGTGACATATTTGTTTCTGACCAATCATATTCAGGCACCGCTACCAGTGGCTGACCAATGAGGAAATGTCCTGGCGTCAAGACTTCCAAATCACCTGGATCCTCAGACATCGCTACGAGAGGTCTGGAGTTTAAAATAGCTTCTATTTTACAGAGTAATGTCGTGAGTTCTTCGAATGTCAATATGGTCTCACCGATTTCTCGTTTCAAGAGGTTCTTAACGCTCTTAACCGCGGCTTCGAACAGTCCACCCATGTGAGGCGAAGCAGGCGGGTTAAATTCCCAATGTATATTTTGTTTCCTAAACTGCTCCTTCAATATGCATTCGTTGTCTAACAAGAATCGGTTGACCTCCCTGAGGTACCTGTTCGCGCCAACAAAATTGGTCCCTCTATCCGACCGGACGAGAGAGGGAAGTCCGCGTCGACTCACGAATCTAGTGAATGCAGCTATAAACGCTTCAACTGATAAACTCGAAACCAATTCAATGTGAACCGCCTTTGTGGCTACACACACAAACACGCAGAAGTAGGCCTTGACTGACTTTGCGTTTCGTAATAGGCTAGCTTTTACCAGAAATGGTCCTGCGAAGTCTGTAGCGACTCCGTCTCGCGGTCTCGCGCGTCGCACGCGGTCCGCGGGCAGGTCCGCCATGCGCGGGGGTTGTTCTGCGGCAGAAAACCGGAAGCACCTCGTGCAGCGCCGTACAGCCCGGGTTGCTTGGCGCCGGATCGACGTTATCCAATATTCCCTGCGTAAAATAGCAATTAGACCATTAGCTCCAATGTGACAATGAGACCTGTGATAATGTTGCATTAATAATTGTACAAATGTTGTATCCTTTGGTAACAAAACCGGATGCCTCGCACCATATGTTAATTGTGAATGCCTGAGTCGGCCACCGACCCTTATGACACCCTCGGCGTCCAGGACACTAGCTTCTGAAGTGGGGTTATGACCCTCTTATGCTGCTTCAACAAGTCTATTTCCTTTGCATAACTTAAACCTTGTACTCGCCTGATCCAATATTTGAGAGCGCCCCGCGTCTCTTGCAAGGTCAATATCTTGTTCGGTGGTCGCGTCGACTTATCTGTCCGCAGACTGTTTATGTAGCGCAAGACGTATGCCGTAATATTAATGAGCCGAGTGAAGCTACTCACTCTTTCCAATAATTTTGTATCCCATGGCTCATCTTGGACTATGTTGGTGTTTATTACCCTTTTAAAGCCTGGCAGGTCCGTCGGCTTCACGTGGGTCTGAGGCCACTCAGAAGCCTGCCTCTCCAGCCACGGAGGACTCCACCATAGTGGGTGGTGTATTAATTCATCCGCTGTCACGCCGCGTGACGCGCAATCTGCCGGATTATGATCCGACTGCACGTGTCTCCACGTCAGTTTTCTAGGCGAGTTTTGAATGTTTTGTACCCTGTTACATTCAAACGTTTGAAGTAAATGTGGCTGCGTGTCCACCCATGCGAGTACAATAGAGCTATCTGACCATGCATTCAAACTGTCAATATTAATTGATCTTTCATAACCATCCCCTACATGGTTAAGCAGGTCACATACCAAATGCGCTGCGCTGAGCTCCAGCTTCGGGATCGTTTGTCGTGCCTTGATAGGTGCCACCCTTGATTTAGCTATAATCAAACTAACCTTAACATTACCAAATGCATCCTCGCTGCGTAGATATATACATGCCGCGTATCCTGCTTCGGATGCGTCCCCGAACCCATGCAGTGAGTATGACACTGCGTTGGGTAGAATGATACACCTCGGTATCTTGAGTCGCTCTAGGTGGAAGAGATCCCGTATCATCTCTCTCCATTTCTCTACAATCGCCTCGGGTACCGCTTCGTCCCAATGTAGACCATCCATAAACAATTCCTGAAGTAGGCCTTTAAATCTAATTATGACCGGTGTGCAGTAACCACACGGATCATAGAGCCTCGCTATAGTACTCAATACTGACCGCTTCGTCACTTTTTTCTCCGAAGGTATGTTCAGTCGGTACGACATCGTATCTGACAATGGCTCCCATTGTATACCTAGTACCTTAATAAAGCTCCTGGGATCAGCCGCATCAAATTGTTTAGGTTGCTCGCAATGCTCCTCGGGCAAATCCTTTAACAACTGTGGGTTATTGGTAGACCACTTATGTAACTCGTACCCTGCGCTCCGCATAAGCTCAATAAGCTCTGTCTTCATTGCTTGTGCTCGCTCCAACGTCTCTGCACCTCCCAAAATGTCGTCAACGAAGACATCATGCCTCAGGACTTCCGCTGCCACAGAATTCGGGTGGGTTTCCTCCCACTGCGTCGCCAGCTCCAGCAATGTTCGAATGGCAATGTAGGGACTCGACCGCAGTCCATAAGTATTTGTATTCAATTCGTATACCTTAAGCTCCTGCGACGGATCACTTCTCCACAGTATAAGCTGGTACCTCCTGTCCTCAGGGTGAATCCAGGTCATCCGGAACATTTGCTTCACGTCCGTCGTAAACACGACTCGATGACGCCTGAAATTCATTAAGATTTTAGTAATGTCATTCTGTAGAGCTTCTCCACTATGTAAACATTGGTTCAACGAGACTCCATTGGTTGTCTTACAACTGCCATCGAATACCACTCGGATCTTATCCGACTCTTTCTTAAATATGCCATGGTGTGGTATCACATAGTGTTCAGCGTCGAACTTAAAATTTGATACAGACATGTGACCGAGCCTTTCATAGTCTTCCATAAATTCCCTATACTTAGCCGCAAATCGAGGAAGCCTCTCCAGTTTTTTCTCTAAAGCGTAGAACCTACGCGTGGCCGTAGCCAAAGAATCTCCCAGCTCCGGTCTATTAGATAATAAAGGTAAGCGTACCATAAATTTTCCGTCAGTCTGCCTCACTGTCGTGGTTTCATACAACCGCTCGCACTCGTCGTTGCGAGGATCCCTCGGTTTCTCCGCCGGCGGCTCCTCCGACGTCCAGAATCGCTTGACGGCCTCCGTCAACGTGGTGGTGAATATCTGCCGCTGCGCCGACTCTTCGGAGCCGTCCACCGGCCCCATGAGGGCGTGCCCGAAGCACGTCCCGTAGGCTGCCACGCCATCTGTACCGATATCCACTTTAGTACCATCTAAAATATAATTCAATACATCAGCCCCGAGTATTAAGTCTACCCCTTGCGGTAACGAAAAACATTTGTCTGCGAGTCTCAATGTAGGCGGAGCTTGCTTCAAAATTCCCCTAGGTGAGGACCTTCTCACCGGTAAGTCTATACTTAACTCGTGCATGACTACTGCGACAGTAGAAATTATTGGCACAGGCCTATCCACGGGTTTAATAACAATTTTGACTTTACTAGCTGGTGTCCGCACCGTAGTGTTTCCTATTCCGACTATTTCCATGGAGCTCTTCTGTCGGTGCAATCGAAGTCGATCTACCAAAACTTCTCTGATAGCGCTGACACTGGCCCCGGTGTCTAACAGAGCGCGAGCTTCCTCGAAGTCGCCGCGGCTATTCTTAATAGCTAAGGTCACGGTGGGGTTGAGGCAGTTTCCGAAACCGCCCCCCACGGTGTAGACGTGCGCACCGACAGGAGCGAATCCTCAATATTCGTCCTCGCCCTCGGGACGGTCCTGCTCCGGAACATAAACTGGCCGGCCATACCTCAGTTCCCGAAACTGTTCCTGCGCCCGTTGGTACCTCGTACCCACTCGCCGCGCGCCTCGCTCCAGGTCGTACGGGCGAGGTTCCTCTCGCGGGGGGGATCGTGGTGGCGGCGCCGGCAGTACGTGGTGCGGGGGGCTGGCGCGGCGGGGAGGCGTCCTCGCCCGCGGCGGCGTGCGCGGCGATGCTGGGCGGGAGGGCTGCTGTGTCACGCGTGTCCGTGCCCCACCATCTGCGTTACACAACAGCGTGTGATGGATTGTGGCACCACATAATCCACACCCAGTTCCGCGGTCGCACTCCCGTGCGAAGTGTTCGCCCAGACACACGAAGCATGCCCCCTTGCTTCGCACCCAAGTCTTTTTGGCTGAGCGGCTCAGTCTGGTGAACCCATAACATTCCTGAATTCTGTGGCCTAGCACTTTACAGTATATGCACCTCACCTGCCCCGATGTGGTGGCCACCTGGCCGCGAACCTTGTTCTGTGGTGGCGACCGCCCGGCCCTGCGCTGCGCGGGTGGCGATCTCGTGAGCCGCGTCGGCTCCCTCCTCTCCTGCTCCGGAAGAGGCGTGGCGATGAGCTGACGCCTGCATACTTCGTCCAGCAACCCCATCAGCTCCGAGAAGGTTGGCAGCTCCGCGGACGATCCGTGCCTCTCTTCAAATTGGTTTCTCAACCGGGCGGGCAGCTTCTGCTGTATAATAAATATTAATAAATAAGACCACTCCTTAACTGGCAACCCTAGCTTTTCGAGAGCCTGCGTCGACTCAAGCAGTGGGTTATATAGCTTCCGCCTCAGTCCCTCCAGAGAGGAAGGTATAGAAGGGAGCGACATTATCTGCTCCAGATAACTGTCGGCCAAGAACCGGGTGTTCCGGTAGCGGTTTCTTAGCAATCCTAAAGCGACCTCATAATTTTTTGCGTCCACGGGTAGGTGCTTCACCAGGGAGAGCGGCTCCCCCTTCAAGCAGCTTCGCAAATAGTAATGTTTCTCAGCTTCGGGAAGGTTGGGACGATTATGCACAAGGGAGAGAAAAAGATCATAGAAACTCACCCAGTCCATGGGATTACCGTCAAACTCCCCCAGTTGAATGAAAGGAAGTTTGGCTGCCACATTGTACCCCTGTGCCTGCAAGCCACTCGCAGTCTCTATACTGGTCGATGGGGTGGGTCCGGCGTCGAATTCCTCAGCCCTAGTCTCCACTGAAACTAATAATTTATTTATAGCAGAGAACTCCTGCCCCAGGTTCTTCACATCTTCGGCCTCGCTGGCTACCAGCTGTTTGTAAGCCTCAACAAAATCGCCATAATATTTGTCAAATCGTCGCTTTATCACCCTGACAGCAATTGACGATGAGGTTCCTTCTAAGGATTCACAAAAATCCCTGAGCATCCTAGCTGTTACCTTGAAAGTATGACGCGCCACGCTTTCGGACATTTTAGTTAATAATAATAAAAATACTCCACCAGAATAAAATACTAATCGCTACGATATACCTACACACTCTACGTGTTTACTAACCTACGTTATGTCAACAATAACTATACGTACCCTACGTATTAAAGAAACAATAAATATCGCGTCGATATAAATATGAAATTAATAACAATTAATCATCAATTAATAGAACCACCAGAAATACAAAAACAATGTAATATCACCCCGTATTACATATCAAACAACACTTAACAATCTTATAAACAAACAAATAACTGTATATTCTAAACAGTAATCAAAATGTCTTATCAGTTATCAAAATACAAAAACTAATGTCGCTTCGACCATCAACAATAACAATTTACCTGACCTATGTTCGCGTCGAACATCCTAACAAGTATATTGCCATGCAATTATATTACTTACTACATAAATATAAGGTCCATACCCTTTCCTTGACTTGCCGCAGGCACTCACCAATATGATTCACTATTAATGCACTATAGTGTCATAGGCGAAAGGACGACTTTCGCACGCGCACTGATATTACGTGACACTGATAAGACGAAGCGATGCCTCCGCTCGCCGCTCGCTGCCGCGCGATGGTGACCACGTGACCCACGCGGCCGCCGCGCTGCGCCGATGAGTCAAATCGAAATAATTTGTAGATATTTCGTAGGTAATGTCGCCGCTCCGCGTGGAATACCGCCTCGTTGAAATGCTGAATGCCGATCAGCAACCAAATGACACTCGCCGCCGCTGCGCGCCGATGTTCCAATGCCGATGAATGCACGTGCTCGTGCACGCCGATGCCCCTCGGAAATATTCTTCTATGTCGCCTCGCAATAATAGATTATTTTCTATAATTCGCTGCTTCGCGTGGATGCCCCAATGTATCAATCTCGCGCCGAGTTGAATATTGTCGATGCCGCTCGACTACCGTTGCCCGACGAGTCGACTCCGTACTTCGCCGGTTGTTACCGTCCCCTCATGGGCCACCAGAAAATGTGCACGGAGGTGGGTTCGTTCAGCACGATGTGGTGCTGCAACTCGCCCTGGCCTTCACGATGCTCTTATACGTTGCGGGTTCGATGTTGGTGGCTAGTGCGTCACTCAAATTAAAGTCACTGGCTTCAGTACGATTCACAGTTTTATTGGTGCTTCACATAATCTGATACATTGAGGTCACTACACTAAATCTATTATAATCGTGCTACACGTTAAATTACTTATTATAAAAACATTAAATCACTATTAAATATGGCGACTGCGCCTTGTGTCTCACACAACGTGATCACTCGCTACGGTGGTTGCTATCGGAAGAGGAAATGCGCTGCGCTGCGCTCGCGCTAGTGATGCGCGTTAAATTAAGGATGCGAATTTGCATGAACAGGCATTGTTTTATCTTTATAACACAGAATATACGCAATACTTTTACATTGAGTGCATATGCAGTGCAAAAGTTGCCTCCTTGGAAAGGGTTACTATACTGTGAAAGATTACATAAATGACAAAGCACCTTGGGCTTAAATTTATAAAACTAGATTTTCTTTGCTATATTGGTTAAAAATAGTTTATTTGGCCCTTTTTTACTCAAATAAATGTATATTTACCAAATTTTTAAGAATGTGATAAAAGTTGACCTCAACACATGTTATCAGGTTTTGATGTCATATTTCAACTGACGAAACTGTATGAAATAAAACGGAAATAAAATAATCCTTGCTGATCTTCTTTCCGGTTCTTTTCAGTACAACATCTCCCGCCGTGGATTTACGAACCGATGGCAAAGAGTTGACGTCAGGGCTTGTTAACCGGTTAATTTTTAAACCAAAACCAGTGTCAAGTACATTAGGAGCGTTTTATTTAGGTTTGGCTCTACCTTAACCTTAAAAAAACCGGTTTTCCTAAAAAGCGAAATCAAATAGGTTTTGAATCAATTTAGCGGTTTTCAAAGGGTTTGATTTCGTTCTTACTGACGGCTGAATTATATAAACAACTACATAATGAATAACTTGACTCACAAGACGCTAGCAAACGTGTCAATAAATGCATCAGTCTCTGAGCACTAACAAGTTGTGACTTCATTAGTTCAAACAAAACAAACTTCAAGCAATGCCGACGCGTGCACGTGTCGCTCTGGATTAAACCGGTTTATTAAGGTTTTAGGTACCGCTTTCATTTCGGACGCCCTCCGAACGAAACCTTTACTAAAAACCGGTATTAACCTTTATTTATCGGTATTTTTGTAACCGGTTTCAAGCTCTGGTTGACGTTCACAAGAGCTTGTTACAGTCTTGTAGACTGAATAAATGATTTTGAATTTTATTTTGAGTTCTTACCCAGCGGAGTCCTGCAACCCTACTCAATAGAAGAAACACAGCACCATCAAAAGGTCGTGTTATTTTACTGTGGTCTTCTGTAAGGTGGAGGTGGCTTCCCAAACGGGCGCTCCAATTAAAGCGGAAAATCCTGTATGCTCTACCTCTCTTTAAAAGTCTTAGGTCCGTATTACAGAATGACAACTAATTGTTGATCTTACTAGAGTACAGTTAGAAAGGGATAACCCTATGTGCTATATCTATCTATACTTATAATAAATCTGTAGAGATGTCAATTCTGTACATGAAATATATTTTTAAAATAACTATCAGGGGGTGATTAGTGATCGATACTGATGCCAAAAATGCAATCAGTAAAATTTTTGTCTGTCTGTCTGTCTGTGTGTATGTTCCTTATAGAAACAAAAACTACTCGACGTATTTTAACGAAACTTGGTACAATTATTCTTCATACTCCTGGGCAGGTTATAGTATACTTTTCATCACGCTACAATCAATAGCAGCAGAGTAGTGAAGGGAAATGTTGGGAAAACGGGAGAAGTTACTCCATTTTTTAAGCTTCTGTCGCGGGTGCAGCCTTAATGGTTAAAGTTGACGGAAATATTCTACATAAAATTGTCTAAAAAATATCCCGCAACAGTCATATGTCTATCTTTTATGGTTGACCCACAATAACACGTGTAATTATATAAATAAAGTCATTCTTTATAGCACAAGCCTGAGAACAAAAACTATAGTTTACACTACAGCTCTACACCAAAGCGAAGCGAGGGCGGGCCACTAGTATAAGAATAAGAAATAATTTATTGACCAACAAAAACATGAATAAAACAAAAAACAGAATAGGGTCAACTAGGTCCCTGCCTCAGCACAATGCCCCAACGACACTAAGGCCGCTGCGGCGCTGATATTCTGGCAGGGCCTAAGGTTGACGTGAATAAAAAGAAGTCATAAAAACTAAAACACAATCACGGAATAATAGTACCACTAAGAATAAAAAAAAATATGAAAAAGCTATTGTTATTTTCCTTGCGAAAAATAATATGAACCACAATAACACAAAAAAAATGTAATTACCTCTAATCTGTGGAAAATTTAACAATTAATTGAATTGCAATAATTTAAAGTAATAAAATCTCAACCAGTGCAACAATATTCTACGAATAACTTTGTTTTTCTCAAATACCCAACTAAAGCAAATACGGACAGAGGGTAAGATCTATTAAGTATGCAAAAAAAAAATCAATATTCGGCAGTAATAGTAATAGAATTGAATTAAAAAATACAAATCTAAAGAAAATATAACTAGAAAAAATTCCACGCGGACCAGGCAGCAGACGGGACTCGAACCCGCACCCTTCGCAATCCGGGCGAATGCACTGACCAATTATGCTACCGCGGCCCTCACGGACCGCGTCGAAATTCCTTCTAGCTATTCTTAATAATATTCTTCTTAGCTTATTGGTCCGTGAGGGCCGCGGTAGCATAATTGGTCAGTTCTTTAGATTTAAACATCAAGCAGTTACATGCTTTAAAAATAATAAAAAAAAAAAAAAAAAAATATAAAAAATACAATTTTAATATAAATGTGTTCATTCATCTGCAGCTTTACTAAGTACCAACGTGGTGGCAACATACAAGATGGATGTCCTTTATATATAGCGAAATCCCTTTCTAACTATGCTCAAGACTAGATCAATCACTGAGAATCTTTCTATAATACGGGCTTTAGATCGAAAGTACTCATTTGTGCGTCATTGAACTCGTCTGTGTTTACACAAATTTTCATTTGAAATTAATAATGCTATATTTAACAAGTCACAGACCAAACAAAGGGTAGAGTGCAAACAATTTCACAATTTCAGAGTTCCGTAGTCAGACAAGGGACACTTATAGTTTCGTCGTGTCCGTCTGTCCGTCCCCAGATTTGCTTGGAGACTATTAAAACTAGAGAGCTGTTGTTTTATGGAGAAACGTATATCAATCACGCCGACGAAAAAGTAGTAAAATTTTGAAAAATATTTTTTCCTAGGGTAGCTCCCCTTCATGTAACCTGGGCATGATTTTTTTTTCACCATCTACCCCATCGTGTGGGATATCGTTGAATAGGTCCTTCAAAATTACTTAGGGATTTCTAAGACTATTTTTCGATTTATGGATCCGTTTGAGAAATATTCAACTTTAAAGTGCTAATTTTTGTTCGAGTAGGACTTCCCCACTCCCTCTAAAAGCTAAAACCTGGAAAATATTATGATAATAGTGCTTTTTATGAACTTTTAAAGAAAACTATAACGGTTAAGAAAGGTTTGTAACTTTAATAGTAATAGTTGCTCTACTTTGATTAAAGAAATTTTCTTACCTATTGAAAATTTCTTAGAAGAAAAAAAAATATTGTCATAGATGAAGTTATAGCGATATAAGCGATAAAAGAAAACTTTAATAACCACAATAAAATATCATTAGTTCCACAACGCTACCGCGAGTACCAACTGCTACGGCTTCTGAGTCGCGCTGACGTTACGTTTTTATAAAAAGTACACTCTTAAAAAGTAAAACGACTCTCTCGCCTAGGAGGAAACCAAAAAAAAATCGGCGGTTATCATTAGTATTTAAATAAAAAAAAATATCGAATTGAATTTGAGTATGAGACTCGCAATCTGGCCTAGATTTAGGTATTTAAGTTAAGATACATAGATTGATATTAATTGTTTTATATAGGAGGTAGAAAGCCTCTCTTGAGTTTGTTTCGCCGGTTCTTCTCAGGAAGGTCTCCTAATTTTGGAACCGGTGGTAGTTTACGGTAGTTAGGGTCAAATAAATAAACTCAAAATTAATAAAGAATTTTAAATAAAGTACTTCATTAACTAAATTAAGTAATAAATTCATACATTGACAATAAAAATTTAAAAAATCGAACAATGAAATAACCGAACGCTCAATAAAAAGTCTTTCGAAGGTAGCTCGACAAAATTAAATAATATTTGATTCTGACGACGCACATTGTGTTATTTCACCTCAAAATTACCACTCCCTTGATTAAAGGTGAATCAGATAAAGCTCTTCATTCTAAGCGCAAGAGTAAAACTCCCACGATTCTAACTATAATAGTTTCGACGAAATCCCGGTTTTTCTTTTTTTGTACCACATTGTGAAAAAGAAATAAAAAAAATATTTTGTCTAAACTATTACAGTTATTTTATTTTTTACACTGTATTTCAAAAGGTATTATTTTAATCCATATTATGAGTCTTCTATGGCTGCCCTAGAGCTTGTAGGAACCGAGAAATCGGCGATTTAGTGATTTTCGTTTTTAATTTTTTGTGCTCATGTTATGCAATATTAAAGCTTATAATTTAGTTCAAAATGTAGCTAATAATGTAGACTATCAACTCAAAAAATAACAAGCTTTAACTCGGTGATATATCGGAAATATTAAGAATTTAAATTTGTGGGACAATGCCCCACATTTTGAAGACTTAATTTTGAAAACGTAGTTATGCTACTTTTTAAAAATTATACTATAATAACTATATAAATACGTTGTTATTATATTATTTACTTTTTATATAAGATTATAAATGTGTTTGGTATGTTTGTTACATAATCATCCACTTTTGTGGGCCAACTTGTTTGGATGAAATGTGGCACACAGGCATTAAGTTCTTCCCTATTAAGTGCAAATAAACAAATAAATCTGTTTAAACATTATCTGTCGTAAACACACTGTCTTCGTTATGAACAACAGTTGTGAATTCATTTTCTTCACTTTCTATGCATGCAGTTTCGTCGTCGACATCACTGTTATCGTCATATAGACATCCCGAACTGTCCGGTTTTAATAAATTTATTACAGTCTGTGGCAGTGGCATTCTCATTCGGTTATTTTCACGATGTTTTAGCCGTATAGCCGATATCACAGGGTCGGATGACTCGAGCGCCCTTTGAAATAAGTCGGTCATGGTATGAACCCTAGAATCTTTCCGGCTGTGATGTTCTCTGTCCTGACGCCAAAACTTGTTCCTGGATTCTCCTGCCTGTTCGGAGAGTAGTCCAATGGGTAGCGCTGAATTCTCTATAATTTTCTCTCCGTGAATTAGAATTTTGTGAAGGGTAGTAGTCATAGAGTGCCAGTTGTAGTTTTCTAGGTATTTTTTAGCTATATTTTTACAAAAAGTACCGAATTTTTGGGCGTCTATTGGTAATCCCGAATTGATGGCTATTAAAATTACATTTAAATCATCTACGAGCCATTTCTCAATATCAAGTATATTGGCAAACGTCTGGCGGCTTTGTTCACTTTTGAATACTCGACGAGTCGTATTACCATCATTCGTGGTCCCTGAGTTAGGCTTAACAACGTCTACCAATAGACCCATACTTTGCTTAATTTGATTTTGGATTTCTTTTTTTCGTTCTGCAGTAATTTGTCCTATGTCAGAATTTTTTATTACTCCCCACTGTCTGACGCTTGGGTCATTTTTGTATCCCAAGTGAAAAAATGACCCAAAAGTCAGACAGTGGGGAGTAATAAAAAATTCTGACATAGGACAAATTACTGCAGAACGAAAAAAAGACAGTTCGGGATGTTTATATGACGATAACAGTGATGTCGACGACGAAACTGCATGCATAGAAAGTGAAGAAAATGAATTCACAACTGTTGTTCATAACGAAGACAGTGTGTTTACGACAGATAATGTTTAAACAGATTAATTTGTTTATTTGCACTTAATAGGGAAGAACTTAATGCCTGTGTGCCACATTTCATCCAAACAAGTTGACCCACAAAAGTGGATGATTATGTAACAAACATACCAAACACATTTATAATCTTATATAAATAGTAAATAATATAATAACAACGTATTTATATAGTTATTATAGTATAATATTTAAAAAGTAGCATAACTACGTTTTCAAAATTAAGTCTTCAAAATGTGGGACATTGTCCCACAAATTTAAATTCTTAATATTTCCGATATACCACCGAGTTAAAGCTTGTTATTTTTTGAGTTGATAGTCTACATTATTAGCTACATTTTGAACTAAATTATAAGCTTTAATATTGCATCGAAACTATTATAGTTAGAATCGTGGGAGTTTTACTCTTGCGCTTAGAATGAAGAGCTTTATCTGATTCACCTTTAATCAAGGGAGTGGTAATTTTGAGGTGAAATAACACAATGTGCGACGTAGCCTGTAAAGGCTACGA
This sequence comes from Chilo suppressalis, assembly GCA_902850365.2. Lineage (NCBI taxonomy): Eukaryota > Metazoa > Arthropoda > Insecta > Lepidoptera > Crambidae > Chilo > Chilo suppressalis. Next base: position 29,213,512 of record OU963901.1, on the reverse strand, counting down.
AACGTCAATAAATAAATAAAGTTTCGTGCATTAACCCGTAAAAAACTAGTTTTATTTAATGAGTGATGTGCGTGAAAACCTAAGAAACAAATATTAATTGTTTTTCTAATTTCCGATATAGAAAATAAAGACTCCTGCTCAAATATATTGTGGTAACTACTAGTAACTACGGAACCCTATACTGCGCGTGGCACGACACGCTTCTTTTTAATAATATCGTCCGGCGTGCGGTTTAAGTGCGGTTTTCTGCAAATGTCGTGATAAAGAATAGGTTCAGAGATTAAGGTACCTCATCAGTTTTGAAACTGGAGGTTCGAGTGGTCTAGAGGCTCCAGATGAAGAGGAGACTCCATCCGCCTGGAATACCTCTAGAGGCACTCGCCAATTCTCGGCTTGAGGTCCCCTTAGGATCTCGCCGTCCCCAAATCCGGTGACGCTGTAAAGGTCATCTGCTACCAACAGCATACCAACTAAAAAAAATTGTAAAACTAAACAAAGATGAGTACCGTGTATATCGTATGTATCGTTTTTTCTTGCAAAAAATATATATTCCTTTTTTTTATTATTTATTTGTTTTAAAAAAAAAAGTTACAAATTTTATGCTTATTCTGCCAAATTGCAACACAGTTTGTCGGCAGCAGTTCCATTTAAAAAAAATACTTTTTAAATACAAATGCAGAATAGCAATGGGGAATAGATATTTAGACTTTCTTAAGCCACGTATCCACTAGAGGCAGACTCGCGTCGAGCGGCCTCGACTTGAAGCAAATAGTCTCGGTTTGAGGCTGCTCGCTCTGAGGCAACGGCTACGGATCAGCTCGAGGCGTGTCGCCTCAGCTTGATCCGCCGGCGGCGCACTGCGCAGTTAAAAGCCAAAACGTCTCCATTAAACACACGGCTCGGACTGAGCCGCCTTTGAGCACGGCACAGAAACCGACAAAATATGGCTCGGCCACGGTAATATTATCTATACAGTATTGTGACTCCGCTCTGTCCTTGAAAATAAATGCCTACACCGAACGCTGCGTTGGCACGCGGTAGGGCCGCCAGCCTACAGTATTTTATGTAGTTTTGTTTTTAACGCGAGTGTAGGTAGATTACTCGTTTGCCTCTTTTTTCATCCTAACCACTTATTTATATATTATTCCAGATATTTTGCCCGATGGAAAAACCGAAATACCTAAATATTAGAAACAAAATAATAACGTACTAGTAGATAGGTATATAAAAAATATTCTATAAAGGTAAGACACCTTTCCAATATTTCAGGTAATTTAAAAAATGATATCTCTGGGTGTGTTATTGAAGAGTTCAAGCAACCAAAAACAGCAATTGGGCTGTTGTACGATATTGATCGTCGTTTGTTCTTTTCCATACTAAATTATGTAGGTATCTACTTAATTAAATCAAATATTTACAATACAAAACGCATGTTTAAGCACGGCTAACTGCATAAAAAACAATTCAAACCGTTCGGTCGTCGTTGCGGCGCGGCGGCGCATTCGCGACTGGGTGCCCGCCGAGAGCACATCGAACTCGAGTGGCGTAGGTATGACTCGCTTTCCGACCGTTTGTATGAAGATAGAATACTGTATGATATTATTACCGTAGCTCGGCTCGCGGCGACGAATTTGCCTCGCGTCGCGGCGTGGCTCAGGTTGAGGCAGCGTCTCCACTTGCGCAGCCTCGGAGTGAGGCAGCCGCTCGACCCGAGGCTGCCTCTAGTGGATACGCGGCTTTACACTTCTTTGTAAGATGAAATGGTCATATTAAGAGCCTGTGAATCTACGGCATAGATATGACTGCCCCTTGGGGAGAAATGCTTTCGTGTCTAAAAACGTATAAAGAGGTTTGCCTTTTTAGCCAAAGGTACTTTGTTTCAAGGATCTTGCAAGCCGTATTTCTCTGTGTATTTTTTAAATTGTCTACAACCAACAGCAAACACACAAAGAAACAGTTTAATGCGAGGTAGCCTCTCTCAAGAAGGGTTCGCACCGTAGAATCTTTTCTCACTACTACGAGTATCATCATCATCATCATCATCAGCCTATTAATGTCCCCCCAGCTGGGGCACAGGCCTTCCCTATGGATGGAATAGGGAGATTGGGCCATGACCACCACGCGGGCCCCGTGCGAATTAGTGAGTGCTAACGACTGCAGATGCAGCCAGGACCAACGGCTTAACGTGCCTTCCGAAGCACGGAGTAGCACGAGATAGTAATTTTTGGTCACCCATCCAATGACCGACCACTGCGAAAGTTGCTTAAGTTCAACGATCGCAGTCGAACGCGCTAACCACTTGCGCCATCGAGTTCCGCATTCTGTTATATAAAAATAACCAAATCAAAAACTCCATTTTCAAGTTGCCGCGAAAACGTTTCTCTGGACAATATGGCGCCTTACTAGTGTGTGACGTCACACGACTGTTATTAAAACGTCAAACGATACAATGTTATGTCACTTTAACCGGAAATTTACCTGCGTGTGAGATTCATTTTAGGCTCCGCCAATCCCAAGTATCCCAAGTACTACGAGTATATGCAAGGATTAAAATTAGAAATCCGGCGATTATTAAAGCGAAAGGAAAATATATGAAGGGTAAACACGGGACCCCATTACTAAGACTCCGCTGTCCGCCTGTCTGTCTGTCACCGTGAACCGTGATAGCTAGACTGTAGAAAAAATCACAAATGATGTATTGCTGTTGCCGCTATAGCAACAAATATACATATCATATGGAATAATTATGTGGGGCAATAGTACATCTCTTTATACTACAAAAGAAATGTATAAGAATTATTATGAAAAAAAGTAATATGGATACTTGTAAGCCGCATTTCATCAATCTACAAATTCTGAGCCTTACTTCTATATACGTCTTCGAAATATGTAAGTTTGTAAAAAAATATCCGAAAATTTTTAATAATGCCATAAATAATACGCGTAAGTACCCCTAGAACGATACATAAAAATGAATTTAAAGTACAATATAGCAGATTGGCTATGATTAGCTCTGGACCATTTTGTAGTGCAATACAGATTATAACAAACTACCTAATAACTTAAGATCAGAAACAAATAGTAGCCAATTTCTAAATAAATTAAAGCATTTCCTGCTACAAAAGTGCTATTATTCTACAAATGAATATCATAATGAGAAATTTAATGTATTTTAACTAAAATTAATAATAATAGAGAAAAATAATTTAACAATAAATTCATTTAAATTATAAATATAATAGTAGTAATAAAGAAGTAAAATTAGGAATAATGAATAATCCATTATTTATAATTTTATTTATGGAATGTCCATTGGACGCTAATACAATTTACTTTATGCCCAAATGGGTAACATAATTCGGTCGATTATATTATATACCTACCATATTTTGTACAATTATGATATGCAATAAATGTTTGACTTTGACTTTGAAAATAAACAACAAAATGAAATATTTAAAAGGGGGCTCCCATATACAACAAACTTGAACGTTTTGCCATTTTTGCTCTGTATAAATATCGGCAATAGGTAGACGCTTAAAACATTCACAGAATAATTTGATTATATATTCAATTAAAAATTATAATATGAAAAAAAAATATTTAACAGGGGCTTACATTCAACAGACATGATTTGCCGTTTTATGCCAGATATTATGACATAGTATTTAATGTTGTATAGGTAATGGCAAGGAACCCTTTTCCGAATCGCAATTGGCCGATTTTTTTAGTTTTGTATAAATAGCTTAGTATTTAAGAGAACACAGTAGTTACCAGCGCTGATGCATTTGGTAAAATATGTACCTATTTAAATACCCTAAGGGTTATGCCGTCATTTTCAACCGGTACCCAAATCAAAGTTAATGTGGGTGCCTTCGAGCTGAGTAAGGACTCAAACGCACTTATATTCCTTTGTATTCGATAAGCTCCCAGCTGCCGACCTAACCAGGAAATACGCAACCCATCTCGAGTGATGTTTCAGTTTGACAACAAGTCTATTGTACATACATAATTACTTAGTGCATAAGTTAGATCACGTTATTAGCGTGACAAATAAAATTCACCAACAGATATATGTGTATGTCACAACCAAAACGTATATACACTTCCGGAGACATCTATCTACCCACCTAGTATTCGAAGTTTTGATGTACCCTACTTAAAAGTAAATATTACATTGAACAAATAGTTATTCTAAAGAAAAGTTTACTAGAAAAAAAAATCCACGCGGACCAGGCAGCGGACGGGACCCGAACCCGCACCCTTCGCAATCCGGGCGAATGCACTGACCATTATGCTACCACGGCCCTATTCGCCGCGTCGAAATTTTCTTAGCCTTAAGCTGCAAGGCAAAACTTGAAAACTTGAAAAAGTATTCATTTGACATTGTGGGTTGCATACAATGCGAAGAGATGGCGCTGCCTTGCAGATTAAGGCTAGGAAAATTTCGACGCGGCGAATAGGGCCGTGGTAGCATAATGGTCAGTGCCCGGATTGCGAAGGGTGCGGGTTCGGGTCCCGTCCGCTGCCTGGTCCACATGGATTTTTTTTATAGTAAATTTTGCTTTAGATTTAAACATCTAGCAGTTAAATGCTTAAAAATAAATAAAAACATAAAAAGTTATTCATCATCATCAGCCTATTAATGTCCCCACTGCTGGGGCACAGGCCTTCCCTATGTATGGAATAGGGAGATTGAGCCATGACCTACCACGTGGCCCCAGTGCGGAATGGTGGGTGCTAACGACTGCAGATGCAGCCGGGAGGGGGGAGCGGGTATAGAATCCTCATGGATACAGCCGGCTATAGGGTTATTTACAAACTCTTATTGACTAAAACGACGACCTCCGTGGCCGAGTGGTTTGTACGCCGGATTTCATGGTGTCACCGACTCGAGGGGTCCCGTGTTCGAATCCTGGTGGGGGCAAATGTTTGTGTCATGAATACGAGCATTTGTACTCCAGTTATGGATGTTTAATATGTATTTCTATATAAAAATATACTTATTTAAGTACAGTATATGTATTCCATCCGTTACCCTAGTATCCCATAACACAAGCCTTACAGTGTTTACTTTGGGGCTAGCCTAATTGGTGTGAGTGTTGGGAATATTTATTATTTATTTATTTAAAACAAACGTGGGGGATGCCTATGGCCATACGGGCCTTACAGGCTTCATCCAATGCGATTGACCCTCAGTAGGGGATGATGCAGCACTGCTGTAGTTATTACTACTACATAAATTAATAAATATTTCCAACCCTCACACCAATTAGCCTAGCCCCAAAGTAAGCACTATAAGGCTTGTGTTATGGGATACTAGGGTAACGGATAGAATACATACACTGTACATATATTGGTATATTTATATAGAAAATACATATTAAACACCCATGACTAGAGTACAAATGCTCGTATTCATCACACAAACATCTGCCCCCACCGGGATTTGAACCCGGGACCTCTCGAGTCGGCGACACTATGAAACCCGGCGTAAAAACCACTCGGCCACGGAGGTCGTCAGATAGTCAGACATAGTGAGCTTAGAGAATGGATGCTCTCTAATGTGCACCTGCATGGGTTTGAGACTGAGCGACTGAAGGCCTCTCAGGATCGATGCCCTTCCGAGACTCCCGGGCGGGACTCCCGATTTGATTGGTCGCTGAGTAAGACCAGCTTGCTTTAATACAGCCTCCATCTGACAGACTCGAGATGTTGTGTGATAGATGTCACCTGTGGACCTTGTGGCACTATTTTTATTAAATTTTCTTTATTGACATATACCATATGACCTCATTTAATTGATTGAATGATTTATTTATTTCTCTCACAAAGTCACAAAGTAACATTATAATTACAAAAGGGTATTGGATTACCGTCCAGTTCTTTGAGAGAACTGGAGATTGTACTAGGTTACAAAATCTGTGTTACGACCCCCAGGCTCAACACCTCTTAAAACCCGGTTGCTTGCTAATAGATTCTTTTGCATAATACATTTTTCATTGTGATCTACCCTAGATTATAAGCGAGAGTACAATATGTAAATGTAACATTGAATGTTACAGAACCATATTGAAATAATAACAAAGCAAAAGAAAGAAATAAAACAAGATCGTTACCGCCATTTATCAGGAAATGCGGGTTCACTGGATAACGCTTAAATTTCTATTTATATTTAAAAACTAGCAAGTGTATTCTATCTTGTGTAGTATATTATACTACACAAGAGTTTCTTAGTGACACTTCCTTGAAAGAAATGGACTACATTACCTAATTAAATAATATTTTTAGCCTATTATAGCACAATTTATTATTATTATTATATATTTTTAGTTTGACATAGAAATATTGCTTATTAATGGTGACATAAACATATTTTGACATTTATTTCTAACTATGAGTTGTTTGATTTTAATTGTAATATAATAATTTTGATTTTTATATAATTGTAAACCTGATTATTACTTTAAAAATATTGTATACCTTGTAATAAGGTCGAAATGTAGTGACACTAAACTTTTTACCTAACACCAAATTGCTGTACTAACCTACATAACACAATAAATCATTTGAAATTGAATTTGAATTTGTGTGTGTGTATGTGTTTATCTAGTATGAGAAAAACAGCCTACCTTATATTATACAATAAATAAAAAAGTGATTGTTGTTAAATTATATCTTTTTTCCAGGTTCACAGCGGCTATCGTCTAGAGAAGCCGGAGCACTGTCGGCGGGAGCTGTACAACATCATGTACTACTGCTGGGAAGCGAAGCCCACAGACCGGCCCGACTTCAAGGAGGTGGTCGCCATGCTGGAACGCCTACTCTGCACCGAGACCGACTACATTGAGCTGGAGAGGTTCCCAGACCACTCCTATTACAACGTGCAGCACCTTGAAGGCGAGAAACTGTAATCGTGAACTATTGTCGAAAAAGGGGTGAGGTGTTGAAGAGGTTTCCAGACCACTCTTACTACAGCGTACAGTAGCACGAAGTCGAGAAACTTTATAGTGAACTGTTGTTGCACCTTGAAGGTTAGAACAATAATAATAATGAATTGTTGTCCATAAAGAGGTTTGGTGTTAGACCCAGGGCTTGAAACCGGTTTCAAAAATACCGATAAATAAAAGTTAATACCGGTTTTTAGCAAAGGTTTCGTTTGGAGCGCACCCGAAATGAAAGCGGTACCTTAATAAACCGGTTTAATCCAGACCGACACGTGCACGCGTCGGCATCACTTGAAGTTTTGTTTGAACTTATCAAATCACAACTTGTTAATGCTCAGAGATTGATGCATTTATTGACACGTTTGCTAGCGTCTAGTGAGACAAGTTATTCATTTTGTAGTTGTTTATATAATTCAGCCGTCAGCAAAATGAAACCCTTTAAAAACCGCTAAATTGATTCAAAACCTATTTGATATCGGTGTTTAGGAACACCGGTTTTTTAAGGTTAATGTAGAGCCAAACCTAAATAAAACGCTCCTAATGTACTTGACACTGATTTTGGTTTAAAAATTAACCGGTAAACAAGCCTTGGTTAGACCGACTACGCAGAGCTGAAGAGGTTCCTAAACCACTGTTATTACAGCGAACAGCAGCTCGAAGGCGAAACTCTGTATAGTGAACTGTTGTCCAAAAAAAGTTTAGGTTTAAAGCTAGTATAAGTTACGAGACCACTCAGTGGATATGACACAAGTGCTTATGGCGCTTTATACAATTTTTAATCTATTCCAAGTATATCTGAATAAAATTGTACCAGAGAAAATTCCACGCGGTCTAGGCATCAGACGGGATTCGAATCCGCACTTTCGTGTATAACGCCAATTAAGATGATGAACATGCTACCGGAAAATTTAAGACCGTGCCGAATTTCTCCTAGCGAAATGGGTATATAAATGTAACAGTTAAATACATAAAATAAAAATAAAACGACGGGTTGCACTCCGGGAGTGCCGGCAGAAGTGAAAACTTGAATATTAACGTTGTGCATTTTTGATATTTTGGAATTGTTAGGGAATAATTTTGCACGAATTGCTTTAATTATCAGTATAAAAGTACTATCATGTATGTGGTAGAATACAATATTTATTTATTGCGCTATCGTACACAAACATGACAATTTATATTACATTAATAAAGTTTATCTCTCAGAAAAATCAACTTACATGAATCACGTTTAAGCGCACCTAGCGACATCAATTGTAAAAAAATGCATTTTCTTCTCAATAAAGCTGCCACGTGGACGTCCTAGATAGAGACGTATTATTATAATACGGTAAAATAAAATATTACTATGTTTCGTCCAATATATTGAAAGTCGACAACCTTTCCAATTTTATTGTGTGTCATGATGCGATCAGCCCACGTGTTTACGCCGCTAAAGAAGTTTTCACTTCAAAAATCCAAGTATACTTATGAGTTTCATGTAATGTTCAGTTATTCTTTGTTGCTCTGCACAGCATAACAAATGGCGTAATGCTGTGCATCTTTGTATTGATTACTGATAAATGAGAAAATATTGGAAACGATTATTGTTCCGTATCAACACAAGTATTTTAAAAGAGGCGTGAATAAGTATTTCTGGAGGCCGGCAAGGTGAGGATGGTTGGTGTGGCAGTTCATAACTGCTGTACCAGCTATTTTCGCGTCTGGATTTTAGTCTTTACCCTTTATTCTCATTTGTTCGATTCATTAGGTCAATCGTCGAACTAATGACATTTTTTTTATCTCATTCGTTCGATCGTCGAACTACTGAGATTTTATTGTCCTCATTTGTTCGACCGTCGTCGAACTTATTTTCTTTTTTTACCCATTTGCCTTACCAGAACCTCTTAGTTATGTATGGTATCCTGGTACTTTTTTCTAAATAGTGAGTTTTACTATTGTTTATGGATGCAATATTGACAGGGGGGATATATTCCCGTATAAAAGAGAGATTATTTAAACTTTTATTGTTTTCTTATTTCTTCATGGCGATGCACACCTTCAGTTAGTCTATTCCAAGGGTTTACAATATCTGGAATGCTGACCTGACCAGCAAAAGCGTTCCGAAGTGTAAACCTCAATTAGTGGAAGCTGTCTCTTTCTAGTAGTGTATCCAAACAGTAACTTAAGTGATGAGATAATTCTTTTTCTCTGAATAAAGTGACCTTCTCATTTTCAATTCTATATAATAATAATAAATTCATTTATTTGCACCACAAATTAATACAATTAATAATAAGCAGACATAAATGATTATAATTTTAACAGTTCTTAAATAACTAGTATGAACTACAATCATTAGTGAGTGACAGTGATGCAAATAGGCAGAAGCTCAGCAGTGTTTTTGCCTTAATAGACAAAATGTGATTTTCAGCAACTGCCCGTAGGAAGCGCGAGGATGTAGGTACGCTGCAAAGCTGGCATTGTAAGTCCCTAGTCCGACACAAACACAACACACGAACATCGTATTGTATATATCTTAGCTTAAAGTCCAAAAAAATTAGTAAAATCTTTAAACGACCTGCTGAGCTTATTGATAAACATTTATAAGATAAAGGGATTTTACCACCACGTAATATCAGGTGGTAGAGTCATTTGCCTACCTATAGTCTATTCAATTTGGCCTGAGACAAAATGTAAACAAAGAATCTGAGGTTCTAAAACTTTTTTAATGTCAGAAAGTAAAGTTAACAATTAAAAAAATAACAAAAATGAAACAAGGAAATAACAAGAATTTAATAATTATGATAGAATATGCACGCTCGCGTCAACAGGTTGATCGGAAGAATAAAGATGGCTGACGTAAAAAAACCAACCGATTATAAAATACAACATTTCAACGTAAAATACTTATATCATGTCTACTCTTAAATTTTGTCGTTTTATAGTACGTCTTAGTTTGGGAATGATTGTGTTTTTAGGTTTTTTCCATGTCAACTGAAGTTGTTAAAATACTTTTATCAGCAATATAAATGAATAGACTATAGCAAGGGCGGATCCAGAGGGGGGGTCATGGGGGTCATGAACCGCCCCCCCCCCCATGGACTGGGTCCACCTGTACCCACTTCACAATCTATATCCACTGTAACTTGACCACGACTATATGCCCCCGCCCCTAGCGCCAATGCTGGATCCACCCTTTCTTCTTAGCTATGAAAAAGCTGACTTGGTTAAAAAGTGGTTCTACGTGTATATTAATGGTTCTTTTACTATCTTATAATTGATGTAATATATTATTATATGAGTATTGTTTATGAAGGGAATAAGGAAGTTTCATGTGGAGTAAAATAAATTAAAATGTAAATATAAATTAACATAATTTTCCGTTTACTATGTTATTTTATAATTTAATTTTACAAAATTCAGTATTTCTTGAAATTTTTAACCGCCAAAAGAATTTGAAGTATTTATTTTAAATAAACTTGCATAAGCCAATTCCGTCCATTTGGAGACTAAATTAGGATATTTATTTTAAATGCGGTAATTATAAATAATTAAAATTTATGACTTGCGTCAATTCAAACGTCAAATTGTTACTTTCACTTTGTATTGAAACAAATACAAAAATATCTTAGTAGGAATACCTACAGCAATAACATGATAATTTTAAGACTCAATGTAATAATAAATTAAGTACTAGTCTTTAGAAATAAATTACTTAAAACATAGCTTCAGAAGTTGGCTTAATGTAACATCAGAGTATGTTAGTAACTGTACAGTTCCAATGAAATTGTATACTTATAAAAAGTTTTTTGTTTTGTATTAAATAATAAACGTTTTTGTTAAGATAAGTCTTGTTTTTTTTAACCTTTTATATCATTATGTCCATCTACCTATTATTGTTTAACTAGCGGCCCGCCCTCGCTTCGGCTCGGTGTTGAGCTGAAGTGTAGACTACAGTATTTGTTCTCAGGCTTGTATTATACGCAATGACATTCATCTATGATTCTTCTTATACCTGCATGCAAAGTCTCAGCCCGAGCGGTTTAAAATTGACAAAGTTTCATATAAACTTTCATTCCCTATTTTATCCCCTTGGGATTTTCTTTATATTTTTTTCCGTAAGAACCTTGTACAGAGTATTAGAAAACTACAAAAAAAAAACAGCCAAATCGGTCAAGCCGTTTTCATGTTATGTCGTGACAACGGAAAACGGGTTTCATTTTTATATATATAGATAGATGAATAGTCAAACTAAACATAAGAATACCGTATCATCAGTATTTGTCAACAAAAGCTACTTTCACACTCGCCGCAATAGGTGTTTTATTTTTTGATCAAAATCCTTTCTTAGCAGATGCCTACGTCATAACACTACCTGCATGACAAATTTCAGCTCGATCCGTCCAGTGATTTGGGCTGTGCGTTGATAGATCACTATGTCAGTCACCTTTGAGTTATATATATATACTAGCTGACCCAGCGAACTTCGTACCGCCCTAAAAAAATAGGGGTTGTCCAGCGGACAAAATTGTGAATCTAAACCATTCTCAGATCCCCTTGAACACACACAAAAAAATTCATCAAAATCGGTCCAGTCGTTTAAGAGAAGTTCAGTGACATACACACTCACAGAAGAATTATATATATATATATAAAGCTGAGATAAAGAGATGAGAGAGATGGAGATGCATTAAATTTTAGACTGCAAAATAAAATTTAAAAAGGATTAAACCAAAAATTTATGTCAGAATTTAGTATGTATGCTTAAAACTTATTTTAAGTTTAAGTTGTTTTGATCACAACTCAGTTTTTGTGAAAAATCAAACACGTTGTGAGCTGCTTGCAACCTGTATTTAGTAGACATTATGAAAGTAAACTTAGTGTTCAAGCTTAAGCTTCGGATATACAGGTGATTGAAACAACGCCCATCTATGCAAATGTCTTATTAACAACCCACTGATCTTCTTTTACACTGGAGAAAAGTATCAATATGAAATAAGTAAATCTTTCCCACTCCCAAAAAAAAAACCCGGAAGGAGAAAAAGCTGCATCTTTATTTTCAGTAACAGGATGAAAAATAACAGGCTTGTGCTTGGCGGACAATTCTTGCTCAATTGCATTTCACTAACGGCCCGCCCTCGCTTCGCTTCGGTGTAGAGCTGAAGTGTAAACTACAGTTTTTGTTCTCAGGCTTGTATTATACACACTGACATTCATCTATGATTCTTCTTATACCTGCATGCAAAGTCTCAGGCCGATCGGTTTAAAATTGACAAAGTTCCATACAAACTTTCATTCCTTATTTTATCCCCTTGGGGGTAGAATTGATCAAAATCCTTTCTTAGCGGATGCCTACGTCATAACATCTACCTGCATGCCAAATTTCAGCCCGATCCGTCCACTGGTTTGGGCTGTGCGTTGATAGATCACTATGTCAGTCAGTCACCTTTGAGTTCTATATATATAGATTTACTAGCTATATGAGAAAGAAAGATAATGTACGCGCACTGCTTTCTCTTGCTTATATCATTGTAACGCATTCGCCAGCTTGCCCCCCAAGTCAAGCGTACCTAAAGAAGTTTCACTACAAAAGTCAAACACACCTATCGAAGTCCCTTACCACCAAACACACAAAGGTTTTCCTTGGTTTCCCAATCTTTCTATATGGAGCTGAGACGTGGATACTCAGAACGAAAGGCCGTCGCAAGATTGACGCTCTGGAAATGTGGTGTCGCAGACGTTAGCTACGAATTCCGTGGACCGCGCACCATACCAAAGTTTTAATCCTGAGGGAACTCAACATCAAAGACAGATTATCGTCAACTGTGCAAATACGAATCCTCAAATTCTTCGGGCATATTACTCGTACTAAGAACTCCATGGAACGGTTGGTAGTGCAAGAAAAAGTTGAGGGCAAAAGGTCTCGCGGGCGCTCTCCGACATGGTGGAAAGACCTTATTAAATCGGCGACGCAATCTTGCGTAAATGATTGATGAGGAAATCGTCGAGAGCCAAACCTTGAATTTTTCATTTTTATGCGCAATTTTCAGCGTTAACTACTGTTGTCCCTATTGCAAATACGAATCCTCAAATTCTTCGGCCATATTACTTGTAATGAGAACTGCATGGAACAGTTTGTAGTGCAAGAAAAAGTTGAAGGCAAAAGGTCTCGCTGGCACTCTCCGACATGGTGAACAGACCTTATTAAACGGCGACTCAATCTCGCGTAAATGATTGAGGAGGAAATCGTCAAGAGCCAAACCTCGAATTTTTCATTTTTATGCGCAATTTCCAGCGTTTGCTACTGTTGTCCCTATCGCATGGTATTTACCAATGCGTGACAAAACGCTTTGGCAAATACCGTATTTCTCAAATGTCTCTCAGTTCGCGTCCACTTTTAAGCAGCGCTAACAGTAAATTAATTAAAGCCGAATTATAATCTTGTGTGTATTAGACAGTTGGTTAATTGTAACAATATGCTAATAACTGTTTGCCTATGACACATTGTTAGCTCAAAGTCTCAAAGTGGTGAGTACTAAGACCTTATTAGCATTAAACAAATAAGACTGGGAATTGACTTACGATCAAGAGATAAGCTTTTTGCTGAGTTCTTCATTATTATAGCATAAAATTCAACAAATTAGTGCCCGCCCGCGTCCTTATCTACGTGGTTTAATTGGTTTCCCATACAAACTTCCATCTTTATAGGTTGATTTGTATGTTAAAACTCCTATGTCCTATATTTCCCCGGTAATCAAACTATATCAAAATACAAAATTTTATTTAAAGCTGTTAAGCGATACAGATGAATAAACAGACAGACAGACATAATTTCACGTTTATTATATTATTATACCATCAGACAGTTCGAATTCTTATTTGCAGAACATTTTGACATCATCAGAATTAAAATGTCGTCAAAATGTACCAAATTATTAAAAAATATTTTTTTGCAAATTTGGTAAATTTTGACGCGACGAAAATTCAACGCTATGTACAGTAACACATGGGTATTATTAAATTATAGTATTCACCGCTCGAATTCTTTAATTAACTGTAGCTTATAATGTTTTATTATTCATACACTGTATAATTTCAATTAATTAAATTAAGGTCTGAGAAATACAGTATAGTTTATTAATGCATGTCGTTCCTATGAAAATTCATGGATGAATATCACAAAGAAGAATCCTTGGTGTGAATGTTGGTAATGTTAGTAATTGTGTAGGAGTTGCTGCTTGCATAAGTATGTATCATTATTATATGTACTTTTCAAAGTTCGTCCATCTATTATGAGCAATAATGTTCGTTTTAGTGTCAAACTTTATATATTAAAGCAGTGCTAGTTTTTATTTCATTACTACTTCCACATTTTAAATGTAACGGTTCTTTTCTTGAATATCTTTTTATATTTTCTCATCTCTGCTTTGATGAAATCAGTATTCGAAATAATTTCAAGTATAAATGTCAGTGTACCAGCTGTGTATCCAAATAATAGTGCTAAGAAACCCCCTTGCAAATGCCGCATTGATAATGGAGCAATATCTGGCATGTGGATTTTCAAGCGCTGGAGCTTTGCTTTATCCATTAAATTATGAAAAAAGAATGATTGTCTCAGTTTTGAGTTTACTCCAATTTGCTTAAGCAAGCTTAAAGTTTTTGAGAACTCATTTACAAACGGAAAACCTTTCAAGCCAATCATCTCCAACGGTACTGAGAACACGTTCATTTTAAAAGCATAATACTTGTCTTCACCAAATATATCACTTAACTCGGGCATCATTGCTGCTTTATGAGCCAACTCTAGACGACCGTAAAGCAGCGAAAAGTTTTTATTAATAGCTACGTCTATCAATGCGCTTTGTATATCTTCAACTTTAACCCATTTTTCAAAAATATATCTATCAATCGGATCGTCAGAGCTATTAAAAATATCTTGGAGTACTTCCAATCCACCAAATTTTAAACCACTATTTATTAACTCTTCCACAGTTTCAATCTGATAATCATATGTAGGATATCTTAAGACATCAATAAGCTTCGCTGTATATGCTGTTATGAACGTTACGCAGTACAGGTTAAGAAAGATGAAAAATGTTCTCAGGCTGTTGGTTGTTGGACGACTATAAGTGCAAAGACCAAGTGTACATAGCCAAGTATTAAGAAAAGAGTGTCGCAATTTTCTGTCATACGGGGAATCTCCACTCCATAATCCGATAAATTTCCAAATACCAGCACAAACAAAAAATGTAACGAATACAAAAAGCCATACCGATTTCTGAAAAATAACTACTAAAGCTACCCACCGCGGTGAAAGATATGCCCGTGGTACAACCCAAGTATATTCATTGGCTAGATATGATGCACTGCAGTCAAAATCTTCATGAACATCGAAGTCAGGAAAAATACCTCCTAACACCACGTTCCCCTTTTGTGTTACCAATTCCCCTAATGCTCCATCCCACATCTGTGTTTCTCTCTCACCCCTGCTTAAATGAACAAAATCATAAATCGGTCTTAAATTTAATCTCCCAAAGACTTCATTTACAAGCTCTTTTTCTATGCTTATCTCTTCTTCATCAGCGCTGATGAAAGGTTCACTCTCTAATGCTATTACGTCCAGAGTGCATCCTTTCATATCTGATGGAATTTTGTTTTCAAAAACATTTCCCTTTAACTTCAGTGCACCTTTTTCGCAAACGTTTTGTAATTTTAATCTAGTTTTAGCAGTTTCATTGGCATAGCCACAATATTTTGGGGGATCATATGGTCTCCAACTATAAATGTTTGCTTTTCTTATATTGTTTTCTTGTGGCACCATCACTACAATGTTGATAACATAATATTTATATAAACATGTTAACAGATTTTCAACAATAACTTCGTTATTTTTATCATCATTAAAATTGTAAAGCAGTACAATAAACTTAGCATTGGGATTCCAAGTTCGCCAATGAATAAGTTCACGCATCAAGTAGTAAAATTCTTCATGACCATCTATTATTAAAATGAAATAATTAGCTGTGGGAATATATTTAGAAAGTTCTAGCTTTTTGAAAAATGTTGTCTTCTTATCTGCGCCACATATTGCATTTTCATTGTTGGAACTTGCAACTTGAACCGAGAATGTACTGCTTCTGTGAACGTGAGCTAATATTCTGTTTCTGATGTTTCTCACAGGCGTGCTCGCATTATTGTTATTTGCAAAAATCAAAAGCCCGGGTTTCTTAAAATCATTATCCGTTATCTGCATAATGCAATTCGAAAAATCGTTCACTACTGTGGGACCGAGTGGATTAACTCTTGCTTCAACATGTACGAAATAAATGAACACCACTATAATGAACATTGTATACACTGTCGATGTTGTATTATTAATAAAATAAAGGGTAATATAACAACAGAATGAATACGAATTAAAATTCATTTAAAGCAAAGTCGCTGTTATGCAACAAGTAAGTAGAATTACAATAAACTTTTGGGTTTAATAAAATAATATTCACTTAAGTATCATATACTACTTACACCTTGTAAACGATAGTGTGGAATAACTTTGTAAGTTTGCTTAAAATTATTTCATTAATAATATATTACAAACCTATTTGGTAAAATATTCGCCGAAATTTCATATCGGTAAAAACTTTCAGACCGCACTACGTTTGTGAACTAAAACTATTTCGGTGTCTGTATTTCATTAATAACTCGGGGAAACACAGTGGGGTATTTAAAAGCAGTCTGTCTGTCTTATTGCTCAGCTGAAATTGTTATAATAGAAACCGAACTCAAGCGTTAGCGTGGGTGGTTTTATAACCTTTAAATCATAGTATATATGTATGTAAATTCATTACATACATATTTAACACAATATACCCATGTCGAGGTTGATAATATATAAAAGATACATACAAGATGAAAGGTACAAAAAATACCCCTATCCAGATATCTTCAACTACCAATTTTGATGGTTGACTTTAAGATGTTGTTCGGAAACAATAGTGACAAGTTGCAAGCCCCTCGTTAAAAGCAGTTTCCAAATATGCGCTGTCTATTTGTGTGTCACTTAGTAAAAAGTGCGGGCATTTCAATGGAGAAGTGTACGCAAAGCTTGACATAGATGGCGCTGCAAACGCTTGACCCAAACCACAGCCGAATATTGCCGCTGTCAAATTTTGAACGTGTTTTTTTGTTGTTAAATATATTAAATAAGTGGTGAAAATGTGTTCAACATGGTCTGTAATAGAGCTGAAAACAGACTTAAAAAGGAGAGGAGCATCTGTGCAAGGCAGAAAAGCTGATCTAGTAGAAAGGTACTCTTTCTATTATTATGCTAGAATGCTCATTCTCGGTGCATAGATGCATTTTCCATGATTATTTTAATAGTTCATGGATCTGAGTATTTTTAGCGGGCTCATTAGTCAAATCTATCTTAATTTCCATCAGTCAGACATCTCATAGAGTTAGATTACCTCTGGCTAAAATGGGATGTATAACATTGGGTATTTCACAGACTTGAGGCATATGACCGCGATTTCAATTTTGGTGCAGTTTTTTCTGATCAAAATGAAGACATCCAGATGCAATTACCTGCCCCAGATACATACAATGATGTAAACAGTAGCTCTGTTTTACCCCCTTTCAAAGCAACATATAAAATTATATTTTCGTCGGTAAGCATGCAGTTTCTCACAATCATAATCACCATCTTAATAAAAAGCTTAAAAATGAATATAAGCTAATAGGTATGTATTTGATCGAAGTTTTGGGTCAAACGATTACAGCGCCCCTAGTGGCCAAATTCTGCACAATTCTTGTCCAGTCGAGCGTAAATATTATATAAATTTTGTGATAGTTATGCTTGTTTCTGCATAAAAGTGGCCATTTTATCATGCATCCGTACATCGAAGTTAACT
Source organism: Chilo suppressalis (assembly GCA_902850365.2). Taxonomy (NCBI): domain Eukaryota; kingdom Metazoa; phylum Arthropoda; class Insecta; order Lepidoptera; family Crambidae; genus Chilo; species Chilo suppressalis. Next base: position 29,195,673 of record OU963901.1, on the reverse strand, counting down.
TAGCGCTTTTAATAGACCCATTAGCAAAATGTTATTCTAACTAGCTATCTGTGATGGTGGCTAATCATGAAACCTAACATAACATTATTATTAAAAATTAAATAAAACTAGTTTTTACGGGTTAATGTACGAAACTTTATTTATTTATTGGTTCTTCTCAGAAAGGTCTCCCAATTTTGGAACCGGTGGTAGTTTACGGTAGTTAGGGTCAAATAAATAAACTCAAAATTACAAAAAAGAATTTTAAATAAAATACTTTATTAACTAAATTAAATAATAAATTCATACATAGACAATAAAACTTAAAAATCGAACAATGAAATAACCGAACGCTCAATAAAAGTCTTTCGAAGGTAGCTCGACAAATTAAATAAAAGTTTTATTCTGACGACGAAGCCTGTAAAAGCTGCGAAACTTCAATAAATAAATAAATAAAGTTTCGTGCATTAACCCGTAAAAACTAGTTTTATTTAATGAGTGATGTGCGTGAAAACCTAAGAAACAAATATATTAAAAATTACTTAAAATTTAGTTAACATATAACTTTAATGCTATATACATATAAAATTCCGGATACATATATTGGTCCACTGAATTGTGTAAGTTTCAACGGTCTGTAGCAAATTTATGTGTTTATGACTGAGCAATAATTTGAAAACACACACGAAAGGGTAGTTATAAAAATCAGCTTCGAAACTTCATAAGCAAGAACTTTTTGCTCAATGTAATATTTATATTTAGCTTGCCAAACCTAAAATACTAAGAAAGAAGAGTACACAGAAACTTACTGCGTGAGAAAAGAGTAATAATTCCTATGTAAGTCATACATAATCCACCACTAGCAAGTTATCCACTACCGAGAAATGTCGCAAGCAAACTCCTCAACAACCATAAGAATTCACAAAGTCATTATGAGGACGGGACACGGTCACGAATTTACATAGGTAGGTACCTAAGTTTACTACCGAATTCCATACGAAACTGGATCTTAACGTGAATAAAATTGAGTAAGTTTTAGACTGATATTTCTTAAGGGGACAATCGAATTCTCTGAGATTCATGAGAAGCGGCTATTTGTAGTCGCAAAACCTTGCGTTAGAAGAAGTTTTTTGCGCATGTAATGCATGTATTTAGCTGTGAGCTTTACATTATGTAATACTAGTGAAGTGCAGACTACAGTTTTTGTTCTCAGGCTTGTATTATACACAATGACATTCATCTATGATTCTTCTTATACCTGCATGCAAAGTCTCAGTCCGATCGGTTTAAAATTGACAAAGTTTCATACAAACTTTCATTCCCTATTTTATCCTCTTGGGGGTAGAATTGATCAAAATCCTTTCTTAGCGGATGCCTACGTCATAACATCTACCTGCATGCCAAATTTCAGCCCGATCCGTCCAGTCGTTTGGGCTGTGCGTTGATAGATCACTATATCAGTCAGTAAAGGTGTGGCGACATGGATTCTAAGGCTCGTATCGCTATGTGCTGCACAGAGCGATATCTCTTTCTAACTGTACTCAAGTAAAGATCAACACTTAGTTGTCATTCTGTAATACGCGCCTTAGAATGCTGACTTGATATAAGTGCTGAGGAGCGGACCGCGGTAACGCGAGCCAATCGCACACAGACACCGGTCCCGTCAAGTTATTCTTTCAATCAGTAAATTCACGCATAACATATATATTAGGAAATAGACAATTCAGATTCGGAGTCAGATTAATGAAATGAAATGAAAAGTCATTTATTCAGTCTAGGCTGTTACAAGCACTTGTGAAGGTCAGAAGCTACGCCATCGGTTCGCAAAACTACGGCGGGAGACCTTGTACTGAGAAGAACCGGCAAGAAACACAGCAAGGGCTGCTTTTTTCTCTTTGTATTGATATAGGTATACAGAGTCGTCAGGTTGAAAAATGACTTCAGAGACACTTCTGAAGTCACCTTCCATTCCATCACTTAGGATATAGATATATATGGTTACAATAAATTTTATATTTAGTATATAGGAAGCGGCATTAGATAGGTACCATATTACTGTTACAGAAACTGACTAATACCCATCAAATAACAAATTACAAGAAACACTATGTCCATGCATTACGATCATTTAGATAATCAAAATATTATTCTATTAATTAGATAATGTTGATTGTATGTATACTTATAAACTGAAATGAATAAACAATCAGTGGATTAACTATACCACCTTTTATTTACCGTTCCACCCTCACCACAATAATACCGAACTCTAAAAGATACTTGAACACCTAAAGTGCAGCTGATGCGTACCCTGGTCTTCTCGATTTTCTTGTGCTCTTCCGAGACTTGGACGTTGAAAGCACGCATTCCAGGATTGTTGCATTTGAAATGTGGTGTTGGCGTAGAATGCTACGCATACGAATAACTAATGCATCTATCTTGAAGGAGCTGGGTATCAAGACGCATCTCTTTTCTATCTGCTTGCAGCGCCTCCTAAAACACTTCGGTCATATGTCATATGGTCTCTTCAAGTCGCGAGGGAATCGGTTTCTTCTAGGCAAGCGCATCCCACCTTATGCCAGCCATACACACTACGAGAAATCGTTACGATCAGACGGTACAGTTCGAACGGAACAGTTTATCGTACGTGGCGTACGTATAGGAAACTGTGCAGTTTTATAACATACACGCTACGATTTATCGGACGGTACAGTCTAATCGTAACGATTTCTCGTAGTGTGTATGGCTGGCATTAGGCTGCTATGTCGCTCTTCATCAGTCGCGTTGCCGTCAAGCGTAAGCCTATTTAATGTAAAAAAAGAGGCCCAGATAATTTTGAAAAGCTTCTGGTCGTAGAAAACGTGGAAGGCAAGAGAAGTAGGGGCAGGTCGCCACCCCGGTGGTTGGACATAGTTAAGGAAACTAGGAATAGCAACTTGCAGGCGTCCATGAAAGGTTCCTCCTTGCAGAACACAGAACGGCCTAGCGATCGTTGGTGAAATGTCCTGTCCTGAAAGTTCACGACCCTCAGCCATGAGGAAACGACGATGAAGAAGAAGATTAGTACCAGCGAAGTAGCCTAATAGGTTATAGGATGGGTGAATAAAAGTTTATCATTCTAGCTCCTCCGAGCTTTTGGTCCCGGCTGCATTTGCAGCCGTTAGAAACACAGAATGCTCAGCATTCGTGTGGTGGGTAATAGCCCAATCTTCCTATTTCTGCCAGAATCTGCAATACCTATAACGATATTAACACAAGATCACCCAACTTGGACATTTTTGACGTTTCCCAGAAAAAAATTAAAGCAACATTGTTTGAGCTGCTCGATTCTCATTAATTTCGCATTATTATAGTTATTATTATTATTTTTTGCATCAATTTGACATACATTTTTAATTTTAAATCAAACATTGATTATTAATTGCACTATTTTGTATTGATTACTCATTGATTATTGATTATTAATTACATTATACTTTTCTGAATTGAATGTTGTGTGTGCTTGTAAAGGCTTGCATATATGTCTTAGAATAAGTATTAAGTATTTTAGTTTTTTAATGTTTTGTATGTTTAGCTGTAAGTACGCCTATTAAATAAATAAATAAATAAAATAAATTACACTAAAGCTTGTACCCCAGCATTGGGACATTAGTATGCTGATACTGTGTGTTAGCGTGGTTTAGTTAATCACCCCTTACAACTTTAAGGCTTCGATAACGAGCACAGTGTCCGAACTAAAAGGTTCAAATTAAGGTCACAGCTATTAGAGCCACCCTGCACCGCCCCGTCGCGCGACGTCCACTCGTGGTCGATGAGCAAACTCAGGTTTATGCAAACGAAATGAAAGTTTATTTGCATGAAACATAGTTTTATACAGCTGGTAAATAATATAAAAAGTTCCTTAAGTTTCGCCCTTGGAAGAGCATACAAAATACTAATAAATTATTTAAAAATTCAAATTTAAATTGAGTAATAGTTACATTCCAATAATTATATGATACATGTTTTTATTTATTTTTTAAACATTTAACTGCTAGATGTTTAAATCTAAAGAAAAGTTTACTAGAAAAATCCATGCGGACCAGGCATTGTGGGTTACCTACAATGCGAAGAGATGGCGCTGCCTTGCAGCTTAAGGCTAGGAAAATTTCGACGCGGCGAATAGGGTCGTGGTAGCATAATGGTCAGTGCATTCGCCCGGATTGCGAAGGGTACGGGTTCGAGTCCCGTCCGCTGCCTGGTCCGCGTGGATTTTTTTCTAGTAAACTATTCTTTAGATTTAAAAATGTAGCAGTTAAATGCTTAAAAAATAAATAAAAACATGTATTATATAATTATTGGAATGCAACTATTAAAAAAATGGGTGCGTGTACTTATGTAGGCGCGTGAGAAGTTATCCTTCTTTGGCATCGTTTAAAATTAATTTTTAATTGCATGCAAATAATTAATTACAATAAATTAATAAAAAGTCTGGAAAAGGACACAGTCAATAAAGTTCAGTTTTAATTTGAAAAAATAAATAAATAATCAAAATATTCAATTAAAATGGCTACTGAATATAATTTATTAGAACATATGTGATTTGCACTTGTATGAAACTCAAACACGTATTCCGAATATACAAACTAGAAACATGTGGATAAATATTATGAATATGAATACCTATAACTGTTACTTTATTACAAAAAATAAAGATGTGGTTTTTGGTTCTACTACACCAATGGTCAAGAGATGGCGCTGTAGTCTCCTGAATCGCGCTTTGGTTCCGTTGTTCCAGATTAATAAATACTTTTTGTTACTTTATTACAAAAAATAAAGATGTGGTTTTTGGTTTTACTACACCAATGGTCAAGAGATGGCGCTGTAGTCTCCTGAATCGCGCTTTGGTTCCGTTGTTCCAGATTAATAAATACTTTTGATAGGCCTTCACAATTCAGTAGTTAGCACCCACAAAATAGAGATTCTATTTCTATTTTGTTGGTAGATTTTCTTAATGTGCGGTAAACATAAAAGTAACAGCATGAAGTTGGTCGCTAAAGCGACCAACTTCATGCTGTTATTTTTTTGTGTTAACATCATCTTATCATCTTAAAATTTCACTCTCATCATTTTTTCATAACGCGCCTAAAGAAGTATAACTTCAACAATACATGTCAAATTTTCTAATTCAATAGTCATTTCACACAACGCGCGCGGCATAGGTTGACAACTTATGCCGCGTTGTCAACCAGCTACCGTCTGGTGGTCTACGAGTGGACGCCTCGTTGTCAACCAGTGAACGTCAGGTGGCGAACGAGTTAACGCTGCGCCGCCATGTAGTTGACTTTGCGTTGACAGCGAAAATTAAGTAAAGTGTTTTAGATGAAACACGTGACGCCACCCCGACGCGTTGTTAACTCTCAGGCAGACCTTTAAGAATTTGATTAATGAAACTTTTTGTCAGGAATAGTGTGAAAGGCTTAGATTAAAACAAAAAGGGTAGATACGGTACGCTCATACTTGCATCAAACAAAAACTGATCCCACGGCAGCGCGAACGGGACGGCGAGATCCGCGTCACTGCATTACCGACCCGAACGAAACAGCACGTTTAATTTCAACGGCAGCGCGAACGAGACGGCGAGATCCGCTTCACTGCACTACCGACCAATCACGCGACCAGTACTCGACGTCACTACCGAATAAGATTCAAAACAAACAGCAATTTTTATAAAAAAATATATTTTATAGTACTTACGAATGAAAAGTGATGCCGTGGGTTTTATTTTTAGTTCTTGAGCAATTTGAGCACACAAAAACACACTTAGGCATTGTTTTATCATATAAACACAAAATATTAGCAATATTTCTTTTTGGCGTTCGCATGTACGTCGTTTGCATGTCAAGTTGTGACTAAAGCGATTAGGGTCGTGGACCACAATTCATGCGGATCACTTTTGTGAGGCTAGTGCCGTATCTACCCTTTTTGTTTTAATCTAAGGTGAAAGGTCAGTAAATTGCACAAAAAAGTGCTTGAAAACATAATATTTACACGTTATTTTTTCACATTTGTAGTATAAGGCAGGTATACATAATACTGGTCATTTACCCTTAACACGGGTAGGGTGGATGTACTCTACAAATTGAGGGCTGTTTGCATAGCGTGTTTAGGCGACCCTCGAAGTAATGTATATGTGTGCAATTATAATCATGTGTCAGTACCTAAATATAGTTTCTGTAACTACTTATGCGGAAATTAAGTATCAATTTATTACTGACATCTTGGATCTGTGTAAAAAAAAGCAAGTAAGAATATCCAAAGTTTATAAAATGGATAAAAATAAGACTATTGTTATATGTATTTCTAACAAATATAACCATTTTTCCTACCATTTTCAACTTTTCGCAAAGCGAAAATATTGGAAAGGCAATTGAGGAACTGGCAAACAAAACGGTATTATTACATAAAATTATTTTTTACAGGAGTTGTATAAAACGGAATGAAATACCTTTTTTTTTATAACGCAGCTAAAAAATGCTATTTACAGACGACGGCGCCTTTAAGAGGCACACCGCCGAACGGACCTCACACCTGGCTCCCGCAAGTCTTACGGATGCCCCAGTGGCTGTCCACCTAGGACCCCGCAACTCTTACGGGCGCTTTACGGCATAATATCCGCTAAAAAAGTCCTGCGAATATCCTCTAAGCTGCTTAGCGCGAAGCCGCGGGATCCCCGTTTAGGGATTCTTCCGCGTCTCCGCACCTAGCAGCCTCCCGGCCTAGCTGGGGCTCCACGACAGGGGTCTCCCGGGGTATCATGGGGACCCAGCAGACGTGCGCACGCAATGAAATACCTACAGTGAGCTTTTCGAATGGTTTTTAATTTAGAAAGGAGATTGCTCAGCTTCCATACATGTTTGGCCTAAAGACCAATAATCATGAAAAATTGTTTCCTAGATTCGAAATTATATATAAATTACTGTAGAAACGAATATTACTGACGGACACTCCTGAGAACTTCTATAAACCATAAACACTGAATATATTAAAATAATAAAAAACAAATAAGTTATATAGTAAACTAGGGAAATCAAGCCTAGTACCGAAATTATGGATTAGAAGTATATTGAGCATGTAGATTAACAGATAGTTGCCTGTTTTTAAAGTTAATGCATAAGAGTAACTTTTAAAATCAGTTGTCATTTCCGGTTATAATAAGGTACTCTGTGTCAGAAACTGTGTGATGATTGTGAATGAGTATGACAAAGATTTGAGTCACCAAATTTCTTTGTTCGTGTAGGAATAGTGGACACATTAAGTTGGTGGCATCGTAGGCCAGCGCGCGTGGTCCTCTGAAGAAAAGGTGATGGAGGGACAAGCGAGAATAGCTCCTTAGAACACTCGCCGTGCTATAGTCGGTAGAATGCGCTTATTGATGCCACATCACGGCGTAATTGTAGAGACTCGAGTTTCTTGGTTACTAGGTTAATATTTTATTTAAGTTTATTATTCATGTTACCGAACGGAGAAGGTTATAGATAACCGTTAAATACTAGAAGTATTTTTTCGTTGACAACGCGAACCTATTATAAAGCTTCCATTGTCTCTCACCTTTTGATAATTCTACATTTATATAAAAATTCAAAGTTCTACGATCTAATTTGTATCTGTAAGCTAGTATTAAATCTTTTTCTTAATTAAAAACGCATCAGTTAACAAATTAGCTTTCTAAAATGTCTCCTCTGTAAGGCCACTGTGGTTTGTGTATTCATTAAATGGAAGAATCGCAAAACGACGGTTCATACATAAATCCAGCTTTCCCCTATTTTTTCCGAAGATCGGTCTTTTTTTGTCCTCATTCGCCGTACTAAAAGCTTAGATTAAAACAAAAAGGGTAGATACGGTACGCTCATACTTACATCAAACAAAAACTGATCTCACGGCAGCGCGAACGGAACGGCGAGATCCGCGTCACTGCATTACCGACCCGAACGAAACAGCACGTTAAGTTTCAACGGCAGCGCGAACGAGACGGCGAGATCCGCGTCACTGCACTACCGACCAATCACGCGACCAGTACTCGACGTCAATACCAAATAAGATTCAAAATAAACAGCAATTTTTATGAAAAAAAATATTTTATAGTACTTACGAATGAAAAGTGATGCCGTGGGTTTTATTTTTAGTTCTTGAGCAATTTGAGCACACAAAAACACACTTAGGCATTATTTTATCATATAAACACAAAATATTAGCAATATTTCTTTTTGGAATCTACCCTTTTTGTTTTAATCTAAGACTAAAAGGAAAAATTATGAAAAGTTTGACATATGACGTCTTATGTCGTCATAACTTGACAAATGCTAAAGTGTTTTGGAGTTGTTTGATTTTGTTGTGATATTCTTGAGTGTAATTTGATTTAGTTGTATGATTTTTAATGTTGTAATCCTGAATTTAATTTGGAGTTTCGTTTTGGATGAAATATCTGTGGCATGTGGCCGTAAGTTTCTGATGTTTCTGAGTTCAGGAATGCTTCGAGGGATATTGCAATTCATATCAAAATACATAAGTGGAAATCCCATGGATATGTCCTATGATTAAACTATAAATAAATAATATGTCCAACACCAAAGTAAAGTACCTAAGTAAGCACTATAAGGCTTGTGTTATGGGATACTAGGGTAACGGATAGAATACATATACTGTACATACATGAGTATATTTTTATAGAAATACATATTAAACATCCATGACTGGAGCACAAATGCTCGTATTCATCACACAAGCATGCCCCCACCGGGATTTGAACCCGGGACCCCTCGAGTCGGTGACACCATGAAACTACGACGTTCTTTTGACACTAGCTAAGGAATCATGTTCGGTCATTGGATGGGTGACCAGAAACTTAATTTCTAAAGCTCGCCCACGCTTCACATGACTCAGATGACACATTAAGCCGTTGGTCACGGCTGCATCTGCAGTTGCTAGCATCCATCAATTCGCACTGGGCCTGCGTAGTGGATCGTGGCCTAATCTTGCCGTTTCTACCTTAGGGAAAGCCTGTAATGATGATGATGAAATCAGGGTAGAAAGGACAAGAATGCCGATAACGATTGACGACCTCCGTGGCCGAGTGGTTTGTACGCTGCGTTTCATGGCTGTCGCCGACTCGAGAGGTCTCAGGTTCGAATCCCGGTGGGGGCACATGTTTGTGTGATGAATACGAGCATTTGTACTCCAGTCATGGATGTTTAATATGTATTTATATAAATATACTTATATATGTACAGTATATGTATTCTATCTGTTACCCTAGCATCCTATAACACAAGCCTTATAGTGCTTACTTTGGGGCTAGGCTAATTGGTGTGAGTCAGAAAAAACGATAGAAATAATTGAAGATCCAAATATCCAATTAAGCGTAACATGTTTGTGTCTGAGGTTGTAATTTTGGTCTGATCCCAACGTAAAAGGATTCTAATATGTAATCGGATTTCAAATTCACTCTCTGTTCGTTTATTAGTTTCCGAAGTAGGTAGCTGAAGCAATTTATTGAATCGTCGAATCTCAAATAACAGCGTTATTAGTGAATTCCCCTTCTTGATACGATATTGGTGAATTTCACGTAAGAGAAATAAATAAATACTTATGTTTTTATTTATTTTTTAAGCATTTAACTGCTAGATGTTTAAATCTAAAGAAAAGTTTGCTAGAAAAACATCCACGCGGACCAGGCAGTCAACATCTAGCAGTTAAATGCTTAAAAAATAAATAAAAACATAACTATAATTGCTATTTCTTCTTTCAAATGTTTAATACTTGAAAAAGTATTCATTTGCCATTGTGGATTACCTACAATGCGAAGAGATGGCGCTGCCTTGCAGCTTAAGGCTAGGAAAATTTCGACGCGGCGAAAAGGGCCGTGGTAGCATAATGGTCAGTGCATTCGCCCGGATAGCGAAGGGTGCGGGTTCGAGTCCCGTCCGCTGCCTGGTCCGCGTGGATTTTTTTCTAGCAAACTTTTCTTTAGATTTAAATAAATACTTCTCACTTGTAAAGGTACTATCATGTTGTTCAAACATTGGAAATAGGGTACTTGACAGTGTAAAAATAAAGTGTCAATTGTTAGCATCTGTGTTTAGAATGAATATTGGCAGGGGTTTTTACTATTTTTACAAAAAAAAAATCATAATTTTACTAAACACCCGCGAAAAAAATAATAGTTTTCTTATCTATTGTCACGTAAACCAAAACGCTTGGGATTGCCGGAGCCTAAAATGACGTCACACGCAAGTAAACTTCCGGTTAAAGTGACATTACATTGTATCGTTTGACGTTTTAATACCAGTCGTGTGACGTCACACACTAGTAAGACGCCATTTTGTCCAGAGAAACGTTTTCGCGGCAACTTGAAAATGGAGTTTTTGATTTGGTTATTTTTACTGAAATACACAACAGAATGATTTATATCTAATACTTTTTACGGACTCCATAAACATTAGTCAATAACGTGAGATCGTTTTCTAAAACTTGTCAAATACCCTATTATCCGCAAAAGTGATAAGTTGGCTTGCAAATTGCTTAAAAAGTACCGTCCAAAATAGATTTGACGTTGAAGGACCAGTTCTTCATTTGTCTTTTTCTAATTATGACCTGTTCTGGATTACACAACTTCTTGTAAAGCCTAGTTCTTGTGGACCATATACTACTTTTAAAACTTGCTCATTTGACTTCCTTTATGACGGTGTGCAAAATTAATATTTTTTTTTCAAGAAAATAAAAGTTCAAATAGCCTACTGAAATTTAACGTAGTAGGTTAAGTAGGTAGTTGAAGCAATGCCTGCTACGCGGATCGCCTGGGTTCGATTCCTAGTCAAGGATTAGACGACTTCTTGTAAAGCCTAGTTCTTGTAGACCATTTATCTGCTTTTAACAACTTGCTCATTTGACTTCCTTTATGACGGTGTGCAAAATAAATATTTTTTTTTTCAAGAAAATGAAAGTTCAAATAGCCTACTGTTTAACGTAGTAGGTTAAGTAGGTAGTTGAAGCAATGTCTGCTACGCGGGTCGCCTGGGTTCCATTCCCAGTCAAGGAAGGTTTTTTTATTAATTATTTCAAGATTCATTCATATCGTGGTTTCATAGAAGCACACCACTTTTATCCGTGTTAAAACTCTGCTCAGCTCATAATATATCATTCTTCACACAAGTGCTTCACTGACTGTAACAAGTCAGTGAAGCACTTGTGTGAAGAATTTGTTCCCTTCTTCCAGGTTCTATTGGATGATTACCTGGCTTACGCCTTGCCCAAGACACTAAGAAAATAAAATAGTCCTTTGGGATAAAATAATTATATTAAAGATCACAAAAAAAAACAAATTAAATTCAATGGGAAACAAAAAACATTCTTTTTTTCTTGATAGCTATAAAAAATATATATAAAAACCGAATCACTAAAAAGAGGATTTACTTAACAAAAAGTTTTATCAGGATCCATGACAACTTGTAATTTTGAGAGTTCATTGACGTTCCGATCTGATCCATGCTTCAAAAATACAGATTTTTAAGCGATTGCCACTACAATCTTATACTTATATGAGCCTTATCACCTTCTATTCAAGTTCTCATTCGATTGCAGAACAAGACCAGACCAGTGCACGGGCGAACACGCTGCTCGACGATGCTGACGACCTCCAGAAGCAGCTGGATAACGAAGCAAGGGACAGGATTAAGTTTGGCGGGGTCAGTATATATATATATATATATATATGCATATATATATATATAAAAAAGTGTGTATATATATACTTATTAAGCTATTGTATAGCTTTTATCGCGGGCTTTGAACGCGGGGACCAAATCAAAAAATTCTGTAACGAAAAAACCTTGCGAGAGTGCATATACCAATAGAACACAATTTTCGCCATTCTAATATCAATCTAAACGGCGCAGTTTGCTACGGGACTAAGGTTCGAGGCATCACCGCGGTCGTCGGTTCAAACCCTGCACTTATTTTTAGTTATTATTTTTTCATTTTTTTATATATTTGTTTTAGACCCCAGTACCTGTTCTTATTTTTATTTGTCTCGCTTTTATTTAGACTTTATAATTATAATTTAAATTTTTGGACTAAAGATGGTAAACTGTGGAGCTTGTGCAAGTTTTTTGGCGCCGGGCAATGCTGTTGTCTGTGCTTGCCCAATAAAATATAATAAGGCCTGCTTCGCCATCCCGGAAAAGTCGAGTGTCAGCAAGGACTGGATATGCCCGAACTGCAAGAAGAGCACACGCAGGTGTGACAACACGCGTACGCTTGTAAATGGTATCAGCGAATCTTCCGAGCCCGAAAAACCGGTTTCTGTACTGGAACCTGTCGACCTGGCCAGTGGCTCTCCAAAGGAAGATGAGGTCCAGGGTAAGGCCAAGGAGAACGCCGCCAGATCTAATCACACTAGTGATATAAAAAGTATGCTGGCCGACTGCATGAAGGAGATGGAAAAAAAATGTTTTCTTATCGGTCACCACGCTCAAAAAGTCTAACATGAATTAATATTCAAGAAAAAACTTGAATTAATATCAAAGAAAAAAACTGCATAAATAAATAAATATAATTGCATAAATTGATAAAAAACGCTATGCAATAGCTTTACCGCGGCAGTCCCCGAGTGCCACACGTATTTTTTTTTTATGAAACTGTTGTTACTAGTCCAGTGAAAATAGACTTTTCACTAATAGTAGAAGAAGCCCAAGCGGGGATTTTTGGATTTACTTGAGCGCCGCAGATTAACATATGGCCCTCTATGTAGGGCCGAACGTCTAGGGCAGCAAAAACAAAATTTCAACGAACGGTCATTACTTTTAGTCGCACCCAAATCGTCAGTCTTTTGAATATAAGCTACTAGAAGGTTCATCATGTAACGTTTCTAAGAACAGAAAAAATATTGATCTGCCGCGGTTTGCATGATATGGGGGTGGCCGTACGAAGGGGTAGAATATAGGAAAAAATAACCGAGCGCATCAGATTTTGAGAAGGGATGTTACGTGAACCCTCCAGTAGCTCCTATTCAAAAGACTGATGATTTGGACCCGACCAAAAGTCATGGCCGTTTGTTGAAATTTTGTTTTTGCTGCCCTAGACGTCGGCCCTATATAGAGGGCTCAGGTATAGTGGGAGTACTTAACTAGGTGCAAGGTTGCTCCCCATATGTTATTCTGCCGCGCTCGAGTAAATCCAAAAATCCCCGCTTGGGCTCCCCTACTATAAGCCAAAATTCTCATAGGGCTGAAAATTGGTAGAGACATTAAGGCGCTGTAGGTAGTCAACCAATCATTTTTGTTGCTGTTAATAGAATACCTATATAGATGTGTATGTGATTTTTATGTATGTATATCTTCAGCACTTGAATTAAAGTTTTACTAGTCTGTAAACATGATTATCGAAAATTTATTAAAAGTGATTTTTAAAGTGAAACATCTTTTCGAATAATAATAATATAATAATAATAACCTTTATTTCTCACCATAATCGCAATGTTGGTATTAATGGCTACATAAAAACAATGATATAAAAAGCATGCATTTTTTTTACCAAAAATAAAAGGTACGTATTGATCAGATTATGGTGGGTTGACACCTGAACTAGGATGAATCCTGTGTCTCAGGTAATCAACCCTCCACCCTATTCATAAAGTTGTGTACCATTTAGTAAACAATCCATTAATCCAGATAACTGTTCTTAAGTTATTAATTCAATGGAATAGCCAAAGGAGTTTGTTATGTGTGTGAGTGTGTGTATGTGTATGTGTGTGTGGATGTGGGTGTGTGTGTGTGTGTGTGTGTGTGTGTGTGTGTGTGTGTGTGTGTGTGTGTGTGCATCTTATAATGTTTAACTTATTATTTTGAATATCGTTTCTGTATAAATCTAAAGAAAAGTTTACTAGAAAAAAAAAACCACGCGGACCAGGCAGCGGACGGGACTCGAACCCGCATCCTTCGCTATCCGGGCGAATGCACTGACCATTATGCTACCACGGCCCTATTAGCCGCGTCGAAATTTTCCTAGCCTTAAGCTGCAAGGCGGCGCCATCTCTTCGCATTGTAGGTAACCCACAATGTCAAATGAATACTTTTTCAAGTATTAAACATTTGAAAGAAGAAATAGCAATTATAGTTATGATTTTATTTATTTTTTAAGCATTTAACTGCTAGATGTTTAAATCTAAAGAAAAGTTTACTAGAAAAAAAAAACCCACGCGGACCAGGCAGCGGACGGGACTCGAACCCGCATCCTTCGCTATCCGGGCGAATGCACTGACCATTATGCTACCACGGCCCTATTAGCCGCGTCGAAATTTTCCTAGTCTTAAGCTGCAAGGCAGCGCCATCTCTTCGCATTGTAGGTAACCCACAATGTCAAATGAATACTTTTTCAAGTATTAAACATTTGAAAGAAGAAATAGCAATTATAGTTATGATTTTATTTATTTTTTAAGCATTTAACTGCCAGATGTTTAAATCTAAAGAAAAGTTTACTAGAAAAAAACCCACACGGACCAGGCAGCGGACGGGACTCGAACCCGCATCCTTCGCTATCCGGGCGAATGCACTGACCATTATGCTACCACGGCCCTGCCTGGTCCGCGTGGGTTTTTTTCTAGTAAACTTTTCTTTAGATTTAAACATCTAGCAGTTAAATGCTTAAAAAATAAATAAAATCATAATCGTTTCTGTATTTTTATAATCTAGCGTTTTTAAACTTTTTTGAAGTGCAGTTTTAAAATTATTTCTATTTAGTTTAATAATGCTGTTTAAATCATTGTAATATCTATACAAAAATAAGAAGTGTACTTGTCGTCTAGCAAACCCTGTTCTACAATTTGGGACAGGAGTACGAATGCGTCTTTTATTTAGGGGCAGCTGCGTAGGATCCATGGTTTTATGGTAGCGGAGAACCGAGTTGTATATAAACAACTGTCGAACAGTGAGAAGCCCAGTTTCCTCGTACAGCTGTTTGGTTGGATATCTTCTAGGCTTACAGAACATAACTTTGATCACAGCTCTCTGAGCCCTTTCTAATTCCAGGAGAAAAGAGGCAGCTGCTCCACCCCACACCGTAACACAGTATGTCAGAAGAGAATGGCAGAGGGAAAAATAAATTTTACGAATTAACTTGTGGTCGGCGGCATCTCTGAGGCTCCTAAAAATGGGAAGGAGTTTCCTTATCCTTTTGCTTATCGATGTTACTTGTGGGTGCCAATTTAGGTTCTTGTCAACTATTACTGATACTGATTTTTCAAACGCATTTAATGCAGTCGATCACGATATCCTTCTTGCGCTTCTTGCTCAACTTGGGTGTTCCTCCAATGCGCTAAAGTGGTTCGGTTCCTATCTCCGGGGGCGGCAACAAGCCGTTAGAATTGATCAATCGATCTCTGACTGGTCTGACTTATCTGCTGGGGTACCTCAGGGAGGCGTGATCTCTCCTCTCTTTTTCTCCTTATTTATTAACTCCCTTACTTCCATTCTTTCTACCTCTTATCATCTTTATGCAGACGACCTTCAGTTGTATACACCCTACCAAACCTGGAGAGGGCAGTCTGTTTACTCAACCAAAACCTCTCTCGTATATGTTAGTGGTCTCATAACTTTGGGATTACCATCAACCCCGCCAAATGTCAGGCGATCATTATTGGCAGTTCGCGACAAATTTCACGGCTTCATTTGAACACAGTTCCAGCAGTTAAGTTCAACAATGTAGCGATCCCCTATTCTACCAAAGTAAAAAATCTTGGCCTCGTACTTGATCACACACTTAGTTGGGATGGCCAAATAGAGAACATATGTCGCAAGGTAAATGGAACACTTGGTTCGCTTTATCGCCTCAAGAATTTCCTCCCTCCGTGTACTAAAATCTCTCTTGTACAATCCCTTGTTCACCCTCTCTTTGATTATGCTGATGTTTGTTTTACTGATATAAATCAACTATTTCTTACTAAATTGGATCGTCTTCTCAATAACACTATTCGTTTCGTCTCTGGTTTACGTAAATACGACCACATTTCAGAATACCGCAATAGACTTAAGTGGCTACCTATTCGGGAGCGTAGGTGCTTAAGGACAGTTCTTACCCTTTTCAATTTACTATACGATCCACGTACCCTTGGATATCTGAAATCTCGGTTTCAGTTCCTTGGGTCTTCCCATGAATTAAATCTCCGTTCCAATGATAATTTAATACTTGAAGTACCCATTCACCATACTGGCTTTGTCTCCAGTTCGTACACCCTTTCTGCCATTCGGCTCTGGAATGCACTTCCTTTACACGTGCGTAACGCCCCAAACAGGAATGCGTTTAGGTCTTTGGCGCGGAAACATTATTTAAATTTATCGCAAAATGCTTGAATTCAAATAAGGATACTATAATCAGACTATGTATATTATTGTTAGATATGTATTTATGTATGTATATATTTGTGTGTACCTATTATATATGTTGCTATAATGTATATTTATATATGTATGTATAAGTAATTAATGCTTTTTAATGTTTTCTCTGTTCATTGTCTGCCGTTTCATTTTCTCTGCACCTTCTTTCCGGTTGACTGGTAGAGAATGCCATGCTGGCATTAAGTCCGCCATTTGCATTGTAAAAGCAATAAAGGTTAAAAAAAAAAAAAAAAAAAATTACTCCTAGATATTTGTGGTCATCTGTTTGCGTTAGGAGTTCACAATTGCAGTTAATTTCTAGGTCACACAAGGATGAATGGGCTTTAATAGTGAAGTAGATTAGTGTAAATTGAAAAATCCTATGCAAATGATGAAACGGAAATGCGACACGAGCGTCACACGACTATAACTCTACTTAATATTAGAAATAGAAAAGTTTTGATTGTTTGATTGATAGATATAGATACATTTATAAGTATATTTATAGAGAAATTCATTTTTAATATCCATGACTGAAGTACAAATGCTCGGATTCATCACACAAACATCTGCCCCCAGCGGGATTCCAACCCGGGACCTCTCGAGCTAGGGATGTCGAAAGTTGAAAAAAATATCGATATATCGATACATCGATATTTTAAAAAATATCAATATCGGCTTCGATATATATGGGACCAATTTTCCCAAAAATGTACAGTAGCTCTCGAAATATGACACGCGGAATAATAATGGAACGAAAATTATCTCCCTAAAAATAGACCCTATTTTCGAATGATGACATAGACAATACTAAATACAGCACAGATCATAGATATGTTGAATATCATTAATCTGAGATCCAGTTACGATTTTTCCAGATACGAATTTAGTTAGATCGTGATATGCCGTTAATAATGAAAAAAAATATCGTTTTTGATACGAATTTCGATATTGGTTATTTTGTATCGATGTATCGATATATCGAATCAAAATATATCGGCAAAAAATATCGATATATCGAACAAAAAATATCGATATATCGATACATCGATATATTTTCAACAAGCCTATCTCGAGCAGGCGACACCTTCAAACCTGACGTACAAACCATTCGGTCACGGAAGTCGTCTTGGAGGACACTGACGATGGTATTTCTTGATATTGTATAAGTTTTAAACTGCCTCATCATCCTTAAGCCCAGTTGAATTGTTTGTAGTAAAAATTATCTTTTTTTTCAGCACAAAACAATATGGGTTATCCATTTTCCTACCACAACATATTCAGCAATCGAAGGCGTAGAAAAGGCGAGACCAGCTAATGCTGCGGTAAGTCGTTACCTGACTTAATTTTGACACACACACACACACACACACACACACACTCAAATACACACAAAACACTCACATACATACAAACATACGCGCGTACTATCACTAATGTATCCATTCTTTTAAGTTGTTTGTATTTTTAGGCCGTGAGTTATATATTGTTAATTTTCTACTTCCCCCATAGGACGAGCTTCGCCTAGTATGGGTGACTGTTATGCCTTATTGTAATTTTGTTTATGAATAAATGGATTTTTGTTATTATTATTATATTATTAATTGCCTGGTTTTGTAAGAACAAAAGTACAGGAATTAAATTTTTAGTAAATATTATTGTAAGTACTCTGTTTTCATTAATATTCTTACTTTTCAATAAAATTCATAAGAATGTTATATAATTTACTTGCTGACCCAGCGAACTTCTTACCACCATAATAATAGGGGCAGGTGGTAGAAGACAAAATTAGGGTTGTATGTATTTTTTAATACCACATTATAAAAAAATAAATATTGTCCATAAAATATGAGGGGTGTGTAACGTAGTGTTTCATCAATTTCCTGGGATAACATTCCTCCTAACCCATATGAGAACACGTTACAAAACCCAATAGTTTGAATTATGGCGCGAAGGCGCATTGTACGATTTAGAACACTAACACAGCTACAGGTGGACAACCATTATCACTTGAGGATATATAAAATTTCATAAAAATCGGTCAGGCCGTTTTGGAGGAGTATGGTAACTAACATTGTGACACGAGAATTTTATATATAAGATTGATTATGGCTTCATATGTCCTAGCGGCTCGCAGCCGACGGCATCGCAACTGCAGCTGTCGACGAGTCGACCGCTGCCGCCAAAAGGAAACTGCAGACTTTGACGGCCGCCATCGAAGAGTCGACGACTGCAGCCAAAAGGTGCAGTTGCAATGCCTTCGGCTGCGAGCCGATCTTATTTATGAAGCCTAAGATAATGCCTCCTGTGATGTGCCTATTTTTTACATAGAGGATGCAGATACTATTACAACATCTCTTTGCATAAAAAAATTGTGTGTATCAGCTCCGACGCACGACCGGAGTTTACACTCTAAAAACGATAGTCTTTGAACAGACACAAAACAAAATCAAGTCCGAAGAAGTCGGTTACAAGTAGAGATACCTCAGGAATCGTCCCATGGTTTCGACTATCACAGGTTCCATGTCACACATTTTATCATCTAACATCAGCGATATTCATCATATATTTTATTATGTATTTCTGGAAACACACAATTTCAAAAATATCACACACTAGTCATCGTTTTGTAAATATGTATTATAATTCCATCTGTACTTAAAATCACTATTCCAGAGTGCTGGACACTTACCGGCATTTCTCTATATTCTGTTATTTATTTGTTTTCATTAATTTTGCTCCGATTTTAACTATTTTTAGTTTATTTAATTTATTGACATTTGTGACAACTTAATGTTTTTTATCCGTTGCCATGGCTAAAAGTGAAAGGTGCGCAGATGAGGTTGCGCACAAAAACGTAACGAGATCATTAATGTCATTCATCGATATATTCATATTCATATTTATTTACAAGAAACATGGTACAATAAAAAGATGTTACAATACATATGGTGCTCAAACATGATTCGCTAAATTAGCATGCAAAAATCAAATTATTTTATATTAATATTGTAATTGGTCACACTATTGTTAATCATTCCAAAACATTAATTCCATTTAAACATGTCAATTAATCGTCATATGTCATCACACACAAAATAAATTATAATTTTAGTCAAATTTACAATCATAAAACTTTAAATCATTTATTCCATTTACACATGTCAAATTATCAAGCAATTAAATATTATTAAATCACTACAGTAAATATATATCACATAGAATAAAAATTACAATCTTAATTAATTTGTCACTTATTATGTCTGGATTTAAACATAAAATTAAAATATTCCTCTACAGAGTAAAAACATTGTTCCTGCAACCATGACTTTATCGTCCTTCGAAAACGCGTTTTTGGAAGATTTAGAAACTCTGTTGGTAAAGCATTATATACCTTGATGCACATAGCTGTAGAATTTTTCAAATAAAGACTGGTCTTTGGTCTAACACGGGTAACGGAGGGTTCTTTGAGCTCTATTTATATCACTACATTTCGTAAATAAATTGCTATTAAATTTGACAAAGCAAACCAAACTCAAAATGTACATACAATATAATGGTAAAATACGTAACCTTTTAAAGTATGGTCTACATGACTCATCTGGTGCTAATCCGTGCATGGCTCTAATACACTTCTTCTGTGCAATAAATGCCCTATCAGCATCTGTACTGTTACCCCAAAGTAGAATGCCATAATCAAGCGTAGGATAAATATAACCATAGTAAGCTGTGATTAATGTAGAGTGTGATGTTGTTTTTCTGAGTCTACTGAGAAGGTAAATGTAACTATTTATCTTCGTACAAATCCTATTGACATGAGCCTTCCAGTTAACATGGTTGTCTAGTATTATTCCTAAAAATTTTGCTTCGTCTGTTTGTTTTACAAGTTGTTTATTATAATATAAGTTGAGGTTATTAGTCAAAGTACCGTAATTAGCAAATTGTATGTAACATGTTTTTTCTATATTAATATATAAATTATTATATAATGTCCATTTAGAAATATCTTGAATTGTATTATTAATATTTGATTCATATATATTATTTTTAGTTTCCTTGCTAGATGTCACAAGAACTGAAATGTCATCAGCAAAAAGAACGCATTTATCTGATATGGCACCAGGAAGGTCATTTATATAAAAATTGAAGAAAATCGGTCCAAGTATCGTCCCCTGCGGAACGCCAAACGCATTGACTCTTTCTTGGGATTTATATTTGACTACAGTTTGAGTTCTGTCAATATTAGCTATTTCAACATACTGTGTCCTGTCTTTTATAGATTTTACTCCTCACATTTTTCTCATACCGGGCCCCTTATATATGCAAACCGATTCTTAAGGAGTAAACTCCAATAACTTCATAAATATTCAACTCTAAGCATTAAAAGTTTCCACAAAATAAAGTGATTCGTTACCCATTCAGTGTTTGACCACAAACGAGTTATTTTTAGAGTTCCGTTTATAACTCTAACCAGTTTCACCTTTTCGACACTTTATACAACTTGATACCTATTTCCACGCCAGGTTATTAAGCTCCATTGTGTTCTATGTATAGCTGTTTCAACTAGCGGTGGGTCGTTCTCAAATTTTCTGACGACGAAACGCAACCGTTTTCTCTTAAACGAAAACTAGTCCTCGAAACGGTTCTCGTTCGCAACTGGTTGGGTGACGCAACGAAACGACAAGCGACGGTCGAACGAATGTAACGCAACGAAACTGAACTAAATGAAATCTTGTTAACGTTCGTTTCGTTGCTGCGAACGAGACGACGAAACATCGAAATAAATGTAGTGTTATACGATAATCGACTTTAAATGTTCTATAATAAAGATTATATTATTGTAAAATCAAAGCTGAATTATCATAGAACGAAAGGGCCTCATGTCATTGGGTTCTATTATAGACTGTATTTTCTTTATCATAACATATTGGCGTGCAGACAATCCGAGGACTAGTTGTTCGACGAAGACTGCTTTGATCCGAAACTTAAAACGGTTCTATCGTCGCGGAACACAAAACGGTCCTTGAAACCGGTTCGTCTTTAGAACGCTCACACCTAGTTTCAACGAAAAAAAAAGCTCCAACTAAAAAGATAAGAAAATGAAATAACGAGGAAAAATTCCCCCATTTCCAAGCTTGTACTCTACAATTCTAAATCATTCATTAATGGACATCCTACGCTGATTTACTTTTACAGATTTGGCAGAAATACCTTTTCGAAAACTTTTTTGATCTCAATAAAGAGAAAAAGTTAAATTGCCCTCCGGTTCTTCCGTCAAACGATGTAATTCGAACGAATCAACACTTTTTAACTCCTGGCGCAATTGTCTCAGTATTTTATTTCAAAATTAGGTCAGATTTCTAAAGGTTTCTCCTTCTTCCTCTGTCACTGTCCTGATTATAGGCTTCAGGATTATGGTACGCCTACGAAATTAAATATGTCAGCGAATGGCGTCTCAGTCGCTCCTTCGAAACGTTAAACCGACAACAAATGTCATCAGTCAGTGTACCATTGCTTTGTGAAACGTCAAGTAATGACAGTGACAGCTGTCATCACTTGGGAGTGGTCCATGCTAAGGGTTGTATTTAAGGGGGTAACGCTTCATTGGAAGGGGCATTCGGCATTGGGCATTCGGCATTCAGACGTGAGCCGCGATAGTGAACGGACGTTAGCACAGAACTCTCCGCGCTTCACAAAGCAATCCGTTTGTACCTTGGCAATCATAACTGATTTTGTAAAGTAATAAGAAGATTCAAATTAAACGTTAGCTTGGTCACTAGACTACAGTTTTATTTTCGGGAAATATCATTGAATAACCAAGATGGCGGATCAAGATGAACCACGTGGCCAACCGCCTATATACCGCTCGCCCATCCGACAAATATGTAACCTGGAGTATCCTTTAATCGTCCGCTATTATTTTTTTTTGCCTAAACAGTAGGACACGGCATTCCTAAACTTTGTTAAACCAGTTTTTTTATATAGTCATAATTTTTATATTATTTGCATTTGTAATCCAAAGTTTCTTTATGAGTTACCTCAATGAAGTTATTTTTCAATTTGACGACTCTGTATATAAAACAGGGAGAAAAAAACAGCCCTTGCTGAGTTTCTTGCAGGTTCTTCTCAGTACAAGGTCTCCCGCCGTAGATTTGCGAACCGATGGCGTAGCTTTTCGACATTCACAAGTGCTTGTAACAGCCTAGACTGAATAAACCATATTGAATTTTGAATTGATTTTTTTTGAATTTTGATTTTCCTAATTAAACCGCATTTCTCCATATTGTAGTTAGTAATAATATCAAACGAGATATTCAATGTGAGAATCTGAGATTAGTATCAATAAAATAGAAATATAACCTACTGACGGAAGGCTAGACGGATGAAAGTATTATCGGATAGCGAAAGATAATAAAATCTTTGATTCACTCACTAGATAGAGCGTGGTAGTGCAGATGTCGTCGAAAAAAGTATCTCCCACCTGGTGGGGTCTAAATCGTTTCCCGTCACTTAGTATTCAATAAAACGCTGACCGATACGCACGACAACTACCGTGTTGAAATTATTTCAAAAGAGTAGCGAGATAATATTAAACATCAAGAAGCTTTTTTATCTCTTCTTTCAAATATTTAATACTTGTGAAAGTATTCATTTGACATTGTGGGTTACCTATAATGCGAAGACATGGCGCTGCCTTGCAGCTTAAGAATGGCTAGAAGAATTTCAACGCAGGCATCAGGGCCGCGGTAGCATAATTGGTCGGATTGCGAAGGGTGCGGGTTCCAGTCCCGCCTGCTGCCTGGTCCGCGTTGCTTTTTTTCTAGTTATATTTTCTTTGAATTTAAACATCAAGCAGTTACATGCTAGAAAATAAAAATTATAATTATCTTGAATATATTTATTTTTAAATTTGATTAAAGTATTATCTTTGTGGTAATTAATGTTACAAACATTGAAAAACATCAGAGCTGTGACGTGTAACATTCCTCGCAAAAAACTACAGACAATTTACTTTTCTTTATTGTTTTAAACCTAAGTACTCTTCATTATCAACGATAAATGATAACACTTTTATGAAGAGTTGTATTATTACATGTCTGTGATGTATTCTAGCAACAAGGCAACAGTGATAATTTAAAACACTTATTATAGGGTTATAAAAAAAGCTATTATTTTCGCTTGTCACCGAGTAATAGAGACGAAGCAAAAATGAATTATAGAGCCATCAATAATGTTGAAGTTCCTTTAGAATAGGCTTCTATACGTTGTCATTAATGTTTACGATCCTATGATAGCCACCCTGAAAACAGATCTTTAACGTCCAATCATACTTAAATGTGCTTGTGGCGTTGGAATCCGATACGCGGTTTCGTTTTGCTACGCAGCTACGTAACGTAGCGAACATTATATTTTCGTAACGTAGTATAATATTCGCCGTAGAATGTCGAAGGGTTCGTAACGTAGTCAAATATCTATGAAAAACGTAGCGGAGTTTGCATAACGAAGTCAAATATCTATGAAAAAGGTAGCGGAGTTTGCGTAACGTAGTCAAATATCTATGAAAAAAGTAGCGGAGTTAGCGTAACGTAGTCAAATATCTATGTAAAACGTAGCGGAGTTAGCGTAACGTAGTCAAATATCTATGCAAAACGTAGCGGAGTCTGCGTAACGTAGTCAAATATCTATGAAAAACGTAGCGGAGTTTGCGTAACGTAGTCAAATATCTATGAAAAAAGTAGCGGAGTAAGCGTAACGTAGTCAAATATCTATGAAAAAAGTAACGGAGTTAGCATAAGTGTCGCCGCACACGGGCCACCAACCACAACCACAAAACGCCGCCACCGGCATATTTCTTATAGTTTTCATACATTTTATATAGACTCGCCACACACGGTACGCCGGTGGCCGCCACACGCTACAAATCGTCGTTGCTCGCTTCTTATGGCCTGCACCGGCCACTTAATGCGCCGATACAAAACGCCGCCACACGTCACTCGCGCGATTCCCCCCTCTCTCCCTTACCTTAGCCGGCCGCTGTCGTACGCTTCAGCCACTTTAGTAGCCGCTTCTAGCTTCTCGTGGCGGCGTTTGTGGCTGTGGCGTGTGGCCCGTGTGCGGCGACACTAACGCTCTTTTATATTCAGCAGTATGCCGCTCATGAACATGTTGTATGCAACATGTTCTCGAAAACACAGACCATTGGTTCAGCGAGGAGGGGCGTTCTCAAGTCACAGCCTTATTACTCAAAATCAAAAATCATTTATTCAGTCTTGGCTGTTACAAGCTATTGTAAAAGTCGAGAAGCTACGACATCAGTTCGCAAAATTACGGCGGGAGATCTTGTACTGGGCTGCTTTTTTCTCCCTGTACTATTATTACAGAGTCGTCAAGTTGAAAAATTACTTCAGAGATAATTCTCTAGTCACTTTCGATTATATAGTTAGAATATAGTTATATACTATAAGTTCTATAGTGAGCTTCATATTTTTAGTAGGTTACTATATAGGAAGCGGCTTCAGGATACCACATTATTGTTATGAAAAATGTCTAATACCATTACATTACAAGAAACACTATGTCCACGCATTACGATCATTAAGATAATCATTAATTTTATAATAGCCCAGCCCGTCATCACTTCAGCCGTGCGTTTCGAGACAAACACGCTTTTTTTATTATTTTCGATTTTAGGTTACATTTTTTTACATATCAGCCAAACTGCTATAACAGTTTAGCAGTAGTTCTTGTAGATTTAATCACTTTTTTTTTAGGGACTTTTGGACCAAAATATCCATACCAGCCCCATCGTAACCTAGATTTAATCACAAATACTTAAATATAACCAAATATACTTCTTTTAATATACACCGTGAGTTTTTTGTTACCTGAGAAACTTTACCAGCTAAGCCAGACAAAGATTCAGCTTATATTTCCGTGTTTTTTTTTATTCCATCATTTCGAAAAAAGGCTCCACGTTAACTCACAATTTCTGCAATTATGAAAGTAACAATTTTAATTGTTATAAATTGTTATAATTTTTATTATTTTAAAGCATGTAACTGCTTGATGTTTATATCTAAAGAAAATATAACTAGAAAAAATTCCACGCGGACCAGGCAGCAGACGGGACTCGAACCCGCACCCTTCGCAATCCGGGCGAATGCACTGACCAATTATGCTACCGCGGCCCTCGCGGATCGCGTCGAAATTCTTCTAGCCAGCCATTCTTAAGCTGCAAGGCAGCGCCATCTCTTCGCATTATAGATAACCCACAATGTCAAATGAATACTTTTACAAGTATTAAACATTTGAAGGAAGAAATAGCAATTGTAGTTATAATTTTTATTATTTTAAAGCATGTAACTGCTTGATGTTTAAATCTAAAGAAAATATAACTAGAAAAAAATCCACGCGGACCAGGCAGCAGACGGGGCTCGAACCCGCAAACCCTTCGCAATCCGGGCGAATGCACTGAAAGTTGCGGGTTCGAGTCCCATCTGCTGCCTGGAATTTTTTCTAGTTATATTTTCTTTATGTTATAAATTGATTCAAATAGAACTACTTTTCGGATCCGTGTAATTTAAACGGATAATATTAATTCCGTAACAGGAACGTTACTTAAAAATATCTTTATCTTTTTGTATGGGGGTGCAGTGCGTTTGCTGTTTATAACTGTTCGCAATATGTTGATTTACACGATTTTAAGATTCTCGCGTAATTCTCAAAATTCTCGGCTTTTAGGTAACATGTAAAAAAACTTTTCATATTTCTAGCTTCG
The DNA here is from genome assembly GCA_902850365.2 of Chilo suppressalis. NCBI lineage: Eukaryota > Metazoa > Arthropoda > Insecta > Lepidoptera > Crambidae > Chilo > Chilo suppressalis. Next base: position 29,169,510 of record OU963901.1, on the reverse strand, counting down.
AGATGAAGACAATATGTTTTGTCTTGTAACAGCTAATTTATCTAAAATTCTATTAGCGAACAAAAACTCCGGCAGGCTCTCTCTTTATTTGGCGAACGAACAACAAAACAAAAAAAATTGTGTGTGTCAGCTCCGACGCACGACTGGAGTTTACTCCTTAAGTTCGATAGTCTAACCAGACCCAAAAAGAGTTTATTTAACTTAAAAAAGATTGATACTGTATGAAAGGGTAAATTAACAAATTAATGAAAATAATATACATAAATAAATATATATTTATTCATTTCATATACATTTATTATAACTAATCGACGAAATATTTTACATTAAACTTTTTACAATAGTCAATTTCAGATGTGCATAAATATATCATTAGGAATGTTGATAAATTATGTAATTATTATTATCAGACTATTATCATTTTTTTAAATATTAATTAAATCAACATTGTCTGCATTAATAATTACAGTGACAAGTGGTTTATGGTTATTAATGTCAATCCATCGTCTTTGTTTGTCAAAGTTGTGCGACATAGGATGCGCACCAAAAACGTAACGAGGCCATTCATCGATAGATTTTACTCCTCACATTTTTCTTATACTGGGCCCCTTATATATGCAAATCGATTCTTAAGGAGTAAACTCCAAAAACAATTAGAAGAAAACATTCTTTACAAGGTTTAATTTATTCAAATTGTTTACAATATTCTCTATCTATAGCATACGTAAGAATCTGAGGTCTAAGCTTGAATTCATCATTTAAATCTAAATCCGCGTGGTTTTCTTCTTGTATTTTATTTACATTTAAACATCTAGCAGTTTAATACTTAAAAAATATAACTATAACTGCTATTTCTTCTTTCAAAGGTTTCATACTTGTAAAGGTATTCATTTGACATTGTGGGTTTCCTACAATGCGTGGAGATGACGCTGCCTTGTAAAGGTATTCATTTGACATTGTGGGTTTCCTACAATGCGTGGAGATGGCGCTGCCTTGCAGCCTAAGAAATACTAGAGAAAATTCGACACGGGCAATCAGGGCCGTGCTAGCATGATGGTCAGTGCATCCGCCGGAGTTTGCTACTCCACGTGGAATTTTTTCTAGTAAAATTTTCTTTAAAATCTATCTTTTCTAATCTATTATCCTGTATATTATATCCCTCAGAAAATAAGTAATGTCCGGTAGGCACGGGATCTTGGACTAAATGAATAATATGTTATTATAAACTTCGTTATATAGACTCTATGTTCTTTCGTTGCAAAAGAAATATATAAAGTGGTTAAATACAAATTAGGTTCCTCATATACATAATTGTTTATTAATTTAATTCTTTTGTAATTTTTATCTTTAAGACTGTATATTGCGATACCCTGACAGGGTTCATGTTAGGTACTATAAGCATTTCGTAACCATCTATGTAACCACATGAGTGCAATAAATTGAATTGAATTAAATTAAAATACAACTTACAAGTTTAGTATTGTTACAAGTTGACGACCTACGTGGTCGAGTGGTTTGTACGCCGGGTTTCATGGTGTCGCTGACTCGAGAGTTCCCGGGTTCGAATCCCGGTGGGGGTAGATGTTTGTGTGATGAATACGAGCATTTGTGCTCCAGTCATGGATGTTTAATCTTAATATATATAAATCTTGTGTCACAATGTTTGTCCTCAATGGACTCCTAAACCACTTAACCGATTATAATAAAATTCGCACACCAAGTGCAGTTCGATCCAACTTGAGAGATAGGATAGTTTAAATCTCAAATTATAGTCGCAATTTTAATTTATTGCAAATTATTACTTTTGGGCGGTACGAAGTTCGCCGAGTCAGCTAGTATTTCTATATAAATATACTTATATACGTACTGTATATGTATTTTATCCGTTACCCTAGCATCCCATAACACAAGCCTTACAGTGCTTACTTTGGGGCTAGGCTAATTGGTGTGAGTGTTGGATTTTTTTTTATTGTACAAAACAGAGCAGAGTGGGTTTCAATTAGTGAGCGGTGCGGCGGGGAAGCAAAGAAAAACTGTTCCGTGAAATCCTCATTTTGAACATTATGTTTCAGGTACAGTTGAGACGAGAGAAAATGAAGATGAAAAGGCGAGACTTGAAAAACATTATCCCTTGTACGTACTTTCCTATAATCTCTTATCTATTAGACAAGTCCGTCCGTCCGTCCGTGGTGCTGTTTCAGCGGCCAAACCGTAAGAGATAGATAGATAAAGAGAATGTTTAAGTTATAAGTTGAGAATAGTCTGATAAGACTACAAACCGGATGTGAGTAACGTAGCACTTCCGGTTTTCGAGAAATCACTTGATTTCTATTTCAAACGAAACCACACAAAATCTCCGAAGTTCTCAATTAATTAAATACATTTTTTTTTTGGTGAACATTTCGAGCCGTTACCGCCAAATTATCGTAAGCGAGAGTCGCTTACGATAATTTGGCGGTAACGGCTCGATTTGGTTCACTGGTTTGCTAGTTTTTGCTAATTTGATATTCTATTTTTATTCTTTCAGTAGAAGTCTGTTTATCAATTCTTTGTTTTCAACTCATAATATTGTCTTTTACCTTTTCATTGTTGTATTAATAAAACCCGTTTTTTGTAGTATTATATAATTATATTTCTCGATGTCCGATGACCTCTGTTTGTTTGTCTCCCTGTCAAATCGCTTTAAAGGGAGGTTCGAGAAATGGCAAAAAGCCACTTTTAGGGAGAGGAAGGAGGATTTTTGGGCACAACAGAATTCCCGCTTGAATAGGTTATTTGACAAGTTTTAGAAAACGATCTCGCGTTATTGACTAATGTTTACGGAGTCCGTAACAAGTGGATATTCATCATTCTATTGTGTATTTCAGTAAAAATAACCGTATCAAAAACTCCATTTTCAAGTTGCCGCGAAAACGTTTTTCTGGACAATATGGCATCTTACTAGTGTGTGACGACACACGACTGTTATTAAAACGTCAAACGATACAGTGTAATGTCACTTTAACCGGAAGTTTACTTGCGTGTGACGTCATTTTAGGCTCCGCCAATCCCAGGCGTTTTGGATCACGTGACAATAGATAAGAAAACTATTATCTTTAAAATTATGAATATTTTGTTTAGAAAAATAGTAAAAACCCCTGCCAATATTCATTCTAAACACAGATGCTAACAATTGGCACTTTATTTTTAATACTGTCAAATACCCTGTTAGAGCACCCGTCTGAGGTAGTAACCTCCACCTTACAGTAGACCGCAGTGAAATAACACTACTTTTTGGTGGTCTTCTGTTTCTGCTGGTGAATAAATAGGGTTCAAGGGCTTTTTTTTTTTATTCGGTAATAGGTAAGCGCTTGACCATAATTTGCCTGATGGAAAGCAATATTATGGTCTACGATGGAGCGCGCTTACTTAATAAAAACCGGTTCACTGTTGCTTTGAAGACCGCTAGATTGTAGTGCTCGGGGAACAAGGGCTCAGGCAAGGAATTCCACAGTTTGGCAGTCCGCACGATGAAGCTAGAAGCGAATCTCTCCTTTGCTTTCCATTTCCCTTGTTAGAAATGAGGAGCGGGCGAACAAAGCGGTATGATTACGCATCCGGTCAAACTACCTATTTTTACCAGTTCGGGGGGTTTGCTCCCGCTGAATTGGAATCTCAGTTAATTTTCAATCAAAACCTTCTAAAAAAATGTTAAAATTACTAAATTTATAAAGTGAAAAAACCACGCCAAAAGCTCTCTGTATTTATGTTATTCAGTTTTCTACAGCTCCTGTAAAATTTTGTTTTTTGAAGTGAAAACTTCTTTAGCGGCGTTGTACACTTTTTTGTATGGGTAAAGAATGTTAAACTCGCGTCAGGTTAGACACGTGGGCTGATCGCATCATGACACACAATAAAATTGGAAAGGTATATTTTACCGTATTATAAAAATAAGTCTCTATCTAGGACGTCCACGTGGCAGCTTTATTGCGAAGAAATGCATTTTTTTGACAATAGATGTCGCTAGGTGCGCTTAAATGTGATTCATGTAAGTTGATTTCTTTACAATAGATGTCGCTAGGTGCGCTTAAATGTGATTCATGTAAGTTGATTTTTCTGAGAGATAAACTTTTTTAAGGTAATATAAATTGTCATGTTTGTGTACGATAGCGCAATAAATAAATATTGTATTCTACCACATACATGATAGTACATTTTTACTGATAATTAAAGCAATTCGTGCAACATTATTCTTTAACCATTCCAAAATATCAAAAATGCATACCGTTAATATTCAAGTTTTCACTTCTGCCGGCACTCCCGGATTGCACCCCGTCGTTTATTATTTAATTATACCGTTTTGTTCACAACAGTTTCTCAATTATAATGATGCTTAAAAACTTTTGTTTCAGCTTCAAACAAACTAGAGGACTGGAGTTACAAGGGTAAGGAACCGCCAAGTATCATCGTAGTTACTGTGAGTGGGCCTTCCCGTACAGATTTCATTTATTTGGCTCAGCAACGGCGAAAATTACCTATTTCATATTCACGAACTTGGAATGCCAATTTGAAAAGCAATAATTAGGTCTTGCATTCGTAAGAGAGCCAGGGTGAATAGATTGCTTTGCGATATTTCATGAAATTAGATTTTATTATGTTGTTAATAACATCGTTATATTTTGCTTGTTGTCTTGTCTTTTGTATTCATCCGGGAGAAGTTTGGCGTTCTTTCCATTTCCGCAACGAAAATGAAAGACGACGAGTAACTTACGTTTACTTCCATTTCAATAAAAAAAAAACATGTCAATTATATATATTACTAGCTGTCCCAGCGAACTTCGTACAGCCATAAAAAATAGGGGTTGATGGTAGAAGCGTGAAAATTTAGGGTTGCATGTATTTTTGTATGATCATAAAAAAAATAAAAACAAATAATTTTTAAATCTAAAGAAAATATAAAATTCCACGTGGACCAGGCAGCAGATGGGACTCGAACCCGCACCCTTCGCAATCCGGGCGAATGCACTGACCAATTATGCTACAGCGGCCCTCACGGACCGCGTCGCTGCCTGGTCCGCGTGGATTTTTTTCTAGTTATATTTTCTTTAGATTTAAACATCAAGCAGTTACATGCTTTGAAAAAATAAAAATTATAATTTTAATTGCTATTTCTTCTTTCAAATGTTTAATACTTGTAAAAGTATTCATTTGACATTGTGGGCTACCTACAATGCAAAAAGATGGCGCTGCCTTGCAGCTTATGAATGGCTAGAGGAATTTCGACGCGGTCCGTGAGGGCCGCGGTCGCATAATTGGTCAGTGCATTCGCCCGGATTGCGATGGGTACGGGTTCGAGTCCCGTCTGCTGCCTGGTCCGCGTGGATTTTTTTCTAGTTATATTTTCTTTAGATTTAAACATCAAGCAGTTTCATGCTTTGAAAAAATAAAAATAATAACAAATAATTTTGTCTAAAAAAATTAAGGTTGGACCATTCTTAACATTTAGGGGGAGGAAAAAAGATGTTGTCCGATTCTTAGACCTACTGAATATGCATGTCGGAGGATGTGATGAATAGGGTTGATTGTTGAATGCCAAGCGTGAAAAGGCTATTGCTTACACTTTAAATAATTTTATAAAATCTTAATTTAATTTGATTTCAATTAATTAGAATTTTTGTATTGTTCAGTAACTTAGCAATTGAATAAAAGTCGCTAATAAATCATTTTATATCGCGTCCAATCAGAGCAGAGCACGTGCCTCGAGTGGGGTCGAGGCGCCATATTGATTTTCACAAGTGGGAGGTAGTTTTTGCGCATATTTAAAGGCGAGGAACAGATCGTAGCGGTCACACATTCTCGCTCCGACCGCGGACCGTGCGCCACGTCGCACCGCCGCCTCCCTGCTCCGTGCGCCCCGCCGCACAGCTGCCTGCTCCGAGTCGACTCGACGCGCCTGCGCTCATTCGTGAGACCCAAGATTGGACCAGTGGATACCTAGCGGTGTTAACGAAACTGGTCGGCGTAGCCCCGGTACGTCTCGAGCTCTCCTGAGCTCGGAAACCGGAAGACCCGATCCCATTTGCACTTGGGCCTTCCCAAGGGTGACGGTTGTTCCCATATTCACTAGGAATATCGGAACACATCTCTTTCAGCCTCAACCGACCCCCTGCCGCGGGCAGGGGAGTCCACCGCTGTCGTATAGGGAGTTAGGACCTGCGGCTTCACGCCACAGTCAGGGCACACCTACACACACATCACACAACAACCTACACAGACCTACACACTAACACATCACAAAATGGACATTACACAACAGGTACTGTCCCTCTTCTCCGCCCTCGGCCTCACCCTGGATGAGGCCGCCATCAGGGAGCTCGTCGCGAGAGCGCGCCCCATGCGCGACTCGCCCGCCAGCCCCTCCCCCGAACCCCCCCGCCCCGACACCCCCTGCCTCCCCGGGCCCTCGAGCGCGGGCAAGCGCCCCGCCTCGAGCCCGGTCTCGACCTGCGACTCTGACTCGACCATTGTGTCGGCGTCAGACGACTCCGTGTTCACCACTGTGGTGAGCAAGAAGAAGCGGCGCTCCAAGCGCCGCGCAGACACCGCGTCTCCAACGGCGCCCTCTGTCCCTCTCAGCCCTCTCACCCCTCTCACGGTCGCCCAACCGACCGCACAACCCCACACTACACACACCACAAAACAACACACTAGGTGCACCGCCGCACCTATCAAGGCAAAGCCGCCGCCGCCCGTCTTCCTGCGCGATAAGGCGCAATGGGCAAAGGTCGCGGACCTTTGCAAAACACACAGCATTCACTACACACAGGCGTCGAACACTGGTCACGCCATCAAAATCACCACACCCACAATCGACACATTTAGGAGCCTCACAAGGCTACTAACCACTCACACAATCCCTTACCACACATACGCCCTCCCCGAGGAGCGCAAAGTCCGCGCGGTACTCAGAGGAGTCCCCTTCGAGCTCTCCAACGAGCTCATTCTTAACGACTTAACCGATAAAGGCTTCCCAGCCGAGGCAGTGCACAAGTTGCACAGCCGGACTGGGAAGCAATACCCGTTGGCTCTTGTCATTTTGACCTCGGTCCCGGCAGCTAGGGACATTTTCAAAGGTCCCATCACAGTCTGTGGCCTCGACAATATCAAAGTCGAGGCCCCACACCGGCGAGGCACCCCTGGGCAATGCCACAGGTGCCAATTATATGGCCACGCAGCAGCCAACTGCTCGGCGGCCCCGAGGTGCGTCAAGTGCCTCGTACCCCACCTCACTAAGGAGTGCACCCGCACTCGTGACGCACCCGGGGCACCCGCATGCGTGCTGTGTGGCCAAGAAGGCCACCCGGCCAATTACAGGGGTTGCCCGCGGGCCCCACGCCCCAGGCCCAACACTCACACTCACACAAAGCCAACCACGGCTACAAAAACACACCCACCACCACCACCTAACACCACCACAAACTTCCCGGGGCTACCCAAGGCGGCCGCCCCTCGCAGCCCGGCGCCCCCGACAGCCTGGGGACCAGCCAGGGCCCGCCCAAAACCACACCCACCACAACACACCACACCAACAACACAAGCTAAGCCAGCCCAAGACGTTTCTCTGGCCGAGGACATGGCGCTTATTCGCTCCTCGCTCAAGAGGGTGAATATCGCCGAGATCCACACTCTCGCCGCGAAGCTCCGGCTAGCTAAAACACCACTTGAAAAGGCTATAGCTATAGCCGAACACCCCGAACTCGTTGCCGCGTTCGATTAATTTTTTCATTATAACACTGGAAAATAACCAGACTCCGAACACAAACAAAAACACTATACACAAAACACGCGGTGATAACTCAAACAAACACCACTGTTGTTTAAATTATGACCGCGCAAAACACTAACATAACAATCACACAACTGAACCCCGGGCGTACCAAGCCGAAAGGCGCTTCGCTTGTGTCATTTAATACGCGCAGCTTAAAATCCAACCTCAACGAAATTAAATTATTTTTGCAAGATAGGGAACCCGACTTTCTGCTCCTTCAGGAGACTTGGCTCAAACCAACTCAAATGAAGGGGCTGTCGATCCCTAAGTATAAATTAATCCGGAACGACGGTGCCAACGCGCGCGGCGGCACCGCAATTTACTATAGACGCAACCTACACTGCACACCTATACCCACTCCCGCGCTCACAAACATGGAAGCCACCATCTGTAGGCTGGCGATGACAGGACACCAGTCCTTAATCATCGCCTCAGTCTACATTAGATCAGGTACACACCCTCACCGCGCAGACTTCGAAACACTCACTTCATTAGGTACATCAGTCATAATGTTCGGTGACTTTAACTCCAAACACACCGACTGGACATGCGAGACCACCACCACCTCTGGCCGCAGATTACTACACATCACCGAGGAGCTTGGCTATGATGTCATATGTCCCTTCGCGCCCACCCACTACCCAGACAATGTACAAAACCGACCCGACGTCCTGGACTTCGCGATCCTTAAAAACGTGTCGCTTCGCCTCAGCTCGATCGAAACTCTCGACGACCTGGGGTCAGATCACAGACCGGTGTCTCTAGTTCTAGGTCCCCAAGACCCACTAGACGCCCCCGCGCCCCCTAAGAGGCTATTCACCAACTGGGACGGATACCGCTACGCTCTCGAGACCGCGTTAGACTCCCCCGAGTCCCCGTTCCCTAACTCACCGGACAGTCTCGACAGCACCGACAAGATTGACGAAACTATAGAGTCTTTAACTTTACTGGTGACCGAGAAGGCGAAGGAGAACTCGCGGGAGGTTGAGCTGCCAAAGCCCAAGCTCCCGCTGGCCATCCGGAACCTAATCCAAGCCAAAAACGCCGCTCTCCGGAGAGCCAAATTATACCCCACCCCCGAGTATAGGGCTACAGCTAATCGCCTTCAGCGACAAGTTAGGTCCCAATTAGCCGCTCTGAGACACTCCCGTTGGGAGGAACTCATGGCGGACATTACCCCATCCCATCTTGCGTACTATAGAATCGCGAAAGCGCTCCGTAGCGACGTCACCACTCACACCCCCCCGCTCACTCGCCCCGACGGCACCGTCGCCTTCGAAGACGACGAAAAATCTGAGTGTTTTGCAGACAGCATAGCGGCGCAATGCACGCCTAGTACGCAGGAAACTAACCCGCAACATATTCGCGGAGTGGAGGAGGAGGTCCGCCGGCGGGCCGCCCTTCCACTCACTGACAACCCCCTAGACCCCGTCACGACAGACGAACTCAGACAGACCATTAGAAATTTTAAGCAACGCAAGGCCCCGGGCGCCGACGGCATCTCTAATAAGGCGCTCAAGCATTTTCCCATCCAAATGCTAACCTTGCTTGCAATTCTCTTTAACGCATGTTTTGATCTGTGCTACTTCCCAGCCGCCTGGAAAGAAGCAATAGTGATAGGCATCCCCAAACCCGGAAAACCCGCGCACCTCCCCAGTAGCCATCGCCCTATTAGCCTCCTCAAGGCAATGGCGAAACTTTTCGAAAAAACCATACTGACCAGACTAAGAGAGCACCTCCTATCACCATCCGATCCTATTATCATTGACCACCAATTCGGCTTCAGAGCCAAACACTCCTGCCCCCAACAGATCCATCGCATAGTGGAGCACGCCCTAAGCGGCTTCCAACTTAATAAATATAAAACTATTGCAGTCTTCTTCGACGTCGCCAAAGCCTTCGACAAGGTTTGGCACGACGGATTAATCTTTAAATTATATCAATTAGAGTTACCTGACCGCCTAGTTAGGTTAGTAGCCTCTTTTCTATCAAACCGCACCTTCCGCTATAGATACGAAGGTTCACTATCAACGCCCCGCCCACTACGAGCCGGTGTACCGCAGGGGTCCGCTCTCTCCCCCCTGCTATACACAGCGTACACCAACGACATCCCTCAGACCAAGGGTGTCGAGCTCGCTCTCTTCGCGGACGACACGGCCCTCTACTCTAGAGGAGCCAGTACCAATCAAATCATAGCCAAGCTCCAACCGGCAATCACAACACTTGGGAATTGGTTCCGCGATTGGAGAATCGACGTAAATCCGGACAAAAGTTCGGCCATTTGCTTCGATCCCAAGCGCCGCACCAAAACCATACAACACGGTGCGCGGTCTCTGCGAATGCAAGGCATAGCAATACCGTGGCACCGCACAGTCAAATACCTAGGGATCACACTAGACAAAAAACTCACCTTCCGTGCACACATCACACGCGTAGTCGCGAACGCGCGCTTTTATATGAGTCGCCTCCACCCGATGCTCGGTAAATACAGCAAAATGTCACTTCGTAACAAGCGAACGCTTTACAAAGTTTGCATACGCCCGGTCCTCACTTACGCGTCACCAGTGTTCGCACACGCGGACGAAGCGATTTTGAACAAACTTCAAGTGCTTCAAAATCGCTTCTGCCGCATAGCCACAGGGGCCCCGTGGTACGTCCGCAACGCGGACCTCCACAGGGACCTACAACTCGACACAATTCAAACACACCTCACAGAGTGCTCGGAACGGTTCTTCAAAGCTGCAGAAGAGCACTCTAACACACTCATTAGATCGGCGTCGGGATACGCTCCACACACTCCATCTCGATTCAGGCCCCGCAGGCCCAAACACGCACTCACAGCCACACACAATAAACTCACGTGCGATCTCGCGGCCCTCCTGGCCGCTGAGGACGCGGTGAGTCCCCCCCGCCCCCCCGACACAGAGAGGTTCGATTCCTCTCAGTCCCCTCCCGTTTCAAGTGCACATCCGAGTGCACTTGTCCTCTAAGCGCATTTTGCGTTATTTTAAACTATGCACTAGTTTAAACTAACGCAGCGCCGCATCATCCCCCTCTCGGGGGGTGATCGCTTCAGATGAAGCTTGTAAGGCCCTTCTGGCCATAAGCATGAATAAAGGGTGTTTTTTAGTCAGTAGGAGTCTGACATAACCTTACAGCCGGCTGTAGGGTATCCATGAGGATTTCTCACCCTCTCCCCCGCCTGGGAGGAAACAAAAAAAAAAAAAAAAAAATCGTAGCGGTTCATTACTAGAAAAGTGATACGGTAGTTCAGTGAAGTCAGATTGGTACCTTGAACCCACTGCTCGGTTGTTACGTTATTTAAGTGTCCTTAGTGTAAAGTAAAGTCTGTGTGAAACATTTTTATTTTGTTTTTGTTAAAAGAACGTAATTAAAATTATACGAACAGTGATTGAGTGATTGTTTGGTTTTGTGCCTGTATCAAGCCCCAATGACGCCCACTAAGCCCGTGAACGCTAATGACAAAGTGAATAGTCGCTCTCCGACATGCATATAAAATTTCATGAAAATCGGTCGAGCTATTTCAGAGTAGTTTAATTACGCACAGCGTAACACGAGAATTTTATTTATAAGATTTCGTCGTCTTCGTCGAACGAGAGACCAAAATCTTATAAAATCGAGTTTTATTTTTTATTTATAAGATTTTCGTTCATATGCTAATGGTCATGCGCCGTTCTTACGTCAAGCTGCTAACGTCATCCGTCAACCCCCCAATGAGTGGGAACGATTGCATTGTTTTGCCGATTTCTCTTTTATTTTGTAAGAATACCCTACATAAACTATATATATTTGGATTCTCTATAAAATTTACTATAAAACAGTATTTACACAATGCGTCATGTCTATAATCTATTTAAATTACGTTACGGTAAACTCGGGAAAGATAAAAAAGGCGTTTAGATGGGTAAAATATACTCCATTTTCAAAATTATAAAATGTCCAGGTTTTTGGGTATTTACACATTCTATTATTCTATTATAACTTACCAAATAAAATCATAAAATACCATGCTCCCAAAATTTAATTTTACACTATAGCTCTCACAATCCACGCGCCAGATGCGTAAACAAACACGCGTTAGAAAATACAGGTGTCGGGTTTCAAGTAGGCGATAAAGTTAAAGAAAGCAATAATTTTAATTAGAATTAGAGGTTGGCGTTGCGATCCAGGAGGCTTACTATAATATCTTATTGCAGAACTCATTGAGTTCTCAATAAGAACTGATTTCGAACTCGATTCAGTCGAAGCCTAGGTTAGAATATTTCAACTAAAATGTAGTATCCGATTTGTGATGCCACATTCCTTGTTAAATTAAAATTTTATTGGAAACTAACCCATATTAAAAGGCGTTAGCAACTGACATAATTAGTACATTCTTCAACTACGTACCAACTCATATTAGACAGATTATAGCAATCTCTTAATCATTCATTCAATGAGGGTTTTTTGGAATGACAGGCACCAGGTGGCAGTACTGAGACGAAAGGTCTAATCATCCGTCAAATCGCATATGATCTCATTGTCTATGAATCTGGTTTATGGAGTTGGCGTTAAAAACTTCATACAAAAGACCTCACGTAACAGTGGCGCCAACTGGCGACGTAAATTTTCATAAACACCCTCATTGCGACTACATTACAAACTCCTCAATCTAAATTGAATCGGAAACCAAAAAAAGACAGTACAGATGGTAATCTCATGTACGTATTTCACTTTTCATGCCTACGCTTGGCAGTTGCATTAGGATTGTCAACTTTGGATTGTGCAGAAAAAAATCGTAGTAGTGGCATTCGTACGTATCTAGTTGTTTCATTTATTATCTATATATGTATATAAAACTCATAGACGACTGACTGACATAGTGATCTATCAACGCACAACCCAAACCACTGGACGGATCGAACTGAAATTTGGCATGCAGGTAGATGTTATGACGTAGGCATCCGCTAAGAAAGGATTTTGATCAATTCTACCCCCAAGGGGATAAAATAGGGAAAGAAAGTTTGTTTGAAACTTTGTCAATTTTAAACCGATCGGGCTGAGACTTTGCATGCAGGTATAAAAAGAATCATAGATGAATGTCATTGTGTATAATACAAGCCTAAGAACAAAAACTGTAGTCTACACTTCAGCTCTACACCGAAGCGAAGCGAGGGCGGGCCGCTAGTTCCTCCTAACCGTTTATAGTAAATGTGTGCCAGCTTCTGCCAATATTTGAGTGTTATCGGTACACACTAATTATCTATGATAATAATAAATAATAATATGATAATTATCTTTTTATCACTAATTATCCTTCAACCAAAAATTGGTTGGACGCATCTTCGTGGACTATCTGTAGATGATAACCGCCAATCAGCGTTTCATGAAATCAGGTGACGTCTGAAGGCACCAAAACTTTTAAGGACGTGTATGAAAAAAATGCAGAGGATTGTTTGTAAGATTATAGGGTTTAAAACAGCGAAATGCGAAATTACAGGTAGAATAATCAAATTGTCAAATTGTGGTTTGTGTCAAATACACAAATACACAAAAAATTAAAAGCATGAAGTTGGTCGCTTTAGCGACCAACTTCATGCTTTTACTTTTGTGTTTACCGCACATTAAGAAAATCTACCAACAAAATAGAAATAGAATCTCTATTTAGTGGGTGCTAACGACTGCATTGTAGAGGCCTATCAAAAGTATTTATTAATCTGGAACAACGGAACCAAAGCGCGATTCAGGAGACTACAGCGCCATCTCTTGACCATTGGTGTAGTAGAACCAAAAACCACATCTTTATTTTTCAATGTTACTTTTATGTTATTATTGTAATAAAGTAACAGCTATAGGTATTCATATTTATAATATTTATCCACATGTTTCTAGTTTGTATATTCGGAATACGTGTTTGAGTTTCATACAAGTGCAAATCACATATGTTCTAATAAATTATATTCAGTAGCGATTTTAATTGAATATTTTGATTATTTATTTATTTTTTCAAATTAAAACTGAACTTTATTGACTGTGTCCTTTTCCAGACTTTTTATTAATTTATTGTAATTAATTATTTGCATGCAATTAAAAACTAATTTTAAAGGATGCCAAAGAAGGATAACTTCTCACGCGCCTACATAAGTACACGCACCCATTTTTTATTATTAAATTGAATAGTATAATAAATACGCATTCGTATTAAAGTTGAATTAAAAATACTTTAGGGAAACATGGGCAAGGAGCAGAAAAGGGAATATCTTTAACTTGGTTATATATACCTGTAGCTACTTTACAATTCACACCGTTCGGTCGTCACTGCGGCGCATTCGCGACTGGTTGCCCACTGGGAGCCGCGCGAACTCGAGTGGCGTAGGTATGACACGCTTTCCGACCGTTTGTATGAAGATAGAATACTATATAGATAATATTACCGTGACCAAAGCTAGTTTTGTTTTAAACGTATTGTCTCTGTCTTCTTTTTAGCAAACAAAAGTGTCAGCATCAATTTTAAACCAGGTTTAACTTTAGTCAACGTTTTGGTAATACGACGGAATATGCTTAACTTTTTAATCACAAATTTTAATTTATATAATTAAACGACTGTTCAGTATTTGTTTCTTATGTAAACTTATCTATAAAAAAGATCTTTCCATCGGTATAAAGTGATAATGATCTTTGATCCGACAGATCAAGACAAATGGCTCAACACCTATCCAAAGTGCGGTGGAAGAGCGCAGTCCCCAGTGGACCTCCCGTACAAGGGACTGATAAAAGCCAGAGGCGCGAGGAGGCTGACCTTCAAGAATTACGACGTGAAACCTGTGCAACTCACGGTGGAGAACGATGGGAGAACTCGTGAGTAACAGATAAATTTTTAGGTTATTAATTTATAACCATTTAACATTTTGGAGGAGCTCGATGGCGCAAATGGTTAGCGCGTTCCGATGCGATCGTTGAATTTAAGCAACTTTCGCAGTGGTCGGTCGTTGGATGGGTGACCGAAAATTTACTATCTCGAGCTCCTCCGTGCTTCGGAAGGCACGTTAAGCCGTTGGTCCCGGCTGCATCTGCAGTCGTTAGTACCCACCAACCCGCACTGGGACCGCGTGGTGGGTCATGACCCAATCTCCCTATTCCATCCATAGGGAAGGCCTGTGCCCCAGCAGTGAGGAGATTAATAGGCTGATGATGATGATGAACCATTTAACTGCTAGATTTATCTTCTTCGGCGCTACACTCTTGACAGAGTGGTCGTGGTCGTTGCATCAGGATTGGTGGCGCGCTTTACAATACGCCGTCATTCCTCCCGCACTCAAGGGCGGATCCAGTTTTGGCGCCAGGGGGGGGTCATTATAGTCGTGGTCAAGTCACAGTGGGTACAGATTGTGAAGTGGGTACAGATGGGCCCAGCCCAGGGGGGGGGTTATGACCCCCATAACCCCCCCTCTGGATCCGCCCTTGCCCGCACTGCGGTCTTTCTCGCGCACTCGTGGAGTGGACCGTTGAGTGCCGCTTTTATCTGATCGGTCCAGCGCATTGGTGATCTGGCGCGCGCCCTTACGCATTGGCCACGTTGAGTGCCGCTTTCATCTGATCGGTCCAGCGCATTGGTGATCTGGCGCGCGCCCTTACGCATTGGCCACGTTGAGTGCCGCTTTTATCTGATCGGTCCAGCGCATTGGTGATCTGGCGCGCGCCCTTACGCATTGGCCACGTTGAGTGCCGCTTTTATCTGATCGGTCCAGCGCATTGGTGATCTGGCGCGCGCCCTTACGCATTGGCCACGTTGAGTGCCGCTTTTATCTGATCGGTCCAGCGCATTGGTAATCTGGCGCGCGCCCTTACGCATTGGCCACGTTGAGTGCCGCTTTCATCTGATCGGTCCAGCGCATTGGTAATCTGGCGCGCGCCCTTACGCATTGGCCACGTTGAGTGCCGCTTTTATCTGATCGGTCCAGCGCATTGGTGATCTGGCGCGCGCCCTTACGCATTGGCCACGTTGAGTGCCGCTTTTATCTGATCGGTCCAGCGCATTGGTGATATGGCGCGCGCCCTTACGCATTGGCCACGTTGAGTGCCGCTTTTATCTGATCGGTCCAGCGCATTGGTGATATGGCGCGCGCCCTTACGCATTGGCCACGTTGAGTGCCGCTTTTATCTGATCGGTCCAGCGCATTGGTGATCTGGCGCGCGCCCTTACGCATTGGCCACGTAGATGGGTTAAGCTAAGCGCCAGTGCGGATGACTTCTGCGGGCGCGGGTGGCATGCCACGTCCATTCAGTAGCGGCTACAGCGGCTGACTAAAGTGGACGTATTGAGCCATCCGGCTCTAACTAAAGTGATGCGTAATTTCCTTGAAAGCAGTTCGAATTTTATGCCGAATACTATACTATCATCATCATCATCAGCCTATTAATGTCCCCACTGCTGGGGCACAGGCCTTCCCTATGGATGGAATAGGGAGACTGGGCCATGACCCACCACGCGGGCCCACTGCGGATTGGTGGGTGCTAACGACTGCAGATGCAGCCGGGAACAACGGCTCAACGTGCCTTCCGAAGCACAGAGGAGCTCGAGATAGTAAATTTTTGGTCACCCATCCAATGACCTACCACTGCGAAAGTTGCTTCAATTCAACGATCGCAGCCGAACGCGCTAACCACCTGCGCCATCGAGCTCCTCTACACTATACTATACTTTTACCTAATTATTAGTAGTAAGGTATTATCTAACAAAACTTACTGTCCTGATCTGGAAAAAGCTGTTTGATTTCTTCCCATAGTCTTTTTATTACATTTTTATACTTGTGTTGTGTGCTTAAACGTCCATATAGGTGGTCGGTTTAATATTTGTGTAATAAATGCTTCGGTGTCCATAATAAAATGCTGCCGCTTGTGGATTCGTCCAACAAAAATTGTTTCGCTCTATCCGTCCCGCGCTAGCCGTTTTCAACCGCCCGAAAAGATGTCGTTTCACTGACGCATCTTCTCGGCATGAGATGTGGCCAAAGAAAGTGAGAATACGACCGTGTACGATGAAAGAAAGACGTTATTTGATAGACAGCTCCTGGTGGATTCTAGATTTATAAATCTAACAACAAAAAAATTATAGAAAAAGAAACACGCGCTCCAGTGGGCCAATCGCCTAACCAGATTGCTTTGGAAAACGTTATCGCTTACGATTTCATTTTGTTATTTCTAACCGCCGAAATACCTCACGCTCATTTTCTTTAACATTGTTATTACCAATGCATAAGAAAAAAAAAGAGCGCGAGGCATTTGAAAACCTCAGGGGGCTAGAAATAACAAAATGAAATCGTAAGCGATAGCGTTTTCCAAAGCAATCCAGTTAGCCGATTGGCCCCCAGGGGGCCATTTGCCTAACGGAAATGCTTTGGGAAACGCTAACGCTTTCGATATTTATTTGTTATTTCTGACCGCCGAAGGTTTTCAAATACCTCAAGCTCATTTTTTTAATATTGTTATTACCAATGCAAAAGAAAAAAAAGAGCGCGAGGCATTAGAAAACCTCAGGCAGGTAGAAATAACAAAATGAAATCGTAAGCGTAAGCGTTTTTCAAAGCATTTCCGTTAGGCGAATGACCGCCTGGTTTAAAAAAGGATCGTGCGGGTTCAAATCCTTTCTGAACGGATTGGATTGTAGACATGGGCGTTTTTGGTTTTGAACGCAAACGGATATTTATCGGATTTCAGATTTCAAAATCGATTTTAAAATCCGTTTTTAGATATCCCATTTCAGATGTGCCGAACTTAGCCAATTCACTAGTTTGTGTTATGATTTGGTTTTATTAGCTAACGACAATCACAAACAATTAATTGTAGGAAGCAAGGATACTCGTAGATTTTCGCGATTTTCCTTCATGCTTTAAATCTAGGCTTAGGACTAGCAGAAAAGTTATGTTTAGGGTTAAGAGTAAAACTTTTGCGGCGCATTGAAAAATCGGCTTTTATACAATGATTTCTTTTTACATATTTTTTTAGTATTTTTTTTCGTTTTTCTGTTTGTTTTTATTATTTTTCAAACCATTTACAAAATCAAACCTAATTACTTCAGGTTAGCGTCCAAAAATGTAAGGTGCTCGACTTTTGATGTTTTTAGACGACATATCTTTTCAGTGATAAATAATCCCACCTCAGAGAAGAGCAATAGATTTCCGTAAACAGCAAATCGAAATCGGACTTCCGAGCACGAAATCTGACTTCTGAAAACGAAAGCACGAATATCGAATCCGATTTACATTTGGATACTTGTGGTATTAGATCGCTAGCGTTTTGGTTCGGTTAGATTTCTGAAATCGGATTTTCTTGTTGAGAAATCGTTCGGTATCGATTTGTGTTTGAAATCGGATTTTGGATTCGTTTTGATATATCGGACGCATGCCTACTGGATTGTTATCTTGTAAATATCATTTTAGCATGGATTTTTTTGGTTAGCCTTTGCTAGACCAAAAATTGCGTTTGCTAGACAAAAAAAATCTCTTTAGATTGCGTTCCCACATAGCAGAATAATTTACTTAATATCGTAAAAAAGTTAAATGTAGGGCCGAACTCGATTATATTTTAATAAGCTGTGCAGGTGTGTCTTAAATACGAATATACTGTGTACATATTTTTAATTAAAAATAATAATAAATATTTCCCACACTTACACCAATTAGCCTAGCCCCAAAGTAAGCACTGTAAGGCTCGTGTCATAGGATGCTGGGATATCGGATAGGATACATAATATATTGATACATAATAAATTATATTTAAAAGAAAATATGTATAAACTTCCTTGACTTAGGGTACAAATGCTCGTATTCATCATACTAACGTATGTCACCGGGATTCGAACCCGGGACCTTTGAGTAGGCGTCGCCATGAAACCCGGCGTATATACCACTCGGCCACAGAGTAGTCATTAAAAAATGTATATCCTATGCGATGTTAGCAGAGCATTGAAGGTGCGTGATATAATGAGAAAGATAAATAAATAATATTGCCTCTTCTAATCATTCCTTCAAATCCGGGTTCATTGCACTTATCGAAATAACCAGCCCAAAAAGAATCAACAAGTAAGAACTACAGTAAAATGGTCTTTTTGACCGACCATAACAATCTTGTATTACATCATTTGTAACTTTTTGCGATGCTCAGAACCTATCTTATGCGAGTCCTAAAAATATCATGCACGCTGCTAGGCTTTCAAAAACTACCATGCACGCTGCAAAGGCTTTTACAAAATACCATGCACGCTGCTAGGCTTTCACAAAATATTTTATTTTTTTATTTTGTGAAATTATTAGATAGTGACAATCTAAATAAAAATCCAATTATTACAATAAAATATAAACATATGAAACAATCTATATCTTCCAATTATAATATATGTATTAGTTTTGTTCATATGGGAAGCGCATCCTCTCTTCTAATAACCAATTGCGTGCCCGACGGGGTCCATAATGCTCATATTTATATAAGTACCTACCCCACTGTACACATTATGGTTGCATTAAATGATTTGAGTTTGAGTTTGAAAAAACCACACACGCTGTTTGGCTTTCAAACAATTTTGTAATTGGGACATTCTATGCATTTGTTTCGCTCCCAGTCAAGTGTGGAAGCGTCATGACGTCAACCTGCTAGAGAGAAGATACATCTATTATATAGAGTGAAATATAATACCTCGTTTACATGCAGCGCGAGTAAGGAGGGAAGTGGGCATGACGAGTAAGTAAACACGATACTCGTCATGCCACTGCCATTGGCACTCGCGCTGCCCGGCGCTCCCCCGAAGAGCGGTTTTTTGTGCGGAAGTCAAAGGACCGGCATGCGGCAGCGCGAGTGGCAATGCGTGTTCATACTCTGCGCGTCGCTTAGTTCGCGCCACGCGCTTGGTGGAGAAAGACGTGAAATTAAAAATTATTAATTTATAAAGGACAATGCCAGAAGTTCTATAGAGGTTTAACCCACCCGATAAAAATGGTGTACACGAATGCGATAAATGACATTTCATAACTGTAATATTAGGAATGAAAATAGTAAAGTTGTAAATTCTCTAGAAGCTGTGGTTATTGAATAATATACTTACAAAGAGTACAATTATCATGCGTTTCTCGAGCTGCAATTTGATCAGAAAATTGGATTTTTATAAATTATTCAACAGTGTCCGTATTGTAGCTAATAGTGTATAAAGGACATGCCTTTGTATTCTATCGACACATAAATAACAATTTATGAATCTCAACATGGTTCTAAATCACAAACGACATTGTCGTCCAAATCCTTTTGTTTGACGGAAATGTCAATCAAAAGGATATCAATCCAGAATAACGTTTAGTTTCACATAGGTACTACTACATAATAATGTGTATGCGCATAAAAATACAAGGTACTTTAATCGTTAAACTTTTTTATAAACATAAATTAATTATATTTATAACCGAAATGCTTATTTTATCCATAATATTAAAAAAGAGAACGATATTTTTCGAAAACTTGACTGGCATTTTATTGTTTGTCGTGAAACAAAACGCATATGCCATGTTTTCGTTCTTCTCCTAACGGAAACAGTAGATACAAATAATTTTAATATTTATTTCGTATCCGCCGCTTTTACAAAGTAATAATTAAATCGGTACAAGAAAAAAAATCGTATATATTTTTTCATAAATTTAATATTACTGTATATGGTGGGTCAGAATCTGTCATTGTCATTTCGAATTTCGAACATAATTATGGATTGCAAAAAGACACAGCGCAGCCGCTATAATTACTTCGACGTCTGCCATTGCCGAAACTCTGAAGCGAAGTGAGAGGTAGGGCAGTATGTAAACACAGACTTCTCTCAATCATGCCGCAGCAATATTTAGGGAATTATTGCCGGCAACGCGAGGGGCAGCGGCATGGGCATAGTCTAAACCAGGTGTAAAAGGCAGTTTGTTGTTTGCTTGCAAAATAATTTCAACAAACAGATGTTCAAATAGTATTGTACAGAATGTCCAAGGAGAGTTATTGATTTTTAGTGTATTTAATTGATACGCTTAAACACCTCTCTGCCATCTTGAAAATCACTGCTACGATCTCGGCTGGCAGGTAGCGTGCGATTTGTGTCGGCGACAAATGAACAAAATTTCGGCGACACATGCCTGTGCACGAACCTTTATAAATTTGATTTGCAGTAGTCAATATTAAAGACCAAATTCGTCAGGTATCCAAGTTGTGTACGAAGGACCTTATAGATCTATGGATAAGTCTAAATCTGATGTAAGCCCTTTTCACGCGAAATGGCCTCCGGCTGTTTCTGTTTACGACGTGCTTGTAGGCTTTAGTTTCTGATTACCAATTGGCAATGCTCAATAATAAGATACCTCAATTTAAGTATCTCTGATGGGTGGGTGTATGACAAGTAAAGGTACAGTTCGCTTAATATTCTGATTGTACAAACCCTGTACTAATTGAGGGTTGGTTTCTGGGGGTTGATTGACAGGGCGTTTCTGAAATCAAAAAAATGGGTGCATGTACTTATGTAGGCGCGTGAGAAGTTATCCTTCTTTGGCATCGTTTAAAATTAGTTTTTAATTGCATGCAAATAATTAATAATTACAATAAAATAATAAAAGGACTGGAAAAGGATAGTTAGCACAGTCAATTAAGTTCAGTTTTAATTTGAAAAATTAAATAAATATTCAAAATATTCAATTAAAATCACTACTGAATTTAAGTTATTAGTCCATATGTAATTAGCACTTGTAAGTAACTAAAACACGTTGTGTCTATATAGAAACTAGAAACATGTGGATAAATATTATAAATATGAAAACAGTGATCAGAGGCGACGAGCGTGCCAACATTGTTTTTGACAACGCGATCATCTTATGGAGCTCCGTGGATCGTTATTATTAACCACTAAGTGGTTAATAATCCACCATTATTAGACACTAACATTCATAACGCGCCCGCGGCCAACTTCATGGTGTTACTATTGTGTTACAGTGATGCGCGCGCATCTCGAAATTTCACTCACATGATTTTTTCATAACGCGCCCGCGGCCAACTTCATGCTGTTACTTTTGGGTTACAGTGATGCGCGCGCATCTAAAAATTTCACTCTCATCATTTTTTCATAACGCGCCTAAAGAAGTGTATAACTTCAAAAAAAAACTGGTACCCTGTTTCCACAGATCGCGGTGGCCCAATTTATTCGCAATTTTGAACCTGATTCATCTATCATAAGTATATACATAAAA
This sequence comes from Chilo suppressalis, assembly GCA_902850365.2. Taxonomy (NCBI): domain Eukaryota; kingdom Metazoa; phylum Arthropoda; class Insecta; order Lepidoptera; family Crambidae; genus Chilo; species Chilo suppressalis. The sequence continues at coordinate 29,147,448 of OU963901.1, read as the reverse complement.
TAATTTCTACAGCGCGATTTAGAACATAAACCCAAACATTTGACGTATTTTATTAGTACCATCTTTCGTAACCAAATGGTACTAAATACATATCAAAACCAAAATAAACATTGTTTAAGCTTGAACACTGATCAAGTTTTATTTAATGAGTGAATTTCGATGGTCGCAATGGCTAGAAAGCTCGGTATGCTATCGTTATGTTGAGCGACTGTCACAATGGTTGCTCATAACCATGTTCCAGAAATGTCGCCATCCATTCACTCGCTCTGGTGCATCATCATCATCATCATCAACCCATGTTCGTCCACTGCTGGACATAGGTCTCCCCTAATGCACGCCACTGCTCCCGATTTTGTGTTACTCTCATCCAGCCCACTCCAGCCAGCCTACGAATATCATCATCCCATCTTGTCTCAGGGCGTCCTACACTACGTTTACCGAGTTGAGGTCTCCACTCAAGAACTTTACGGCTCCAACGTCCATCAGTTCTGCGGCTAATGTGACCAGCCCACTGCCACTTCAGTTTGCTAATTCGGTGGGCTATGTCGGTGACTTTGGTTCTCTGCCGGATTACATCATTTCTGATGCGGTCCTTCAGGGATACTCCGAGCATAGCCCTTTCCATAGCTCTCTGAGTGACATCTGGTGCATGTCAAGGCCCAATCTACGTTTTCGATCCATAGACATGGACTGTATCCTAAAGGTGAGGACAGCAATAGGTTCATGACGATGATGAGATTTTTTTTACTAAAACCCCTTTTGACTCCATATTTTTGGAAGTAATATAAATTCTATACACAACTAGCTGACCCAGCGAACTTCGTACCGCCATAAAAATTGGGTTTGATGGTAAAAGGGTGAAAATTAAGGGTGGACCCATGTATTTTTAAATGCCAAATAATAATAAAAAATGTCCCAAAAAATAAAAAAATAATGTTAGGGGTGGACAACACTTAACACTTAGGGGTATGAAAAATAGATAGTAGCCGATTCTCAGACTCACTGAATATGCATATAAAATTTCATAAAAATCGGTCAAGCCGTTTCGGAGGAGTATGGTAACTAACATTGTGACACGAGAATTTTAAAAATAAGATTATGCAGTACTCAGATTCCATTACAATACCAACAACAAAATGATACCTCATAATTATCGTTAAGGAGTCATGAAGACCACTATATCAGTCATTCATCATTATAATATTCAAACGATTCATCAGACATTGCTTCCTGACAGACGACCAGGCGGTCGAATGGATAGATATAGTTGATTGTATTGCGGTTCTTCATTATAAGATTCTTTGTGTGCGGAACGGAAGAGAAATGACCTCTTCGAACAATATTGATACGGCAGGCGGAAACCTGAACAAAGCAAATGAATATGTATGTCGCCGCAATCTCATCGCACCATTCTGTCCCCACCTTAGATTGCAGTACAAATCAGGGGTAGAGGAGTGGGCAGCTTGGGAAATGTATTTTCCTTTTGTTGTCCAATAAAGGTATTGTACTATTATAACTATATAGTAATATAAGTTATTTACGGGATTGTTACCATGTACCTTGTTTTTAGCGAGTTTCCGATATTTCGGCACTGTTGCAAGCGCCATGATCACGGAGTAACTGAAGTAATTGCGCGTAGAAGAATGTGAACAGTGGTACGGGTATCGAACGCAATAAAAGACTTCGTCGGAGGGTAGACCGATATGTCTGCCAATAACAGCCTACCCGCAATTACTTCAGTTACTCCGTGATCATGGCGCTTGCAACAGTGCCGAAATATCGGAAACTCGCTAAAAACAAGGTACATGGTAACAATCCCGTAAATAACTTATATTACTATAATGTTAGTGACCATGTAAGTTTAAAACAATATATTATTATAACTATAGTTATGTCGTTAAGGCGCAGGGTTGCCAGGACTCCGGATTTTACAGGAGATCTCCTGTTTTTCTGAAATGTCTTCTATTCTTCTGTTTCTCAACATGGATCTACTGTTTCGATAATATCTTTGATTATTTACGCACTAGATAGAGCGTGGTAGTGCGGATGACGTTGAAAAAAGTATCTCCCACCTGGTGGGGTCTAAGTCGTTTCCGGTCACTTATTATTCAATGAAACGCTGACCGATACGCATGACAGCTACCGAGTTTCGTGTTGAAATTATTTCTAAAAATACCGAGTAGCGCGAACAAATTTAGCATCAAGCAGTTACATGCTTAAACAATAAAAATTATATCTATAATTTCTATCTCTTCTTTCAAATGTTTAATACTTGTAAAAGTATTCATTTGACATTGTGGGTTACCTTTAATGCGAAGAGATGACGCTGCCTTGCAACTTAAGAATGGCTAGAAGAATTTCGATGCGGCCGTCAGGGCCGTGGTAGTATAATTGGTCAGTGCATTTGCCCAGATAGCGAAGAGTGCGGGTTCAAGTCCCGTCTGCTGCCTTTCTTTTTTTCTAGTTATGTTTTCTTTAGATTTAAACATCAAGCAGTTACACGCTTAAAAAATAAAAATTATATCTACTGTTTTTCTTAAATTGGGTGTTGTTAAAACATATTAACAAGGTTACCTACATTGTATTAAAAATGTGGGTAACCTTTTAAATATGTTTTTCTAACAAAAACGAACAAGCTTTGAGGGGCGGCAGAAGCCATAGAAACGCATTCGTTACTGGCCTATATTTTGATTTCCTTTACCAATTCTAGGGCAGGGGGAGGTGTGCAAATTTAAAAAAATATGCCCCTGCATTTACTGTTACTTGCAGCTCTTTCCATACATCTACTATTTTTGAAGTTATACTTCTTTAGGCGCGTTATGAAAAAATGATGAGAGTGAAATTTTAAGATGCGCGCGCATCACTGTAACACAAAAATTAACAGCATGAAGTTGGTCGCTTTAACGACCAACTTCATGCTGTTACTTTTGTGTTTACCGCACATTAAGAAAATCTACCAACAAAATAGAAATAGAATCTCTATTTAGTGGGTGCTAACGACTGCATTGTGAAGGCCTATCAAAAGTATTTATTAATCTGGAGCGCGATTCAGGAGACTACAGCGTCATCTCTTGACCATTGGTGTAGTAGAACCAAAAACCACATCTTTATTTTTTGTAATAAAGTAACAGTTATAGGTATTCATATTTATAATATCAAAAGTATTTATTAATCTGGAACAACGGAACCAAAGCGCGATTCAGGAGACTACAGCGCCATCTCTTGACCATTGGTGTAGTAGAACCAAAAACCACATCTTTATTTTTTGTAATAAAGTAACAGTTATAGGTATTCATATTTATAATATTTATCCACATGTTTCTAGTTTGTATATTCGGAATACGTGTTTGAGTTTCATACAAGTGCAAATCACATATGTTCTAATAAATTATATTCAGTAGCAATTTTAATTGAATATTTTGATTATTTATTTATTTTTTCAAATTAAAACTGAACTTTATTGACTGTGTCCTTTTCCAGACTTTTTATTAATTTATTGTAATTAATTATTTGCATGCAATTAAAAACTAATTTTAAACGATGTCAAAGAAGGATAACTTCTCACGCGCCTACATAAGTACACGCACCCTTTTTTTTCTGTAACGCCTCCCGATTTTTTTAAATCGGACTTGGAAACACGGGAAAGGTGGCATTACAAGGTGAATTACTGCAGCTGCCAGCAAAAGAGACTTTGACCGACGAATGTGTAAATCTGGGCATAGACGAAGCCAAAGATATTATAATGCGATTCAACTAAGAATAGGATCGACAGGGCGCCATATTCTGACGTCATAGCTGTCAATTCCAACCAAATATGTAGAGTGAGCAAAAAAATGTTGCTATTTAATGAAACTTATTTACTAAGATTAAGTGAGACAAAACATCAGATTTTTTAATAAAATTAATTTACTTAGGTTGAGAAAGAACAAATCGATTTTTAATAGTATTTCTTTATTAAGACTGTGTGCAAAAAAAAACATTAATAAGAATCTAGCTCTTCAATTTCGCTCAACTCTGCATTACCGCCGGAGAAGTTATGAATAATCATGCAGGTCACATACGAACATGCATCCTATATGTAAACGAAAGTTTTAAATCGAGTTTTTGAACGCAACATAAAGTGACATTTGGTTGACAATTTAGGTTATCAACCATTCATAGCCAAAGAAAAAGCAACTAACATTAATTATCAACATTTGTTATTATTTGTTTAAAAATGTTTGGTTTATATTCTAGAATCAGCTGGGTGCTAAAAAAGTGTTCCGAGTTTTTTTTTTTTGCAAACCGTACTTTTCAGGCGACATTTGACAGAGGGAGGTCATTGGCTTTCCTATTCTTATTTGAATCGCATTATATATTCCATGTATGATACAAAATTTCAACCAATATTTTAATAAAGTGTCGAGTTTGTCTTTAACATTGCTTTTGTGTCAGTCTTATAACGGGTTGGTTATCTCTACAACAATATCAACGCTGCTACGATTTGCATAATTATTATTTGCATATAATTGTCTTAGCTGCCTATGCTCAGGTAACGACGTCCATTTCCCTATTTTATCAATAGTATTCTAAGTGAGGAACTCGACGGGGCAGGTGGTTAGCGCGTTCGGCTGCGATCGTTGAAGTTAAGCAACTTTCGCAGTGGTCGATCATTGGATCATCATCATCATCATCAGCCTATTAATGTCCCCACTGCTGGGGCACAGGCCTTCCCTATGGATGGATCCCCATGACCCACCACGCGGGCCCAGTGCGGATTGGTGGGTGCTAACGACTGCAGATGCAGCCGGGACCAACGGCTTAACGTGCCTTCCGAAGCACGGAGGAGCTCGAGATAGTAATTTTTGGTCACCCATCCAATGACCGACCACTGCGAAAGTTGCTTAAATTCAACGATCGCAGCCGAACGCGCTAACCACTTGCGCCATCGAGCTCCTCAGATCATTGGATGGGATGACCGAAAATCTTCCATCTCAAGTTCCTAAGTGCTTCGGAAGGCACATTAAGCCGTTGGTCCCGGCTGCATCTGCTGTCGTTAGTACCCACCAATCCGCATTAAGCCCGCGTGGTAGGTCATGGTCCAATCTCTCTATTCCATCCATAGGCAAGGCCTGTGCCCCAGCAGTGGGGTCATTAATAGGCTGATGATAAAGAGCCTATATGCTATAGTGGCCGCTTTCCAACAGGCGGGTCATATGTTTATTTGCCTCCCTTTATTAATATAAAAAAACAGTGATAAAAGGAATAACTTACCTACCATACCGTACCAGACATACATCATCTTTCTTTTTCGCAATTCCTACATGTCGCACAAACTATGCACAAAACTCAGTTGTTTTTCGAACGCAAAGTACATACAATAAAGGTTTCACGGCTGTTGACATATTTGCTTGCAGAAGTAAAGCATCTTTTAAAAAACAACTTTTAGATCTGTTGGTTGATTGGTAATATACAAACAAAAATGAAACACACATGTATACATATATACTCACAAACACACACACACACACACACACACACACACACACACATATATATACAATAGCGCGCGCGCATTGCACACATCTCGCCCTTGTTTGGTAGAGGGTTTTCTAAACTATTATGCTATAACTAAAAAATGAAAATCCGTAATTGGCATTAAGATAAACTGTATTGTAAAACCTGTATTATATTAAGAAAATGCTGTGGATTTTGGTCTAGAATTAAATAAATAAAAATAAAATAAATAAATAAACTTCTAGTGTCCATACGAGGGAAGTGGAAAGCAGATGTCCAGCCGCTGATATCCGGAGGAGCGGCGCACGGAAGACGCTACATCTTCCACTCGATGACGCTGCACTGGCCCTCGGAGCATTCCGTGGGGGGCTTCCAATACCCCATGGAGAGTCAGGTGCTGCACATCTCTGCGGAGTATGACACCATGGAGCAGGCTGTTAACGCGTCGGCTAGAGACCCTCTCGCGTTCCTCATCGTGGCTAACATTTACAGGGTGAGTAATCTGCCCTTCTAGCATGAGCACCACGATATACAGGTCGTTGGTTTTTATCAAGCCCAATTGTCAATTTGACAGTTAGACGCGATAAAAAACGTGATATAATGTATACAATAATAATAATAATAATTTAAAGACAAATAAAAAAATACTTATTTTTTTTTAAGCTGCAATTTTAAATTCATGTAGCATTGTCAGAAAGTTTTTGCAAATGGATGAAAACGAAATAGGTTCTCATCACAATAGTACAACATAACTTAACACAACACATGCTGCACTTACTTGGTTTCGGCCTGTAATTGTAGTAAAAACCAGCCAAAGAGCTGAGAAGAAAAACACTTAACAAATAATCATTTTATTTCAATAAGTTGTTACATCATGGACACATTAATTAATCAAATACTACAAGTTTTTAAACAATCTTAGATACATAAGAGAGATAATAAAAGGTGTATTTTATTTTTTTATTTTGACTAAACGTGACAATACTGTAGCATTGACTGTGGGTCCCACACTAGGAGAAACCTGTATCGTGGGCACCCTAATATAATAAATAGGATGGCGTCACATTAATAATTTATATGTAATTATTATTTGTAACAAAACAAACGTAATGAAATCAATTATAAATACTGAATTAAAATCAATATTGTATGTATGTGTATGTGTGTTTGCGTGCGTGTGTGTGTTGGTGTGTGCGTACGTGCGTATGTGTGCATGTGTGTGTGCATATGTGTGTGTGTGTGTGTTAGAGTGTGTGTTTATGTGGAGAAGAACAGATATAGTTTGGGATAGGAATGTATCGATGAGATGTTGGTCTTATTTTGTGTGCTTAATAAGGTCCTCTGTTTGAAGGTAGGTCATGCACTTCAGCCTTTTAGTGAGCATGCGTTTGGCTTGTTTCAATGTAGCTGTTTTTATGTCGCACAGTTTTGCCATTTTATTATACACATACGGGAGCATGTGACTAGGAAAGCTTTGTATACATCCCCTCTATCATTACCACCGAAAAGGGATATGATAAAGCGATATATCGGCATTAATGTTCGAAAACTATACGTTTCTAATGTTATTTTGCGTAAGCGCATATCCTGCACTTATAATCCCGAGTTAGCTTTAAATACTAGATTAGCTAACAGAATCTTCAGGATTGAAAACTGCACAACGATGCTGGCTAGACGGCATTCATCATCATCATCATCATCATCAGCCTATTAATGTCCCCACTGTTGGGGCACAGGCCTTCCCTATAGATGGAATAGGGAGATTGGGCCATGACCCACCACGCGGGCCCAGTGCGGATTGGTGGGTGCTAACGACTGCAGATGCAGCCGGGACCAACGGCTTAACGTGCCTTCCGAAGCACGGAGGAGCTCGAGATAGTAATTTATGGTCACCCATCCAATGACCGACCACTGCGAAAGTTGCTTAAGTTCAACGATCGCAGCCGAACGCGCTAACCACTTGCGCCATCGAGCTCCTCAGACGACGGCAGAGAGAGAGATGGCATTATTTGTACCTTAGTTCAGTTTTGTACAATAAAATTAATTATAAATTACATATTTACAGTTTACCATACATATCGTGAATGTAAAAGTGTTTTAAATGAGTGGCTACTTAGCCTTCGATATGAAGATATGGAATCTCTTATACAGTAAAATAATAAATAAAAAATTATGTAAACCTACAAAATACAAAGAGAGATACACACACACACATACACACACACAACCATACATACATACACATACACTCACACACAGTCACAAACACATACGCAAAAACGTTTTTATAAATGTTAAAGAGGAGCTCGATGGCGCCAGTGGTTAGCGCGTTCCGCTGCGATCGTTGAATTTAAGCAACTTTCGCAGTGGTCGGTCATTGGATGGGTGACCGAAAATTTACTATATCGAGCTCCTCCGTGCTTCGGAAGGCACGTTAAGCCGTTGGTCCCGGCTGCATCTGCAGTCGTTAGCACCCACCAACCCGCACTGGGCCCGCGTGGTGGGTCATGGCCCAATCTCCCTATTCCATCCATAGGGAAGGCCTGTGCCCCAGCAGTGGGGACATTAATAGGCTGATGATGATGATGATGATGAAATGTTAAAGTTAGTATTTTTAGTGTTTATTGTTACTAGTTATCATGTTCGAGGTGGGGCGCTAATAACTGCGACACAGTCTCTGACTAATGTAGTTATTAACGTTTTACATTATTCTGTACAAACTATTTAATTGCAAATAAAGATTTTTATTATTATTTTTTATTATATTATATTATTATTAATTGTCAGACTACAGTGTAGTGGAGAGATCGATCTGAGTGGCGTGAATTGGGAGAGGCCTATGTCCAGCAGTGGACTAAGATGGGTTGTTGATGATGATGATGATGATAGTGGAGTTCCGTCCCGTCATGCTGGAGAGTCTGCACTTCGTCGTATCGTACTTATAAAATAGACGCGAAAGTTTGTGTGGACATTCTGTTTGGGGGTAATGCCTCATACAAGCTCGTGTACCAATTATGGTATACGATGTTATGACCGTAAAGCGTGTTCATAGAATAAACTCAAATTATTGGAAATTACTAAATACATCAATCTATATCTATCTATATATATATAAAACTCAAAGGTGACTGACTGACATAGTGATCTATCAACGCACAGCCCAAACCACTGGACAGATCGGGCTGAAATTTGGCATGCAGGTAGATGTTATGACGCAGGCATCCGCTAAGAAAGGATTTTGATCAATTCTACTCCCAAGGGGATAAAATAGGGAATGAAAGTTTGTATGAAACTTTGTCGATTTTAAACCGATCGGTATAAGAAGAATCATAGATGAATGTCATTGTGTATAATACAAGCCTGAGAACAAAAACTGTAATCTACACTTCAGCTCTACACCGAAGCGAAGCGAGGGCGGGCCGCTAGTTTATTATAAATTACTCAGTACATCTTCGTCATTTCCGCTCAGCTCTCCTTTTATCTAAAGAAGTCAAAGACCTAAGTGAGTATCTTCCTTAACTCATCAATCTTTCCTTAATTCCTCTTTTATAACGAGTATAATTTATGAGGAGCTCGATGGCGCAGGTGGTTAGCGCGTTCGGCTGCGATGATTGAAGTTAAGCAACTTTCGCAGTGGTCGGTCATTGGATGGGTGACCAAAAACTTCTATCTCGAGCTCCTCCATGCTTCGGAAGGCACGTTAAGCCGTTGGTCCCAGCTGCATCTGCAGTCGTTAGCACCCGTCAATCCGCACTGGGCCCGCGTGGCGGGTCATGGCCCAATCTCCCTATTCCATCCATAGGGAAGGCCTGTGCCCCAGCAGTTGGGACATTAATAGGCTGATGATGATGATAATTTATGATATTTAACTTTTTTCGTTATTCCAGGCAGTTAATCAGAGATTATTTCTATTATATATATCGACCCTTCCAGGATGAAACGTAGTAAAAGCCAAAACGATATTTTTCAATACGGCCAAAAAACAAAAACGGTGAAGTTTGTTTCCCGTATATTTGTTGATTTGCTTAATTTATAATAAACTGCTATAACTCATTAAGCTTAGGTTTTCGGGTTGCTTACTAATAAGAAACTCGGAATAGCCTACATTCATTAGTTCCAGAGATGGCATGGCTTTTACTACAAAAAAACAAGTTGTAAATGGTTTCTACGACATTTTATTTCTGCTTGGCAAATGTAATCTTTTTTCCTTGAAGTTGTATAAGACTTCATAAATTGTTTCATTAAAGGGATTTTTGAATTAAAAGACAATTGTAATAAGAATAAAGTTTAATTTAGTGAAGTAAATGCAACTAAGTGCGCGGCCTATTGCCCACCGCACCGCTCCCCGTCTGCTGCGGAAGGACTGCGCAGTTCCCCTCGCAGGCCCTTCCGCGGCCCTCTCATGTAGGTTAGGTACAAAAGATAGCTGACGCCAAAGAATCCATCGGTGGCTGGCACGGCTAACGCCATGCCGGGCAGCAAGTGATTCAATTAGATAGGGTCACTGCACGTGCGCAGCCAGGGCACACCTTCGCCTTCCTGTGCCTGTTCTTTTGCGGTGGCAGGGGACGGCCAGAGGATTGTCCTCTTGTCCCATCTCGGCCTCCTCCTACTTGGAGATGACGTCATCACAGAGCGAGGCGACTCCTTCCAAGCCGTCTCACTACTGTGCATAGCCTCGACATGCTCGGCAGCGAGAGAGAGAACCTACTGTCCTAGGTAAACATTCAACACGACACTGCTATTGAAAACACGAATTTTGGGGCCCACAACTAAAGCCAACAAGCCGTATTTACGTCTAAGTAACGTCCAGAGCTTCGTTTACATAGAATATTGGTTTCTTCTATCAACTTACATCCTTTATTTTTTCACTCCTTGTAATAAAAATAACTGTGATTAATCGAAGCCTTTTCCGAAGTCCCTAGTATGTCTACATCAAAATTGTTAGTAGTATCGTGTCTTTTACTACAAATTTTTCAATAGTATTATTTTCCAGTACTGTATTTTATATATTGTATTGACCGTGGAATGAGAAAATATGTCTCTTACTACATAAATTTGAAAAAAGTATTTTCAAAATTGCTCATTATGACATTTTACAAGAAGAAAAATGGGTTTAGGGCATTAATTGGAGCGTGTTCTAAAAGACATTTTTTCGCGAATTTGAACATTTTAAATATACAGATCGATAGAGCTCGCGATTCTGATAAAGAAACCGTTAAAAACAGATTTTGGGTAAAATGGCTTTTACGACGTTTCATCCTGGAAGGGTCGATATTAGTTCTTTATTTAGACCATAAGCGTGCTTTTGACAGGAGCCTGTAAATTGGGCTTATAATGTAATAACTTTTATATATTTAATATAAGTTAATGAGAAATTGGAGGTCAATGTTCGCTTTGGACCTTTTAGTTTTCCATCATGCTGACGATGACCACGTGCTGTCCAAAGACACTTAGTTTCAATGACTGTATCTTAAAGCTCTCTTTAGTTTTAGCAATTTAGTTTGAGCGGGCAAGCTTATATTGTTTAGTAAGTTTTTGAGTCAAATGTAGAAGTCACTGAACTCTTTGATTTAAAGAAATATAACTAGAAAAAATTCCACGCGGACCAGGCAGCAGACGGGACTCGAACCCGCACCCTTCGCAATCCGGGCGAATGCATTGACCAATTATGCTACCGTGGCTCTGACGGCCGCGTCGAAATTCTTCTAGCTATTCTTAAGCTGCAAAGCAGCGCCATTTCTTCGCATTGTAGGTAAGCCACAATGTCAAATGAATACTTTTACAAGTATTAAACATTTGAAAGAAGAAATAGCAATTACGGTTATAATTTAAATTTTTTAAGCATGTAACTGCTTGATGTTTAAATCTAAAGAAAAATGCAACTAGAAAAAAATCCACGCGGACCAGGCAGCAGACGGGACTCGAACCCGCACCCTTCGCAATCCGGGCGAATGCACTGACCAATTATGCTACCGCGGCCCTGACGGCTGTAGTTATATTTTCTTTAGATTTAAACATCAAGCAGTTACATGCTTAAAAAATTAAAATTATAATCTTTGATGTAATTTAAGAAAAGCAATGATTAAATACGAACAGTGGTTATGAAATATTCAAGATGTGTTTTTTTTAATGTTGTGCATTTATAAATATTGATATTCTATTAAAATAGTGTACTTACCCCGAAGAACATACACTTTTTGCAGCTATTATAACATCAAATGTATATACATAATGATAACCAGGAAACTAATTTTTAATCAGTTTACATATATTTCTTAAGCACTCAATGAAAAAAAAACATTAGGGGGAAATTTAAAAAAAACAGACATGTGCTGATCGCATGCGATAGAAGTGAAACCTACAAAAATGTGAACACGCAAAATTCCTTCATGATATACTGTAAAATACTGGATAAAATTTAATATTCTATGCCTCCATAATTAAATTGTTTAGAAATATAAATATATATATATAAAACTCAAAGGTGACTGACTGACATAGTGATCTATCAACGCACAGCCCAAACCACTGGACGGATCGGGCTGAAATTTGGCATGCAGGTAGATGTTATGACGTAGGCATCCGCAAAGAAAGGATTTCGATCAATTCTACCCCCAAGGGGATAAAATAGGGAATGAAAGTTTGTATGAAACTTTCTCAATTTTAAACCGATCGGGCAGAGACTTTGCATGCAGGTATAAGAAGAATCATAGATGAATATCATTGTGTATAATACAAGCCTGAGAACAAAAACTGTAGTCTACACTTCAGCTCTACACCGAAGCGAAGCGAGGGCGGGCCGCTAATAATCTATAATTTAAAAATGAATCGCTGAATGAGTTGCTAAGCGCTAATCTCGAGAACAACCGAACCGATTTCGATAATTCTTTTTTTTTTAATATTCCTTGAAGTACAAAGATGGTTCTTGCGCAGAGAATATTAAAAAAAATTGCCTGGAAGAGTCCAAAAACAACACTTTTCTATACTCCCATACAAACGATTCGTAATAATACTTAAAAGTCAATTTGAACTTTAATATAATACCATAAATTTCAATTGTTAGTGGAGAGGTTTTGGGAACGCAAAACATTTTGAGTGACGTGATATCAATAGCAGTTTGAAAAAGGCAAATATAACGTTTTAGTCTACACTACAGCTCTACACCGAAGCGAAGCGAGGGCGGGCCACTAGGATCTTAAAAAAAGAAAAAAAAAATTAAAAATAACCTAGCTCAGGATCGAACCACCGAACATTTAATGTCGAACCCAAGACAGTTTACCGTTAGACTATCAGTCTCTTGCAGAGAGTTACTAAATTACAGATACCTTGTGTCAAATACTGTTAAATTTTCGTTTCACCGAGTTTCAAATCATAACGGTGCTAAAGAACTTTTCACTTCAAAAAATATATTTGTAAATGTAAACAAAGGAGATTGCTCAAATTGGCCCAAATGCACAAAAATATTGACATATACGGTAATTCTTGGCGTAATTTCTACTTTATTTTACAGTCACTGGATTTTAACGGACACCTTTGTATAATATATTCATTTTAAAAAGGACTTTTTAAAGCTCTTAGATTTGGTTAACGAGAGTTTAAAAATTCTCTCTAATCTGTGGCTTATTCACAATCATCATTTATGTCACAGAGTACCTTCCTCAATATAACCGGAACTGTATATATGATACCTGATTTTAAAAGTTACTCTTGTCCATTAACCTTAAAAACAGGCAACTATCTGTTAATCTATATACCTGAATCTAATATATAATTTCGGTACTTGGCTTAATTTCCCTAGTTTACTATATAAGTTATTTGTTTTTGATTATTTTAATACCTATGTACCTATTTGCAAACATAACCTCAAAATCGTTCAGTGTATATGGTTTATAGAAGTTCTCAGGGGTGTCCGTCAATAATATTCGTTTCTACAGTTTTTTATATATAATCTCGAATCTAGGAATCAATTTTTCATGATTATTGGTTTTTAGGCCAAACATGTATGGAAGCTGAGAAATCTCCTTTAGCACCCTAAGAAGCATTATATTATCGCATTGATGTATCGAGATTATCCGGTGTTTATTCAGATTATCTGAAATTGAATGAATGACACATCCAATTCCTCGCCATGGTCTAATCCATGGCGGAATTTGTGCAAAATATTTCAGCTCTTACAAATACGCAAGGATTATTAGAAATAAAAGGAAGTACGCATTCGTTTTTCTATATAAACATTATCATCAACCAAAAATAAATAAAATAAACAAATAATGTTGGTAGCGTATAGACGTTTGCTGACGTGAATAGAGAGATTGGGCCATAACCCACCACGCGGCCTAGTGCGGATTGATGAGTGCTAACGACTGCATATGCAGCCGGGACCAACGGTTTAACGTGCCTTCCGAAGCACGGAGGAGCTCGAGATAGTTGGTTTGGTCACCCATCCAATGACCGACCACTGTGAAAGTTGCTTAACTTCAACGATCACAGCAGAACGCGCTAACCACTTGGGCCATTGAGCTTATCAATTTACCTTGCATACATTATATCAACGCCTTTGATGTTGTGGGAATGCCGACGCATATACTATGTGCTTGCTCAATCTATTATTAAGCTCATGAATATGTTAATAATATATGTTGTACTACATATAAACGGTAACTAGATTAATTAATAGGCATAGCTGTTGTAGCCTGACTATCTTTCTTGATCCACGCTGTCCAGGCAGCAGAGGGGACTCAAACCTACACACTCCGCTATCCGGAATGCACTGACCAATTGTGCTACCGCGACCCTAATGACCGTGTCGAATTTCTACTAGTATTTCGTAGCCTGCAAGGCAAAACATTTGTCAAACGAAATACATTTACAAGTATTAAACATTTGAAAAAGATATGGCAATTGTAGATTTTTATATTTATTTTTAATCATTCAACTAAAATAAAAATTTTCTTTACATTTAACGACGACCTTAGAGGCCGAGTAGTTTGTACGCCGGGTTTCGAGGTGTCGCCTACTCGAGAGGTCCCGGGTTCAAATCCGGGTGGGGGCAGAAGTCTGTGTGATGAATACGAGCATTTGTACTCCATTCATGGATATTAAATATGAATTTCTATATAAATATATCATATATGTATCAGTATATGTATATATTCTATCCGCTACCCTAGTATCCCATAACACAAGCCTACAGCGCTTACTTTGGGACTAGGTTATACTCATAAACATTTCTCTATTTTCTACATTAAAAAGCATAAATTTTATATAATAGTCAGTGCATTCGCCCGGATTGCGAAGGATGCGGGTTCGAGTCCCGTCCGCTGCTTGGTCCGCGTGGATTTTTTCTAGTAAACTTTTCTTTAGATTTAAACATCTAGCAGTTAAATGCTTAAAAATAAATAAAATCATAGCATAAATATTTCTGCAGTTCGACAGTCGCACTCAAGAAGGATTAAGCGATCTGCTAGATGCCGCCGGAAGTATCAAGAACACGTGTCAGCGTATTCCAGCCAAACCTCTGGAGTATTACAGCCCTCCGTTGAAACAATATGCTTGCTATCAGGGCTCACTGACCACTCCGCCTTGCACGGAGGCCGTCCTGTGGCTAGTCAGAGCGAAGGCTATGACTGTGACAAGGGTACGACCATAAATTATTATACACATATAGTTTTTAACATTCATGGTCACTATCATCATCATCATCATCAGCCTGTTAAGGTCCCCACTGCTGGGGCACAGGCCTTCCCTATGGATGGAATAGGGAGATGGGGACATGTCCCACCACGCAGGCCTAGTGCCACGGTAATAATATCATACAGTATTCTATCTTCATACAAACGGTCGGAAAGCGAGTCATACCTACACCACTCGAGTTCGATGTGCTCTCGGCGGGCACCCAGTCGCGAATGCGCCGCCGCGCCGCAACGACGACCGAACGGTCTGAATTGTTTTTTATGCAGTTAGCCGTGCTTAAACGTGCGTTTTGTATTGTAAATATTTGATTTAATTAAGTAGATACCTACATAATTTAGTATGGAAAAGAACAAACGACGATCAACATCGTACAACAGCACAATTGCTGTTTTTGGTTGCTTGAACTCTTCAATAACACACCCAGAGATATCATTTTTTAAATTACCTGAAATATTGGAAAGGTGTCTTACCTTTATAGAATATTTTTTTATATACCTATCTACTAGTACGTTATTTGTTTCTAATATTTAGGTATTTCGGTTTTTCCATCGGGCAAAATATCTGGAATAATATATAAATAAGTGGTTAGGATGAAAAAAGAGACAAACGAGTAATCTACCTACACTCGCCTTAAAAACAAAACTACATAAAATACTGTAGGCTAACGGCCCTACCGCGTGCCAACGCAGCGCTCGGTCGTAGGCAATTATTTTCAAGGACAGGGCGAAGTCACAATACTGTATAGATAATATTACCGTGCTAGTGCGGATTGGTGGGTTCTAACGACTGCAGATGCAGCCGGGACCAACGGCTTAACGTGCCTTCCGAAGCACAGAAGAGCTCGAAATAGTCAATTTTTGGTCACCCATCCAATGACCGACCACTGCGAAAGTTGCTTAACTTTAAAGATCGTAGCCGAACGCGCTAACCACTTGCGCCATCGAGCTCCTCAAGGTCACTAACATTCTTGTAATCAGACGGATTGTTACCATGTTTCTTGTTATGCGAGTATATCGTAAGTGTTGCTAGTGCCACAATCACGTCTTGCCAATTGTTCTCAGTGTAAGACAACCCACGCAGTATATTGTTTTAAACTTTCATGATGTCACTAACATTATAGTAATATAAGTTATTTACGGGATTGTTACCATGTACCTTGTTTTTAGCGAGTTTCCGATATTTCGGCACTGTTGCAAGCGCCATGATCACGGAGTAACTGAATTAATTGCGGGTAGGCTGTTATTGGCAGACATATCGGTCTACCCTCCGACGAAGTCTTTTATTGCGTTCGAAACAAAAAAAGTGAATTAATTTACATATGCACTATTCGAAATTAAGAGTAGCACAAACGTAGATACTGCTCTAGCAGCATACTACGCATATGCATACTCCTGGCTTAAATATGGAGTCATGCTTTGGGGCAACAGCGTTAATGCAGGGCAGGTATTTATACTCCAAAAGAAATGTGTGCGAATCCTTGCTCAAATTAACAATATGCAGAGTTGCAGACCTTACTTTATACAATACCAACTACTAACTTTACCATCGATTTACATACTGGATAATTGCTTGTTTATTTTTAAACATCGCAATAAGTTTATCCGTGTTGAAGACACACATAATATTAGCACTCGCAACAAAAACAGGCTGTATATACCTCCTTCACGCATAAAGATGCTAAACACCAGCCCCTATCATATGGCTATAAAAATATTAAATAAATTACCATCACAAATACGGGATGAACAGGAACTCCCTATATTTCACAAAAAATTAAAAAAATATTTAACCGATGAATGCTTCTATTCTATCGAAGAATACTTTAATAAATTTAATTAATTTGTATTTTTTTTTCAATTGTTTTTGTTTTGTTAAATTATGTTATAATGATGGTATCACCCAAACCGAATTAAATATGTTACAATTTTATAATATCATAATAATAATATATGTTTAATTATATATTATTTGTTATACCTGTACAAGGTGACTAAGTCATAAGATGCTATGTATTATGTTTAAGAACTTATGTAACACTTAGTTTGCAAATAAAGAGTTTGAGTTTGAGTTTGAAACCCGTACCACTGTTCACATTCTCACTATTCACTCGAAACTGTTCTCGACACACAACACTTACAGTATCGGATCGCGACACGACACTTTTTTGATTATTTCCGGTTTTACACATACGAACCACAGGATTCCAAACACTAAAAACAAGGTACATAGTAAAAATCCCGTAAATAACTTGTACAAATCCCAAAAGTCTTTGAAAGGTGCAAGGATGATAAAATAAACCACCGTTCAAATTCAAAGGAATAAATGTATTCAAAAAGAAACCTTATTTTCTAAGCCTTATATAATCAGCAAAAAATCTCAACATCGCCATTCAGACTTCACACTATACAAACTGATGGCGCCATCTAGTAACAGTTGACAACAACACTTTCACCTTATCTATCAATTTTAAAACAACTCTGCATATTTTTTGTATATATTTTTTTTATACCATCAGAAAGTAGAGATTTCAACAAACAAAAAACACCCCAACTTTTTTAAAAAAGCAGATATTTTGACGTGAGAATTTTCGATTGAAAATTAGGGTGCTTTTTGGATATTAAGTCAAAATAAGGTGAAAAAATGAATATTTTAAATCAAAAAAATTACTGTATGTTTGGGACATACAAAGGTAAGTTTTCACCAAATTTCGTGAAAAAAAAAATTTTTTTTTCCAAAAAATAATAATCAAAAACCAAAAACTCGGTTATTCGCATTTTTCACATAAATTTTGAGGTTATGTGAAAAAAGTGTCGATACAAAAGTTCTAGATCTTTTAATTACCTACAACTTAGCCGTTTAACTTTTTTTCATAGGACTTGCAGTTTTACCGGAAATCGAGATTAACCATTTTTTACCCTTAAAAGCTCACCCCCTCCCTTCCCGACCTCAGATCGCCCGTAATTTATTTTTCCTTTCATTTTTGTTATATTCTCTACCTTTTCTAATGGGTTTCATCCTACTATAATTTTTTTTCACTTTTCACCATTTTTAAAATTACCGACCCTGGTCTAATGGGGATTTATCGGCGTAAACATAACGTATATTACTATAAAACCTACGCAGTAGACTCGCTAACCAATAGCTTAGGTTACTAAGATTTAGTAGAACTTTTTACAGAAGTCTAGACTGAATAAATGAATACGAATTTGTCAAATGGGTGAATATCCCGGCTTCTACATTCCTCCTTTCCCTTTGTAAACTTATCCATTTTACGAATCTCTCGTTCGGATTTATTTAGCACTATAAAAAGGCGCATGCAGTAAAGAATATAAGCAACAGGTCGTGTAAATGTGATCGTATGTTTAGAAATACAATGGATTCCCTCGGGAATGTAAACTACACACGGGCATGTTTCACAATCTATATATTATCCCAGGCTCTGGATAAAAAATGAGGGTGACGAGAATGTAAGGCTTAGGCGGTCACGGGAAAAAACCCGATGGGTCATAGCGCACAGAAGGATTATAAAAAGTTGGGGCATGTAACAAAATACTGTAGAATTACATTTTTTTCATTATGTTATGACCTGACTAGCTGGACCTTTTATGCTTTCATATAAATTATCATTATCTTTTTCACCTATTAAACTCGCCACAAAAGGTTCAGGAGGCCTACTCTATTTCAACGAAAAATTCGAAAATTCGTTCGTCCGAAATATTTTGACAATTAAATTCTCCAAGCCTACTCTAATTCACAAAACTTTCGAAGGCAAAGTTGAATTTGACAGATAATTGTTCGAAATTTTAACCTCAAATCGACGAAATGAAAAGTGTTACCTTTTCATTTTCGTTTTGAGATTTTTGTTTTAATTAAGCCTAAAATACTTGCAAGAGTATTTTTAATAATAGCTGCTTAGCTCGAGAAACATTTTTAGCATGTAAAATTAACAAATAAACCATTTTATTATTATTTTTTGTAATTTCGATACTTCAAAGTATTAAACGACAAATTGAGGTTGACATACAGTAGATTGTGTCGACTCTACAAATTTGTCGGCTAACACTGACAAAGAAGATTCTTTCAATGTCATCAAAAAATTTGCCGTAAACTACCTATATTGTTTCCAAGTAAAAAAACGTTTTCGTCTCTACTTTTAAGAGATAAAAAGAACTCAAAAACATGACTCATTCCATTCGTTCACGAAAACTGTTTATGGTTCCGAAGTTAATGTGCTGTTCGAAAATGAAATAGAGTAGAGACACTGGCGAAATTTCGTTTGAAATTCGTTCGTGACCGAAATTTCGTTTCGGAGAAAGAGAGTAGAGCTCCTGTTCCCTTAGTACGAACCAATGTCGAATTCGAATAGGTTGCGAGTCCGAAATGTCATTGTCAAATTTTGTATGAAAACTTAAACAGCAGCGCCATAACGTAAGTAACGAGAACTAAAAATCAGTACACATTTGACAATGACATTTCGGACTATTTGAATTCGATAATGGTTCGTGTTAAGGATATAGATGTTGTTCAACAATTTATTACAACAGACTGCATGCGGGCAATTAAAATAATTATGTAGTGTTCTTCTTGTGCTACTTGTTCTTAATAAAAAAGTAATTTTTTTTTCTTTTTCTAAATTTAAAGAAAATTTTACAAAAAAAAAACTGTCCGGATTGCGAATCCCGTTTGATGGCTGGATCGCGTGGAAGTTTTTCTAGTAAAATTTTCTTTAGATTTATAAATCTAGCTTACTTATTTAAATACTAACAATAAGAAACTTCTAAATAAATTGAGTTGAATATTAAGTTGTTAATATCCTATAACAATTAGGCATCTTATTTCTCTAGGTATTAAGAAGAATAGAAAGTTTGGAATAATTCTAAAACTTCTTTATTACGGGGCTCTCGTAATCTCCTAGCAGAAATAAAACCCTCAATCTCGTAGTTATTTGAATAGTGGAGGGTAGAACAGATTCTCGACACGAGAGGAGTAATCACAGAAATACTGTAAAAAGTAATTATTTAATTTTAACTATTACGACAGCTTTCAATAAAAAGATATCTGAAAACTTTCAACTCAATTGGAGTTTAAAACACCTTTTAAATAAAACTAGTTTTTACGGGTTAATGCACGAAACTTTATTTATTTATTGACGTTTCGTAGCCTTTACAGGCTTCGTCGTCAGAATCCACAAGTCAATTTTCTGACGACGAAGCCTGTAAAGGCTACGAAACGTCAATAAATAAATAAAGTTTCGTGCATTAACCCGTAAAAACTAGTTTTATTTAATGAGTGATGTGCGTGAAAACCTAAGAAACAAATACCTTTTAAATATCAAACTAAAACTCGGTTATGTTGATTAGAGTATAAGAGAAAATTTTGTAGCCGTCAAGTTTTTCCAAAAATAAATGGATAGATTTGTTCCAGAGTCGAGTCGAACAAGCTGAAAAGCTATTGGATGAGCAGTCACCGATGCCTTTCCGTGGAGTCCAGCCAATGAACGACAGAAAAACTTACCTCTTCAAAAACTGATTTATTTTCAGTAACTACCTATCGATTTGGTGGAACATTGTCATTGGGTGCGGCCAGAGTGCACTCAGATTCAGATTCTGAAAACAAGCGCGAGAAATAAACAGTGTAGTCTAAGCAAGTTGCCTGCTTTTTCTCGCGCTTTGTTTTCTGAGTCTGAATCTGAATCTGAATCAGGAGTGCACTCTGGCCGTACCCTTCGACTACACTGTTTATTTCTCGCGCTTGTTTTCAGAATCTGAATCTGAATCTGAGTGCACTCTGGCCGCACCCATTGATTGCTCTTAAATAGTTCAGCTATTACCTGCGATCCTTAGATTAAATTATATTGATGCATGTTGTAATTTCTAGGCCTATATTAAACGCATTTAGTTAGCCCTACAATATTTTTTACCACTTACGACAAAACTGTGGAATATATGTCACCAACAGTGTTTTTGAAAACCTTCAAATAAAATTTGTATTCCTACTTTAAAAAAGGTGAGGTCCCGGGTTCGGATCCCGGTAGGGGCAAATGTTAGTATGATGAATTCGAGCATTTGTAGCCAATTCTAGTTTTTTTTTATAAACACCATTCAGCGTAGTCCCAAAGTAAGCACTGTAAGGCTTGTGTTATGGGATACTAGGGTAACGGATAGAATACATAATATACTGTACATGTTTAAGTATATTTATATAGAAATACATATTGAACATCCATGACTGTAGTACAAATGCTCGTATTCATCACACAAACATCTGCCTCCACCGGGATTCGAACCCGACCTCTCGAGTCGGCGTCACCATGAAACCCGGCGTATAAACCACTCGGCCATGGAGGTCGTTAATAGAGTCGTTTATATGATGGGTTTTTATATATATTTCTATATGAATATTCTTATATACTTATGTATCAAATATACGTGTTCTTTCCGTTACCTTAGCAACCATTAACACAAACCTTATAGAGATCACTTTGGGGCTAGGCTAATTGGTGTGGGCAGCAGCTGAGGGTTAGGCTGCGTTTCCACCAGAGATGTGCGAGGATGCATAGCGAGGGATGTGTTTGTAAAGAACCAATAGAATCGCTTCATTTACCTCGCCTCGGTCAGCACATCTCTGGTGGAAACGGCTCAACGGAGCTAGATTTTCGCGCATACAAAACAAGCGAGGGATATGTGCGAGGGATGTTTACGAGGGATGTGTTTGCGAGGAATGTGTGTTGAGAAGGATGTGTTGCGAGGTTTGCGCATACTGTACCAGCCAGTCCATTGACGAAGTTTGTTGGAAGTAGAAGTGCACTAAAATAGATATGGATAATTGGAAAAAGAAGATACTTTTATATTTAACAATTTGCGATGAAGAAATGGAAGCAGAATATAAAGCAACGCATCCTCGCACCACACATTAATGCGCATTTTCACAGCTCCGCTACACATCCTCGTAGGCACATTTTCATCGCACAGCTTTGGTGGAAATCCCCACACATTTTCACAGCACAGCTAGACATCCTTGCACGACACATTTCCATCGCACATCTCTGGTGGAAACGCAGCCTTAGGGTGTGTAAACACCCGGTGACCCTGGGCCAGTGCGGATGATTGACAACCACCCGTCCATTGAACGGCTCCATCGTTTGGGGAGAAGGCTGATGCGCCATAGCTTCTCCCTCCAGGGAGGGGGGACCAGAAAGTCCTTCCTACGGGCAGTGTGTAAGGGTACCACTCCCAGCGGAGGGTGCACCGTAGGGTATTTAGTGGGTAGGCCTCTGGGGACTCATCGAACGAAGTTCCATTGAATGTATCCTCGGAGGAGAGTCCTACATAACCTCGCCGCTCGTCAGGCGGCGGGGTATGCGTTAAGCATTTTCCCCACGATGTAAAAAAAAGGCTAATTGGTGTGAGTGTGGGAAATATTATTATTGAAGGCTGGCAATCAAATTTGTGATGCTCCAGGTGTTGCAGGTGTCTATGGGCGACGGTGATCATTTACCATCAGGTGAGCCGTCAGCTCGTATGTATACAATATAAAAAAAGCCACACCAGTTGATTAGTTAATAAGAGTGAGTGTTAATGTAGTAAGAGGTGATTGTCTAATAGATTTCTCTTATTTGTAGGATTGGCCGTGAAGGCTTATTTGACGCAAGGGAATTGCACATTTATTGTATTCACTGTCTTTGTTCCAATAAAATATTTATCATATTTCATTTCATTTTGCATTTTGTTTATTTTTTTTTTTAATAATTTATTTAATTCAAGTAACAAAGACTCGGAGGAGCTCGCAGAGCTCGCTCGCGGATGAGAGAGGAGATGGCGCAGATCGTTAGCGCATTCGGCTGCGATTGTTGTAGTTAAGCAACTTTCTCAGTGGTTGTTCATTGGATGGGTGACCAAAAAATTCTATCTCGAATTCCTCCGTGCTTCGGAAGGCACGTTAAGCCGTTGGTCCCGGTTGCACCTGCAGTCGTTAGCATCCGCCAATCCGCACTGGGCCCACGTGGTGGGTCATAGCCCAATCTTCATATTCCATTCATAGGGAAGGCCTGTGCTCCAGCAATTTAAATAAGAACATAAACAACATCAGGTGGGGTAGAGTCATTTGCCTACCTCGTTATAAAAAAAAAAAACAAAGAACCGAAATGTTTCTGCGTGTATTCAAAAAAGCTAGACCGTAGTGATTGTACCGAGCCTGTGAATCGTATAATAATAAATTAAATTTTATTGATATGTTTAAAAATGGAATTGATGAATACAAAAAGCTTTGAAATGAAGTTACTGAATGAATGAACTGTTTTTTTTTAATGCAAAATAGGCAATGCGTTTGACCACAATCTCACCTGATGGATAGCGATGATGAGGCCTAGGATGGTACACGCCTGCCTAGAAGATGCCTGTTCACTCTGGCCTTGAAGATGTCCAGATTATATTAGTCCGGGAAAACAGACCTCGGCAAGGAGTTCCACTCCCTGGCCGTTCGTATAATGAAGGCCGAAGCAAATAGCTTCGTGCGAAAAATTTATTTATTTGTCAATTTTCTGTGTTTCTTTTTTGTTGAAGTTATACTTCTTTAGGCGCGTTATGAAAAAATGATGAGAGTGAAATTTTAAGATGCGCGCGCATCACTGTAACACAAAAATTAACAGCATGAAGTTGGTCGCTTTAGCGACCAATTTCATGCTGTTACTTTTGTGTTTACCGCACATTAAGAAAATCTACCAACAAAATAGAATAATACTCTATTTAGTGGGTGCTAACGACTGCATTGTGAAGGCCTATCAAAAGTATTTATTAATCTGGAACAACGGAACCAAAGCGCGATTCAGGAGACTACAGCGCCATCTCTTGACCATTGGTGTAGTAGAACCAAAAACCACATCTTTATTTTTTGTAATAAAGTAACAGTTATAGGTATTCATATTTATAATATCAAAAGTATTTATTAATCTGGAACAACGGAACCAAAGCGCGATTCAGGAGACTACAGCGCCATCTCTTGACCATTGGTGTAGTAGAACCAAAAACCACATCTTTATTTTTTGTAATAAATTAACAGTTATAGGTATTCATATTTATAATATTTATCCACATGTTTCTAGTTTGTATATCCGGAATACGTGTTTGAGTTTCATACAAGTGCAAATCACATATGTTCTAATAAATTATATTCAGTAGCGATTTTAATTGAATATTTTGATTATTTATTTATTTTTTCAAATTAAAACTGAACTTTATTGACTGTGTCCTTTTCCAGACTTTTTATTAATTTATTGTAATTAATTATTTGCATGCAATTAAAAACTAATATTAAACGATGCCAAAGAAGGATAACTTCTCACGCGCCTACATAAGTACACGCACCCATTTTTTGAATTATATTACAATTCAGTTAATGACGTATTTTATTTAACTTTATTTGATTTTCTTTATAAATACACAGCTGCTTATAACTGTTCTAGTTGGTAGTGGACACTTTATTGATGTAGGTATATTTTTTTTCTAAATTTTATTAATTCTAAATGTAAGACAATATTCTTTTCTTCCTAAACAAAAATAAAATAAAATAAAAATCGGTTCGAGTCTGGTAAGGTTAATAGGTATGAAAATCGTTCTGCATTAGAGCTTTATGGAATAAATAATAGCAGCAATAGCTGTGTACTCGTCAGGAAGAACACAATATGCCACATTCGTGAATAAATAAAGACAGTG
This sequence comes from Chilo suppressalis, assembly GCA_902850365.2. Classification (NCBI taxonomy): domain Eukaryota; kingdom Metazoa; phylum Arthropoda; class Insecta; order Lepidoptera; family Crambidae; genus Chilo; species Chilo suppressalis. The sequence goes on along the minus strand of OU963901.1, from coordinate 29,122,546 downwards.
GCAAGTCCAATGCACCAGTCAGTAGCACCATATCGATTGTACAACTGCCCTATAATAGAAGAGGAAGGCTGGACAAAGTTCGTAGAGGTGTGTACACACAAATGAAATGTTCAAAATCGTAAATAGCAATAATGAGTAACTTTTCTTTCTCCATCTACCAGGTAGATTATCAAAAACTATTGGACACGTATTTTTTCTTTATTCACATAATCAAAATATTACAGAGATATATTGATTTGGAATCTTGCATTACGTAACGTCTTGGTATAATTTTTACTTAGAAGTGACGTCACAAGGCCCTATTCCCAAACTTTGACTCGCTTTATCCTCGTAATTTTCGATTGAAAAAAGGAACAACACATGTTTCTATTATTTTTTAATAATCTACATATATATATTTTTAGACTCTGCCATATGTCTTCATATTATTTACACACACACACCAATTAGCCTAGCCCCAAAGTGAGCACTTTAAGGCTTGTGTTATGCGATGTTAGGGTAACGGATAGAATACATGTATAAGTATAATTTATCCAGATAAAGTACGCTTAGGTACAAATGCTACCATTTGCTTCCACCGAGATTCGAACCCGGGACCTCTGAGTGCAGTGGCGACAACTTGAAACCCGGCGCAGAAGTTGAATCACTTACTCACTAGCAATAAGATTTACAAGCGATGCACTCATTTGCAACTACGCAACTCCGTTGGCGTTGCATTGTGTTATCTGCGTTTACTCCGAACACTAAAATTCTTTCAATATATATAATTATTAAAATACACGTCTGACAGCGAAATCAATGCATAGAATGCACCAATAGGTTATTTGACAAATTTTAGAAAACGATCTCACGTTATTGACTAATGTTTATGGAGTCCGTAAAAAGAGGATTTTCATCATTCTGTTGTGTATTTCAGTAAAAATAACCAAATCAAAACCTCCCATTTTCAAGTTGCCGCGAAAACGTTTCTCTGGACAATATGGCGCCTTACTAGTGTGTGACGTCACACGACTGTTACTAAAACGTCAAACGATACAATGTAATGTCACTTTAACCGGAAGTTTACTTGCGTGTGACGTCGTTTTAGGCTCCGCCAATCCCAAGCGTTTTGGGTCACGTGACAATAGATGAGAAAACTATTTTTTTTTTCGTGGGTTTTTAGTAAAATTATGAATATTGTTTTTGTTAAAATAGTAAAATCCCCTGCCGATATTCATTCTAAACACAGATGCTAACAATTGTAACTATTGTCATAAATGAATTAATTAAATAAGGTCGTTCAGAGGACAAAGCAAACTTAAGTCAGGAACAGTACCCTTAGCACAACCATTATCGAATTCGAATAGTTTGCGAGTCCGAAATGTCATTGTGAAATTTTGTATGGAAACTTGAACAGCAGCGCCATAACGGACATAAAGGAAACTAAAAATCAACAACAATGACATTGAATTCGATATTGGTTCATACTAAGGGTACAAATGTGTTTTCAAAACATTGTTGTAAAACATTTGTAACCTATGTGTTACAATAATTTGATACAGGAAATACTAAATTGTTTAAAATAACAGAAAACTACTGAATTTATCATTTCCTTATCAATGACTGACCTATTGTGCAAGAAACGTACACGCCCTTATGTATACTCAACGTCAAAAGTACTTATGTGAAAAAAAATAGGCAAAGTTTTCTGAATATTTCGAAGTTAAATTAGATCCAAACTTCGCTTCGCGTCGCTAGTGAGTCAACACAAATTTCCGTGACTAGATCAGGTTTATAATATATTTTTCTATATTATTAAAGAAAAACAACCTTGACAGCCAAAAGGAAAAATCTAATATATTTCATAAAACAAAATCATAAACAAACAAAGAATATACAAAATCATGGACAAAGTATAGCAATATCAAAAAGAAGTGTGCATTCGCCCACATCGTCCCTTTTTTTAAAGAGCTACAAGCTTTTTTAGCGGCCTCCGTAATATGCCCGCTTGGGTCCGGACATCGACCACACGCACCACTCCGTCCCGCCCCGGATACAATGCCTCTATGACACCGCGAGGCCAGGTACCCCTCGGTAAATCACCATCACCAACGAGTACCGGGTCTCCGACTTTGATCGAGGTAACGGCACCGGGTACGCGACGCGGTGCCAACGTGGGAAGATATTCCCGAACCCAACGGCGCCAGAAATGGTCTGATAAGCGCAGTGCCTTACGCCAACTGTTCCTGCTACATAGATCTGAGTCCCTGAGTTCGGTGCTGTCCATCGCTGAACTACCCGCAGGTCCTCCGATGAGGAAGTGGTTGGGTGTCAAAGCCTCGGGGTAATCTGCGTCTGGTGACACGTGCGTCAGTGGTCGAGCATTCACGATAGCTTCTGCTTCTGCCAGTAGTGTGGTCAGGACCTCATCGTGCGGGGCTCTCTCGCGTAAGGTAGCCTTGAGGGCGGTCTTCACAGACTTCACAAGCCGTTCCCAGACTCCTCCCATGAATGGTGCCGAGGGCGGAATAAAGCGCCATTTTATTTGGTTTGATGCTGTAAATTCGGACACCTGACAATCGTACAGTACTCGTAGTTGCCGATCAGCACCCTTGAACGACGTCCCGTTGTCCGAGTAGATAATATCCGGTGTTCCTCGGCGAGCCATAAATCTGCGTAAGCACATGATTGCGGCCTCAGATGATAGACTATGCACAACTTCTAAGTGCACCGCTCTGGTGACCAAGCACGTCAGTAGTGCCACCCATCTTTTTTCCCGCCTGCGTCCGACTGTGACTTGTAGAGGTCCGAAGTAATCAATCCCTACGTGTACAAACGGTCTCTTGTGATGGGCGAGCCGTACATCTGGAAGGTCTCCCATCGGTGGCTGTAAAAATGGAGCTCGTAACATTTTACAGGTTTAGCAGGTTCGGATAATCGATCTGATAGCGTTTCGGACTCCCAAGATCCAATAGCGCTGCCGAAGTTCATTAAGTACAGTCTCTGTATTAGCGTGCGCGAACTTTGTATGCAGATGATGAATGAGTAGGCGGACAGCGGGATTCTTACCGTCGAGAATGATTGGGAACTTAACTTGTTCTTCGATGTCTGCTGCAGATATGCGTCCTGATACACAGATTAGGCCCTTTTTGTTTAATACCGGAGACAATTTCGAGATGCGGCTTTTCTTTGAAATAGGTACATGGCCAACCAAACATGACATTTCCGTTTTAAATGTGACCAACTGACTCTCTAGCAGCACATGGTATTCGGCGCGATCAATCGCTTCTGCGTCCAAAGGCCTAACAGTACTAGGAACAGTTGACGGCCACTTATTGTGAATCTGTCGTCGAGTGCTGAAAAAGTCAATCACTATGTCTCTGATAAGTGGGTTCGAAAATGATCGTCCCTGATGTATGGGTTTATGGAAGATAGTTGCAATGGTCTGGTGTAGTCGTGCAGTTGCTCTTAACATTCTAACCCAAGAGCTAAAGTGAGTTGCATCTACTGTTAATGGTATAGGCAACTGTCCCGAACTATTAAAATTGACTTTTTCTACGACGCATGAGGTTGACGTTGACATGACGAGTGGCTGAGGCGGTTGATTACGAAATAAAGCCTTAAGCTCTTCTTCCCCTGAAGTGGAAGTTATGATTTCAGCTTCGGTAGGCCATTCAGAGGAAGGAGATAGAAGAAACTTCGGACCAGTTATCCAGCGCGACTCAACATTCAGCACTTTACATTGGCCCCTAGTAGCATCATCTGCTACGTTAAGCTCTGTTGGAACCCAACGCCAGTCATTAATATTAGTGTTTTCTATTATTTCGCCTACGCGGTGCGAAACGAAGGGCTTGTACTTCCTCGCATCACTTCTTAACCACCCAAGAACTGTCATTGAGTCGCACCAGAAATAGCGACGGTCAGGTTTACGGCGATGAGATTTACAAACTACGTCTGCTAACCGAGAGGCTATCAGGGCACCCTGCAGCTCGAGACGTGGTATGGAAGACGGCTTCAAAGGTGAGACACGTGCTTTGCTCGCAATAAGAGCTAGTCGAACTTTCGCGTTAGTGAAAATGAATCGCCAATAAGCGACGGCAACGTGAGCCAGCTCACTAGCATCGCAAAATACGTGCAGTTCAATTTCAGCCACTTCGCTATTTGAGGTGTTATAACACCTAGGAATCGCTAGGTTAGTTGAAGAATTTAGATTATCGAACCAGTCTCGCCAAATGCATGCATCCGTGTCTGATAGACTCTCGTCCCAATCCAGACCTTTTCGCCACAGGTTCTGAAAAAGGATACGACCCTTAACTACTAAAGGTGCTAGGATTCCTAACGGGTCGTAAATACGCATAACTTCAGCTAAAACTAGGCGCTTTGTCAGTTTATTTGACAAAACATTTTTCGGGCCTAAATTAAATCCAATAATATCCAGCGAGGGCTGCCAAATTAATCCCAAGGTTCGAGAGAAGTTAGGTATCCCGAGATCTACGCTACTGCTTATTGTGACCTCGGGTAACAAATCCTTTGGCAACAGGCTTAGTGCACCTGGGTCGTTAGAGATCCAGCCACGCATGAGGAAACCTCCGCGCTTATGGACCTCGACAATGTCGGCTGCCAAACGAGCTGCACCCTCAGTCGTATCGATACTGCCTATATAGTCGTCCATGTATGTATCAGCTCTGATGGCATTTACAGCGTCCGGGAACTCCTCCTGAAATTCTGATGCGTTTAGATTGACTATGTACATGGCGGTGGAGGGGCTAGAACAGGCTCCAAAGGTCATGGACGACATACGGTAAATAGATATTGGGGATGAAGGGTGGTCGCGCCAGATAAAACGTTGCGCATCCCTATCCTCTTTCCGAATTTTGATTTGAGGGAACATTTCCCTAATACCAGCTGTTAGGGCTACCTTCCCTTCTCTGAAACGCATCAAAATTCCAAGTAGAGATTGCAGAAGATCAGGTCCCGTAAGCAATAATGAATTAAGGGACACCCCTTGTGTTTTTGCAGCAGCATCATGAACGACTCGAAGCTTTGTCGGTTTATTGGGATTCACAACACCGAAGTGAGGTAAATACCAACAAACTGATTTAGCTGATATAGACTCACACTTTTCAGCGTAACCTTTTCGGAGAGTATCATGAATATTTTGTCGATATTTTTCTGCATATTGTGGATCGCGTCTCATATGCCTTTCTAGGCTCCTAAATCTAGCTAAAGCCAGTGGAAAACTACCACAGGATTATCGTCCCTCCATAAAGGTCCAACTTCAAAGCGTTCATTTGGTAAGCGACGCGCTGTGTTTGACAAAATTTGGAGAGCGCGTTGATCCTCGGTACTACGAGGCTCATACTTCGTAATGCCTATAGCATCTAATTTATATTGCTCTTTGATCATCAATTCTAAACGTTGACGTGGATCTGAAGTGTCCTGCTCCCGAAGAGATACGTGGTAAGCATATTGTAGAGGCTTAGTTATGCTACTCGGAAACCCATACACAACCCATCCTAGAGCAGTTCTTATAGCTACAGGTTGCGACTTAGTACCCTGTCTGGTTTCATATGCGATAGTCAAAGCCCAATTATCTACACCAATTATTAACGAAGGTTTTGCATCGACATAACAAAGCTCGCTTGAAAGCTCACATAAATGCGGAAAAGCGCTTATATCGGCGTGAGTAGCGGATTGCCTTAATAGGCCTAAATTCTTAATAGAACGTGCTCTACAAACGAAAAAGATATCAGAAGCGTGTTTGCCTTTTATTTTAAAGTCGACATATTGTACGGTACTATCCTGTGACAAACCACCCACACAGTCAAGGTGTATCTGCCCTTCTGGACCTGACACGCCTATCTTTTTCGTAATATCGGATTCGATAAAGGTTGCAGTCGAGCCATCATCTAATAAGGCGAACGTATCAATGCTTCCAGCTGGACCAGAGACAGTGACAGCTACTATCTTTAACATAGGTCGGAAAGAGAGGTTCGTATGTTCGGTTGTGGTGCTAATCAAAACCTGTTCAGCCGAAGACGTAGACGGCTGGACTTCAGGATGCTTAGTAGAATTGTTAAAATTAGGGTTATGTAGCAGAGTGTTATGTTTGCGGTTGCAATCTTTTACTAAACAGTTTGTCTTATTTTTATTGAAATATCTAAAACTATGCGAACCTGGTATAAGGCAACGATAACAAATTTTATTCTCTTTGCTAAAATGCCATCTGTCATCCACTGTCATTGAACTAAATTTGTCACATTTTGACAACATATGATTTTGTAAACAACAACAACAACAAACCGAATATGTGGATCGATGGCTTTTTGTTGGGCCTGGTGCTCTTCTTAATTGCACCCGAGGCAGACTCCAAACCAGCGCGCGCTTGCTCATTGCATGTAGTCGCAGCTTCATGAACAGGATTCGATTCATACTCCGACACAGCGTGTGAACGCTCACGGTGCGAAGAAGTCGTAGCTTCGTTGATAGAGCCAAATCGTAGAACTAGGTCGACTTCGCATGATAAAAAATCAGACAGTAGCTCTACTTTGGTCTGGCCTTCCCAATTTTGTTTCGCATAGTCAAGCCATCGTGAACGTAAAGATTGTGGAAATTTACTCAACAGAGCACCAAATAATTCTGGAGATTTTATATAATCATAATGATCCAATAATTTCGCAATTTCCACACAATTACGCACACGAGAGGCAAACATACTCAAATCCCTTACCTCATTACCAATCCTGGGCAAAGCGCGAATAGAGTTTACCTCCTGTAGCACGATTTGTTCAGGGCGACCGAAGCGACGATCTAACGCTTCAATTACGTCGGTCGCTTGCTTGCTGTCACCAAAAGCGTGCAGACTGCTTCTCGTGCGGCTCCTTTTAAAGCTTGGCTCAGACGTGCTAAATTCTCAAACGTAGTATAGGATCGCTCTGTATCAAAAAATGCACGTTTAAATAATAACCAGTCTGACGGTGATTTACCGTCAAACGTAGGAAGAGATATGTTAGAAGTTTTCAATCTGTTAGGTGGAGGAGAGGGTCCATCCTTCTTCACCAAAACTTCCAGGGCCTCAACGAGGCGGGCGACGCAGTCTTTTCCTCCAGCAACTGTGGCGGGCGCCCAGTCTTGACTGTGAATGTGTGCTACATTCGGCTGAGACTGCGTAGGGCTCAAAATCGCCGCACTGGGGGAAATTACTATATTATTGCGAGGAGCCTGTGAAAGTAAGGAAATATTATTTTTGGTTGATTCCGGAAATTGAGCCGTGGGCTGTACTGAATGCTGATATTGGTTAGGGCCATTCTCTGCACTTAGTAGCCAATGCCTTAAGCTCTCGTTACTTCTGCCACTGCGACTACCAGATTTACTACTGCCTTCGGCATCCATCGCTGCCAACTCTGCGCGCAATTGGAAGTCGGCTGTTTTACGCTGTATTTCCAACTCTGCTGCCTTGCGCTCTAATTCTATCTCTGCGGCCTTACGTTCAGCTTGTGCGTTCAGCTCCGCAACCTCCAACTGGGCGAGGTGGCGTGCATGATGGGCCTCCGCTGCAAGTTTCCTCGCAATGGCTGTTGCCGAAGAGCGGGTCGAACGCGAAGATGTAGAAAGTGGTCGCGAGTTAGAGGTCGCTTGCGATGTAGAAGGTACCTGTGTATTTGCCGATGCGGGTTCTTGATCGGTAGGGACAGTCGGCACAAGTTTGGTCTGGGATCTTGTTAGAACCATGTTCACTAATATTCAATAAAATTATATTTTATGATATTAAATACGTTGGTTCGTTATAATTACGACGAAGGACCACTATTTCCGTGACTAGATCAGGTTTATAATATATTTTTCTATATTATTAAAGAAAAACAACCTTGACAGCCAAAAGGAAAAATCTAATATATTTCATAAAACAAAATCATAAACAAACAAAGAATATACAAAATCATGGACAAAGTATAGCAATATCAAAAAGAAGTGTGCATTCGCCCACAACAAAGGATCACAATCTTTTGGGTCCGGAACCCCATTAGTGAATTTTCACCATCCATCTAAGGCGCAGCGTACACCAGGAGAGGCGCGGTGAAGATAGAGAGAAGTTAATAATTTTAGTTAAACCCTAATTCTTAAATCATGTGTTAAAAAAATTGTGTGTGTCAGCTCCGATGCACGACTCGAGTTTACTCCTTAAGTTTGATAGTCTAACCAGACGCAAAAAGAGTTTATTTAACTTAAAAAAGATTAATGTCAATCCGTCATCTTGGTTTGTCAAAGTTGCGCGACATAGGATGCGCACCAAAAACGTAACGAGGTCATTCATCGATAGATTTTACTCCTCACATTTTTCTCATACCCGGCCCCTTATATATGCAAATCGATTCTTAAGGAGTAAACTCCAAAAAAATATGGCAAATATGGAATAGAGCAAGCGAGAACCAATAGCAAATTCGAATTGTTTGCCTGTGCGAAATGTCATTATCAAATTTTGTATGGATGCTTGAATAACACATGCCAATTCGAACGTAACCAGAAATAAACCGGCCAAGTATGAGTCCGAGAGTTCCGTGCTAATATGTAGACAACATTAGACACTACATTTTAATATTGAACAAACAATGGCAAAAAATCACGTCCTTTGTATGGGAGTTCTCGACAAACCGTGAAAGGAGAAATTATTTGTTTGTTTTGGTCACGACTTACAAAGGACATTATGAATCGGCGTTCTCAGTATTCCTTGATTAAATACAGCACATGAGATATAATATGTGCAAATTACACATTTCTAACTAGTTAAGATTTTGACATAGACCTGTATACATAAATAGTTTAAAAATAACAACTTTGACTTTTGATTTTACAGTCTTAAATACTATTTATTTAACATTTTTAGATTGCAATGTCTACAAAATTATACTGACCTCTTTTCGGAATATAAATAAAAAAAAACTTTTCTGCCCACTCACTGCGTTAAAAGTGGATTTTCATACACTTTTCCAGCCCGTTTGATAGTACAAAGTGTGTTAAAAGTGGATTTTCATACACTTTTCCAGCTCGTTTGGTAGTACAAAGTGTGTTAAAAGATTTTTTTCATACATTTTTTCAGCCCGTTTGGTAGTACAAAGTGTGTTAAAAGATTTTTTTCATACATTTTTTCAGCCCGTTTGGTAGTACAAAGTGTGTTAAAAGTGGATTTTCCTACACTTTTCCAGCCCGTTTGATAGTACAAAGTGTGTTAAAAGTGGATTTTCATACACTTTTCCAGCCCGTTTGGTAGTACAAAGTGTGTTAAAAGTGGATTTTCATACACTTTTCCAGCCCGTTTGGTCGTACAAAGTGTGTTAAAAGTGGATTTACATACACTTTTCCAGCCCGTTTGGTAGAACAACAGTATCAGTAATCATGAGGTTCTATTTGCTTCAATTTTAAACATGAATAAAGCATTTTCCCTGTAGGTGTAGTATAAAAGTTCTTTTTAAACTTCGCGCCACGCCCTATCGTCTTATTAGTTCATATGTTTTGTTTTAATAAACATATTTTTATTGCAGGTTAGTTCAAAATTTAATTAAAACATTTGACAAGATACCTCCCCGGTTCCCATTTTTCGGAGTAGAAGATAGTTCCATTATTAAATTACACGACGGGACTTTTTGGCGGCATCGGAAAGCGTCACTTTATCAGTTTTGTATTTCTTGTTAAAAATTGTGTTTTGGCGGATAGTGTAGATTAGTGTCTAATAATGGTGGAGTATTAACCACTAAGTGTTCGGGAACATGCACAAGTGTTGGTAAGTGAAACAAAATAGCGGAAAGTGTCTTTCGGGGAGGTTCCAGTAAATCCCCACACATTTACTGAAACATAGGGAAAGGGGGATTGGTTTGACTGCTTACTTTGACTTGATTTATTACTTTGACCACGAGTGCTATAAATTTTGTAAACATTTTAACACTTGACATTGGCTAAACGCACAAGCCGTGGGAAGCCATTTAGAAATAAAAAGGTATTACACGACTCAATATGAGTTATGCATGTAATTGAAATATCTAAGTTGGATAAATTTTTATTTAATTTCCTAGCAAAATCCATAAACTAAAATTGTATACATAAACAAAAGTTAATACTTGAGCGTAAAAGGTAACGAAGTTTAACTTTAAAAAAATGTATTTTTTCTAGCTCTTCTGTTCGCGAACGTATCTATCTACTTGTACACCTAGATTGGCACGTGGTGTTTCACTAGCCCACCGCTTCAGTGACAGACAGACCACCTTATTGACATAACATGTTGTGTACATTTCGCGCGAGCAGCTTATCATCATAAATGTATGTTTATATCGGACAGTAGTCGGACAGATGTATAATCCCTGTATGACAGATCAGTTCCACATTAGCGATGAAACATACATCATTATGTTGGGACATATTGGTATGATAAAATAAGATTGATATGGTTTGTTACCTGTTAACAGCACGTGAGTGTGTCGTTGTGTAGAAATAGTGTGAAACTGATTTTTATTTGGCACTTGTAGGGCAATTTTGTAAAAATAATCAGAAGAAATTTTTACTTGAAAAGATTCCACGCGGACCAGGCAGCAGACGGGACTCGAACCCGCACCCTTCGCTATCCAGACGAATACGTCAGTGCATTCGCTCGCTTAGTGGTCCGTCTGTCTGTCTGTTAAGGTCCGTTACGACAAAAGTCCGTAAATCCCTCGTCTACAAAGGCTATTTAGCTCACTAGCACCAAAGATGCACTTCGAAGTTCGAAGTTATTGAAATAGGAGTTCTATGCCCCAGGTGGTTAGCGCGTTCGGCTGCGATCGTTGAAGTTAAGCAACTTTCGCAGTGGTCGGCCATTGGATGGGTGACCAAAAATCTTCCATCTCGAGTTCCTCCGTGCTTCGAAAGGCACATTAAGTCGTTGGTCCCGGCTGCATCTGCAGTCGTTAGCACCCGCCAATCCGCACCAGGCCCGAGTGGTGGGTCATGGCCAAATCTCCCTATTCCATCCATAGAGAAGGCCTGTGACCCAACAGTGGGGACATTAATAGGCTGATGATGATGATACACCAAAGTTCCTATTTGAAACCTCATCATATCAAAGCCTCGTTCTAGGTTTATTTACAAAGATAGTTGTTATGAATCAGATTAACGTTTTGTATACTAGATGGCAGGAATAGTCTATTGAATCGCGCTACCGTTTTGTTTTTATGTAAACATAAGTATTTTATGTAGAAGCAATAAATGCTTTCTCTCTATTTAAAATTGGAACAGGTGTTTGATTTCTTACTGTTTTGATCCGAAACGTAAAACAGTTCTATCGTCGCTGAACACAATACGGTTTTTGAAACCGGTTCGTCTTTAGAACGCTCACACCTAGATTACTGTTTTGATCCGAAACGTAAAACGGTTCTATCGTCGGGGAACATAAAACGGTCCTTGAAACCGGTTCGTCTTTAGAACGCTCACACCTAGATTACTGTTTTGATCCGAAACCTAAAACGGTTCTATCGTCGCGGAACACAAAACGGTCCTTGAAACCGGTTCGTCTTTAGAACGCTCACACCTAGATTACCGTTTTGATCCGAAACCTAAAACGGTTCTATCGTCGCGGAACACAAAACGGTCCTTGAAACCGGTTCGTCTTTAGAACGCTCACACCTAGATTACCGTTTTGATCCGAAACCTAAAACGGTTCTATCGTCGGGGAACACAAAACGGTCCTTGAAACCGGTTCGTCTTTAAAACGCTCACATCTAGATTACTGTTTTAATCCGAAACGTAAAACGGTTCTATCGTCGCGGAACACAAAACGGTCCTTGAAACCGGTTCGTCTTTAGAACGCTCACACCTAGATTACTGTTTTGATCCGAAACCTAAAACGGTTCTATCGTCGGGGAACACAAAACGGTCCTTGAAACCGGTTCGTCTTTAGAACGCTCACACCTAGATTACTGTTTTGATCCGAAACGTAAAACGGTTCTATCGTCGGGGAACACAAAACGGTCCTTGAAACCGGTTCGTCTTTAGAACGCTCACACCTAGATTACTGTTTTGATCCGAAACGTAAAACGGTTCTATCGTCGCGGAACACAAAACGGTCCTTGAAACCGGTTCGTCTTTAGAACGCTCACACCTATATTTCATTTAGTTATTTCCACCTCCTTTTTGGGACACTAAACATAGTGGTGTTAATGAGGATTGTACCTTAATCTGAATAAAGGACGTCGGTGCAAGTCGCCATTAAGTTTACCTAAAATGTGATTCATATATTTTTTGTTTGTCTATCATAAGTTATATAATAATACGCGCTGTACTAGTAACAGTAATCTATTTTAGATGTTACATAAGTGGTGTTAAGGTTGGAACGAGCCGCCCGTCATTTATCACGACCGTGACAATAATTAATCGCATAACTTTTAATCACTCCTGATAACCGGACGAGAGAAATTATAAGGTGCCATATTTTATTCAGCTACAAAACAGGTTTTTGAAAACGTTCACATTTTAAGTGAATATTTATAATAGTTGAGTATTTGACAAGTTTTAGAAAACTATCTCACGTTATTGACTAATGTTTATGGAGTCCGTAAAAAGTGGATATTCATCATTCTGTTGTGTATTTCAGTAAAAATAGCCAAATCAAATACTCCATTTTCAAGTTGCCGCGAAAACGTTTCTCTGCACAATATGGCGTCTTACTAGTGAGTGACGTCACACGACTATTAAAACTAATTAAAACGTCAAACGATACAATGTAATGTCACTTTAACCGGAAGTTTACTTGCGTGTGACGTCATTTTAGGCTCCGCCAATCCCAAGCGTTTTGGGTCACGTGAAAATAGATAAGAAAACTATTATCTTTTTCGTGGGTTTTTAGTAAAATTATGAATATTTTTTCCCTGAAAATCCCCTGCCAATATTCATTCTAAACACAGATGCTAACAAGTGGCACTTTATTTTTAATATTGTCAAATGTTCTGTTCTGTTGCGTATATCAGTAAATCAAGGAAAATAAAAATTATGTTATATATTTGAATATGCTGCGGAAACGATTCTCTAGCAAACATGACGTCACAGACAGGTGACGTCAGAGGGCTCTCATTAAAACTTCAAACACAAATGAAACAGTACAAAGGTATGTCACTTGTACAGCATGTTAATAAGCAGGTGACATCAGTTTAGGTATCGCCAATTCTAGGCGTTTCGGCTATTTCATGATGTTTAGTAATATTATCAACTAGAGTCTGTGCGGAAAGAGAATGGGATTTAGATTGGAAGGCGCTGTGGTGCTTTTCTACCGTATTTGTAAGGTTTTACCCCTTTTAGATATGATTTAATACAAAAAACCGCAAGAAATCACAACAACAAACAAATCCGTATCAATAAAAACTTTGATGTTTTACAGATTGCCAAATAAAAATCTTAAAGAGAATACTCTTTTTAATCTGCAACTACATTTCTTTCTCATCATGGCGCTTGCAACAGTGCCGAAATATCGGAGTCTCATAAAAAACAAGGTACATGGTAACAATCCCGTTAATAGCTAAACCAGCTCTTAGACATACCGCACTGCGCGGCAATAGGACTACGTTGCGCGACACGACGCGACGCTACAATGTTGGATAACCGAGCAAAATTGACGCGCGATCGCTACGCGTGGTTCCGTCGCCGCTAGGTGCGTTTTATGGTAGCCATACACACTACGAGACATCGTTACGTTTAGACTGTACATTTCGAACTGTACCGATAAATCGGAGCGTGTATGTTATAAAACTGCACAGTATCCTATACGTACGATATAGTAGCCATACACACTACGAGAAATTGTTACGATTAGACTGTACCGTCCGAACGGTACCGATAAATCGTAGCGTGTATGTTATAAAACTGCACAGTTTCCTATACGTACGCCACCTATGGGTATACGCCACCTATACCCGCCATACACACTACGAGAAATCGTTACGATCAGACTGTACAGTTCGAACGGTACAGTTTATACGATTTCGTTTAGTATAGGAAATTGTGCAGTAACATACACGCTACGATTTATCGGTACCGTTCGGACTGTACAGTCTAATCGTAACGATTTATCGTAGTGTGTATGGCGGGTATTACGATAAACTGTTCCGTTCGAACTGTACAGTCTGATCGTAACGATTTCTCGTAGTGTGTATGGCTCCCATTAGTAAACAGCGCGACCGCGACGCGTCACTTCATATTTCATACAAGTTAGAACGTGACGGTCCTGCAATTTTTTTGTGTAAAATGGATGAAAAAATATTAATTTTATACATCAATTTCATCTAACTTTTAAATTGACTTCTAAATTCTTTATTTATAAGTACTTAGAACCTGACAACATCTCCACGACACGACGTCGTCAACGTACTAACCTAAAGTTTAATGTTTTTGGTTTTTACACAACACAATTTTTCGTTTAAAACATAAAGCCCACAAATACTTTCGTAAGAATTCGCCGTGAAGTTTCAAATTTATCTTAATCTCGAGGGAACGTTCCGCACGATTCAAAGTTTCTTCCTTAAGTTATTTTCGAGTGCTGAACAACTTCAATTCTACTTGCGATATAGATCGCGAACTTAAAGATATGCTTTATTACTTATTACTCACTTCATTAACACCCGGAAAATTAATTAGCTTTTCCTTGTATTTTTTTTATAGAAAGGTCCGACAAATGACTCCACCCCACTTGATGTTAAGTGAAGGTGAAGTCCAGACGTGAAGATAGCTGATACAGCAGTTCTACCTGCCACACCAGCCATCCTCACCCTGCCGGCCTACATGTTGCTTCTTCACGCCTCTTTTAAAGGATCCCAGGTTGTGAGGGGGAGGGAACACGTGAGCGGGCAGAGCATTCCATTGTCTTGTATCAGAATTAACAGTAGAAGCAACATTTACATAAAATCATGTCGCTACCAAATTTTAATAAATATTCCACTACTTATTAGCTTTAAAAAACGTGTCATAAAATTTATATTTTTGGTTGTAATATTATTACAAACATAATATTATATTTCACCAATCTGTTTATACAATGTTGTGCTTAAATTCATAGTATGGTCATAAAGTAGTAACTGTTAAGGTTTAGTCATACTATAAGGGGTATATTTTAGTGTTGCCGAACTATCGATATTAAAACTATCGACAGTTTACATCGAAAATCATGTACCCTATCGATAGGCCTATCGATAGAATCGATACAACCGATAGTATTGAAACTATCGATAGCTCAGAACAAGGCAATACTATCGAATGAGTGCAATACTATAGATACTATGTATATTATTGTAGTTCGTTAATAACAAACTATTCATAGTATCGATACTATCGATAGTGTTGATTTTATCTGCAACAATACTATCGACAGTATCGATACTAGCGATTGTTTTAGACTAAAGATTGTGATTGACTATAATACCTGAAAATTGTAAACAATACTATTTCAAATTGTTAAACTATCGAAAGTATGGTTGCAGATAAAATCAATTTTATCTGCAACCATACTTTCGATAGTATCGATACTGTCAACAGTATCGATACTATCGATAGTTTGTTATTAACGAACTACAATACAATCGATAGTATTTAACTCATCCGATAGTATTGAATTTTTCTGTGCTATCGATAGTATCGATAAGCCGATCGATTGTCATACGATTGGTTGGCTATCGATAGACTATCGATTAATCATCGATAGTCGACTATCGATCGGCAACACTAGTATATTTATAAACGAAGAATAAGCTTGGATTAATCACTCCGTGTATTGTCTCTGTTCATTGCATGACATATGGCATTAGAAGAACTGGGCATGGCGTAACTTGTCTTAGCTTATTCCACGTTTATTAATAAGTTTTGAAGAGAACGAAAATCATAATGATTAGAATAGGTAATGATTTTTCTTCATTCTACTTGTAATTGCGACTAAGATAAATTTTAAATGTTGCGGACTTTACTTAACAAGTGGATCATAACTTTTAAGAAATAAAATTAACCTTTTGAGAAGATATTTAATTAAAAAAAAACGACGGGTTGCACTCCGGGCGTGCCGGCAGAAGTGAAAACTTGAATATTAACATTGTGCATTTTTGATGTTTTGGAATGGTTAGGGAATAATTTTGCACGAATTGCTTTAATTATCAGTATAAATGTACTTTCATGTATGTGGTAGAATACAATATTTATTTATTGCGCTATCGTACACAAACATGACATTTTATATCACATTAAAAAAGTTTATCTCACAGTAAAATCAACTTACATGAATCACGTTTAAGCGCACTTAGCGACATCTATTGTTAAGAAATCAACTTACATGAATCATATTTAAGCGCACCTAGCGACATCTATTATAAAGAAATGCATTTTCTTCGCAATAAAGCTGCCTGTCCTAGATAGAGACTTCTTATTATAATACGATAAAATAAAATATTACTGTTTCGTCCAATATATTGAAAGTCAACAACTTTTCCAATTCTATTGTGTGTCATGATGCGATCAGCCCACGTGTTTAACCTGTCGCGAGTTTAACATTTTTTACCCATACAAAAAAAGTGTACAACTCCGTTAAAAAGTTTTTACTTCAAAAAATAGATTTCCTTACAGTCTTTCCTATGTATTCTTTGCGTTTTCTAAATACGACATTGGTGTTATCTGTGACGCCGAATTGATTTATGTAATTTTTATTCCAAATCTATTTTTTTTATTAAACAAAAGTACTTATGTTTTCACGGTGAACATTATCTGGCGAGCGACAATGAACTTACGTTTTAAAGGCTCTTTACTTCGTTTACTTCGTGAAAACACTTGCTATATTGCGTTACTGCAACCCAGTTGACTTGAACGTAGTGTTAAATCTTGTCGTGTGATGGTTAAATTTTTTTGAAGTTATACTTCTTTAGGCGCGTTATGAAAAAATGATGAGAGTGAAATTTTAAGATGCGCGCGCATCACTGTAACCCAAAAGTAACAGCATGAAGTTGGCCGCGGGCGCGTTATGAAAAAATCATGTAAGTGAAATTTCGAGATGCGCGCGCATCACTGTAACACAATAGTAACACCATGAAGTTGGCCGCGGGCGCGTTATGAATGTTAGTGTCTAATAATGGTGGATTATTAACCACTTAGTGGTTAATACTTGGTGGTAGTGGTGGTACTTTGAACGATCCACGGAGCTCCATAAGATGATCGCGTTGTCAAAAACAATGTTGGCACGCTCGTCGCCTCTGATCACTGTTTTCATATTTATAATATTTATCCACATGTTTCTAGTTTCTATATAGACACAATGTGTTTTAGTTACTTACAAGTGCTAATTACATATGGACTAATAACTTAAATTCAGTAGCGATTTTAATTGAATATTTATTTAATTTTTCAAATTAAAACTGAACTTAATTGACTGTGTTAACTATCCTTTTCCAGTCCTTTTATTATTTTATTGTAATTATTAATTATTTGCATGCAATTAAAAAATATTTTTAATGATGCTAAAGAAGTATAACTTCTCACGCGCGTACATAAGTTACACGCATCCATTTTTTTTTTTATAATGGTCCGATGACGTGGTTTTATTACGTGTCGTCTTGTCTACATTTTGTTTAATTTATTCCATAAGATGGATAACACAAGTAATGGTTTTTTTCCCCTCTTCTTTTTGTGTATCCGAAGGCAAAGAGCTAAGCCTACACAGCCTCTTAGATTAAGGTTTTCGTTTTAATATTAATAACTTCTCTTATTTGTATATTAAGTGATTGTCTTGTGTCTCCGTCCTTTGATGTCCAAATTAGGTCCCTCCAGAATATCAGCGTTGCAGCGGCAATCCATTTTTGCCGTTGCAGCATTATGCTGAGGTGGGGCCTAGTTGACGATGGACCTTTTGTTTTATGTTTTATGTGTATTTATTGTAATTGTTAATGTATGTCGTCAATAAATGTACTTCTTTCTTTCTTCTTTGAAATATTTTTTTGTTTATTAAACCAGTGATGCAAAGGTTATTAACGACGTAAATTTATGGCTACGATATGGCTGCATGTATTATTATTAGCAATAATCTAATGTACTTTGCATGCGTGGGTTCGCAACTCATCTTCGTCACAATTTTTTTAATGCAATAACCTTAAAAACAAAAAAAAACGAGTGTGTTTAAGACCAAACGACTGATGTGAAACTTCTTTAGCTCCATCTGTATGTATATCTATATATATATAGCTGTACGAGAAAGAAAATGTGCGGGCGCACTGCTTTCTCTTTCTTATCCCCCACTCAACTCCCGTTCGCCTCACCCGATCACACTTTTCGTAACGCGTAACACGTTCGCTGTCATCCGTAAGTCAAGCGTGCGTAAAGAACTTTGCTTATATCCCCCACTCAACTCTCGTTCGCCTCGCCCGATCACACTTTTCGTAACGCGTAACACGTTCGCTATTGTCCGTAAGTCAAGCGTGCGTAAAGAACTTTGCTTATATCCCCCACTCAAATCCCGTTCGCCTCCCCCGATCACACTTTTCGTAACGCGTAACACGTTCGCTATTGTCCGTAAGTCAAGCGTGCGTAAAGAACTTTGCTTATATACCCCACTCAACTCCCGTTCGCCTCGCCCGATCATACTACGTAACGCGTAACGCGTTCGCCATCGTCCGCAAGTCAAGCGTGCGTAAAGAAGTTCCTCTTCAAAACTAATCTCAATTACTCCTTGGTCACGCCATTACCTGTAAATAACTTCTTATATTACTCGTGTGACTATCACTAATTTGTCGTTCTAGATTATTACACATATTTGTTATGAACATAGTTATAGTAACGCAATGAATTGTACATGCTTGAAATATACACAGTCAGGTCATAAGTATTGTCACACAGTAGAAACTTTTCTTTTAGAATGCTGGCCACAAAAAAGTTTATTGAATTCCAATTTCGAATTGATCATGAAAATAAAAATGTATACTTTTTAGAATTTTACTCATTTCTAAATATGGAGTGGACGCTTAAAGAAGACCGTGTTGCAGTTATTGCGTTGCATCGTTGCGGTTACGCGCCAATTCAAATTGTTGCCATACTGAAAATTTTGAATATAACCAAAAGATTCGTTTATCGTACCATCAAACGATACAATGAAGACTCTAGTGTAGATGACAGGTCAAGAAGTGGTCGCCCTCGGTCTGTTAGGACTCCAGCAGTGATAAAAGCTGTGAAGGCGCGAATTCAAAGAAATCCCAAACGTAAGCAGAAACTGTTTGCCCTTCAGATGGGGTTAAACAGAACCACGGTGAAAAGGATGTTAAATAAAGACTTAGGGCTTTGGGCATATCGAAGAAAAACAGGAAATCGTTTGAATTCTCGTCTAATGGACCTGAGACTGAAGAGATGCCGCGCTTTGTTGAAGCGGTACGCGGGAAAAAAATATCGGGAAATTCTGTTTTCGTATGAAAATTTTTTACCGTAGAAGAGAGCTACAACAAACAAAATGATAAGGTGTACGCACACAGTAGTGAAGAAGCGAGCAACCGTATGCCGCGTGTCCAACGAGGTCATTTTCTATCCTCGCTCTTGGTATGGTTGGGAGTTTCTTATTGGGGTTTAACAGAGGTACATTTTTTGTGAGAAAGGTGTAAAAACGAATGCAGTTGTGTATCAAAATACAGTCCTGACGAACCTTGTGGATCCTGTTTCTCATACCATGTTCAATAACAGGCACTGGTTATTCCAACAAGATTCGGCGCCAGCTCATAATGCGAAGAGCACAAAAGACTGAGAAAATCTGAGAGAAATCGACTTCATCCGGCACGAAGACTGGCCCTCCTCCAGTCCAGATTTGACTCCGTTAGATTACAAGATATGGCAATACTTGGAGGTAAAGGCGTGCTCAAAGCCTCGTTCCAATTTGGAGTCGCTCAAGACATCCTTGATTAAGGCAGCCGCCGATATTGACATAGACCTTGTTCGTGCTGCGATTGACGACTGGCCGCACAGATTGAAGGCCTGTATTCAAAATCACGGAGGTCATTTTGAATAAACTTTATTGTCATAAGAATCTATGTTTTGTTAAGTTCATTTTGGTATATAAATAGTTACATAATGTATAAACTTGTTTCAATTATTTTATATTAAACGTGTGACAGAATTTATGACCTGATTAGGTACATACATATTAATAAAATTTACACGTAATTCGGCGCTTGCGTTGCAATCTACCAAAGTGGAAAGATCTAAACACACCACCAATAAACTTAACAATACCTCTTAATCTTTCGCCATGTCAAAATGTGATTGATAATTTTGTAATCATTATCTTATCAAACTCATGCTGTGTAGAAGTCAAATTGTTTTCGAACTAAACATAATCCGGAAACAAGACGTGTTCTGCGTAGTTAAAAGTTAGATTTGTATTTGTATATATTTATTTTAGCAAATAATTTAGGTAAACTATGGAAAACAGAATAGTGCATCTAGATCCGAGGCTTTTGAAGGTCGCGCCGAAGAAGACTGCGTCAGATGGTGAGTGAAATGATACCTTTATACGTAAAATAATTACCTACTAGTGATATTTTTAAGAAGATGAAATGAAATGAAAAGTCATTTATTCAGTCTAGGCTGTTACAAGCACTTGTGAAGGTCAGAAGCTACGCCATCGGTTCGCAAAACTACGGCGGGAGACCTTGTACTGAGAAGAACCGGCAAGAAACTCAGCAAGGGCTGCTTTTTTCTCCCTGTATTGATATATACAGAGTCGTCAAGTTGAAAAATGACTTCGTAGATACTTCTGAAGTCACCTTCCATTACATCATTTAGGATATAGATATATACAGTTACAATAATAATTATATATTTAGTATATAGGAAGGGGCATTAGATAGGTACCATAATACTGTTACAAAAACTGACTAATACCCATCAAATAACAAATTACAAGAAACACTATGTCTAAGGTTCCGTACCTCAAAAGGGAAAAACAGAACACTTATAGGAACACTTTGTTGTCGTCTGTCTGTCTGTCACGACCCTCTATTTTGGGAACGCGTTGAGGTATCGTCCATTGAAGCTGTGTAACCTGAACCCGCAATCTGTTATTGTCAGTATTTCTGGAACTTATAACCAGAATATCTATTTAAATAAAACTCAAAGGTGACTGACTGACATAGTGATCTATCAACGCATAGCCCAAACCACTGGATGGATCGGGCTGAATTTTGGCATGCAGGTAGATGTTATGACGTAGGCATCCGCTAAGATTTTGATCAATTCTACCCTAAAGGAGATAAAATCGGGAATGAAAGTTTGTATGAAACTATGTCAATTTTAAACCGATCGGGCTGAGACTTTGCGTGCAGGTAGAAGAAGAATCATAGATGAATGTCATTGTGTATAATACAAGCCTGAGAACAAAAACTGTAGTCTACACTTCAGCTCTACACCGAAGCGAAGTGAGGGCGGGCCGCTAGTTTTTATATAAAATACTTAGTTGCTTAATTACGTAAGGATCAGATGATTTGTCAAATGACATAACTTCAACTAATCTTATGATAAGAATATGTTTCATTCTCATTTTAAATATTCACTTAATTAATTTAATAATACATTATAAATCAATGCCACTTTCTGCAATAATGAAGTATCAGTTCAAAAACGATTACACTAAATATAATCTTATGTCACAAGCACTACGTCTCTCATAAATAAGTATTAGTTTATTAAAATATTCGCTAAATATATTAGGTACCAATAGAATCTCAATAATTGTTTGAGGAGCTCGATGGCGCAGGTGGTTAGCGCGTTCGGCTGCAATCGTTGAAGTTAAGCAAATGTCGCAGTGGTCGGTCATTGGATGGGTGACCAAAAATTTACTATCTCGAGCTCCTCCGTGCTTCGGAAGGCACGCAAGCCGTTAGTCCCGGCTGCATCTGCAGCCGTTAGCACCCACCAATCCGCACTGGGCCCGCGTCGTGGGTCATGGCCCAATCTCCCTATTCCATCTGTAGGAAGGCCAAAGGGGAAGATCTTCCTCCGAGCTGGGTGATGGTAGCTCAGGGGCCGCGGCCCGACTGATGTTGGTCGGGCATCGTATATATGAACTGTTGGCTACCGAATTTTACTTGCGCGATGTAGGCTTCCTTACGTTGTGAATGCAGCGCCGGTAGTGCCATCTCTTGAGGAGGCGTAAGATTGTTTTCCTCCATGTTAGTTATATGTGGGCCGTGTAGATGTCGCTGCCACACATCCATAGGGAAGGCCTGTGCCCCAGCCGTGGGGACATTAATAGGCTGATGATGAATTGTTTTAGCTCACTGACTACACTATATCAGTATTTTTTTTAGTTAAAACAGAATTATTAATATGACTTGTTAACGATTGTAGCGGAACAGATATCGAAGCTGCGTCCCTCCCAGTCCCCGATCGCGATATCACTGCAGCGCTGCCCCACGTGGTCTTCTCTGGACCGGCTGCAGTTCAAGGGCTACTGGGACAATCAGGTCAACGGGATCCTGCTCAATAATGGACAAACTGGTAAGTAGTTTTTAAATCTAAAGAAAATATAACTAGAAAAAATTCCACGCGGACCAGGCAGCAGACGGGACTCGAACCCGCACCCTTCGCAATCCGGGCGAATGCACTGACCAATTATATTGCCTTGCAGCTTATGAATGACTAGAAGAATTTCGACGCTGTCCGTGAGGGCCGCGGTATCATAATTGGTCAGTGTATTCACCCGGATTGCGAAGGGTGCGGGCTTGAGTCCCGTCTGCTGCCTGGTCTGCGTGGAATTTATTCTAGTTATATTTTCTTTAGATTTAAACATCAAGCAGTTACATGCTTTAATATAATAAAAATTATAAGTAGTTTTTAAGTCAAATTCTAAAAGAAACGACATAAGAAACAAAATATCTCTCGAAAAGAAAAATGTAATAATGATTGAGGGAAGTCTCGAAAGAAATAAAAACAGAAGGTTCTGCCACCTGTTAGTGAGGAAGCCGATAAAAAAATTGGTGAATAGAGAAGGAAATTTCTTTGTAGCACTATTTGCAAATACAGTACTTTGCCCGCTCACGTGCTTCCTCCTACAACACGGAATACGCAACTTGCGGCTGGTAGTAAGGTAAAAATAAAATATAAAAATATCCTGCCACAAAGGGAGGAGTAGCTATTCATTACAATAACAGATAACCGGGAGCAGTACCACTTAACACCATAGTTAGTTATTCAGGGCGGTTTCCGCACTTAGTCCTAATTATTGGACCATTGTGCGTGTCTCAAAAACATTCCTGTTTACTCCAGCCAGCCTATATCGGTCCAGAAGGAAAGCAGCCTTGGTAGACTGCTGCAAGCTTCCGGAAACGATTCTGGTGACTGGAGAAGTCGTGCCCGTTGGTCGGCCACACTCCTGCATTCCATGATGACATGCTGTGGCGTTTCTTCTGCCTCCATGCATCCTCTGCATAGGAGGCTGTCTGTTACTTCTTTACTACTACTTCTCTTCTGTATAATAATTAATCCAGTACGTGTGTTACACGAGACGTACAAAATAAACAAACAATTTAGTTGGACATACAAACACTTTTAAATCCCAAATCACTATTGAATTTTACATTTTTTTTTTTACTAAAACTGTGGGTAATTTACAAATTGATGACTTGGTTCAAACAATGCATATAAATATTTGTTACGCAAACATCTGTAATTTACAGATATTTGACGTCATAAATGTAAGATACTTACAGTTTTGCCCACATAAATGTATTTGGTATTTTCTTATTACATTACATATAGTGGGTACCAGAGCTGAATACATATATAAAAGAATAATATGATAAAGTATTACCGATGGCTTTTCGTGTCTGGCGAAGCGCGAAAGAGCTCGAGATAATAAATTTTTGGTTATATCATCCAAGGAATTGCCTCACATCCGGAATCACAAATATCGTGTCATACTTACAATCCTTGAGCGTCGCCAATATACATATATGAATCTTATTCAGTTTACATCACGATCTATATAATCGTGTTTATTACATAAACATTCATTCAAAAATATCAAATTCTAAACTGCCCCCTAGCATGAACACCGCTATATGATATTGACATCATTAACTATCTATATATATAAAACTCAAAGGTAACTGACTGACATAGTGATCTATCAACGCACAGCCCAAACCACTGGACGGATCGGGCTGAAATTTGGCATGCAGCTAGATGTTATGACGTAGGCATCCGCTAAGAAAGGATTTTGATCAATTCTACCACCAAGGGGATTGTATGAAACTTTGTCAATTTTAAACCGATCGGGCTGAGACTTTGCTTAGAATCATAGATGAAAGTCATTGTGTATAATACAAGCCTGAGAACAAAAACTGTAGTCTACACTTCGGCTCTACACCGAAGCGAAGCGAAGGCGGGTCGCTAGTAACTTATATAACGCGTTTTTATCACGTTCAATTGTCAAATTTCTATGGAGTTTGACAGTTAGACGGGATAAAAAACGTGGTATAATGTAAATTGTAATGCTCATGCTACGGTACTAATATTATTAACCTAAAGAGTTCGTTTGTTTATTTGAACACGCTGATCTTAGGAACTACTGGTAAATAATTATTGTTGTGTTGGATAGTGCGTATATCGAGGAAGGCTGTAAGCTATATAACATAACGTTACGACATCATTTACATTACGAAGTTAACTAAAGTTAAATGTTGCAAAAACGGGAAAAAAAAGTATTCCATTTGTGAGCTTCCGTTGCGTAAACGCAACGCAACTTAGCTTTTATACTCTAGCAATCTCGTACAGGCCCTGCCAGAATACCAGCGCTGTTACGGAGGGAATATTCCCGTCCCATTGTAACAGCATTAAGCTGAGGTAGGGTCCTAATTGTCCTTTCTTCTTTCTGCATATTGTTGTTGTCTGTTTGTTTTTATTTTTATTGGTATATAATTTCTTATTGTTACATACTTGTGTGTTAAGCCCAATAAATGATTTTTCTTTCTTTCTTTCTTTCTTTCAACGCGTAAACAGTGAATATTACACAAGAAATATGTGTAAGACGGAATTGTTCCCCCTTTAAAACTTCTATATAAAGTCTAAATTACACTGCAATAGGGTATTTGACAAGTTTTAGAAAAACGATCTCACGTCATTGAATAATCTTTATGGAGTCCGTAAAAAGTGGATATTCATCATTCTGTTGTGAATTTCAGTAAAAATAACCAAATCAAAAACTCCATTTACAATGTGCCGCGGAAACGTTTCTCTGGACAATATGGCGTCTTACTAGTTATTAAAACGTCAAACGATATAATGTAATGTCACTTTAACCGGAAGTTTACTTGCGTGTGACGTCATTTTAGGCTCCGCCAACCCCAAGCGTTTTTGGTCACGTGACAATAGATAAGAAAACTATTATCTTTTTCGTGGGTTTTTAGTAAAATCATGAATATTTTTTTGTTAAAAATAGTAAAAACCCCTGCCAATATTCATTCTAAACGCAGATGCTAACAATTGACACTTTATTTTTAATATACTGTCAAATACCCTATTCACTTAAAAATTCCTTTTTACGATTTTGAAAAGAGCGAGAGTTGTAATTTTCACCGTATGTGTATATTACCAAGGTCGATTTATTTAACAAATAAAAAAGGTTTAACTTAAGTATTTTTTTTGTCTTTTTTAATTGCTGCGTAGGATATCAATTATTATGATGGTACGGAACGTTTTTTTTTTATATATAAAAATATAATTACCTACACTAAATTCGACACTCGATTCATAATGAAAAAAACATAGGTAATAAATAACAAAATATCTAGCGTGCCACTATTATCGTTATCGACGGTATAACGTTATCGCAGACGTGTACAATAATCTTGTTACGAATGAATTTGGCTTTATCTCTATAGAAACTCAATAATATAAGTGTCATAATCCTTGTATAAGCTACATACACTTCTGGCCACTTCTATTGGCCCACCTTGTATTTTCAGTTTCGTTTGGTCCTAGCTAAAATTTTATATTAGGTCTAACAAAAAGTTTTTATGCAGTTTTGAACCTGGCACATTCACAATTTCATTCAATAGTCTTTTTTTGAATTTCGAACACAGAATTTAAAGAAACAAAAGACAATTTGGAGCCTGTTTGTTGATATCAAGCAATCGAATACTAAGAAAACTTGGTTTTACTGGTTTACTTGGATTTAATTCTTGAAAAAGTGATTGATATCTTTGGTTTTGCAACAAACATTACTTATTCTTAACATTAAGGTGAGGTTCTATCAATAATCTATGGATACTTCACCTGAAGTCGCCGCCCAAGCTGTGGCACTTATTCAGGCCAGACAAAGCCAAAGAAACGTGAGTGCTCAACTTAATTTAAGTCGATCTGCGGTCCGAAATGTTTATCGGAGGTACCTGGAGGAGGAGAGACTGGCGGCTTTGTTCGTCGCCAAGGAAGGCCACGATCTCGGGTCACAACTGAAAGGCAGGATCGATTCATCGTGACGACCAGCTTGAGAAATCGTCACCTTACCTTCATTGAGATACAAAATCAAATTCGCCACTTCCACGGAGTATCTGTGAGCGCTCGAACTGTTCGGAGAAGGTTAAAAGAACGCGATATGGTACCACACAAGCCAGCTAATGGGCCCAAACTAACGCGAGCCCACCGAACAGCGCGCCTTCATTTCGCACGCAGTCATTTAAATTGGACACAGCAAGATTGGAGCCGTGTACTCTTTTCTGATGAGTTAAAATTGTGTTACATGGCAATGATGGAAGGAAGAAGGTCTACCGACGTAAGGGAGAGCGTTTCGCACAATGCTGCTTTGAAGAGAGGGTTGCTTATGGCGGTGGCTTATGGACTGTCTGGGGCGGTATATCCGCAAGCGGCAAAACTCAACTTGAGGTTGTTACAGAACCACGGCTGCCAACATTAAATGCTGAAAGGTACATTCGTAAGTGCTTAGAACCTCACGTGATACCATACGCGGACTATGTGGGCCCAAATTTACCTTTTATGCATGATAATACAAGAGCCCATGCGGCCGGCATCGTCAGGGAATATCTTCGGGATGTGAACATCACAGTTATGGACTGGCCAGCCAGAAGCCCAGACATGAACCCCATTGAGCACATATGGGACGAGCTAAAAAGACGTGTTAGGGCTCGTCAGCCAGTTGCCCAGACGATGCAGGAGTTGAAAACTGCCATAGAAGAGGAATGGGAGATGATCCCTCAAAATTTCATAGAGCGGTTGATAAACTCTATGCCTCATCGTATGAGAGCTGTGGTAGATGCCCATGGAGGCAACACGCGTTATTAAATTAAACCTTTATTTGATAAAACATGTTTTTTATTCAAAAATCAATTGCCTTTAACAAGGCGCATATCCGACTTGTTAGGCGTAGCTCCATGTCGTATGGTATTCTGAATTCAAATTTAAAACAATACGATCGAAAAATATGGTTAAATGTATCAGGTTTAAAACTGCATCAACAGTTCTTGTTCAATCTAGCAATCATATTTCGGTAGGGGCCATCGAAACCTAAACTCTAAGGTGGGCCAATAGATGTGTCCAGAAGTGTAGAATACAATTATTGAAATGGTATTTGAGGAAATTTTGATGGACACAGTCGCAACAAGATGAACAAGAATATCAATTAAAACTTAATGTTTTTTTAAAATGTTATATTTCTAATTTCTTTCTGTTCTAAATTCACTTGTAGGAAGTCTAAAGGGGAAGATCTTCCTCCAAGCTGGGTGATAGTAGCTCGGGGGCCGCGGCCCCACTGATGTTGGTCGGGCAACGTATATATGAACTGTTGGCTACCGAATTTTACTTGCGCGATGTAGGCTTTCCTTACGTTGTGAACGCAGCGCCGGTAGTGCCATCTCTTGAGGAGGCGTAAGATTGTTTCCTCCATGTTAGTTATATGTGGGGAATTGTGAATACAATAAATTAATGTGATAAAAAAAACAACTAAGAGAAATCATGTCAAATTGCCGATTCGAGCGACGGTCTGTAGAAGTAACATAAACATCATTATAGTTTTGTTTTTAGGTGTATTTTGAGTTAGGTTTCCTGATTTCTCATTAAGATGAGGGAAGGAAACCATAAATCAAGACATAAGAAAGCATTAAACGCTACTTTTACTTTTGATCGTAAAGTTTATCTCTACGGTGCTACGGAACAGCTACGATAATTATAACTGCTACGGATAGTTATGACTGCTACAGTGTTACGGTTGGAGTGGTCAAAATAAAATAAGTGCCAGCCATCATCTATATATATAAAACTCAAAGGTGACTGACTGACATAGTGATCTATCAACGCACAGCCCAAACCACTGGACGGATCGGGGTGAAATTTGGCATGCAGATAGATGTTATGACGTAGGCATCCGCTAAGAAAGGATTTTGATCAATTCTACCGCCAAGGGGATAAAAAAGGGAATGAAAGTTTGTATGAAACTTTGTCAATTTTAAACCGATCGGGCTGAGACTTTGCATGCAGGTATAAGAAGAATCATAGATGAATGTCATTGTGTATAATACAAGCCTGAGAACAAAAACTGTAGTCTACACTTCAGCTCTACACCGAAGTGAAGCGAGGGCGGGCCGCTAGTCTATATATAAAAGGCAAGGCAAGACGGATTGCACTGAAACTTCTTTTGGAAGTGAAACTTCCTGACGTACGCTTGACTTTTGGGGGGTAAGCTGGCGAATCTTTATATATATAATTCTTCTGTGAGTGTGTATGTCACTGAACTTCTCTTAAACGACTGGACCGATTTTGATGAAATTTTTTGTGTGTGTTCAAGGGGATCTGAGAATGGTTTAGATTCACAATTTTGTCCGCTGGACAACCCCTATTTTTTTTGGGCGGTACGAAGTTCGCTGGGTCAGCTAGTAAATATATATAGCTAAAGAAGTTTCACTTCAGTCGTGTGCTCATAAGCACACTCGTTTTTTTCTCGCATCACACTCGTAAAGCATTCGTCAGCTTACCCCCCAAGTTAAGCATGCGTCAGGAAGTTTAACTTCAAAAAGAAGTTTCAGTGCAAATCGTTGAGTGATTTGAGCTGTGCGATGATAGATCAGTCAGTCATTAACGGTTGCCATTTATATATACAGAAGATATAGGTGCTTATTTTTATTTATGACGACTGAAGTAAAACTTCTTTATCTCCATCTGTATGTACATATTTTTAGCGATTATTTTAGAAATTATGTTTAAAAAAAAACAAAGACGACCAACAGGAAATTTATATGAAAAACTAAATGAATTTAACAATTTTTATAAAGTAATATTAAATTAAATTGCGAACACAAAAAATGTCGGACGAACGAGCAGAGATGTTGCTTCGATGGAGGCGCGCGCAGCAAAGAGGGCGAGGCACGCGGCGACCGGCTTTTATACTCTCCATAGGCATAAAAATTTTCGTCTGCTACAATATATATAGAATCGTCGACGACCAGGACCTTTCTGATCAGCTTGATCCTTTGGCTTTGCGTAGGGATGTAGCTTCGCTCTGCATCTTCTATCGCATTTATCACGGGGAGTGTTCTGAGGAATTGTTCGGATTAATTCCAGCTGCTGCATTTCGCCATCGTACTCGTACATCGCGACAAAAATTTCATCCCCATCATCTTGATGCGTGGCTATCCACAACCGTTCGTTTATGTCGAAATTTTTTACCACGTACGACAAAACTGTGGAATATATTGTCGCCAGCAGTGTTTCCGGACCAATACGACCCAAAAACCTTAAAAAAAAGAGCGTACTCCTTCCTTAAAGGCCGGCATCGCATTTGTGATACTGCTGGTGTTGCAAGTGTCCATGGGCGACGGTGATCACTTACCATCAGGTGAGCCGTCTGCTCGTATGCCCCCAAGAAAAAGAAGATTCACTTTAGTCACGTGGTCATAAGCACACTCATTTTTTATTATTACCAGTTTTCAAATAATATAATATAATATTGTAATCAATCGCATCTTAAAACCACAGAGGTGTGAAGTTATGCAATGTACGCCTGCACGCTCATTTTTAATTGCTAACGAAGTTACTTTAAGTTTTACATTAATAAAATTAAAATAAATGCACATTTGGAATAAACAAAAATATAATATATCTCTGCAATATAAGTCATCATCCCTATTCGTGTATTTAGTTCCTGTGTTAATAAAAGTACCCATCGAAGTTGAAATATCAATATTTATTAATGATGTTTATATGATACCAGAGTTACCAGTAGACTGAACACTGATAGCACAATATCAGTACAAAATTTTTTTTTTGCCTGAATTGCCGTATTAATTTCCGTTTGGCCTCAGACGAAATAAATACCTACTAACTTCTTATCTATTTAAGCGTTTTATTATGTATAAGTTTTTAAATAGCTACATTATTATTGTATTACATAAAATGTAGTTTATTTCAAAAGGTTTAATATGACAAATGTCCAACTAACCGAATTATAATATATATTACTAGCTGACCCAGCGAACTTCGTACCGCCCTAAAAAAATAGGGGTTGTCCAGCGGACAAAATTGTGAATCTAAACCATTCTCAGATCCCCTTGAACACACACAAAAAAATTCATCAAAATCGGTCCAGTCGTTTAAGAGAAGTTCAGTGACATACACACTCACAGAAGAATTATATATATAAAGATATAAATAAAACTAGTTTTAACGGGTTAATGCACGAAACTTTATTTATTTATTGACATTTCACAACCTTTTCAGGTCTGCTTCGTCAGAATAATGTTTGTTTATTAAATTTTGTCGAGCTACCTTCGAAAGACAATAAATAAATAAATTTTCGTGCATTAACCCGTTAAAACTAGTTTTATTTAATGAGTGATGTGCGTGAAAACCTAAGAAACATATCACACTAATATTATAAAAGCGAAAGTTTGTGAGTGTGTGAGTATGTGAGTGTGTATGTTTGTTACTTCTTTACG
Organism: Chilo suppressalis; assembly: GCA_902850365.2. Classification (NCBI taxonomy): domain Eukaryota; kingdom Metazoa; phylum Arthropoda; class Insecta; order Lepidoptera; family Crambidae; genus Chilo; species Chilo suppressalis. Next base: position 29,091,608 of record OU963901.1, on the reverse strand, counting down.
TCTAAACGGCTGGAGCAATTTTAATAAAATTTGGTATGGAGTTAGCTAACACCCTAGAATAACACATAGGCTACTTTTATCCCGAAAAAATGTGAGATTCCGGAGGGATTTTCAAGAAACTAAGTTAACGCAGACGAAGTCGCGGGCGACCTCTAGTATTATATAAGTTAAAAAATATTTTGTTGCATATTACGAATGAATGCTTATTAATGAATATTAATTTTAAAAAAGATATCATTATACACATTCTACGGCTCTATTTCATAGGTATAGGTACCATAAATATGATGAACCAGGATAACGTCCTTGGAAAAAACCTGGTCTGGAGGCGTCTTAATCGCTGTTATGTCTTCTGTTCTTTATTTCTTTCATTTGTTTCCAACACTCACACCAATTTGCCTAGCCCCAAAGTAAGCACTATTAGGCTTGTGTTATGGGAAACTAGGGCAACGGATAGAATACATATACTTTACATATATAAGTATATTTATATAGAAATACATATTATAATATGACGAGGTTGTTGTTATTTTGTAGTTGGGTTTAAAGTAATTTTTAGAAACGGTCTCAAATAAAATATCAACGTTATTGGCTTATCTAATTTCTCAATCGTATTGGATCAATGTGCAAATGCCTGCTACCAAATACCAAACTCTAATTCATGAATCGGTTATAATCGAACTATAGTTTTTACGTTATAATGATGATAGCACATAAAAAACTAAGGTTGACGTGGTCCAAGTCGCGGGCGGCCGCTAGTCTATATATATAAAACTCAAAGGTGACTGACTGACATAGTGATCTATCAACGCACAGCCCAAACCACTGGACGGATCGGGCTGAAATTTGGCATGCAGGTAGATATTATGACGTAGGCATTCGCTAAGAAAGGATTTTGATCAATTCTACCCACTAGGGGATAAAATAGGGAATGAAACTTTGTATGAAACTTTGTAAATTTCAAACCGATCGGGGTGAGACTTTGCATGCAGGTTTAAGAAGAATCATAGATGAATGTCATTGTGTAAAATACAAGCCTGAGAACAAAAACTGTAGTCTACACTTCAGCTCTACACCGAATCGAAGCGAGGGCGGGCCGCTAGTTAAATAATAAAGGGAGAAAAGCAGACCTTGCCGTATTTCTTTTCCGTTCAAGGCCAAAAGATCTAGCTAAGCCTCTCACCGTAGCGTATAGGTAGACCGCTTAACTGAGTCCTGGCCTGCGGGGTACAGGTCGCGATACGTAACTCTAGCGCTCAACAAAACGCGGAGGGGATAACAAAAAGCAGACCTTGCTGAATTTATTTTCCGTTCAAGGCCAAAAGATTTAGCTAGGCCTCTCACCATAGCTTAAAGGTAGACCGCTTAACTGAGTCCTGGCCTGCGGGGTACAGGTCGCGACACGTAACTCTAGCGCTCAACAAAACGCGGAGGGGATAGCTGCGCATGGGTACGACTGGAGAGCCAATTGGTGCAACGCTTGCCCACCCGCGTACCTCGTTTCCCCCAAGACATCTTGACCGTAACTTCTGCGTAATAACGTTCATCGCTAGATTTTCGTGCCGCGACTTATAAAAGGTGTGGGGGTAGGACGAGAACGGACCGTAAGTGTCGCCGCACATGGGTCACACGCCACAGCAACAAACGCCGCCACGTGAAGCTAGAAGCGGCTACTAAAGTGGCTGAAGCGCGCGACAGCGGCTGACTAAGGCAAGGGAGAGAGGGGTGGGGAATCGCGCGAGTAACGTGTGGCAGCGTTTTGTATCGGCGCATTAAGTGGCCGGTGTGGGCCACAAGAGCGAGCAACGACGATTTGTAGCGTGTGGCGGCCACCGGCGTACCGTGTGTGGCGAGTACATATAAAATGTATGAAAACTACAAGAAATATGCCGGTGGCGGCGTTTTGTGGTTGTGGTCGGTGGCCCGTGTGCGGCGATACTAAGACATGCGGGCGGCGGGCGCTTGTAATTTTGACAAGCATGTGCCTGTCGCCCGCACCTCTCACGATCCCTGGAGGCCTACTCTATTTCAACGAAAAACGAAATTTCGATCGAAATTACGCACGTTTCCTACTCTGTTTCCTTTTCATTTCGAAAATTCGTTCGTCCGAAATATTTTGACAATTAAATTCTCCAAGTCTACTCTAATTCACAAAACTTTCGAAGGAAAAGTTGAATTTGACAGATAATTGTTCGAAATTTTAACCTCAAATCGACGAAATGAAAAGAGTTACCTTTTCATTTTCGTTTTGAGATTTTTGTTTTAAGTAAGCCTAAAATACTTGCAAGAGTATTTTTAATAATAGCTGCTTAGCTCGAGTAACATTTTTAGCATGTAAAATTAACAAATAAACCATTTTTTTTATTATTTTTTGTAATTTCGATACTTCAAAGTATTAAACGACAAATTGAGGTTGACATACAGTAGATTGTATCGACTCTACAAATTAGTCGGCTAACACTGTCAAAGAAGGTTCTTTTAATGTCATCAAAAAGTTTGCCGTAAACTACCTATATTGTTTCCAAGTAAAAAAAACGTTTTCTTAAAAGTAGAGATAAAAAGAACTCACAAACACGACTCATTCCATTCGTTCACGAAAACTGTTTATGGTTCCGAAGTTAATGTGCCTGTTCGAAAATGAAATAGAGTAGAGACAATGGCGAAATTTCGTTTGAAATTCGTTCGTTACCGAAATTTCCTTTCGGAGAAAGAGAGCAGAGCTCCTGGTTTCGTTTTACCCCTACACCCTTTACCCCGCAGGCGAGGACTCAGTTAAGCGGTCTACCTATAGCGTGCAAAACGATGGCGTAGTTTTGCGGCATCCGAACATGCAATGTGGTAGATACCTATATAGCATTGAGAAGTCATCGTGTGTTATGTTGATTGATAAATAAACCTTTTATATATTAAAGTGAAACTGTTATAAGGTACATCGCCACAATTTTTTTCGTCTTTTAGCATGTCGCATTTTATTATTTAAAATTGTTATTTTAAAAAATTAGGCCTTATATCATTAAGAATCGGTGGGTCAGTCATAGAAAGCCTGCCTGCCATGCGGACGATCCGGGTTCGGTTCCCGGTCATGGAAGTCTTTTTTTACTTTTAATAATAAGCCTACAAACACTTTAAAAGTTTCATAAAACCAAACCATTCTTATTATAAAACTTATCTAGAAATATACAGAAATACTTTGATTGGCTCCGGATATAAAAATATCGTATTAAGTAAACCGTTCACTGAGCTCACTATTCACAAGATCAAAGTCAACAAGAAAAGGAAAGTATGAAAAAATAATGCTTGCAAAAAATATTTTCCTATCTCGTGGGAGTTTGCACACCTGCCGTTGCCGTACCTATTAGAAGACTCTGCATGTCTTAATAATCTCATGGTCATATAACTTGACTCTTTATTGAACGACTAGATAGCCCAGCGAACTTCGTACCGCCATAAAAATAGGGGCAGTAGAGAAAATTTAGGGTAGTTAGTATTTTTTAATACCACATTACAAAAAAAAAAAAAAATTCCAAACAAAAATTTAGGGGTGTATAACGTAGTGTTTTTTAACATTCCTTTTACACTGAGTGTATATATTCTGTGACACTGCGTTACAATATCCAATAGTTTGAATTTTGGCGCGAAGGCGCGTTTGTAAGTTTCAGAACACTACGTTACAGGTGGACAACCATTATCAGTTAAGGATATGAAAAATAGATAGTAGCCGATTCTCAGACCCACGGAATATGCATATAAAATTTCATAAAAATCGGTCAGACCGTTTCGGAGGAGTATGGTAACTAACATTGTGACACGAGAATTTTATATACAGGGTGAAATTGAATGTTTCTATGAAACTTCGTGAGATTGTTGGGTTACGTGTATAGAGTATGCCTGATTTTTTTCGGATTTTTTTGAAGTGTATTTTTTTCATATATTTATTTATAATTTGTGTATTTTTATGTCCTTTCCTCCTTTTGAGTAGTTATTCATTTTAAACAAACAAACTTACATATCCAGTGAAAAACAACTAATAAATAAGCACAACCAAAATTAAAAAAACCAAAAAAAATATTTTTAAAAATCCGAAAAAATCAGGCATCTATACACGTAACCCAACAATCTCACGAAATTTCATAGAAACATTCAATTTCACCCTATACAGAGTGTTACAAAAATACAAATAAAGCTTGAAGGGCGTTGAAGTACATCATATAACGAGTCTTCTCTAATTTTCTTAAAATATTTGCATGAAGCTTTAACTTTTTATAAAAACAGTTATTTTTAATGATCCTCGAACTAGTGACGTGTCTTAAAATGATCGATATTTTTATTTATCATGAAAAAAAACTGTTTTTAAAAAAAGTTTAAATTTCATGCAAATATTTTAAGAAAATTAGAGAACACTCCTTATATGATGTACTTCAACGCCCTACAAGCTTTGTTTGTATTTTTGTAACACCCTGTATAAGATTAACCAGTATTCTTTAGCTTTGACCGCTTCCATGTTTATGTTTTAACCACCAACGGAAAAGAAAGATGTTATAAGTTTGACGTGTGTGTAAGTCTGAGGCAGGGCTTCTTTACCAGCGGCAGGGCTTCGTTACCGGTTATTTTTCAAACCTAAATCAGTATTAAGTACATTAGGAGCGTTTTATTAAGGTTTGGTTCTAACTAAACCTTTAAAAAACCAGTTTTCCTAAAAAGCGAAATCAAATAGGTTTTGAATCAATTTAGCGGTTTTTAAAGGGTTTCATTTCGCTCTTACTGACGGCTGAAATAAATACACAACTGCAAAATGAATAATTTGACTCACTAGATGCTAGCAAACGTGTCAATAAATGCATCAATCTCTGAGCATTAACAAGTTGTGACTTGATTAGTTCAAACAGAACAAACTTCAAGCGATGCCGACGCGTGCACGTGTCGCTCTGGATTAAACCGGTTTATTAAGGTTTTAGGTACCGCTTTCATTTTGTACGCGCTCCGAACGAAACCTTTACTAAAAACCGGTATTAACCTTTATTTACCGGTATTTTCGAAACCGGTTACAAGCCCTGGTCTGAGGCATTTTTGGCAGCTCATTAACGTATTGCATCGTCAAAGTTTCTATGAAAACAGTACCCTTAGCACAAACCAATATCGTATTCGAATAGTTAAATAAATAAATATTTCCATCTCACACCAATTAGCCTAGCCCCAAAGTAAGCACTGTAACGCTTGTGTTATGGGATACTAGGGTAACGGATAGAATACATATACTGTTCTTATATGATATATTTATATAGAAATACATATTAAACATCCATGACTGGAGTACAAATGCTCGTATTCATCACACAAACATCTGCCCTCACCGAGATTCGAACCTGGGACCTCTCGAGTCTTTACGTATAATTATATTTACTAAAAATAAAAATACTTTGACTATGTTTATTAAAGAGATTTATTAATTAATAATCAAAGGAAGACTTTTTGGAGTAATAAAAACTCATTACCATCTCATTTATTTTATACATGTCCATACAATTTTTGTCGAGAAACCTCATGCGGCAATATTTTGTCGATAGTGATTTCATACCTGTTTGTATTTTAATTTTACACATTAAAATACAAATAGGTGAGAATGGCTCTAAACATGAGCCATGACAATGATCACCAATGGATATTTAGGCGCTTTGCAGACGACGGGGCGGAGCGGGCCGGTCATTTTCGCCGCGAACGATAGCACAAAGTGAATCCTATACTACAAACGCACACAGAAGGCAAAAAGACCGCGCCGCCGGTGCCCGGCGGGCACTGGCGGCGCGGCATGTCCGCGGCTGCTCGCCGTGGATCATACAAACCAGTTTATATGCAGTAACGCAGACGGCGGCGCGGGGCGGCTAGCTCAGTCCGCGCCACGCGCTTTTTAGTGATGGACTATTCACTAGAACGAACGTCCGGAACTGACTGCCTCTGCCCATCGTGTGCTTTGGGTACGCGGCGAGGGCAGCCGCAGACATCGACGGGCAGACGTGGTTTTTATTGCTTCGCGGACAAAAAGCCCGCCCCGCCCCGTCGTCTGCAAAGCGCCTTATGATGTTAGTGCGGTAAGTTGGTAATTACAAACGAGTACGTCTCGGGCTTACCATAGTCACGTGTTTGTAAATACCAATTCCATACGAATGTCAAACAATACAACGCTCTGTTGTATGACCCGTAATTTAGAACTTTCGAAAAATGTATACAACCTCCAAAAATGCTCCAAATTTGTACTCCAGTCATGGACGTTTAATATGTATTTCTATATAAATATACTTATATATGTACAGTATATGTATTCTATCCGTTACCCTAGTATCCCATAACACAAGCCTTACAGTGCTTAGCTTGGGGCTAGTCTAATTGAAAAAAAAAATCATTTTTGCGCAAATGTTTTGAAAAAAATGTAATTGTCTCAAACTTAACCTAACCTTTTATACCCGCCATACACACTACGAGAAATCGTTACGATCAGACTGTACAGTTCGAACGGTACAGTTTATACGATTTCGTTTATTATAGGAAACTGTGCAGTTTTATAACATACACCCTACGATTTATCGGTACCGTTCGGACTGTAAAGTCTAATCGTGACGATTTATCGTAGTGTGTATGGCGGGTATTAGGTTTTCAATTGTACATTTTAGAGGTCTGTTGCTATTTTTGCATGATGATTCAGGATTTTTTCGTTTTATATTTCAGCATACTTCACATTCGAGTCTGACACTAAACCGACCCTGAGGGGCGGCCCCCTCATCGGGGAGTACATATTTGAGCAGATGCACTTCCACTGGTCTGTGGACGACTTCACGGGGTGCGAACACGTATTGGATGGTCACGGGTGAGTTTATCAATTCCAGATTAATAAGCTTTTCACTAAAAAGTTTGATGGCGCAAGTTGGTCTGCGATTGTGAAAGTTAAGCAACTTTCGCAGTGGTCAGTCATTGGATGGGTGACCAAAAATTTACTATCACGAGCTCCTCTGTGCTTCGGAAGGCACGTTGAGCAGTTGGTCCCTGCGCACTGGGCCCGCGTGGTGGCCAGGGTATTTCGTTCATACGGAAGGCCTGTGCCCCAGCGGTGAGGATATTAATAATCTGATGATGATGTATAATTCAGTGTGTAAAAGACAGACGATATCAGTATAAGAACGTTGTTATAAAAGAAATAAATTTTGTACGTTGTGTTTTACTTTATGTTGTATGTATTTATGCATTGTATGTGTATTAGAGATGGGCCGACCGTCGGGAAACACGACTATTCGGCATCGTTTATAGTCGGCGACTATTTGGCAAAACATGCCGATTATAATCGGCACTTAACCAATGAAATAAAACTCAAAACTTATGCTTGTTTTGAATATTTCAACAGTACCTAGAGTATATATTTAAAGTAACTTACAGTTTTAAAATAATAAAAGAATTAGGAACTTTAAAATCTGTCAGTAATTCAGATAACTTAACACAATGAATATCGCACATAACAAAATAACAGTGGGAAGTAAGTACGTATTAATGAGTGAAATCTTAAGTGCTAGCGAGTCTTAAAGAAATCCATTAAATTTTGTATTCCTTAGAGGCAAAATTGTGATTTTGGAACATGAATATTTCGGCTCGTTTTGGGAGACTCGTGTCGTCAGTGAGCAAGCCGAGTCGTGACGAAATATTCAGAACATCTTCCTAATATATTAGAACTAGCAAACCAGTGAACCAAATGTTCACCAAAACCTGATTTAATAAAAAAAATGTATTTAATTAATTGAGAACTTCGGAGATTTTGTGTGGTTTCGTTTGAAATTCGTAATTTCTCGAAAACCGGAAGTGCTACGTTACTCAAATCCGGTTTGTAGTCTTGTCAGACTATTTTTAACTTATAACTTAAATATTCTCTTTATCTATCTCTTACGGTTTGGACGCTGAAACAGCACCACAGACAGAGAGACGGACGGACTTGTCTAATAGATAAGAGATGCTCGGCATTGCAGAATAGTCGGCCGACTAGTCGGCAATTTGAAAACCGATTAGTCGGCTAGTCGCTTATTCGGCAAGTAGTATAGTCGGCCCCATCTCTAATGTGTATATGATGTGATGTTAACGATAAAAACCTTTTTTTTTCTTTAGTCCAATGCAAATCGTCAGTTACTTATTTAAACTTTCATAAATGTTAATTATAAAAAACTCAGAGACGGCAATTAAATGGAAGCTGTGTCTCTTGGCGATAACGATAAAATGAGATAGGGTGTGACTTAATGAGGTATTTACTTTAACTATCGTCTATGAATGCGACCTCTTGTCCCTCTAATAATGTCTAATTTGCGTGCAGACGACTTATGAAGTAATCAGTGGCGGCGCTCGCAAAAAATTTTTACAAGGTACCTATTTATTTTCGTTTCTCCTGGCCTGGCTTAGGTAGCCGACCCCGAACAATTCGGGGAAAAAGCTAAGCAGATGATAATGACTTTTATTATTTTCGAACACGGATCGTGCGTGCGTGATGGAAGCCAGTAGTAGCTTTACGGGTATTCAGAATCGTCTGTCTGGCAACACTATTTTTGTAATTAAATTTCTATGTTTGTAATTATTTTTTGTCATCATTTGATTATCAACAATAAAACTCGTTTACTCATGCGTTATTTTATAATTTGGCTCACTTAATTTAACGGTTTTTTACTGCGAAGTAAAATAGGCCTCGCGAACTTGATGTCGCCGACATCCACATGTGGTCTAGCGCCGCCACTGGAAGTAATTAATCGCATTATTTAAATTAATGTCTCATAGGGCTATCAAAGAAACATGGAACTGTAAACCGGAGACCTTGAGAGACGTTCAAGAAAACGCATTGACTATGTGAATCTTAAGTGAATTTAAAGAAAAGTTTTACTAGAAAAAAATCCACGCGGACCAGGCAGCGGACGGGACTCAAACCTTCGCCCTTCGCAATCCGGGCGAATGCACTGACCATTATTACTGACCCGGATTGCGAAGGGTGCGGGTTCGAGTCCCGTCCGCTGCCTGGTCCGCGTGGATTTTTTTCTAGTAAAACTTTTCTTTAGATTCAAACATCTATCAGTTAAATGCTTACAAAATAAAATAAAAACATGTTTGTTTCAGTTATGCAGCGGAATGTCATTTCGTCCACTACAACAGTAAATACAACAGTCTAGAAGAAGCGGTGACCCATCCAGATGGCCTGGCGGTAGTAGGGTTCCTGCTGGAAGCTGTGAACGCACCTAACCCCATGTTTGACAAGCTCATCGAAGGTTTAGAAGGGATCAAGAACATGCAGCAGGCTGTTATTGTGCCTTCAGGTAAATATTAATATAATCAAACAAGTGCATCGTTTAAATAATTACCTAACTCAAAACTGTTTCAGTTTTTTTTTTGAAGTTATACTTCTTTAGGCGCGTTATAAAAAAATTATGAGAGTGAAATTTTAAGATGCGCGCGCATCTGTAACACAAAAAATTAACACCATGAAGTTGGTCGCTTTAGCGACCAACTTCATGTGCCGGTGCCGCGCTGCCATTACCGCGTCGCCCGCCGCGCCGTACGCATGCGCGGCCACTCGCGGTCCTAGCGCGGGAAACACGTACAACAAACATCGGGAAAAGTTACGAGTTATGAATTTAGAACAGAGACTGTTTTCATATCTTGAAAAAAATGAAATCCGTTGTCACGACATAACATGAAAACGGCTTGACCGATTTGGCTGTTTTTTTTTGTAGTTTTCTAATACTCTGTACAAGGTTCTTACGGAAAAAAATATAAAGAAAATCCCAAGGGGATAAAATAAGGAATGAAAGTTTGTATGAAACTTTATCAATTTTAAACCGATCGGGCTGAGACTTTGCATGCAGGTATAAGAAGAATCATAGATGAATGTCATTGTGTATAATACAAGCCTGAGAACAAATCCACATGTTTCTAGTTTGTATATTCGGAATCGTGTTTGAGTTTCATACAAGTGCAAATCACATATGTTCTAATAAATTATATTCAGTAGCGATTTTAATTGAATATTTTGATTATTTATTTATTTTTTCAAATTAAAACTGAACTTTATTGACTGTGTCCTTTTCCAGACTTTTTATTAATTTATTGTAATTAATTATTTGCATGCAATTAAAAACTAATTTTAAACGATGCCAAAGAAGGATAACTTCTCACGCGCCTACATAAGTACACGCACCCATTTTTTATTAACTAGCTTTTGCCAGCGGCTTCGTTCGCATTAACGTTGATTTTCTGAACCAAGTTTGAAGCAAATCTGACGGCGCAAACAAAAGCTTCATTCAAAAATTACCGTTACCTAACAGGAAAAAGGTAGCTTATAACCGTCTCCATGGTACCATCTATCTGCACATTAAAAATTATGTTAATCAATCCAGTAGTGTAGGCGGGAAAGTGTTAGGATTTGTTTGAGAGCTTCGATCGACGTATTAAATTATGCCAAATCAATAATAACTTAAGCGATCTCTAAAGACAACTCAGCTAACATAACTGAGATGGCTCAGAACATGGTAACGCATTATCACTATTTTGCTATTAATAATTTTTATTTTTATAAAGCATGTAACTGCTTGATGTTTAAATCTTCTTGAGATTTAAACATCAAGCAGTTACATGCTTTAAAAAAATTATAACTATAATTGCTATTTCTTCTTTCAAATGTTTAATACTTGTAAAAATATTCATTTGACATTGTGGGTTACCTATAATGCGAAGTGCTGCCTTGCAGCTTAAGAATGGCTAGAGGAATTTCGACGCGGTCCGTGAGGGCCGTGGTAGCATAATGGGTCAGTGCATTCGTCCGGATTGCGAAGGGTACGGGTTCGAGTCCCGTCTGCTGCCTGGTCCGCATGGAATTGTTTCTAGTTATATTTTCTTTATTTTGCTATTATAAGTGATTTAACGTAAAATACGCAGTTATAGTAGAAAGTTGCGAGAGTGAGACTAGTCCGAGAGCCGGCTATATAAAAGTCCTAAGGATCAGATACATATATGAATAATTTTTGGGGTATGAACAATAAAGCTATAGGTCTAAAGGTCGAAACCACTGAAGTTGCTGCCCCCATGCAAAATTATGACGTCACTTTCGGTTTTTATTTTAGGCTTAATTGTAATATATGAAATACACAAAGAAAATGTATGTCAAACGAAAGTTTTTGATGAGTAGAATAGAAATGTCAAGGGTCGACAAGCTCTATTTATTCGTTACCCTGAGTCGACTATCATTAAAAATATATATTTTTAATTTATCTGAATTCATCGAATACATGGATTTGTTTACGATTTTCTGAAACTAGAACCTCTCAAATGACTGAAAAAAATTGGTCGACAGCTTTAATTTGCCCGAATTTGACTGTCAACTTACTTTGAAGAATTAAAGAGCCTATGCTTATATATTTTATCTCTATGTATGTTTAATTATTTAATTATCTGCATATATATTTCAAATACATTGATATTTTTTTCCAATTAATTCTTTGACTCTAACATTACTAAAAAAAATTGGTCGACACTTTTTATTTACCCACATCCAACTATCGACTTTGTTTAAAAAAATCAATGTTACATGATCCATAGGACTTCTATACAGCCGGCTCTCCGACTATAAGTACTTCAATAGTAGTGAAAGACCAAATAATCCAAAAAAAAAAAGAATTTGAACAGTAGAACAAAATGGTATAATATATGGTATAATGTATGGATAGATACATAAATTCTATATAGCACACACTCAAAAGAATACAAAAAAAGGAAACAATAACATTATGTGGGCAAAGGCGGCCTTAACGCTTTAAGCGACTCTCTTCCAGACAACCTTTGCGGTAAAGGATAGCTAAACTAAAGCTAAGCTAAAGAGGAAGTTGTAGTATGCCAGCAAGATAAAGCAATGAAATATATATATAATATATATTAAGCATTTAAATGCTAGATGTTTAAATCTAAAGATATAATATTATCTAGGTATAATATTGTCGAGATTTAATATCGTCTACGAAAACTATGATATAATTATGTTTTTATCTCAATGCATATACTCCACCACTGATATTAATAAGCTTAATATATAAAAGAAGCAACTGACTGACATACTGACATTTGAACGCACAAAAGTGCATTTCGTAAGATATTGTTTCCTGAATCACTAAGTCCACGCGGACTAAGTCGCGTGAAAAAACTAGTTAAAAATAAGTGTTCCTTTAAAATATACAGAAGTATTGAACAATACTTGAAACTTTTTAGCAGAAAAGGTTTCAATTCTATGTCAATATCACCTCAGTGTCTATTCTTAGGGAACACAATCGTTAAAGCACAAACTTAATCTTGTGCGAGCTTAGAGTGGGATAAACAATTAAGGGTCCCTTCTGCGCTGAATCCAAACCGCGAGTAAATAGGCTTAAGGGTGATTCCCACAAATTGTACAACAAATTCAGCAGACATTAATTTTATCTATATTTGTGATACTAAACTTATTCAAACTAAAATTTACGTGATACGAGAAAAGATTTACAATCAGTTCGCAACTGTTGTAAGAAAATTCCCAGAAATTGTACAACATTCAGGAGACATTAATTTTATCCAAATTTGTAATACTAAACTTATTCGAACTAAAATTTACGTGATACGAGAAAAGATTTACAATTAGTTCGCAACTGTTGTTAGAAAATCGGGGGGCACGGCAGTGGACCCGCCGAGTCAAGGCTTGATAAAGTTGCGTACCTTTCAACGGCCAAGTCACACAACATCTCTTATCTATTAGACAAGTCCGTCCGTCTGTCTGTCTGTGGTGCTGTTTCAGCGGCCAAACCGTAAGAGATAGATAAAGAGAATATTTAAGTTATAAGTTAAGAATAGTCTGATAAGACTACAAACCGGATTTGAGTGACGTAGCACTTCCGGTTTTCGAGAAATCACGTATTTCAAACGAAACCACACCAAATCTCCGAAGTTCTCAATTAATTAAATACATTTTTTTTAAAATCAGGTTTTGGTGAACATTTGGTTCACTGGTTTGCTAGTTAACTATAATAATAAAGTAATCGCAGTAAGGAACCTTAAACTTGGCACGACTTTGTCTAGATTTCATTACTTTTAGAGATAAACAAGCAGTTCTTCCATGGAGACTTGGCTAGTTTTTTACAGAATGTTTTTGTGGGGATTTGATATTCTGTTTCTTTAACTTGCCGCTCATCTTAGATATAAACTTGTTGTTTTAATGTTTGTCTTCAAATATTAAGTTTTAGTTTATTCATTATTATATTAAATCAGAAATTCGGATCGTATAATGTCGATGTACTGGCAATCTTTTTCTGATTTCATTCGATACTGATTGCCGCATAGAATTTGTTTTAATAAATCTTGTTTTAGATCACATTAAAGATCATCATCATCATCATCAGCCTCTTAATGTCCCCACTGCTGGGGCACAGGCCTTCCCTATGGATGGAATAGGGAGACTGGGCCATGACCCACCACGCGGGCCCAGTGCGGATTGGCGGGTGCTAACGACTGCAGATGCCTTCCGAAGCACGGAGGAACTCGAGATAGAAATTTTTGGTCACCCGTCCAATGACCAACCACTGCGAAAGTTGCTTAACTACAACGATCGCAGCCGAACGCGCTAACCACCTGCGCAATCGAGCTCCTCCACATTAAAGATACGCGCGTTATATTTAAATTTGCCTTTACTGATTGAATTATGGAGTTACAAATGTTAATCATTGTCAATGAATATGATTAACAAATATCTCCTGCCCGGGGATGAATGGCCTCCAAAATCTATACCCACTAACTAGCTTACAGTAGTTCGTAAATGCCTTCGGGCTTTACCTCAATTCATATCACGTGGAGTTCAAACGACCGTAAATACTTCAGGAACACAGCATAGTTCTATTTACACAAGGGATGCCCTTATTTACGTGGTTTTGCTTCAGCCTTTTGAACGCTGAAAGTTTTTCTTTTCTCTCTTATATTAGAAAATTACAATGTTTACTCATAAAATTAATATTGTTAATAAATAAATAATATTGTTAGGTACTAGGGTAATAAATGTATAAAAATCTTATCATGCGTATTTAAACACTGATTCCGTAAAAGTACAGAACATTTATGTTTTTATTTATTTTTAAGCATTTGACTGCTAGATGCTTAAATCTAAAGAAAAGTGCATCTAGCAGTCAAATGCTTAAAAATAAATAAAAACATAACTATAATTGCTATTTCTTCTTTCAAGTGTTTAATACTTGAAAAAGTATTAATTTGACATTGCGGGTTACCTACAATGCGAAGAGATGGCGCTGCCTTGCAACTTAAGGCTAGGAAAATTTCGCCGCGGCCATGAGGGCCGTGGTAGCATAATTGGTCAGTGCATTCGCCCGGTTTGCGAAGGGTGCGGGTTTGAGTCCCGCCCGCTGTCTGGTCCGCGTGGATTTTTTTCTAGTAAAACTTTTCTTTAGATTTGTACAGAACATTTTCTTACTTCTTACCTAATATTATATTTTCGCTAAAACGGCTGAACTGATTAGGATATAATTTGGCATGTAAAGTATAGCTTATCGCCTAGATTGAGATGTAGGACACTATTTATCCCGGATTTTTTTTTAGATATCAGTGAGGTTCTCAAAACAATTACTTTGACACGGCTGAAGTCACGGGTGGAAACAAGTTATGTTAATAACGCGAAAGCTCAAACTATTTAAAACTATGCTACCGCGGCCCTCACGGACCGCGTCGAAATTCCCTCTCCCACACCTGGGTGGTGGGTTTACCTATAATGCGAAGAGATGGCGCTGCCTTGCAGCTTAAGAATAGCTAGAGGGAATTTCGACGGTGGTGGGTTTACCTATAATGCGAAGAGATGGCGCTGCCTTGCAGCTTAAGAATAGCTAGAGGGAATTTCGACGCGGTCCGTGAGGGCCGCGGTAGCATAATTGGTCAGTGCATTCGCCCGGATTGCGAAGGGTGCGGGTTCGAGTCCCGTCTGCTGCCTGGTCCGCGTGGAATTTTTTCTAGTTATATTTTCTTTAGATTTAAACATCAAGCAGTTACATGCTTTAAAAATAATAAAAATTATAACTATTTAAAACTACTTTTTACCTTTTTTCATTATTCCTAACGTTTCGGGTCCTTTACTTCCGTGATCGCAAAACTGAAATTTTGTGAATATTTGAAATTTTTAAACTACCGTTATCACCCAACAATCCGCACTGGGTCCGTTATCACCCAACAATCCGAACTGGGTTCATTATCACCCACCAATCCACGCTGGGTCTATTATCACCCACCAATCCACGCTGGGTCCGTTATCACCCAACAATCCGCACTGGGTCCCTTATCACCCAACAATCCGCACTGGGTCCCTTATCACCCAAAAATCCGCACTGGGTCCATTATCACCCACCAATCCACGCTGGGTCCGTTATCACCCAACAATCCGCACTGGGTCCATTATCACCCACCAATCCACGCTGGGTACGTTATCACCCAACAATCCGCACTGGTTCCATTATCACCTACCAATCCGCACTGGGTCCGTTATCACCCGAAAGCTTAAAACTAAAAACACTTTTTACTTTTTTTATTATTTCTAACGTTTCGGGTCCTTTACCTCCGTGATCGCAAGACTGAAATATTGTGAATATTTGAAATTTTTAAACTACCTTCAAAAATATTCCGTCCGAATAGGATCACTGAGCAAATATTCATAGAAATCCTATGTGTGAGGGAACGCCATCAGATACTAGCAACTAATTTATTCAACTCAGATTAGTAGTCCTTATAATAATAATAATTACAGACGACACGTCGGAACGTTTCAACCGCCATGACCAGGACGATCTATAAACTCCCCACGCCCCGCCATGGTTCAATCGGCCATAGTTCATTCGCACCCTCAGACACTTCCGGTTTTTATTAATTTTAATACAGTGATCAATAAACTTCTTTTAAATTTATAAAAAAACTAGCGGCCCGCCCTCGCTTCGCTTCGGTGTAGAGCTGAAGTGTAGACTACGGTTTTTTTTCTCAGGCTTGTATTATACACAATGAAATTCATCTATGATTCTTCTTATGCCTGCATGCAAAGTCTCAGCCCGGTCGGTTTAAAATTGACAAAGTTTCATACAAACTTTCATTCCCTATTTTATCCCCTTGGGGGAAGAAATGATCATAATCCTTTCTTAGCGGATGCCTAGGTCATAACATCTACCTGCATGCCAAATTTCAGGCCGATCCGTCCAGTGGTTTGGGCTGTGCGTTGATAGATCACTATGTCAGTCAGTCACCTTTGAGTTTTATATAATATATAGAGATATATTTTGATTCTTCGGAAGGCACGTTAAGCCGTTGGTCCCGGCTGCATCTGCAGTCGTTAGCACTCACTAATCCGCACTGCGCCCGCGTGTTGGGTGATGGCCCAATCTCCTTATTCCATCCATAGGGAAGGCCTGTGTCCCAGCAATGGGGACATTAATTATGATGAATAATTTGTACAAAATAAAATTGAACCTAATATATGATTATGATGTTTATCATGCTATCCTATGATAGGATACGAAACGCCAAGTATAATGAAAGAAAGCAATTTGTTTGGAAACGACTGTACCCGAAATAGTGTGCGAGAAAACTAAATAACTCCGCTTACGTGTTCCCTCCCTCTTACAACCTGGGATCCTTTAAAAGAGGCGTGAAGAAGCAACATGCAGGCCGGCAGGGTGAGGATGGCTGGTGTGGCAGGTAGAACTGCTGTATCAGCTATCTTCGCGTCTGGACTTCACCTTCACTTAAGTGATGACCTGATGTTAACATCAGGTGGGGTGGAGTCATTTGTCGGACCTAAGTATCTATATATTAAAAAAAAAACTTTGTTTTCGGTTTTCGTGGCATCTAATAGTCTTTTTTTTATGTATTCCAGCGTCGTTATCATGGATGGACTCTTCAGATCTACAAGAGAGTAACTACGTAACATACAAGGGATCGCTCACCACACCTCCCTACACGGAGTGTGTCACTTGGATAATTTACGAGAAACCGGTCCAGATTGGTTCAGAACAGGTATGACCTTAATGAGAACAAAGCTGAACTTTATCACAGAGTTCAGGTAACTTCTCTACTTATTTATTGAAAAGGAAGCAACATGAGGAACTCTATGGCACAGGTGGTTAGCGCGTTCAGCTGCGATCGTTGAAGTTAAGCAACTTTGTGACCAAAAATCTTCTATCTCGAGTTCCTCCGTGCTTCGGTAGGCACGTTAAGCCGTTGGTCCCGGCTGCATCTACAGTCGTTAGCACCCGCCAATCCGCAATGGGCTGGCGTGGTTGGTCATGGCCCAATCTCCTTATTCCATCCATAGGAAAGGCCTGTGCCCGAGCAGTGGGGACATTAATAGGCTGATGATGATGATAAAGAAACTTGAATTAAACCATGTCAATTCACATTGTCAGATAGATCTGATTGAGCTTCCACTGATTAAATTTAAATCTCAGATCAAAAATACTCTTATGAATTAGGGCTATTATAAAGTTGATGATCATCTAAATGATCGTAATGTATGGACATAGTGTTTCTTATAATTTGTTATTTGATGGGTATTAGTCATTTTTCATAACAGTAATATTGTACCTATCTAATGCCGCTTCCTATATGCTAAATATAATGTTAACTATAAAATTTATTGTAACTATATATTTATATTCTAAACGATGTAGACGGAAGGTGACTTCAGACGTATCTCTGAAGTCATTGTTCAACTTGACGACTCTGTATATAAAATTACTGGGAGAAAAAAGCAGCCCTTGCTGAGTTTCTTGCCGGTTCTTCTCAGTACAAGGTCTCCCGCCGTAGTTTTGCGAACCGATGGCGTAGCTTCTTGACCTTCACAAGTGCTTGTAACAGCCTAGACTGAATAAATGACATTTCTTTAATTATTCCCAGGCCTTCATTGTTGAAATTATTTAGTAAGGACGGAATCATTCATGCGGGTTCTTTAAGGATTATTGTGGTGGGGTTTAACGACTGCAGATGTATCCAGTGACAATGGCATCAAAAATTAAAATGTTTTGTCCCCTTCAGTACCAATGTTTGATGTTCCCTTCTTCATATTTTAATATTATTAGTTCTCTGTCTGAGTTATCACAATTCCACCAATGTGATTGTTCTCCTCGATGGCGCAGGTGGCTAGCGCGTTCGACTGCGATCGTTATAGTTAAGCAACTTTCGCAATGGTCGGTCATTGGATGGGTGACCAAAACTATTCTATCTCGAGTTCCTCCGTGCTTCGGAAGGCACGTTAAGCCGTTGGTCCCGGCTGCATCTGCAGTCGTTAGCACCCGCCAATCCGCACTGGGCCCGCGTGGTGGGTCATGCCCAATCTCTCTATTCTATCCATAGGGAAGACCTGTGCCCCAGCAGTGGGAACATTAATAGGCTGATGATGATGATGATGATTCTAGACATTATTATCAAATGTGTATGATAAAATGTTTGCAAAAAGGTCTGCAGTACAGACTGTCGAAATTAATACCAAGACTAGATTATGGGTAAAACCAATACTGAAAACTATTTGATCACACTTACCGAGTCCCAACTGTAAACTCAAGCTTTGATAGTAAACTTCTCATCCTTAGCTAAGTAACAATCAAACTAGCCCCCTTTGAAGTTCCAAATGCTGTCTATTGGGTCTATAAAGCTGCCCCTCATAAATTGGTGGCCATTTTAACTTAGTTGAGGCACTTTAGTTGATTCTAGTGTTGCCGAACTATCGATATTAAAACTATCGACAGTTTACATCGAAAATCATGTACCCTATTGATAGGTCTATCGATAGAATATCGATACTATCGATAGCTCAGAACAAGGCAATACTATCGAATGAGTGCAATACTATCGATACTACTGTAGTTCGTTAATAACAAACTATTGATTGTATCGATACTATCGATAGTGTTGATTTTATCTGCAACAATACTATCGATACTATCGATACTAGCGATTGTTTTAGACTAAATTTTGTGATTGACTATAATACCTGAAAATTGTAAACAATACTATTTCAAATTGTTAAACTATCGATAGTATGGTTGCAAATAAAATCGACAGTATCGATACTATCGATAGTTTGTTATTAACGAACGATTATAACTATCGATAGTATCGATAGTATTTAACTCATCCGATAGTATTGGCTTTTTCTGTGCTATCGATAGTATCGATACTATTGATAATATCGATACTATCGAGAAGCCGATCGATTGTCATACGATTGGTTGGCTATCGATAGACTATCGACTAATCATCGATAGTCGACTATCGATCGGCAACACTAGTTGATTGTTTTGAACCGTTAAGACAATAACGCACTTCTCGCAAATGCGTCCTGTACTTTTAAAGTTCGTTTCTCAAAATGTCCCTTTCTCAAAATGCACCTTTTACTTAAAGCGGATTTTGCAGAATGCAATTTTGTATTACTTATTAAGTAGTGTTATGAACATAGTAATGTACACTCGCGGAAAGACCCGCTCTGTCACCCATAATGCCATAATCTCTTGCGGTAGCGGCGTAGTAAAAATTCATTCTTGACATGTAATTATCGCTGTCTTACTTATTCGTATAGCGCTGTCGCGATCACGATGCGGATGACAAATTGCAACTAAAACAAATGCAATTCAATTCATTATTCAATCAATGAAATGCTCTCTGTCTTACTTTTGTGCGGCGGCCCGGATTGGCGCGTCCGACGCGAAGGCGGGGCGTAGTAAAAACTACTGTAGATAACCGTTCAAAGCATTTTGTTTGCCAAGTGACAGAGCGTAAAATTCCGCGATAGTACGTGTAAGGAAACTCCTACAGATACCAGCAACTTATTTATTTAACTCCAAATTAATCAATCCTTATAATAATAACTATTAGGGATATTTTACCGCAGTAAAACGTAGCCTGTGTTAATCCAGGGTGTCAGCTAACTCCGTAACAATTTTTATTAAAATCGCTCCAGCCGTTTAGACGTGAAGAAGTAACAAACATACACACACACAAACTTTCGCCTTTATAATATTAGTGTGACAAACAACGTCCGAACACAATGAAAATAAATATTCCTTTCTATTGAGGAGATCAAAGGCGGCTTTCGGCTGCGATCGTTGAAGTTAAGCAACTTTTGCAGTGATCGGTCATTGGATGGGCGACCAAAAATCTTCTATCTCGAGTTCTTCGGTGCTTTGGAAGGCACGTTTAGGTCCGGCTGCATCTGCAGCCGTTAGCACCCGCCAATCTCTATCCATAGGGAAGGCCTGTGTCCCAGCAGTGGGGATATTAATAGGCCTTTGTGTTGGCCACTGTGATATTTCATCATCATCATCATCAGATGATGCTATCACATTCATCTGTCAAAAACAGTTAGCGAATAGGACTGATAGATAAAATTCTTCATTGCTTACTCGTACATACATACAAGATAATATAAATAAAAAAACATTATTTTATCCCTTATATAGTTTGTAATATGTGTTGTTATAGCGGCAACAGAAACATCATCTGTGAAATTATAGATATTAACGGGATTGTTACCATGTACCTTGTTTTTTATGAGTCTCCGATATTACTCCGTGATCATGGCACTTGCAACAGTGAAGAAATATCGAAGACTAATAAAAAACAAGGTACATGGTAACAATCCCGTTAATATCTATAATGTTAGTGACCATGAAAGTTTAAAACAATATATCATCTGTGAAAGTTTCAACTGTTTGCTATGATGGTGCGTGCGATACAGCCTGGTGACAGACAGACAGACAGAGGTATAATGTCTGCTGCCTCTCAATACATTTACAATTGTATATTGTTTGTGCGTCAGAACATATATTTATATACGAGGCGTACATACTTTCAATACCAGAAATAAAGATAAACTCAAATTGCCACCGTTGAGACTCCAAAAGGTTCTTGGTTCATTTGTGGGTCAAGGTGTATGTTACTATAATAAAATACAAAAAAAAAGAAATAATAAATTTACCTTTTAATAAGTTTAAAGTGCGTATAAAAACTTGTCTCCTTAAGAAAGGTTACTATACAGTTAAAGATTTTATAAATGATAAGGCACCTTGGGCTTTATATAATAGACTAAGTCGTTTTACTTTGCTAATTTGGTTGAAAATTGTTAGTTATAATTAACATATTGTTAATTAATAATATTAATGTGATGAAATATGACATCAACACATGTTTTTAGTTTTTGATGTCATCTTTCAATTGACGACATTGTATGAAACAAAACAGGGAGAAAAAAATAGCCCTTGCCGAGTTTCTTGCCGGTTCTTTTCAGTACAAGGTCTCCCGCCGAAGATTTACGAACCGATGGCGTAGCGTTTGACTTTCACAAGATCTTGTAACAGCCTAGACTGAATAAATGAGTTTGAGTTTGAGACAACGAAATTAATAGGGTCCCAGTTTTCCTTTTGGGTACTTGTTCGTTCCCGGTTTTACGATTACCCCTGTACGAGTCACGTACAGTAATCTTGTATATCTGCGAAGCAAGCATAACCTACTTTAATCACTAAGCTGTATCTGAGAAATGCATCATAATACTTGATTGTATTAACTATATAAAAACATATCTTTGCATTATAAATCAATGCTCGTCATGCATTCCACAAGATCAGTTGTCTTTCTTCCTTTATCCTAATATCATTATGTAGGGGGTCACCCCTACAGTTTGGTCCTTCGAGCCGGATTGTATATCGAATTCTCGTCATGCATTCAGCAGTAACAGTTGTATTCCTTCCTTCATCCTAATATTATTAGGTAGGGGGTCACCCCTACAACCCCTAAAAACCATAAAACAATATTCGGCCTACTGATCGTCTCGAATTGTTCGCAGTTGGGCCTGCTGAGAGAGCTTCAGGGTCCCGACCAGAAGCCGATCGAGAGGAACGTGAGGCCGACCCAGCGACATCCCCCGGGACACTCCGTCATCTACGTGAAACAAGTCAAAGCCAAACTATGACGATTTTTAGCAATATATTTGTATAAACCACTTTTGTGTCTTTTCTTTCGACATTTGTATTCCAATTAGATTTTTGACTAGCAAACCAGTGAAACAAATGTTCATCAAAACCTGATTTAAAAAATGGGTGCGTGTACTTATGTAGGCGCGTGAGAAGTTATCCTTCTTTCGCATCGTTTAAAATTAGTTTTTAATTGCATGCAAATAATTAATTACAATAAATTAATAAAAAGTCTGGAAAAGGACACAGAAGACAAAAGGAAACTAGAAACATGTGGATAAATATTATAAACATGAATACCTATAACTGTTACTTTATTACAAAAAATAAAGATGTGGTTTTTGGTTCTACTACACCAATGGTCAAGAGATGGCGCTGTAGTCTCCTGAATCGCGCTTTGGTTCCGTTGTTCCAGATTAATAAATACTTTTGATATAATAAATATGAAAACCTATAACTGTTACTTTATTACAAAAAATAAAGATGTGGTTTTTGGTTCTACTACACCAATGGTCAAGAGATGGCGCTGTAGCCTCCTGAATCGCGCTTTGGTTCCGTTGTTCCAGATTAATAAATACTTTTGATAGACCTTCACAATGCAGTCGTTAGCACCCACTAAATAGAGATTCTATTTCTATTTTTTTGGTAGATTTTCTTAATGTGCGGTAAACACAAAAGTAACAGCATGAAAGTTGGTCGCTGAAGCGACCAACTTTCATGCTGCGGAAATAACATTTTGGCGGAATAACATTTTTTCATAACGCGCCTAAAGAAGTATAACTTCAAAAAAAAATGTATTTAATTAATTGAGAACTTCGGAGATTTTGTGTGGTTTCGTTTGAAATTCGTGATTTCTCGAAAACCGGAAGTGCTACGTTACTCAAATCCGGTTTGTAGTCTTATCAGACTATCCTTAACTTATAACTTAAATATTCTCTTTATCTATCTCTTACGGTTTGGCCGCTGAAACAGCACCACAGACGGACGGACGGACGGACTTGTCTAATAGATAAGAGATACTATATATAAATTGGCCGCAGTGTTACTTAAAATTTCATAAGGCTTATTTCCCTCGTACCACAACCTTGAATGTGTGTGTGTGAACCTTTTAATTTTTTTATATAAAAGGGATGATGACTAATTTTTTTCTTCTTTGTTTATCAGGTAGATTATCAAAAAGTATTGGACACATATTTTTTCTTTTTACACATAATATAAACATTGCAGATATATTGATTTGAAAAGTCGCATGACGTCACGTTTTGGTACAATTTTCACTTAAAAGTGACGTCACGAGCCCCTACTCCCAAACTTTGACGCGCTATAACTTTGTAATTTTTTTGGTTGATTGCCCATAGAAAAAATACGTGTCCATTATTTTTTGATCATCTAACTGACGGACTAAATAGAATTTCGTTTACTATACCCCGTCATCACCCCTAAAATATCTACACACACCAATTAGCCTAGCCCCAAAGTAAGCACTGTAAGGCTTGTGTTATTGTATACTACTTACCGCCCGCGACTTCGTACGCGTGGAGTTAGTTATTTAGTACAGTCAATGAAGGCAAAAATAAGCTACAACCTCCGATTTCGTTCAACCTTCATCGATTATCATGAAAATTGGTGAGTAGGTGGGGGATACCTTAAGAACTAAAAGTGACATAGTGCCAACTTGCGCTTTTGCTCTGGGGGTAGATGCCACCCCTTCTCGGGGGTGAAAATTATTTTAATAAAAGGAACGCCAGGAATCGATAGAGAGACAAAATCTAAGCAAAAATTGTTATATAAAGTTTTTGGAATAAAT
Organism: Chilo suppressalis; assembly: GCA_902850365.2. Classification (NCBI taxonomy): domain Eukaryota; kingdom Metazoa; phylum Arthropoda; class Insecta; order Lepidoptera; family Crambidae; genus Chilo; species Chilo suppressalis. The sequence continues at coordinate 29,067,779 of OU963901.1, read as the reverse complement.
CCATATTTTCTGAGTCATTAAAGATCAAACATTGTTATTTTTCGTGATAAAAATAGATGTTTTAATGCGATTTTTCATAAACAACTCAAAAACTATAAGTTTTTACAATAAATGTTTAATTACCCAAATTGAAACTAATTGAAAAAACAAATAAACTTCTACTTTGAATAACATTCTCTTACTTCAAAAACATAAGACTTTCATACAAACTTCCAACCCCTTATTACCCCCTTAGGGGTAGAATTTCGTGATAATATGTAGCCTATATGTTGACCCGACTTCTTAATAATATTCTTACCAAATTTTAAATAAATCCATGCAGTACTTTTTGAGTTTATCCCGGACATGGTTACAGACAAACAGACAAAAATTCTAAAAACTATATTTTTGGCTTCGGTATCGATTATACATCAAACCCCAAGTACTCTTTTTTTAAAAAAAATCAATGTACAGTTTTGACTTTCCTACCATTTTAAGCCTATATGTTGACCCGAGTTCTTAATAATATTCTTACCAAATTTTAAGTAAATCCATGCAGTACTTTTTGAGTTTATCCCGGACATAGTTACAGACAAACAGTCAAAAATTCTAAAAACTATATTTTTGGCTTCGGTATCGATTGTAGATCAAACCCCAAGTATTCTTTTTAAAAAAAAATCAATGTACAGTTTTGGCTTTCCTACCATTTTATATGTATAGACTACATATTATAACCATCCAAGACTTAGTTATAAATGCTCTTCCCATCGGGAGGAGTCGACGCGGTGTCATCACCTTAGATTAAAACAAAAAGGGTAGATACGGTACGCTCATACTTGCATCAAACAAAAACTGATCCCACGGCAGCGCAAACGGGACGGCGAGATCCGCGTGACTGCATTACCGACCCGAACGAAACAGCAAGTTAAGTTTCAACGGCAGCGCGAACGAGACGGCGAGATTCGCGTCACTGCACTACCGACCAATCACGCGACCAGTACTCGACGTCATTACCGAATAAGATTCAAAACAAACAGCAATTTTCATGAAAAAATATATTTTATAGTACTTACGAATGAAAAGTGATGCCGTGGGTTTTATTTTTAGTTCTTGAGCAATTTGAGCAGTTTTTAAAAACACACCTAGGCATTGTTTTGTCATATAAACACAAAATATTAGCAATATTTCTTTTTGGCGTTCAGATGTACGACGTTTGCATGTCAAGTTGTGACTAAAGCGATTAGGGTCGTGGACCACAATTTATGCGGATCACTTTTGTGAGGCTAGTGCCGTATCTACCCTTTTTGTTTTAATCTAAGGTCATCACTGCGCCTCTCCCGACGACATGGCCGAGCACACGCTAATAGAGTGCCCGGCCTGGCGAAACGTGCGCCGCACTCTGGTTGCGGCGCTCAGCAGTGGAGACCTCTCGTTGCCAAGCAAGGTTGGAGCCATGCTTGGTAGCGAGTGGACCTGGAAGGCTGCCGCCTCCTTCTGCGAATCGGTGATGACGCAGAAGGAGGCCGCGGAGAGGGAGCGGGAGAAGGACGCTCTAGCTGCTCCCCTCCAATGTAGACGGGTGGGCCGAAGAAGGCAGGCAGCCGTGACTGCCGGTCTTCGTCAGCCCTAAGGTGGTCTGGGCGCGGCTTGGCCTCCGCGTGCCTTAGGTGCCATTCGGCATAGGCCACCCCGTCTGGGGATTGCCTAGTACCCTATCGCAATCCCCCAGAGGCGTGTCGCCCGGTCCACTAGTTGTACATACCATTCGAGCCATGGAGCTTGTCAAAATTTATAGTTGAATTCACACACCGCAGCCACATCTCAACTACAAACAGCCACCAGCGACACCATGAACTAGCGACCAGTCACATCGCAAATACATAAATTACCAAAAACTTCAGTTCTGTAACTCATTCCGTTTACGATCTAGAGACCCGTGGAATACGGACAGACTAACAGACAGACGATAGAGTGACAGCAATAGTAGGGTTCTGTTTTTACCCTTTGAATACGGAATAGTGTCAAAAGTGAAACTATTCCTATGTATAGTAAACAATGCCATTAATTTTAATAGTACCACAATTAATTTTTAGAAAAAATATTGTTTTAATCTATACTAACATTATAAAGACGAAAGATTTGTATGTAAGTATGTTTGTAACGAATTGGCTCAAAAACTACCGGACCGATTTATAAAAGATAATTCACTGATTAAAATAGGCTATAGTGTATATTTCAAATAAGTTAGGGTTCCGTATAAAAACTTCGATAATGTAACCCAACGTGTGTGAAAAATACCTAAAAATAGCCTTATATCGCGTACGCTGCGGAAGTCATTGACAATAGAGCAAAGTGATGTACTAAAGTTTTTTAAAGGAAACCAATATCTACACAAAAGTCCGCGATATCATGTCTAACTATTAGAGTTATGTCACGACTATAGGCCCCCTGCGATTTCACCCGCGTTAATTTGAAGAAAAAGGTTTATAGTGAGTCAAACTTAAAATATAGACATAGGCTGTCGAGGGCTTTTTTACAGAACTTTTAAAGGGAAAGAATTCCGTCTTACATGATTTTTGTGTAACTTTAACCGTTTACCCAGCGCACGCAACGGAATCTCACAAATGGAATATTTTTACCCGTTTTTGCAACATTTTTCATCGATGCTCCGCTACTACTGGTCATAGCCGGGTAATAATAGCCTTCCTCGATAAATGCACTGTCCAATACAAAAAGATTTTTTCAAATCGGAACAGCAGAGCAATGTTGCATTCGGTACGACGGGTTCTAAACTACGCAACATTTTTTTTACTTGGAATGGAAGGTTTATAATTATTACGAAGAAGGTCATTGTGTATAATACAAGCCTTTGAACAAAAGCTATAGTCTACACTACAGCTCTATTCCGAAGCAAAGCGAGGACGGGCCACTAGTATATATATATATATATGATACCTAAATAATGATAGTGGAATTGGTCACACTAAGTTTTATTACTTCAAAATGAAAATGATCCATTAATACAAAATATTTGACTTGAAGCAAAGATTGCACTGATTGTATGAAAAACAGTACCAAGGTTTTAAATTTGACAAAAGTCAAAATTAATCCATCTATTCAAATCGATACTGCTAAGGACACCAGCACATGTTTCAATTGTTGCAGCAACATGTTCATATGTATACAAATAGAAGAGATTTCGCATCAAACAACGTTTGTCGGGATCTAAATCCACTACTGAATTATTTCTACTTGTGGCCATACTCGATTCCACTGATTCTTGTATAATACCACTCATCTTCAATGCACGTTCATATTCAAAGTCAATTCTGTCTGCCAGATTTCCCAATAACAATTTCATTGCTCGGTATTTTTGCTGCAACACATTTTCGCCTTCATACCAAGGTTTTAAGAGTTCACTATGAGAAACTCTCAGCAATTCATAATATTTCATTCTTTCATCGTACTTTTTTTCCATCATTTTTTGTCTCCATGTTCCAATTGATAAATCCCAGTTGTCATCATTGGTCATTTCTGAATATAGGTTCTTCATTTTCATCACTTCCGTTTGGTGATAGAAACATACGGGATTTTTCATTAAAAACATTTCGGTTTCTAAAAGTAAGTCCTTATATGGATATACATACGGTTCAATAGTCAAGGCTTTATTTAATACATCGTCAAGCAAATGTCTGACTATATTAGTTATGACCTTTTTCCCAATCCTGCCTTTGAGCACGTTCACTTTTCTAGTAACGCTTTCAATGTCTTCAATGGAATCGCCGCTTAAATTAATTATCAACTTGTCGGTTAAAGTATCAAAAAAGCATATATTACAAAAACTTAATTCCCAGCCTTCACTGAATATTCCTGGCTTATCGGAGATAAAAGTAAAGTGCAAAATCTTGCTTTGGCCAGGAGAAATAACATCTTCATTTTTATTGAAAAAGAAAACTTGATTGTAGGTTTCTTCGGATATGAAAGGAATTTTTTTTTTCAATTTCCTCCAACAATATCTGAGAGTGACAGTTCCGAGATTCTCCAAAAATAGTCTAGATCTTCCTGCTTTTTTTAAAGGAACTTTAAAGTAATAAGTCCAGGAAGTACAATTTTCATGCCATTGCTCTTTTCTCGTATTGTCCAATAGTGTCAAAGATTGATCAGGAATATCTTTATAGATTACGGTATTGTTTATTCGGACAGCGTATACTGTAGATATTTGAGATGAAACAGAGTATTCTTTAAAAGTTATCGAAGGTAGGTTCGGCAGCTTTTTCTTAGGGGGTTTTGGTTTAGTTCCACGTACAAGGAGTTCACCAATATCAGGTCTGAAAATTTCAATAAAAGTCAAAAACTTAATGTTCACTGACAAAATACAGCGTAGAAACTTATAATTTTTGGTATAATAAGTTATTATCTGTAATATTAAAAGGCTATATTCTTAATAAATTTGTCACAGCTTTATCAATAATATACATAAAAGGCTTTATTGCTTGCTCATATAGATACGAAATAGTTTAATGTGAATAGTATAATATATTTAACACAGAAGGGGTGTAGTACACTTTCCGACTTCTAGTCTACTTGTAGGGAAGGTAAGTTATCCACCTAAAAAATATTTTATCTGGTGTAGAGTTAATTAAGGATAGTAATATTCTAGGGCTCCGAGGGGGTGATAGATGAATATGTAAAGGGTTGGGTTAAGATCGTTTCTATCGCATCAGCTATTTTCACGACTGAGCTTTACTTACATTCGGTATTTTGTTTCGTCACGATTTAAATGCACAAAAAGTACGTAAGCAAATAAGTTGAAACATAACAACGAAGGCAAAGAATGAACACTGACTTGACTGAATATCTATATTATATAAAACTCAAAGGTGACTGACTGACATAGTGATCTATCAACGCACAGCCCAAACCACAGGACGGATCGGGCTGAAATTTGGCATGCAGGTAGATGTTATGACGTAGGCGTCCGCTAAGAATGAATTTTGATCAATTCTACCACGAAGTGAAGCCAGGGCGGGCCACTAGTTATAAATAATACCGTTCATTAATCATTGAATGAATTTTGAGTAAAACATGAAAACTAATACTTAGAGACTTTTACCTGTTGGATGGGCACAATAAAAAGATTATAGGTTTATTAAATCAATATTTACCTGAAGGGATCAATGTTCAATATTTTTTTACTCAGTTCTCTTTCGCGTTTATCTCTATACTGCGTGTATTCGGCATCAAGTCTGTGATGTGGCTCTCGTTGAGATTCACCAGACAATCCTTTTTCAGTTTCTTGAATATATTTAGGAACACCTATATGTTCTATAATTTGAGGTTTCCCCATTTCAGCTTGAGTTCTCTTAACTTCGTAAACTGGCTTACAGTAGCATGGCTGTTTTAAACTCACAGGCTGTTCCCACAAACCTCCACGAAGAGATGGCTTTGATTCTATCTGAGCATATTCCAGAACTGTTTTTCTCTCTTTGTCCTTTCGAATATTTTCTAAAAGATTCATTGTGAGGTCTACAGGAGGTCTGCCTGTCATCATAGCCAAATGTTTTGTTTCATCGCGACGAATTTGTATCCATTTCTCCCAAGCAAGTAATTCGTGATTAGCTTCTAAAGTGTCTGATACAATAATCGCTTCCTTACCTGTCTTTTTCTTATTCATTTTTTTATGTTCTAGTACACGTTTTACATAAGCTGAGGAAATATATTATGTGTTTCGGATTTATATACCTTATTATTGTGAGCGACTACCAAAGGCAGTATTTGTCAAAACCTGACTGACATCACAACGCTTATAATCTTTTTTCTAACTTTTAGAAAGGATAACTAAGGGTAATCTAAAACGAAATAAACGTTTTAAAATTCTTTTGTCTATTCATTAAACCTCCCCCAAACTAAGGCCGTCGTGATCACGGCACGTCACGATGACGGTTTGCCCGCCCGGTCATATTTGGTTAACAATCATTAATCTGAGGGTTCACACAGGCTCGGTGGCGATCGCAATTTTTTTAAATGCAGTTAAACAAAGATTTAATATAATAAACTATCATCAAAATCTTATCTCATGAGGAGCTCGATGGTGCGGGTGGTTAGCGCGTTCGGCTGCGATCGTTAAAGTTAAGCAACTTTCGCAGTGGTCGGTCATTGGATAGGTGACTAAAAATCTACTATCTCCAGTTCCTCCGTGCTTCGGAAGTCACGTTAAACCGTTGATCCCGGCTACATCTGCAGTCGTTAGCACCCGCCAATGCGCACTGTGCCCGCGTGGTGGGTCATGGCCCAATCTCCCTATTCCATTCATAAGGAAGGCCTGTGCCCCAGTAGTGGGGTTATTAATAGACTGATGATGATGATAATCTTATCAAGTTCAGACAAGTTGGATTTTTTCTAATTAAGGTCTTAAGTCCCCATAGGCACTTCATTTTCGGTTGATAATATCGGATGCGTTATTGCGATAATTAGTCCATAGATTTATTATTATATAGATTGGCAATACAAAAGAGATAGAGATAGTATTTTAGTATGCTAGTGCGACATAGATGTACGAAACGTAGTGAACAAAATAAATATGGTTTTTTATAAGTGAAAAGTGAAGAAATCAAGAGAAAATTTGTGTTAAATGGACTTGTTAATTATGGTTTTGTGTGTAGTACCTAGATGAAACTTACGCAAGAAAGAAAACCCACAGATAAATTCATTTTACAAGTAAGTACGTTAGAATTACAATGTAGATTTAATGCATTTTCTCACAACCGATATAAAAAATATATGTTCAAATTACATGGGAAAAATCTGCTATTTAATAACATTACAAATGACACTTAAAATTTAATCAAATACGAGAATTTTTGATGTTTCTGACCTGGCCTTTATCGTAAATCGTCTTATCGATAATATGTTCAGTTTTACAGGTAATGGTATGGACCATGTACCAATGCTTTTATTTACCTGGAGAACATTGCTGTGAGTGTAGTTTTATTGAATTTGCTTTGTTTTGATGAACCCAATTGGATTCATATAGCGCTAATGCGTCCGCTTATAAATATTTCTAAACTAAAAAAAATATAATTAGAAAAAATTCCACGCGGACCAGGCAGTAGACGGAACTCGTACCCGCACCCTTCGCTATCCGGGCGAATGCACTGACCAATTATGCTACCACGACCCTAATGGCCGTGTCAAGTTTTGTTTAGTATTTCTTAATTTGCATTAATCGCAAGGCATCTTCATCTTACCTGCGTAAGCCATGAAATATTAAATAAAACAAGTTTCAACGGGATGGAATAAAAAAAATCCTATAAAAACAGGAATGCGTTCCTGCATTCAAAATGTAAATTTATAAATTAAAACCAGTGCATCTAGTTTTAATTTATTAATTTACATTTTGCATCGTTTGCAGGAACGCATTCCTGTTTTTATAGGATTTTTTTATTCCATCCGAATAATGCAAAGAAAAAAATCCTGCAAAAGATGGAAAACGTCAATAAATAAATAAAATCAGAGCATCTAACTCGTTGAAACCTAAGAAACAAATACCATGAAAAATAATAATAATAAATCGTTTATTTTCTCATCACAAACATTTTGGCATCGATAACAATTTTTTAAATTGTTCATTACATTAATGTTTGTGTGAGACTGATGCTCGTGCTAGGTACGATATACCTGTGTTACAGGTCATCAGGCTCCCACCACCTCGAATAGCCAATGTTGGTTAACAAATAACATGAGTATGAATATAAAAACAAAGTTTACTAATTTTAATTGACACAGGTTAAACAAAGGGTGTATTTGTATGAAATTCTATGCAGTATGTGTGTGTGTTTGGTGTGAGTGTGAGTGTGCGTGCTTGTGTGTATATTGTTTAATAAAATGAGACTTCATAATTTTAAGTAGTATTATGTCAATAAGGCTATTCCGTCCCGTGTTACTCTATGACACACCATTGCTAGAAGTCTGTGCAGAAAGAGAATCCGATTTAGATTGGAGGGCGCTGTAGTGCTTTTCTACCGTATTTGTATGGTTTTACCCCTTTTAGACATATTTGTTTCTTAGGTTTTCACCCTTTACACCTTTTAGACATGATTAAATACAAAAAACCGCAAGAAATCACAACAACAAACAAATCCGCATCAATACAAAACTTTGACGTTTTACAGATTGCTGGGTTTGATTGCCAAATAAAAATCTTAATGTTAGTTCCGTTTTTCGCCACGCCCATTCTTTTTCCGCACAGACTTCTATCGGATTTTTGTCTCGTTTTGACAAATCCTCTGCCAACTACTAAACATAATAAAATTAATATAATCTATGATTTCGTCAAACCTCCTTTGCGTTTAATATTATCTTCCAATAATAACGCACCCATGCGGGGGAGGCCTAAAAATCACATTAACAAAAATGTCAACAAAATCGTGAAGGTCTAGATAAAACTATCATAAAATTATAAATTTTCAGTGTTCATAAATATGAAACTCGCAGCTTTAATACAAACAGGTACATCAATTAGTTTTAGTAGAAATTAGTTTAGTACTTATTATATTCGTAACCTTAAAAAAATTACACAATTTTCAATTACATTATTAAATTAATAAGTTACTGTGAGCGACAGAGCTAAAGTGATTTGTCAAATTTTTCATGCAAACTTGTTAAGAGTGTAACAGATTTGCAACAACCTCAAATCTTGACGATAAATCTATATACGAGTATATAAAACTCAAAGGTCACTGACTGACATAGTGATCTATCAACGCTCAGCGCAAACCACTGGACGGATCGGGCTGAAATTTGGCATGCAGGTAGATGTTATTGGCTTGGGGAGTTCGGTCGTTTCAGGGACTGCGGCGACTGCGACGCGGGCGGGTGTGCGAGGTTGCATAGAACTTCATATAAAGAATTCGAATGCGAAGAAGACTGCGGTGCGACCAAGTTTTCGTTCACCTTAAGAGGGGAGGTGCGCAGTGTTTTTTCTATACAAAGTTCTCGACTGTTTCCTTGATTTTAATTTTACTAAAGAATTGATTTTCATACATCTATAATAAAACTCAAAGGTGACTGACTGACATAGTGATCTATCAACGCACAGCCCAAACCACTGGACGGATCGGGCTGAAATTTGGCATGCAGGTAGATGTTATGACGTAGGCATCCGCTAAGAAAGGATTTTGATCAATTCTACCCCCAAGGGGATAAAATCGGGAATGAAAGTTTGTATGAAACTTTGTCAATTTTAAACCGATCGGGCTGAGACTTTGCATGCAGGTATAAGAAGAATCATAGATGAATGTCATTGTGTATAATACAAGCCTGAGAACAAAAACTGTAGTCTACACTTCAGCTCTACACCGAAGCGAAGCGAAGGCGGGCCGCTAGTTATTATTAAAGTCGTCCCGTTAAAGATAAGATTGCATAACAGTAAATGTTTTGCTGTTCAAAATCGTCTTAGAGTGTACAAATAGTAATAAGTAAGAATATTACTGAGGAGCTTGATGGCGCAGGTGGTTAGCGCGTTTGGCTGCGATCGTTGAAGCTAAGCAACTTTCGCAGTGGTCGGTCATAGGATGGGTGACCAAAAATCTTTTATGTCGAGTTCCTTCGTGCTTCGGAAGGCACGTTGAACTGTTGGTCCCAGCTGCATCTGCAGTCGTTAGCACCTTAGATTAAAACAAAAAGAGTAGATACGGCACTAGCCTCACAAAAGTGATCCGCACCAATTGTGGTCCACGACCCTAATCGCTTTAGTCACAACTTGACATGCAAACGACATACATGTGAACGCCAAAAAGAAATATTGCTAAGATTTTGTGTTTATATGATAAAACAATGCCTAAGTGTGTTTTTAAAAAGTACTCAAATTGCTCAAGAACTAAAAATAAAACCCACGGTATCACAAAAAAATTGCTGTTTGTTTTGAATCTTATTCGGTAGTGACGTCGAGTACTAGTCGCGTGATTGGTCGGTAGTGCAGTGACGCGGATCTCGCCGTCTCGTTCGCGCTGCCGTTGAAACTTAACGTGCTGTTTCGTTCGGGTCGGTAATGCAGTGACGCGGATCTCGTCGTTTGCATGTCAAGTTGTGACTAAAGCGATTAGGGTCGTGGACCACAATTTATGCGGATCACATTTATGAGGCTAGTGCCGTATCTACCCTTTTTGTTTTAATCTAAGATTTTAATCACCTATCCGGGGACCGACAATCGCGTAACTTCGCTTAACTTCCACAATTGGAGATCATCAATTTAGCGCCTGTGTTGCGTTTGGTGTTATGATTATTGCTTCTTTATTTTCTCTGTAGAGGAAGATGAACCACCGCCCAAAGAAGAGGAGAAGTATGTACCTCCGTACGGAACAATCGAATGGATACAGTACTGGAGTGAAACCGAGGGTCATCTGCCATCTCCCATAAATGTGTCCATCACCAACTCCATCATGTACTCGTGCCCCGATCTCAAATGGTACAACTTTGACGTCTACCCTCACAAAATCAAGATGACCAATACCGGTTACACTGGTAAACTATTAATAAGTGAAAGTTATAACATGGTAATAATATCATACAGTATTCTATCTTCATACAAACGGTCGAAAAGCGAGTCATATCATATCATACCTACGCCACTCGAGTTCGAGGCACTCTCGGCGGGCACCCAGTCGCGAATGCGCCGCCGCGCCGCAATGACGACCGAACGGTGTGAATCGTTTTTTATGCAGTTAGCCGTGCTTAAGCATGCGTTTTGTAATGTAAATATTTGATTGAATTAAGTAGATACCTACATAATTTAGTTTGGAAAAGAACAAACGACGATCAATATCGTACAACAGCACAATTGCTGTTTTTGGTTGCTTGAACTCTTCAATAACACACCCAGAGATATCATTTTTTAAATTACCTGAAATATTAGAAAGGTGTCTTGCCTTTAAAGAATATTTTTTATATACCTATCTACTAGTACGTAATTTTTGTTGTTGTTTCTAATATTTAGGTATTTCGATTTTTCCATCGGGCAAAATATCTGGAATAATATATAAATAAGTGGTTAGGATGAAAAAAGAGACAAACGAGTAATCTACCTACACTCGCGTTAAAAACAAACTACATAAAATACTGTAGGCGGGCGGCCCTACCGCGTGCTAACGCAGCGCTCGGCCGTTTGCATTTATTTCAAGGACAGGGCGGAGTCACAATACTGTATAGATAATATTACCGTGGTTTTAATTTCGATAAAACTTGATTTGTTAGAAGAAGAACTAACTATGTGGGCCGAATAAAATGCTATATCATTTATTGTTTAAGCACACAGAAATAATAAGTTTAACATAAAATTTGTCTATGGACCATTGGAATTCAAATAGCGGATATTCACCCATTTAGGTAGGTACTTACTATTTTTATTTAAGTTCTTTCCCATTGCTCTCCACACATTATCTTTGATCAAATTATTGTGGTAATTTAGATCGGAGGTGTCGTAAAGGGCTGGATGATCGGAAACAAAGTTAATTACCTTCTCTTTATTATCATCCGAAAAAGCTGTCATTTTTTTAAAAACGTGTGACCTCTCTACGGTTCGCAACACCACTGAAACTGCAGTCTGCGGTCGCTGCACGCCGCAGCCACAGTCTGCGCGCCGCGGCTGCAGGCCATAATGTCGCCGCGCTCGGAATCAATTGCATAGAGATTCACAGAAACCAGTAGTGTCGCCTGCAGTCTGCAGCTGCGGCCTGCAGACTGCGGTTCAGTTTGGACTTTAACCTTATACTGACGAAAACAACGGAGGAGGTTCTCTAGTCGATGCGTATATTTTTTTATCTATGGTCACCTAAGATAAAAACAAAAGGGGAATATACGGCACTCGCGGCTCAAAGTAATCCGCTTAAATTATGGTGTATGACCACAATAGGGAAGATGCATATATAATATTTATGAAAATTTTATGATTAAAATGTTAAAAAAATATAAAAGAAATGCCACTGCAACGTTTTTATTTTACATAATGTAGTTTTTTAACAATTATTACGAATTAAAAATACTTGAAACGGAACGTATTTTAAAACACCAATCAGCGTTTAGTGACGTCACTCCTGTAATGACAACTTCTTTGAGGTTATGGTTGTTAAAGTAAATATTATTTTATGGGAATATTTATTGCGTTTTTTTACATTAAATAAAAATGGAAGTTGCGTTTATCAAAGCAGACTCCAGGAATTTACCAAGAGTTAGCGTTGACATGGTTATAACTTTTTTTGTCCAAAGTGCAGAGTGTTTAAGTGTAGAAATGAAAGGGACTATATTACTACGGTATGTAAAAATCGTAGTTTATTCGTATTTTATTCAGCGGCTTCTACAAATCTTACGGCGATAATGCAATCGGCTATGTCCAAATTAAAAGAGATGGAAAATTATGTACAGTAAAAGGTCGAGTTCTCCGGAGCATAAACTACGTAAAGAAGGTTATCGTGTTACAGTTATTTTAAATGAAACGCAAAGCTTGGTTCAGTCCTGCCAATGTGAAGATTGTGCCACACATTTTAAACTTTATCTAATTTTCGACGTCATTCTCCAACTGTAAAATTAAAAATATGTTATAGACAGGTTTTGTAAGTATTAGGTAGGTTACTAATGCGTTTTTACGTACAAGCAGATTAATTAAGTATATAACAAGTATATTCGCCAGTATTATATATACATTACAAGTATATTTGGGAACTTTGTTGAAGTAGATTGGCACAAAACATGAGTCAACACGGCCTTTTTTCGGAATATTAGTGGTAATGTTATGATCACATGATGTTGATGGATAGTCCATTTTAAATTTTTCAAAAAAATATTTCGAAAGTCGAAAAAATATGCAAAAGTATGAAAATTTAAACCCAGCAACGAACAATTACGACCAGTGACAGACAGGAGTGACGTCATCGCAACCATAGGTTCGTTTTCGCGCGAAAATTTAAATTGTCAATTTAAAACCGCATTTTTTCCGATAAATCACAATGTTTTAATTTTTTAATATATCTGTGGTTTATTCTACATGGAATTCTTTAAAATGAAAACAAAAATAAAAATATTGCATCTTCCCTATTCGTTTTAGTCACAATTGGACATTCAAACACGCTGCATGTACACTCAATATAACAATATTGCGTATATTCTGTGTTATGAAGATAAAACAATGCCTTCGTTGCTTTTATAAAGAACACAAATAGTTCAAGATCAAATAATAAATTCCACAGCAACACTTTTCATTCGTAAAACAATGAAAATATGTTTTTTTCTCTAAAATCACGGTATGTCATGAATGTTAACTTTTTGCTATTGATTATCAAGAAAAGGACAACAATATAGCTCAGACGTTTGTAGAGAGAGAAAAGAAAACGCACTCGCTAAGCCAAGCGACGCAATATCTTCCCTTTTTGTTTTAATCTAAGATGATCAAGAAAAGGACAACAATATAGCTCAGACGTTTGAAGAGAGAGAAAAGAAAACGCACTCGCCAAGCCAAGCGGCGCGATATCTTCCCTTTTGTTTTAATCTAAGATGATCAAGAAAAGGACAACAATATAGCTCAGACGTTTGTAGAGAGAGAAAAGAAAACGCACTCGCCAAGCCAAGCGACGCGATATCTTCCCTTTTTGTTTTAATCTAAGATGATCAAGAAAAGGACAACAATATAGCTCAGACGTTTGAAGGAGAGAAAAGAAAACGGACTCGCCATGCCAAGCGACGCGATATCTTCCCTTCTTGTTTTAATCTAAGATGATCAAGAAAAGGACAACAATACTGCTCAGACGTTTGTAGAGAGAGAAAAGAAAACGCACTCGCTAAGCCAAGCGACGCAATATCTTCCCTTTTTATTTTAATCTAAGATGATCAAGAAAAGGACAACAATATAGCTCAGACGTTTGAAGAGAGAGAAAAGAAAACGCACTCGCCAAGCCGAACGACGCGATATCTTCCCTTTTTGTTTTAATCTAAGATGATCAAGAAAAGGACAACAATATAGCTCAGACGTTTGAAGAGAGAGAAAAGAAAACGCACTCGCCAAGCCAAGCGACGCGATATCTTCCCTTTTGTTTTAATCTAAGATGATCAAGAAAAGGACAACAATATAGCTCAGACGTTTGAAGAGAGAGAAAAGAAAACGCACTCGCCAAGCCAAGCGACGCGATATCTTCCCTTTTTGTTTTAATCTAAGATGATCAAGAAAAGGACAACAATATAGCTCAGACGTTTGAAGGAGAGAAAAGAAAACGGACTCGCCATGCCAAGCGACGCGATATCTTCCCTTCTTGTTTTAATCTAAGATGATCAAGAAAAGGACAACAATACTGCTCAGACGTTTGAAGAGAGAGAAAAGAAAACGCACTCGCCAAGCCAAGCGACGCGATATCTTCCCTTTTTGTTTTAATCTAAGATGATCAAGAAAAGGACAACAATATAGCTCAGACGTTTGTAGAGAGAGAAAAGAAAACGCACTCGCCAAGCCAAGCGACGCGATATCTTCCCTTTTTGTTTTAATCTAAGATGATCAAGAAAAGGACAACAATATAGCTCAGACGTTTGAAAGAGAGAAAAGAAAACGGACTCGCCATGCCAAGCGACGCGATATCTTCCCTTCTTGTTTTAATCTAAGATGATCAAGAAAAGGACAACAATATAGCTCAGACGTTTGTAGAGAGAGAAAAGAAAACGCACTCGCTAAGCCAAGCGACGCAATATCTTCCCTTTTTGTTTCAATCTAAGATGATCAAGAAAAGGACAACAATATAGCTCAGACGTTTGTAGAGAGAGAACAGAAAACGCACTCGCCAAGCCAAGTGACGCGAGCGATATCTTCCCTTATTGTTTTAATATAAGATGACCACGCATAACCTTTTACAGAGTAGTACGATTTAGATCATTCTTTTTTATTGATAAGTATATACTCTGAAGTTGGTCCCATATGAATTTGGAAAAATGGGGATTTTCGTTGTCTCATAGATTTTGACGCCGCGTTGAATATTACAAATATTTTAGCCACAAAAAATTATAAAATAAAAAACTCAGTCAGCAGGTATGATAGATCTGAGTTTCTATTCACTGCTTGGGTTGGCTCGGCACTGGCATCGACTCCAAATATTGATTTGACTAAAGATAAAAAAGGTTTATTATTTTTTACTTTTGGGCCATATTTTTTTTTGTTAAAAAGTTTTTTTTACATGCGTGTGCAAACATAACTTACTGGCTGGCACCATTGCTAATAGGCGCTGGATCTTTGTGAAATAAGCCAAAAGAATAAGACGATCTCCATGGCCGAGTGGTTTGTACGCCGGGTTTCATGGCATCGCCGACTCAAGAGGGTTCGAATCCCGGTGGGGGCAGATGTTTGTGTGATGAACATGAGCGTTTGTACTCCAGTCATGGATGTTAAATATGTATTTCTATATAAATATACTTATATATGTAAAGTATATGTATTCTATCCGTTTTTTTTTTTATACCACTAAGGTAGCAAACAAGCATGCGGCCCGCCTGATGGTAAGCGGTTACCGCAGCCTATAGACGTTTGCAACACCAGAGGTGTTACTTCCGCGTTGCCGACCCTGCAAAAACCTTTTTATACCTTTCTTGAAGAACCCCATACTGTAGTCTCTAGGGAACACCGATACAGAAAGCTCGTTCCACAACCTCAGCGTGCGTGGGAGAAAGTGCCTCTGAAAGCGCACTGTACGCGACCAGTGTGGTTCCAAAGTATGTGGATGAACTCCCTGCCGATGACGAGCGGTGCGATGGTAAAATGACGCCGTCGGCATCATGTCAAACAGTTCTTCTGAACACATCCCATTGTACAAGCGGTAGAACACACATAAAGATGCAAAGTCTCTTCTAAGACTTAAGGGTTCTATACCGCTTGTAAGCTTGGGATCATCAATAATCCTCGCAGCGCGTCTTTGAACCGAATCAAAAGGTGCAAGTTGGTATACGGGTGCTCCGGCCCAAAGGTGGCAGCAGTACTCCATGTGAGGACGAATCTGTGACTTATATAGCAACAGTCTATGCTGTGCAGTGAAGTACTGCTTCGCCCTGTTGAGGACGCCGAGCTTTTTAGATGCCAACTTGACCTTATCCTCTAAGTGAGTTCGGAACTGCACGTCACTGGAGATGTCGACACCAAGGATCCCAATGCTTTTAGTAATATTAAGAGATGTGTTCAGAAATTTAGGGACTACAGTAAAAGGGGTTTTCTTAGCGGTGAACGCGCAAACTTGTGTCTTCAAAGGGTTAAATTGAACCAGATTACTATCACCCCACTCGGAGACTCTGGTCAAAATGCTCTCGACTTCAGACACAAGTATTTCACGACTTTCTTCCACCTTGGAACGAGGGATATTAGCGCGGCCGGATTAGCAGGTGTCCCCAGTACTCTCATCTGCATAACAATGAACACCGTCAATTGACAGCATATCATTGATATGCAGTAGAAATAAAGTAGGGGACAACACCGAGCCTTGCGGGACGCCAGCATTAATTTCCATGCTATTGGAGCAACTATCATCAACTACGGCTTTTATGCGTCGGTTGGAAAGAAAGCTAGCAATCCATTCGCATAGACCCTCGAGCAGTCCGTATGAAGGTAACTTCGATAGAAGACTACGATGCCAGACCCGGTCGAACGCCTTCGCTATATCACGACTTACAGCCAGTGCCTCACCTTGACTCTCAACGGCTTCAGCCCATCGGTGCGTTAGATACACTAGAAGGTCACCAGTTGAGCGACCGTGACGGAAACCGTATTGGCGGTCACTGATAAGTTCGTGCTCTTCTAGGTATCTAAGGAGCTGTGAATTAATCACTCGCTCCATAACCTTGGAGAGAAGGGAGGTGATAGCTATTGGCCTGTAATTCGACGGGTCGGATCTGTCGCCCTTTTTTGGCACAGGGTGCACATGGGCCATCTTCCACAAAGTTGGAACTTTCCTAGAGGCGTAAGAAATCGCGAAAAGGCGCGTTAATACTGGACGCAACTCAGGGGCACACCGCTTGAGCACCACCGCAGGAATGCCGTCTGGTCCACTCGACTTCTGAATATTAAGTGAGAGTAATTCCCGCCGGACTCCACGTTGAGTAATAGTAATATCCGGCATGGAATAACCACACCACAGGATATTAGGTGGCACGGCGCCTCCGTCATTCATTGTCGAGTTTGAGGCAAAGAGATTACCCAATAGATCGGCTTTCTCCTTTGCGCTGTGGACCAGGTTACCATCAGACCCACGGAGGGGTGGTAATGACGACTGACAAAAATTCCCTTCGGCAGCTTTTGCAAGCGACCAGAATGCTCGACTTCCAGCAGGATGTTTAGCGAGCCGCTCGCCAACTCTGCTAACAAAATCGAATTTTGCTTTGGCAGTCGCTCGTTTACTGGATCTTGAAACAGCATCAAATTTCCGTTTTACATCAGAGATGTTGTTATCCTTGTTGGTACAAGCCGTAGTCCAAGCCTCATACGCAGTCTGCTTAGCCAGAAAAGTTTCTCTGCAAGACAGATTAAACCACGGCCGTTTCTTTGTCCCCTGCGCAACTAGTGGGTTTGGTATGAAACATTCCATACCAGCTAGAATCGCCTCAGTCACGGCAGCAGCGCAGGGTTCAGGATCATCTGATGTGAAACAGAGCTGTCTCCATGGGTACGATGCGTAAAATTCACGCAGTCCATCCCAGTCTGCTGATTATAGTGCCAGACGCGTCGCCGTCCAGTTTCACGGAGTGATGTTTTCTGCGTACATGGCACTTGGGTCCGGATAAGACAGTGGTCTGATGAGCCGAGAGGCGCATCCACTGAAATAGAATAGCCATCCGGATGTGTAGTCAGCAGTAGATCCAGTAAAGAGTTCGTATGGTCCTCTATGTCCGGTATTCTCGTAGGAGAGTGTACCAGCTGAGAGAGTCCATAGGCCAAAGCAAAATTATGAGCAGATCTACCCGCAAAGTCAGTGTTCTTAGAGCTAAGCCAGTCACTGTGATGGGCATTGAAATCGCCCAAAATCACTAACTCCGCAGATGGGTACTGCTCAAGAGCCTTGTCTGTCGCCATTCGCAGGTGGTCAAACATGCGTGTTGTGTCCATGTCACCGCTGTGAGACCTGTAGAGGCAAGCGTAGATTCGGATGTGGCCGTGGTAATCCACACGTACCAATAAGATTGACAGGTCTCTGTCTTCAAGGCCATTAAGGCGGCGACAACAAATATCATCCCGGACATACATACAAACTCCGGCACGCCGTACAAAATTATGCTCGAATTTGTAACCGGGGTAGTGTAAGTGGGATGTGTCGGCCGGGCTGGATATTTGTGTCTCCGTAAGGAATAACAGGGCCGGCTGCGCAGATTCCAGATGCTGATGGACTGCGTTGATGTTGGAATGAAGTCCTCTGATGTTGCAAAAGTCCACTTTAAATGTGGAAGAGGATGCCGCTGAGTATCTCTTATTCCTTTTTGTTCTGGCCATAATTATAAGAAAAGTGTGAAAGGTAGAAAGAAATCACTAAGCCATCAACATAAGAGACAATTGTGCTATTACTTCGCAAGAGAGTAAGACAAGTTATGTGGAAAGCTGGCACGGCGGGCGGAAGGGCCCCCGGTCCATACCTGTTACAGCAGTCGGGTCCACTCCGGTCTCCTCCTCCGGCACGACTACTGCTTCAGGGACTTTACACAAACTGGCGGTTCAGCCTCCCAGGGCGGAGATTACGTGATCCCTGGGTTCGGGAACCCGTTCAGCTTGCGGGCGGCCAGCGGTCAGCCGTTTCACCGGGTCTCCCTGACCGCCGTGCCAATACGCCACGCTTGTTCCACTCAAAAGCGATTTGAGATTTCACGGGTCTCTCTGTTGACGGCTCAGCAACTCCTTTGAAGAGCTCTGGTAACCAGGCTCACCTGCAGGAACACATCACGAGGTGATATTTGGCTGCAGACTTCTGCCAGGTGGAGGTATTTCGCCAGTCGGGCAGCTCAGTTTGGAGTAGTACTCAGCCCTACCTCTCTTCCGAGTGTCACTCGTTTGGCACCACCCAGGGGTCACGTGTAGGGTCTCTAGGGTAAACCTACGGACGCGAGTGACTTCAACCCCCTAAATATTTTTATCTTATTTGTTATCCCATAACACAAGCCTTATAGTGCTTACTTTGGGGCTAGGCTAATTGGTGTGTGTTTAAAAAAAACTTCTGGCAAAGTGGTCAGAGCGTAATCTTCTCTAACACTTGCTATTCAGTCATCTCTATAAACATGGATACCGATTTAACCAAAGCCAAATTATTAACCTCAGTAGGCTCTAGGTTTTCTTCTTTTTTAATGCAGTCCCAATGTCCCTCGTTAAGAGAAACGCAAAAAGGCTTAACATTAGCTAATATTGATTCCCAAAGAAGGTGGTTTTGTGGTATGTCTACAATTCAGTCATGCTCTGTTAAAAGTCTCTTCGAAGGTGTCGTGTGAGGCGAGTCGTTGCGTGTTCCTTAAAATATGGTTGAGCGAAGCGATGGCTGGTTCATGCAGCATGGTCTTGAACGGGTGCTGCCAGCGGAGATGAGTCTGCCTTAACTTTCTTGATAAGAAGAATTGGTGATATTTGTTTCTTAGGTTTTCACGCACATCACTCATTAAATAAAACTAGTTTTTACGGGTTAATGCACGAAACTTTATTTATTTATTGACGTTTCGCAGCCTTTTCAGGTCTGCATCGTCAGAATAATGATTTTATTTAAAATTGTCGAGCTACCTTCGAAAGAATTATATTGTGCGTTCGGTTATTTCATTGGAAGATTTTTAAAAATTTTATTGTCTATGTATGAATTTATTATTTAATTTACTTAATAAAGTATTTTATTTAAAATTCTTGTTTGTAATTTTGAGTTTATTTATTTGACCCTAACTACCGTAAACTACCACCGGTTCCAAAATTGGGAGACCTTCCTGAGAAGAACCGGCGAAACAAACTCAAGAGAGGCTTTCTATCTCCTTCTTATGTTAAATTATGCAAACAAAAAGAACTAATAGTATCTGATGGTCTTGCAGTGTGTGCTCGGGGTTGGGATTTTATCTCCTGTATAATAGGTTCCCAAGCTGGTGGTATATACCAACCATCTTCCCTATTGAAATTTGGATATTTTTTAATCTCAATAGCCTCGCGCATCATTCGAGGAACGAACCGCCGCTCAGCTGCAAGGATCTGTGGTCTATCAAATCTAATGTAGTGGTTTGGTCCCCCTAATGCATGTTCACACACTGCAGATTTATTTTCGCGCCTATGTTTCATATCTGCGATATGTTCTTTTACCCGAGTCCCTATACTCCTCTTTGTTTGCCCGATGTAGGAGAGCCCACAGTCGCATTCAAGTTTGTAGACACCAGCAACTTGAAAGGGTATATTGCACTTGACCGGTCGTAGAAACTGGTTGATCTTCTTAGGCGGCTTGAAGTATGTATTGATTGAAGCACGCTTCAGAATCCTCCCAATCTTGTCAGTGACTCCTTTCATGTAAGGTAGTATAGCAGGTTGTCGGTCGACTGTGCTAGGTTTGGCGCGACTGTGACGGCTACGTGGTACATTCAGGTTATTATCCTTCAGTACTTGCTCGACATGCTGAAGTTCAGCTGCCAGGTGTTGTTTGTCACAGACACCCCGTGCTCTCTGAAACAAAGAGTTTCCTACGGCAGTTAATTGTTTCGGGTGATGGTGTGAGTCACCATTGAGGTACCTATCAGTATGAGTCACTTTACGATACACAGTATGGCTTAAACTTTGGTCAGGATTCCTGATTAATAAAATATCTAGAAAAGCTAGTTTACTATCTGCCTCTAACTCCATAGTGAATAGGATGTTGGGGTGTATAGAGTTAAGGTGATTTAAAAAGGCAGAAATTTGATCTGTTGGGAGGATTGTGAAAGTATCATCTACGTACCGCTTATATAGCCTGGGTGTGACAGGTGCTGCGCCGAGAGCCCTCGACAATTTTAAATAAAATCATTATTCTGACGATGCAGACCTGAAAAGGCTGCGAAACGTCAATAAATAAATAAAGTTTCGTGCATTAACCCGTAAAAACTAGAATTGGTGATGTCTAGTTGCACCTGTTATAAATAACACTATTTGTATTTATACTGTATGACACAGCAATCAAAATGCAGTTGAACAATTAATGTATATTTGATTATTAGGTATGTAATGAAAGGTGACTTCTCTGAAATCATTTTTCAACTCGACGAATCTGTTAACTTGCCGGTTCTTCTTAGTACAAGTTCTCCCTTCGTAGATTTACGAACCGATGGCGTAGCTTCTAGTCATTCATGAGTGCTTGTAACAGCCTAAATTGAATAAGTGATTATTGTGGCGGCGACATCTATATGCCCCACATATATACAACGGATTGAAGAAATCATTACTCACCATCTTCAAGAGATGGCGTTACCTGCACTGCGATCATAATAGTATGGAAGCCTTCATCGCGCAAATGAAATTTGGAGGCTAACTCTGTAGAGTATACGATGCCCGACCAACATCAGTCGGGCCGCGGCCCCCGAGCTACCATCACCCAGCTCGGAGGAAGATCTTCCACTTCCTACAATTATGATTAGTAAAAAGTCAGCAGATTATCACAGGGTGCCGATGTATATGTAAGATACAGATTGCTATCTTCCGTAGTTGTTACAAACTTTTCGGGTAAATTTCAGTAGTGATCGGAGCGAAGTGGAAAACGGAACGCCCATATTTGGAGGGCGGCATATTTTTGGAGAAGCATGTCCTCTCGCAGATCCACTTCCACTGGGGTGAGGACATGACTGAAGGCAGCGAACACACCGTTGACAAACGGCGACACCCTGGGGAAATGCAGGTAGGGTTTTCCAACTTTTTGAAGTTATACTTCTTTAGGCGCGTTATGAACAAAGGATGAGAGTGAAATTTTTAGATGCGCGCGCATCACTGTAACCCAAAAGTAACAGCATGAAGTTAGCCACGGGCGCGTTATGAAAAAATCATGTGAGTGAAATTTCGAGATGCGCGCGCATCACTGTAACACAATAGTAACACCATGAAGTTGGCCGCGGGCGCGTTTTGAATGTTAGTGTCTAATAATATTGGATTATTAACCACTAAGTGATTAATAATCCACCATTATTAGACATCTGTTCGAAAGGTACTTTGAACGATCCACGGAGCTCCATAAGATGATCGCGTTGTCAAAAACAATGTTGGCACGCTCGTCGCCTCTGATCACTGTTTTCATATTTATAATATTTATCCACATGTTTCTAGTTTCTATATAGACACAACGTGTTTTAGTTACTTACAAGTGCTAATTACATATGGACTAATAACTTAAATTCAGTAGTGATTTTAATTGAATATTTTGACTATTTATTTAATTTTTCAAATTAAAACTGAACTTAATTGACTGTGTTAACTATCCTTTTCCAGTCCTTTTATTATTTTATTGTAATTATTAATTATTTGCATGCAATTAAAAAATATTTTTAATGATGCTTCACGTTACGTTACACGCATCCATTTTTTTTCAATCAAATATAGTATTCCTATATTCTATTAAATTAATCACTCCATTCCTGAGTCGGGCACTCTGTTTAGTGCGCGTTCACACGCGACGACAATCATGTTCGAACAATCGAAAGAAAAAAGTACTCACTCTATCAAAACGAGAGGTATGTCTGTTTTCAAAATTTAAAATGGATTTTTAATTTCGCGACTTCACCATTCGGTAAAGTTTTTATACTTACAATTGTAATATATAAACTAACACCATTTTCTTTGTGTCAGGAGGTCGTCATTCAACATAGAGTCGCTTCAACATTGTGAACAATTAAGATCTACAAAAAAATGAGTTGCTTAAGCGCCAAAAAATACTCAAATCTTCACGAAACATAAAAGGATTCACGCAGAAAAAAAATCTGTATATAACTCATTTTCGACTAAAGTCGCGTATAAGCAATTTTGCCTTTCCATATGTAACAGATATTTTTTGAACCGCTTTCGTGCAGCAAATGCCTTATCTAGGGGTGTATTGTAATGATCATAGACCTAGCATATTCCCGTTTTTTTTCTTTGTATGACATAAGCTTAAATGGCATTGCCTCTTGAAAAAAAAATCATTCTAGGTGAACAGGAAGTGCAAGCAGTGGTTTTGATTCCCTTTCAAAGTCCAAAGCATCCGGCATATAATGATCAAAAACAGTAGTATCTTTAGTTTGCGATGATTTAAAAAAATCTAGATTTTCGCAGCTCAACCTATCCATATGCTATTTCCACGAGTTTCTGAGAAAAACGATGTTGATAGACAGCTAGATCACGGAAATATTATCTATACAGTATTGTAACTGGGCCCTGTCCTTGAAATAACTACCTACGGCCGCGCGGAGCTGATCCTCGCGGTAGGGCTGCCCGCCTACAGTATTTTAATTTCATCTTCATAATTGAGTTTCTTTCTAGTTTTATGATTGTAAATATTTTATTTTGACGTTATAAGTTGATAGTAAAACTCAAAAGTTTATTTTATTCTTCTTAGAGCTTTTATTTTTATTCTTATTTCATATAAATTTAATGGAGCAACGGAGCTTAACTCGCATTCGTCATCTCCTTTCATTTGATACCCATATTGTATGAGTGCAATGAAAAAATCTAGACCGCCATCTTGGGTGTTCCGCCATGTTGGATTTAGAGTGACGTCACTTTATATTTCGAGCTATTCTCCGCAAGCCCTTTAATTTGATATCCATATCGTAGGAATGCATTAAAAATAACTATTCCGCCATGTTGGATTTAGAATGACGTTTTCAGCTAACAGTGCTTTTTAATCAAAACGTGTATATACAAAATTTCAGCTCAACCGGTTGAAGATATTGCTTCAAAATAGAGTTGCAAGATTCCACCCGAACAAACATATTTACATACCTACCTATATTGCAAGTTAATTAAAAGCTTGTAAAAAACCTGACTGCTGATTTTTATTCTTACATAATTCAATAAAAGAATATTATGCTACCACGGCCCTATTAGCCGCGTCGAAATTTTCCTAGCCTTAAGCTGCAAGGCAGCGCCATCTCTTCGCATTGTAGGTAACCCACAATGTCAAATGAATACTTTTTCAAGTATTAAACATTTGAAAGAAGAAATAGCAATTGTAGTTATGATTTTATTTATATTTTAAGCATTTAACTGCTAGATGTTTAAATCTAAAGAAAACTCTTGCCTAAGCCTTGCAGCTTAAGGCTAGGAAAATTTCGACGCGGCTAATAGGGCCGTGGTAGCATAATGGTCAGTGCATTCGCCCGGATAGCGAAGGATGCGGGTTCGAGTCCCGACCGCTGCCTGGTCCGCGTGGATTTTTTTCTAGTAAACTTTTCTTTAGATTTAAACATCTAGCAATTAAATGCTTAAAATATAAATAAAATCATAAAAGAATATTATTTTAAACATACAAGTTATATTTATTTGTTAGTCATGGCGCAGTCATGTAAAAAGGTAATACCTGAAAATTTAAAAAATGAAGAAAATTACAATGTTTTTATTAAAAAAATTAAGTTAATGTTATTGAATAAATGCTATTATAGCCTCCAGGAATACCTAAATGATAAAACTACTATGGAATAAATATAACAAATACAATATTATTTTTATTATAAAAAGATATAATACAATACTTACATAATTAATAATAAAAATAAAAAATTGTACATAAATCATAAATCTAATTATACAATATCTTATTGGAGTAGTATGAATAAATAATTTTTATGAGTTTTAATTCATTGGATATAACAAATTATATCACAATAAGGAATTATGAATAAGACGTCCTCTCCTCTTGCAATTGCGATACCCTACACTACAGGGTCCATAATGCACTTTTGTCTATATGTTACCACCTTTGTATCTCCATTATGGTCTGCAATAAATGAATTGAATTGAATTAATTACCTACAATGTAGGTAAATTTTACTAGGTAGGTACTGTAGGGATCGTTTCATGCAAACTAATTATTGTCATTGCAACACTTTTATTTTCAAGAAATTACATTATTATTATCAACTAGTGGCCCGCCCTCGCTTCGCTTCGGTGTAGAGCTGTAGTGTAAACTATAGTTTTTGTTCTCAGGCTTGTGCTGCTATAAACAATGACTTTATTTATATAATTACACGTGTTATTGTGAGTCAACCATAAAAGATAGACATATGCTGTTGCGGGATATTTTTTAGACAATTTTATGTAGAATATTTCCGTCATACATGATTTCTATGTAACTTTAACCATTAAGGCTGCACACGCGACGGAAGCTTAAAAAATGGAGTAACTTCTCCCGTTTTCCCAACATTTCCCTTCACTACTCTGCTGCTATTGATTGTAGCGTGATGAAAAGTATACTATAACCTGCCCAGGAGTATGAAGAATAATTGTACCAAGTTTCGTTAAAATCCGTCGAGTAGTTTTTGTTTCTATAAGGAACATACACACAGACAGACAGACAGACAAAAATTTTACTGATTGCATTTTTGGCATCAGTATCGGTCACTAATCACCCCCTGATAGTTATTTTGAAAATATATTTCATGTACAGAATTGACCTCTCTACAGATTTATTATAAGTATAGATAACTCGAGTGGCGTAGGTATGATTCGCTTGCCGACCGTTTGTATGAAGATAGAATACTGTATATTATAATATTACCGTGGCTAGATGAACAATAAAGTTATCTTATAATGATCCGTTTCTTTATTCTTTTGAGACACCTACCTACGTTAACCTTTAAAATGAAATCGTTTCGTTTTGTTTGCTCGCTCATTAAATAGACATTATGCGTGAATACGAATACAATTTTATTTTTTTATATAGTTGCTCTCGCGTCGTTATTTTAAAAGTGGAATGGAGTAGTTTGCGCAGTGTTGTATGAAAAACGTGCTCATTTACGCGGTTAAATGTAGTTAGAGGCTTTGATACGAACGCGGTGTGTAACGAACTCGCACTAAAATGATGAACGCTAGGTAAATATCTTTTTTTTTTTCTATAATGACGCCCACATAGTTTTAATATCCAAGCTAAACCTCTTCTCGAGAGGAGCTCGGTGGCGCAGGAGGCTAGCGCGTTCGGCTGCGATCGTTGAAGTTAAGCAACTTTCGCAGTGGTCGGTCATTGGATGGGTGACCAAAAATTTACTATCTCGAGCTCCTCCGTGCTTCGGTAGGCACGTTAAGCCGTTGGTCCCGGCTGCATTTGCAGTCGTTAGCACCCACCAATCCGCACTGGGCCCGCGTGGTGGGTCATGGCCCAATCTCCCTATTCCATCCATAGGGAAGGCCTGTGCCCCAGCAGTGGGGACATTAATAGGCTGATGATGATGATGATGAAACCTCTTCTATCTCTAAAGATAGATCCTCCTTTAGATAAATTAAATCAGTCAATACGAATTATGAGTCTGAGTTTCTTGTACCAGCTTTTGATATCATATACATAATTAATGCAAGGAACAGTATATTTAAATCTAAAGAAAAGTTTTACTAGAAAAAAATCCACGCGGACCTGGCAGCTGACGGGATTCGAACCCGCACCCTTCGCGATCCGGGCGAATACACTGACCAATTATGCTACCACGGCCCTGATGGCCGCGTTGAAATTTTCCTAGCCTTAAGCTGCAAGGCAGCGCCCTTCGCATTGTAGGTAACCCACAATGTCAAATGAATACTTTTTCAAGTATTAAACATTTGAAAGCAGAAATAGCAATTATAGAAACATCTAACGGTTAAATGCTTAAAGAAATTAAAACATAACAGTATATTTATTAAAAAAAGTTTACATTTGTAGCTATGAGTGTGAATTTTTAAATTTCATAGAAGATTGCTGACTTTTTTTCTTTGAGTTGTTTATAACAAGAAAATGAACACTTATTTATTTATTTAAATCACTTTTTATTTGCTTTAGACATTGAAACCAAGTAAATTAAAATTGAGAATTAATTTATTGACCAATAACATTGAATATGAAATAGAAATAAAATTATAAATAAAAATTCAGAATATGGTCAATTAAGTCCCTGCCTTAGCATAATGCCACAACGACACCAAGGCCGCTGCGGCTCTCATATTCTGACAGGGCCTAAGTTTGACGTGAATCAAAGTAGTCATATAAATCACACAATCACGGTTAAAACACCAAAAACAAATAAATAAAAAAAATGAAAAGGCTGAGTAAATTTTTCTCTTTGCCTTAAAGGGCTTAACAACAAAATTTCTATATGAAAAAAAAAACTAAAGTTTATGAATTTACGATATTTGCCCCACCGAGATACGAACCCGAGATCTCAGAGTAGACGACGATCATGAGATCATCAAAATATTTTGCCCAAATAAGATTAAAATCGGGAAATCTTTACTAGAAATTTACGTCTTCTTAGACTTGGACGTAAAACTTTCAAACTAGGTACAAAGGCAAGCGTGAATCTATCTATATATATAAAACTCAAAGGTGACTGACTGACATAGTGATCTATCAACGCACAGCCCAAACCACTGGACGGATCGGGCTGAAATTTGGCATGCAGGTAGATGTTATGACATAGACTAGACGTCAATTCTACCCCCAAGGGGATAAAATAGGGAATGAAAGTTTGTATGAAACTTTGACAATTTTAAACCGATCGGGCTGAGACTTTGCATGCAGGCATAAGAAGAATCATAGATGAATGTCATTGTGTATAATACAAGCCTAAAAACAAAAACTGTAGTCTACACCTCAGCTCTACACCGAAGCGAAGCGAGGGCGGGCCACTAGTTGTTCATAAAGTTCTTCCATTCTAGGTGACATTCTTCAGATCGGAGTACATGACCCAAGAAGAAGCTTTGAAGCACTCCGATGGAGTTGTTGTAATTTGTTACCTCATCAAAGTAAGAATGTAATTTTTTTCAAGAAAAAAATTTATTCGTTAACTGACTATGCTACCATATCGCGACCATAATGGATGTGTCGAATTACTTCTTATTAGTATATTTATGTTGTAAGGAGCTCGATGATTCAGGTGAGTCGGCCCGTTCGGCCTGCGATCGTGGAAGTTAAGCAACTTTCGCAGTGGTCGGTCATTGGATGGGTGACCAAAACTTATTATCTTAACTTATAATCTGGTGGTACCCAACAATCCGCACTGGGCCCGCGCGGTGGGTCTAAACCCAATCTTTTTTGAGGGTTCCGTAGGTAGGTTAACCCTTATAGTTTCGTCATGTCTGTCTCTCTGTCCGTCCCCGGTTTAACTTGGAGACTGTTAGCGCTAGAGAGCTGTAGCTTTGTGGAGATACGTTTAATTGTATATCAATTATGCCGACAAAATGGTAGAAAAATAAAATCTAATGTATCCATATGGAAGGACTGTGCCCCAGCAGTGGGGACATTCTAGGCTGGTGATGATGATCTAGGAGGAGGAGGAACTAGATGGCGCAGGGGGTAAGCTCGTTCGGCTGCAATCGTTAAAGTTAAGTTACTTTCGCAGTGGTCGGTCATTGGATGGGTGACCAAAAATCTTCAATCTCGAGTTCCTCTGTGCTTCGGAAGGAACGTTAAGCCATTGGTCCCGGCTGCATCTGTAGTCATTAGCACCCGCCAATCCACACTGTCATGGCCCCAATCTTCCTATTCCATCCATAGGGAAGGTCTGTGCCCCAGCAGCGCGGAGATTATAGGCTGTTGATGTTGATCTATATTGTAGGCTGTAAGGTTTCAGAAGCACAGCTGTCAGTGTATTGAGCAAAGGATACAGGTTCGGTTTTAATCCTATACAAGAATAAACAAATAAATAAATATTCTCAACACACACACCAATTAGCCTAGCCCCAAAGTAAGCACTATAAGGCTTGTGTTATGGGATACTAGGGTAACGGATAGAATACATATACAGTATATTTATATAGAAATACATATTGAACATCCATGACTGGAGAACAAATGCTCGTATTCATCACACAAACATCTGCCCATACCGGGATTCGAAGCCGGGATCTCTCGAGTCGGCGACACCATGAAGTGTACAAACCACTCTGCCACGGAGGTCGTTGAATAGATTAGATGATTAAAAGCTAGCGCACATTGAGTCACTAAACGCCACACGCGACAACCCACTAGTTCCTTAGTGTCAGCCACTTAATTTTCCTCGATTCGATTGGTGGCTGCGTCTAGTGGCTTGACCTTAGATTAAAGCATAAAGGGAAGAAACAATACGCTCATACAAGTATCAAATAAAATATGCTCCGACAGAAAAGGGGTGATGACGGGGTACAGTAAACGAAATTCTATTTAGTCCGTCAGTTAGATGATCAAAAAATAATGGACACGTATTTTTTCTTCGGGCAATCAACCAAAAAATGACAAAGTTATAGCGCGTCAAAGTTTGGGAGTATGAGCTCGTGACATCACTTTTGAGTGAATTTTCACTTATAAGTGTACTCAAACGTGACGTCATGCGACTTTTCAAATCAATATATCTCTGCATTGTTTATATTATGTGAAAAAAGAAAAAATACGTGTCCAATACTTTTTCATAATCTACCTGATAAACGAAGAAAAAAAAATTAGTCATCATCCCTAATACATAAGCAACTCTCACATACACACACTTCTGTAAATAAACATTCAATCGAACGAGCAAGATAGAACAGTACCCCTATCACGAACCAATATCGAATTCGTATCATTTGCGAGTCCGAAATGTCATTGTCAAAATAATGTGCATTGATTTTTAGTTCCCGTTACGTCCAAAGTGACCTGCTGTTCAAGTTTCCATACAAAATTTGACATTGACATTTCGGTTTGCAAACTATTCGAATTCGATAATGGTTCGTGCTAGGGATACTGTACGCTTCAACGCGGCTCGCTCGATTGAATGTTTATTTACAGAAGTGTGCGTGTGTGAGAGTTGCTTATATGTAGTCAATTTGGAGCATATTTTATTTGACGCTTGTATGAACGTAGTGTTTCTTCCCTTTTTATTTTAATCTAAGTTCTTAACTGAGTCATTAGTGGCTCATTATGCGCTTGCTCTTATATTCAATTAACTATTTGATTCAAGTATGGAGTTGTCCCAGACGAACATTTAAGTTGGGTCATAGAAGGTTTTCCGAGAATCCGGGAAGCGAAGACAAACACTCGAATCGGACCTTATCCGATGTCCCGTCTGATGCCGATGTTCTATGAGGACTACTTTGTTTACTGGGGCGCTCTGAGGACTGTGAGAGGTGACAGCTTCGCGGTCAGGTGGCTCCTCCCAAGGATAACGCTGAGTGCTTCTTTCGAACAGGTATGGTAGGAACAAAAATAAAGTGTGCGATATACAGAACTAAAAAAAATCTAAAGAAAATAGAACTAGAAATTTCACGAGGACCAGGCATCCGGGCGAAGGCACTGACCATTATGCTACCGCGGCCCTGATGGCCTTGTCGAATTCTTTCTAGCCTGTCTTAAGCTGCAAGGCAGCGCCATCTCTTCGCATTGAAAGTAACCCACAATGTCAAATGAATATCTTTACAAGTATTAAACATTTGAAAGAAGAAATAGCTAACATCAAAGATCACAAGACAGATATGAATACACTAAAATTAATAAACACACCAATGTAACGGATTCTTAGTTAAAATTATCACGTTGTTAATTATATTATGCCTCCACTATTGGGATATAAGCTGCTTATGCACGCAGTGGGAAAAATGGGCTATGAGCCTTCGGTTAGGCCCAATCTGGTGGGTGGAAATGATTGAATGTATGGAATGGAAATTCAACTGGGATCAACGACTTAACGCGGCTGGTATTGGTACAACTGGTAAATCTTTTATAATTTGTAATCACAGAAGAGTTTAAGATTTACCAGTTGGATTTACCATAAAGTTACTAAACATCCACAATCGCAGACTGAACTCACTAATCGCTACGCCATCAAACTCATTCATATTCAAATATGAGTAAATGTATGTTCGGCAGTAACTTTGTTGTTCGATAAATAGTGCCAAACCGACTATGCCGAACCAAGTATATAGAAAAATCAAAAATGAAGTAAAACATAATCACGGGAAAAAAGAAATGACATAATATGCTTTGGACTTTTATTTGGCTAGCATTAGCTGCCTAGATAAACGTCTTACAGCAAATGTTCACGGACTTGACCAATGCCGTATTTGGCAAATTACATAATTTCACGAAAACACGTTTTGACGAATTACCAATTTGTGCAATTTTTAATTTGACGATTTGACAAATGTCTTAACACCACTTTTTTTTAAATTTCTATTTTCAGATGAAAGAGTTTCGTAAGCTCTGGGATCCGTGGGATGAGCCGAATTTACGAAACTACAGGCCCTTGCAAGACAAGCAAAATAGGCATGTCTTCTTCATTCGTCCGCATTGGAGCCAGTACAACACGTTACTGCCGATACCCAGGTTGCCGCAGCCTTCATTGTCTGTGCTATCGCCTGCGTACCAGGCCAACTTGTGGATGCTGCCACCACAAAATGCTTATATGATGGCTTCAGAACCTGGGCCCCAGGTGGAAGAGGCAGTTCAAACGAAGGACGATGATTAAAAATGATTAAAATGATCTTGTCAAAAATTTCTTGTAACGTTTTGACAGTTGAATGTATAATTGAACCTGAAAGTCTTCATAATAACTAAGCTTGCAGTGCAATAATAGATTTTCCATCTAAATATTTTAGAAAATTTTACGTTTCGAGATTTAAGGTCGATTCAAAAACGCTTTTCTATTAAATGTGTAACAGTATTATTATCATTGTATTTTTTACTCAAATAATCTTCTTCTATATAAATAAAAATTAATCGCTGAAATTTATGTATGCACACAACTTTTGACGAACTGCATCAAATTGCGAAATAATAATGTTCAGTACGCAGCCGGTAAACATTTATTTCAGACTTTATATCCACATACAAGTGTTAGTAACAGACGAAATCTTATTCTAGTGTTAGTAAATGAAAATTACAATCGAACACTTTATTCAAATCAACCTAACAGTTTGGCAAAACAGTATAATAATTTCTAAAATTCTCAATAATAGGACCGTGCGAAGCCAGGTGGGTCACTAGTCATTCATAAAACCTATTACTCACAAAATCTTTGGTAGTGGCAATGATAATATTCAATGATAAGTTTGGTCCCGCCATTTGGGCGATTTAGGTACTATTCAGGAAATGAACAAAAGCTATCCAGGAAATGAATAAAATCTTCGTCGTTTGGTCAAAATAGGAAAAGAAGATTTTGTATCTATCGAAAATAAATTATTCCAAGCAGTCGGATATCAGGAGACAGATATAAGAGATGATTTCATATTCAATAAAACTAGTTTTTTACGGGTTAATGCACGAAACTTTATTTAATGAGTGATGTGCGTGAAAACCTAAGAAACAGATTTCATATTCATTTTAAAAAAAAGAACTTATTTAATTTATTGGCATCGACCTATTTCTCTTCTCTACCCATCATAAATATCTCTCCATTTACTAATTAACAAAGTGATAATACATTTTTAATACTGTAGTAGTGATTTGGAACGAGCATTCATAATGCCGAGGAAATCGATGGCGTAGGTGGTTAGCGCACAGGTTTCGCACAGTCACGGTAATAATATCATACAGTATTCTATCTTCATACAAACGGTCGGAAAGCGAGTCATACCTACGCCACTCGAGTTCGATGTGCTCTCGGCGGGCACCCAGTCGCGAATGCGCCGCCGCGCCGCAACGACGACCGAACGGTCTGAATTGTTTTTATGCAGTTAGCCGTGCTTCAACGTGCGTTTTGTATTGTAGATATTTGATTGAATTAAGTAGATACCTACATAATTTAGTATGGAAAAGAACAAACGACGATCAATATCGTACAGCAGCACAATTGCTGTTTTTGATTGCTTGAACTCTTCAATAATACACCCAGAGATATCATTTTTTAAATTATCTGAAATATTGGAAAGGTGTCTTACCTTTACAGAATATTTTTTATATGTACCTACCTACTAGTACGTAATTTGTTTCTAATATTTAGTAGGTATTTCGATTTTTCCATCGGGAAAAATATCTGGAATAATATAAATAAGTGGTTAGGATGAAAAAAGAGACAAACGAGTAATCTACCTATACTCGCGTTAAAAACAAAACTACATAAAATACTGTAGGCGGGCGGACCTACCGCGTGCTAACGCACCGCTCGGCCGTAGGCATTTATTTCAAGGACAGGGCGGAGTCACAATACTGTATAGATAATATTACCGTGCCACAGTGGAAATGTGACCAAAAACTTATTATCCCGTGCTCCTTCGCGCTTCGGACTGCATGTTAAGCCGTTGGACCCGGCTGCATCTGCATTCGTTAGCACCCACTTATCTACACTGCGCCCTGGGTGGATCACGGCCTAGTCTTACTATTCCATCCATAGAAAAGCCCAGTGCCCCAGCAGAGCAGACATTAATAGGCTGATGATAATGATTCTTAATGCTTGTGCCAAATTACTACAGCAGCTAAGACCATCAGAAGTTATTCTGTAGCAACATCAGACAATGGACTGCTCGAGTATGTTGGTGAAAGATACATCTTGTTTACAGGTGATGTATCAGGCAATATGCTTATTTGATTATTTTCTATACAGATATTTCTATATGTAGACGTAGAAGACGAAGCCGGACTAAAGTCTAAGGACAAAGCCTCTTCTTCAGCACGAGTAACCGCCTCAAACATTTCTCTTTGCACTCGCAGTTGTAAGTA
This sequence comes from Chilo suppressalis, assembly GCA_902850365.2. Classification (NCBI taxonomy): domain Eukaryota; kingdom Metazoa; phylum Arthropoda; class Insecta; order Lepidoptera; family Crambidae; genus Chilo; species Chilo suppressalis. Next base: position 29,034,012 of record OU963901.1, on the reverse strand, counting down.
TGTTGGAAGCTCTCTAGTCTTCTGGTATAAACTAGTAAACAAGTTAGAAAGTGCATCTCGCTGACAACGTTCAGTGTCAATAATATTTCTTCTCCATTGATCCCTTTCGGATTGCTTTTGCTCTCGTCTTCTTTCTCTTTGTGAAATTGTAATTGAATCTTCCGTATCGAGCTTGTTTTGATTTCTTCTATCAGATTCTGTAGAGCGAGGAATTAGAAGTGTGCCGGGGGTTTCGGTAGGTGAAGCCGGCGATCTCATGTCATTGTTATTTGTGCTTGTTTCTGAAGCACTGAGTGATGTTGGAGTTCCGATTTGGGAATCATTTGAGACATTCAAATAGCTAGCTCTACTTTCTACTTGTGGTAGTAAGAATTCCATTTCGGTTTCGTATCGCCAGGGTTTGAAGTTTTGCGCGGCCTGAATCGTGCAAGTTTTGCGACGCCGCATGGCTTCTCTGTGGCTATCGCGCAATTTCTTCCACACTGCCTTTGCTTCCCTGCCTGTAAATAGTACATCCATTAAGTTATAATAGTGTTTCAAGATTAAATCTGTTTAATCTAATATATAAAATTCTCGTGTCGCGGTGTTTGTGGTTAAACTCCTCCGAAACGGCTTTCCCGATTCTCATGAAATTTTATGTGCATATTGGGTAGGTCTGAGAATCGGACAACATCTATTTTTCATTCCCCTGAATGTTAAGGGAAATCCACCCCTAATTTTTTTTTAATTTTTTTATGATACATCATACAAAAATACATACATCCCGAAATTTTCAACTTTCTACCACCAACCCCTATTTTTTTATGGCGGTACGAAGTTTGCTGGGTCAGCTAGTTTAGGTATATTACTTGCAGGGTTGGCAGAACAACGGTGTTTTAGTGGGTACTTAAGAGACAGTTAAAATTAATACATATTCAACTCTCATATTAACAACTCAAGAGCGCCACATTTGACCTTCGATGGGTCTACAGAAATTTTGTAGATGGGACAAGGTTGGCACACCCGGGTCTGAGATGTTCTCCGTAAACATTAAAAATCTGTAATCTACTATATACTAGTTAACCGTTTTAGGTTTCCATACCCAGAGGGTAAAACGGGACCTTATTACTAAGACTCCACTATCCGTCTGTCTGTCTGACTGTCTGTCTGCCTGTCTGTATGTCTGTCATCAGGCATATCTCATGAACCGTGATAGCGGGACAGTTGAAATTATCACGGATGATGTATTTTTGTTGCAGCTATAACAACAACGATAACAACAACAAATAACTAAAAACAGAATAAAATATAAAGGACAATGGGCAAAACACACCCAGCCCCGCCAATAGTGTAATTAGTATGAATCGATAGATCTATGAAAAACTAGCATTTTTTATTATGTCACCGAAAAAAAATATCCTGGGAGTCAAAAGATATGACACCCTAAAAATATCCTGGTAGTCAATATATATGACACATGGGCATATTTAAGTAGCTGAATAAATTCATTTTATATTATTAGTAATCATAATAATATGCCATATCGTACTATACAACCAGATATACGACAACGCCTGCCGACCATCCTGCGCTTGCTCTTACTGAGATACCTCAAAACGGTTTACGGGGGTTGCAGGACTTGTAGTTGCAAACAGTCGACTCGTCTTACTTCGCTGTGAATGTGCGCTCCCTGCTACTTGATTGATTTTTAACTAACACGCTTTGGATATAGGAACACGACTATCGGTTTTGTCAATTAGTATGGATGAACTGGAATCATGTGTTCTCCGAAGCGTGGACAAGTTTGTGTAATCTGTGGTCGCTCCGTTTTACATAGAAGACAATTTACTATAACGAACAGAATGTTTAAAAAAACCCCAACCCATGCGGGGATTTTTGGATTTACTCTAGCGCGGCAGAATAACATAAGGTAGTAAGTACTCCCATAATACCTGAGCACACTATGTAGGGTCAAACTGACTAACTTAATTAATTCCCTTGTTTCATTAATGCTCGTTCGTTATAGTACTTGTACCTATTTAACTCAAAATAACTAAAGACCCCCGGGATGGAATTTGATGCGCTTTGGCAAAGATGATCTTGACTGTAATACCTTTCAAACAAATGTAGTTTAAGCCGTGGCGGGCGTGGGTGCAGCGTCCATACATTTTTGCCCAATGTCCTTTTGCATTTTATTTGTAAAATAAAAATTCAACAAACGTGATTTTTTTTGCTCGATATTAATAACGGCAACAGGTAGACGCTTGAAATATGCTCAGAATATTTACTTAGTTGTATATTCACTTTAAAAATAGTTAATCAAATTAAAACAACTATTTAAAGAATGATGCCATATAACGGACGTGAATTTTTTGCTCGATATTAAAATATCCAAATTACAGTGTATAGGTACTCTATACTTAAAACAACATTAAAAGGACTGTACATTTGATAGCGTTAAAGAAAGTTGTCGTTAAATGGAAAGAAGAAAACTCTGAATTATGAAAAGAAAAAGTTCATTTCAAGCTAGTAGGTAGTTACGTAAATAAAAAAATAATCTTATTTGAACGCTATTACGTATATTCTGTTATTTTTGTCTGACGTCCTTTGCTGTAATTTTGTTGTATAATAGTTTTTTTAGCCATGGTCAACAACAGTCTACACGTGCAAGCCCAATTTGTAAACAATAGAACGAATTTCTTGTGTCCGTGATGGTAGCGTGCCCACGATCAATATACGGTTTTTAGTAATGCCATTAAATACTGCGTAAATAGTGCCAAAATAGTGTAAAATAAAAAAAAAATGTGCCTCGTTAATTTAAGAAATGAAGACCATTTTTATTGTGTACGCTAGCATGACGTCAAGCTAGCGTACCCATGGTCGTCCCCAAGAACGGCACATAAAAACGAAATTGACACACAAAAACAGTTTGCAAATAGTGCCATGGCTTTACAAAATTTCATAAGCAATGCTCTTAAAGGACCAAAGATATTGATCTAAACATTCTTAGCTGGCGTCAACCTGGAAAAAGAAAGTTTGGTTTGCATGATGCCGGCAGTCGAGTTTATTACGGGCTAGGATAATAAAGCGACAAAAGATCGCACACAGCTGCGCGTTTTTCACTAATTTTGGTAACTTAAAAGGTACTTTTTGAAGTGAAACTTCTTTATCGGCGTTGGAAAAAAATTTACCGTCACATTTTTCGGTTACGCGTCACATTTTTCCGTTACGCGCCATCTTTTTTTATATTAATAGTTGATAGCTGAATGATCACACATCACACTGTCGCCGGCGAGAACTCTCTCTACTCGTTTGTAGCTGAGTGACAATAGTTATTAAAGATAAGACTCGCTCAGCCAAACTCGCATAGCGATACTCGCTCAGCGATACTCGCTCAGCGATACTGGCTCAGCGATACTCGCCCAGCGATACTCGCCCAGCGATACTCGCCCAGCGATACTCGCTCAGCGATACTCGCTCAGCGATACTAGCTCAGCGATACTCGCTCAGCGATTCTCGCTCAGCGATATTCGCTCAGCGATACTAGCTCAGCGATACTCGCTCAGCTATACTCGCTCGGTTAAGCTGGCTTGGCTGTCAAAAGCCGTGCGCGTGCATTTTAACTCAGGACTGCCAATTCGTTTCTAGTTTCTACTCGCTTATCGTTCATCGTCGGAGGTGGAACATGTGCCTTAGATTACTGAGCCGTGTAATCATAACAGTTTCATAGGTAGTAATTTGTATTCATGTCTATGATAATAAAATCCTTTTGTTTAAACTTTATCTAATTTAACTTTATTTAACCAATTTCTGGAAAGTTGCATGTAGATCATTTTTCGAAAAATAAGGCCATAAAGAAGTTTCACTTCTTACGTGTGTACACTAGTACACGCACACATTTTTTATTACATAATTGTTGTCGTTATTGAGAGTGGGTGTAATGCTATATGGAGTGTATCATTGTATGGGAAACAAACTAAACCAACCAAAGAAAGACGAGTGAGTGATTTCGACGCATTAGGGAGTTTGTCGTTAAATGGAGTTTACACTGTATATTACAATATCGCAGTGGCGGACTAACAGGGGGGCGGAAGGGGCGGCCAGCCTCAGGCTTCCGATTTTGGGAGCCCCCAAATGCCTCCGCGTTCCCCTGATCGCATCCTAAACTAGACTTTAAAAATATGCTTAGTACCTACATAATTTCATCAAGATCAAAACACTACAGCCATCTAGACTTTTTACGCGGTACTAATATTCTTTTAACTTCGCTGAACGCGTCCAATACGCTGGGGCAATTCCTGTCTCTGCAGCGGGTACTTCTTCAGGTACCCCTGAATGAATGAAGTACAAATAATTCACTCTTATACGCCTACATTTAATAACATTCACTATATTTACGTTGAAAAATAAACATTGGCCTCTTTTAAAATCCGTTCAAAGTAACCTCATTAAAAAGTGTAATAGTGCTTTTGATTTTTGTTGCGGTATAAAAGTAAATGACTTTGGAGTTGAGTTAGTGCATTTTTAAGTATTTGGAAAAAGTAAATAATTCTTCGTATAATTTAGCCTAGAAATTATAATCCGTAGTTTCTAGTCAATATGCACCATATTGTAGGTATGTATGTTTATTTAGCTTAAATAATTTAATTGGAATTTAAATTTCACTCGCCAGATATTAACGAAACAAACTAAGAAACTACATTTTTTATTTAAAACTGGGGGGCCTCATTTTGCCGCCCCGGGCCTCTGACGAGCTTAGTCCGCCACTGCAATATCGCTTTCGTCATCAGAAACGTTATTTGAATGAACCCTCCAGTAGCTCCTATTCAAAAGACTGACGATTTGGACGCCACCAAAAGTCATAGCCGATTGCAGTGTCGTATTTTTTTTGCTGCCCTAGACGGTCGACCCCAAGGTGAACCCTAAATAAAATGTTCACCTAAGGTAGGTTAGCTCACGACTTATCGCGAGTATGAACACAGCTGAACTGACTGCTTGTCCAGGGATCTGGATTTATGTAAAGAGATGGTTAACAAAAACTCTCCTACACGTTTCAGGGAAATGGCACAAAAAATGAGGGCTATCGCGTATGAATCCGCCGCTAGAGGCGCTAGTGTAGCGTGAGGTCTCCGAAATGTCAAATGTTATTGCTAGTTGGTTGACTACGCGGGTTTATTTCTCAATTAAAATAATGTTGTGAATAATTGGTAACAATTCGGCTTAATTATGGCAAATATGAGTTGTGGCAATGAATGTCAGTTATTAAAAATTTGAGCTTAGAAAAATGATTATGTTCTCATTTTTTCCGAATAAAACGGAACTGGGCGTCACTGTGGCATGGCCTATTATGTTTAGGATATGGTTCTTTTGTGTTAAAATACGATCTAAATGTAACCTTTGATTTCATGTGCGTATTAATAAACTTTAAAAGTTACAATTTAGGACCTCATTCAACAGTGGCGCCATCTGGTGAGACAGAAAACGGTAGCCCTCATTGTCTTATTAATTAAGGAATAGGAATAAAGAGTTTACAATAGGTTATATGGCTTACAAATAAAATGAACATTATCTTAATGGCTAAGGATGAATACTTAACCTAAACAACAATACAATACAATGTAAAAGAAGGGTAATAAAATATTAAGACTATACAATACAAAAGACACATTAATAAGGATATAATATAAATGGGTTTCTGCAAATATTTAGAATAGTAGATAATGATTTTGGGATCGTCGATGGCGTCCAGATGGTTGGCCCTGACAGTAATTGTGGAATGGCGGGAATGTGGAAGTTATGGTGTGATTGGTGTGATAACATAACACTCTTATGTTGTTCTGCCACGATTGAGTAAATCACAAAATCCCCGCTTGCGCTCTCTTACTTTATAATAATAATATTTCCAACACTAGGCCCGAAGTAAGCACTGTAGTAAGGCTTGTGTTATGGGATACTAGGGTAAAGAATAGAATACATAATATACTGTACATACAATAAGTATATTTATATAGAAATACATATTAAACATCCATAACTGGAGTACAAATGCTCGCATTCATCACACAAACATCTACCCCCACCGGGGATTCGAACCCGGGACCTCTCGAGTCGTCGACACCATGAAACCCGGCGTACAAACCACTCGGCCACAGAGGTCGTCAAATTATTAACATTACTAAACTTATAATCGTCAATTTTATTATTACTTAGGTACCCCTATTTCTAAATTAACACTTTTAAATTAACCAAACTTATTAAGAGGTACCTAGTCATTTAAAAAATATCTAAGTTCTTAAACGTTAAATAAATAATTAATCGTTTTGACTCACCATTTTCTATTCCGCATTCCTTGGCAATACGTTCCCAAGCTGAATCCTTCTTAACAATATCTCTATAATGCAGATGACCCGTATCCCACAAACTCGGGCATAGCTTTACTTTTTCTATGAAATGTTCCATGGCGGCGCGAACCAACACGTGCACTCGGACGTACCATTGATGTGAAGCTAAGCTACGCCCCCGTCCCTCCGTGTACCGCGTTGGTTGCGTGTACATAGTGTCGTAAACATCGTAGCTGCGTGCGTGGGGCAATGCCGGTGACGCATGGACGCAAGAATGACGGCTATACAAAGACATTAATATTAATCTCTTTGCAGCCATATTACTAACGATTACTAACATTCTTGGAGAACACAAGGAGAAATTACGTTGTGGATTTAAAAGAAAAATAGTTATATATAGATATACTCATTCTGTTTTTGTTTTGATAAGGGAGGAAGGTTTTGATAAGTGTCTTATAGGAGGTACATACCCAATTCTATATTTTATCCTCAACTTTTCGTGTAAATGCACAATATTATTGATATAAGTACATGTAGGTACATATTAACATAATTTGAAGTTGGACTGAATTCTTAAGCTTCACATCTCAGATTTCATTAGTGTTTATTAGTGACAGCGCCATCTGTTTTTATATTCAGATAACACATATTATACTCTGGGGTTTGCTTTCATGTTCATGCTGAAGAAAGCATGCTGCATTGGAAAAAAATCCAAAGTAATTTTATTTTAATATTGCATTCGTAGGTACCGCGATCAGTAATATTTAGGGGTGATTTCTGTTTGACAAACTTCATACATAAAGACAATTTAATTTTTAAATATTAAAATTATCCTCTGTTCGCATCGCTCAGCTGATTTTGTTTGTATGTCAAATTGACAGGCAACCAATGATGCCAGATAAGGGTATTAATCCGTCATTTTGGCGGAATAAATTCTTTGGCGGAGTTGGCGGTAATAAATTGAACTCGGCACATTTTTGGCGAGAAGGATAGTAAAAGAAATATCAATGAAGAAGCCTCAAAGTGAAGTTTCATACCATATGAATGTACTAGTAGCCGCCGCGACGACTTTGTCCGCGTTAACTTTTTTTTATGAGAATCCAACTGGAATCTACAATTTTTCCGAGATGAGAGTATCTTATGTATCAATCCAGTCCGGATATGTTTGTGTATTTGTTACTCAGTTACGCAAATCTAATGACTAGATTTGGATGAAATTTGGTGCGTATATTATAGTTTGTGTCTTATTGACATTGGCAGAATAGGCTAGTTGACTCATGTCAAATTGTATTACACATATGTTTGTTTCTTATAATTTTTGGTATGCGGAACCTAAATACATCGATTTTACTTCATAAAATTAGAAGGTGGCTGTAGTAATTTTATTTTGACAAATTGTTTTTTAATCTATGCTTTTTAACACTAAAAATGTTGTCCACCATGATTGTGATGTCACCAAATTTCTAAATAACTTAACGTCATTATCATGTTACTGTAGTTTCTTTCGGACTGAAATATATCTAAAAACTCTTATATCTTACAGAAAAGTTTCTGTTTATTGGTTATTTTGACCTAAATAATACTAGACAACGGATTGGAGAAAGCAGAAATGACAAAACGCTTTGACTTAGTAGGTACATTCATAACCTCAAAAATTGTATTTTTAAACTTTTAAATATTATTCAATGCGTACTCAGCGAAGTGATATTTGCTAGAAGAAATGACTTTCAGTCGATGAAGTTACAGGATTTGGCATTTTTTTAAAATGTGTTTATGTGTAGGTATGTTTATTTCTCTAGGCAATTGAAACCACAAGTTTTCTGTGAAGTCTTTAACAATGTGTTTCTATATTGTCGTATAGTACAACCATGATAATTATTATATTTTCCACAATCTATTAGAAATCATGGTTTTATGATATAAATTATTTCCTACGTGCTCGCAAGTGTTTGTTTACAAATGTTTTGTCGTCATAGCATAGATTAATATAGTATAGACTAAAATGGCCGACAGCGTTTTTGTATGTCCTTGAAAAAAATGGTTGCCTGTAAAGTCGGTTTTACGGGCGAAGATTTTACGTGACAACGTCTTTTTCTCGGTAGAATATTTATTGATATGAATATAATTAAATTGCACAATAGGAACAAGAAATTGAATGAAAATAAGAATTGCACAAATTTTAACTATAGAAATATATTTTGTTTACTAAAACATTGTACATGTAAACTCAAACTTAACACGAGAGACTCATCGTAACGTTACCGAGCGTTACACTTTTTCATAAGTGACTCCCAGCCGCAACCTAATTTAAGACGTTGTCACGTCAAAACCTATTTTAAAATTAAAGTTTTGTAGCTTTTTAGGTAAAAAAAAATACAATACATTTTTTCGGTCTAATAGAAAAATTATTAATCATTTAAAACATATTTCCAAAAAATGTCAACTAGCCTATTGTCCCAATACACACCAGTCAACCTAAACAAAAATAGAATAGAATCGTCCAATAGTTAAAAAAAAAGTTTCTTTTTAATTATTTCTTTATATTCTTTTTGTGGTGATCTTTGAATAAACATACTTAATTAAAAAAACGTCCATTTATTTGTCAAAATAAGGTTTGGTGGTTTATTTTAAGAAAATATATCATTTTGGCGTCAAATATTTTTCAATTCGGCGTAAATCAGAAAATCGCTTCGGGCAACCCTGAGACAAGCTGTCAAAAAGTAACCTCGAAATGTATCGAACACAAACAGTCGGGCAGTTTTCTTTCTTTCTTTAGTTTGTTCCGTAAAAATGCTAAGGAACCTATTTCGTACCAGCCGGTGGCTGGCACATAACCGAATCGATATTTTTGCGCCAGTTTTAATACGACACATCTCTCGTGTTGGAACCTCCGAAATTACGTATATTCAATCAAATCCAATTCGCAATCTTTCTGCTTCCCCATCGGATAAACTTGAAACATCTGAACATATTGAACCGGCAGTGTTTGAAGATATCTGTAATGAGACACTGGAATCCCTGTGTGAATATTTTGAGGAAATAATAGACCAGTCGCCCAATTTAAAGGGCGCTGATGTTACATACAGTGTGAGTACCTACAAATTTATATTTTCAACCTTATAATTGCCTTTGGTTCTCCTTCTTCAAAACACAACCAACTATATTATAAATGGCTAAAAGAAAAAGTTTAATAAACCCATACATTGGCAGAATCGTCACACAATGAGACGCAGCCGTAACAAACAAAAATTGAATTCAATTCATCATCATCATCATCATCATCATCAGCCTATTAATGTCCCCACTGCTGGGGCACAGGCCTTCCCTATGGATGGAATAGGGAGATTGGGCCATGACCCACCATGCGGGCCCAGTGCGGATTGATGGGTGCTAACGACTACAGATGCAGCTGGGACCAACGGCTTAACGTGCCTTCCGAAGCACGGAGGGGCTCGAGATAGCAAATTTTTGGTCACCCATCCAACGACCGACCACTGCGAAAGTTGCTTAACTTCAACAATCGCAGCCGAATGCGCTAACCACTTGCGCCATCGAACTCCTCAAATTGAATTCAACTGTTAATAAATAAATGCACCAATGACTGCACTCAGAGACAACAATCAAGTTTTAAGCGTAATAAATGTTGAAGCTTGCACTTTCTTTGTGTTAACATAGAATAAGGCAACACATCACTGACAAGCATTGTAGTAATTTGCCATCGTTGGGTGCAGTGGTAATCAAATCATTGCATGCTTCCGATTGATAACACAATGCAGTAAATCACACTTTTCACTTCACTTTCACCCTGATGAATAACATATTTTAAAATTGTTATCGAAATAAAAGATAAATCATATTCCTCATGACTCTTTCTGTCGATTGTTTTTTGTTATTTGGATGATAGCTACTTCATTCATGGGTTGTACATGTTTGTAAAAGTATTAATAATAGGGGTGATGACAGGGTAAAGTAAACAAAATTCTGTTTAGTTGGTCAGTTAGATTATCAAAAAATAATGAATGTGTCTTATTATTTCTTTTGTCAATCTAACAAAAGATGATAAACACAGAGTATGTTAAAGTATTGGAGTTCCTGATGTTGAAAATTGTAGTAAGACGTGTAGTTTTGTGACATTTCAAATCATTAAATCTCTGTAATGTTTTGTGCAAAATTTTTTGATAATCTACCCAATAGATGTAGAAAAAAAAGTTAGTCATTATCCTTATTTGCCATCTAGTAACAAAATAGGGATGATGCCTAATTTTTTTTTCTTCATTTATCAGGTAGATTATCAAAAAGTATTGGACAAGTATTTTTCCTTTTTTCACATAATATAAACATTGCAGAGATATATTGATTTGAAAAGTTGCATGATGTTACGTTTTGGTACAATTTTCACTTAAAAGTGACGTCAAGAGCCGCTACTCCCAAACTTTGATGTGCTATAACTTTGTAATTTTTTGGTTAATTGCCCAAAGAAAAAATATGTGTGCATTATTTTTTGATCATCCAACTGTTGGACTAAATAGAATTTCATTTACTGTACCCCGTCATCACCCCTATTGTGTTAATAATATAGGAAATTGGAGAATTATTCATTTATAATGTGTCTAATTTTATGATACATTAATCAGTGCTAAATTGCCAATTTATTAATCAAATTAAAATCAATAAGGTTAAAAATATTAAGCATTTATTTTATTACTATTTCAGGATGGAGTTTTAACCATTTCACTGGGATCACAATACGGTACATACGTTATAAACAGACAGACACCAAACAAACAGATCTGGCTTAGTTCACCCGTGTCCGGTCCGAAGAGATACGACCTCGTGCTGAAAGACGGAGGCTACTGGATTTACAAACACGACAGTGTTGCTCTACATAAGTTGTTACAAGACGAAATATCAAAAATTGTTGACATTAAGATAACTTTCAATAAATGTGCACATAGCTTAGTATAATAGTTAATTGTTTTTGTTTTAATTTATTTGTTTTTTTTTTTTGACAAAAGTATATAGGTTTTATTGTTTGCTTTTTTGTTTTATTTTTACTAACACAAAATGGAGGTGATTGAGGATGGTAATATTATGGACAGAATACCAATCTTACTACAGAGGGACTTGGAATATTATCAGGTACGTAATATAATTAAGTGAGACTAAGAGACTTTTCATTTCTAAGTATGATATTTATGACATACAAGTCATATCGGCCATTTATGAAGTTAAACTTATATTTTTTCTTATAACCTGTATATTTCGAAAGAAGAATGTTTTTATAAAAGAGGAGCTGGCGAACAAAACGATATAATTCCGAATCTGGTCAAACTACATTTTTTTGCAGTCCGGAGATTTTGGGCCCGTTGAATTTGAATCCTAAATAATTTTCAATGAAAATCGCCTTAAACAGTGATAAGATTACTAAATATATAAATTAAAAACCATGCAAAATGCTGACTGTAGGAATGTCATCGAGTTTTATATAGCTCTTGTAAAATTTAATTTTATGTAATTACTAGCTGACCCAGCGGACTTCGTATCGCCATAAAAATAGGGGCAGGTGGCAGAAGAGAAAATTTAGGGTTGTATGTATTTTTTAATAACACATTATAAAAAATAAATATTGACCACAAAAAATTTTAGGGGTGTGTAACGTAGTGTTCTATCAATTTCCTGGGATAACATTCCTCCTAACTTATATGAGAACACTACGTTATAATACCCAATAGTTTGAATTTTCCCGCGAAGGCGCGTTGTAGGTTTCAGAACACTACGTTGGAGATGGCCAACCATTATCCCTTAAGGATATGAAAAATAGATAGTAGCCGATTCTCAGACCCACGGAATATGCATATAAAATTTCATAAAAATTGGTCAGTCCGTTTCGGATGAGTATGGTAACTAACACTGTGACACGAGAATTTTATATATAAGATACTGTTTTGTTCCCCAGCTCCTCAAATGTGACCTAATCTTTTCAGACAAACCAGACGGTTTTGTCTGAAACCGTCTGCCCCAGTGTAGTAGGTGGCCGGCTGGACTTCCCACGTAACGCCTCATTCGCAGCTGTGAAAATAGTATTGTGGTTGGAAGAGGAATTCTCCATTGCTTTCAAGTAAGTTACCTCGCGCAGATCTCACAATGCTGTTGCACACAATCACGCTTGGTCTGCGATTGTAAAAATCAAGTAATTATTTGTAATGGCTGATCATTGGATGAGTAATCAAAAAATTATATTATTACCCCACCTAATGTTAAGTGATGGTGAAGTTCAGACGTGAAGATAGATAGTACAGCAGTTCTACCTGCCACACCAGCCATCCTCACCTTGCCGGCCTGCATGTTGCTTCTTCACGCCTCTTTTACAGGATCCCAGGTTGTAAGGAGGGAACACGTAAGCAGGCAGAGCATTCCCTTTACGGATAGTGCGACAAAGAAATGAGTCACCAAATTTCTTTGTACGCGTTGGAATTGTGGCCACAGTTAGACGGTGACAACGAAGGTCAACGCGCGTGGTCCTCAGAAGGAAAGGGGAAGGTGGAATAAGAGAGAATACCTAGAATAGCCTACTAATCCGTAGGGTTATTAACGATCTCGATGATGACGATGGAGGAGCTCTATGGCGCCAGTGGTTAGCTCGTTCGGCTGCGGTCGTTGATGTTGAGCAACTTTCGCAGTGGTGGGTCATTGGATGGGTGACCAAAAATTTACTATCTCGAGCTCCTCCGCGCTTCGGAAGGCACGTTAAGCCGTTGGCCCCGGCTGCATCTGCAGTCGTTAACACCCACCAACCCGCACTGGGCCCGCGTGGTGGGTCATGGTCCAATCTCCCTAATCCATCCATAGCGAAGGCCTGTGCCCCAGTAGTGGGGACATTAATGGGCTGATGATGATGATGATGATTAACGACCAGTTCCCGGAGGCAAATGGGAGTAAAAATCTGAACTTTTATCCTAGTCGCCCCCCGAGGGGATTTCTACCGGAGACAATTGGGAATGAAGTCATTGTGTCCATAACACTTTTATTCCTATTTGCCTACGGTGAGAATCCACGCGGGGCCAATGAGGTTATACGCTCTGTTCGGTGTTCTATTGTTCTGTGGCTCCTCCTTTACTTTTTGGATTACACACTAAAGGTGAACCCAGACTTGGCCGCACCGCAGTCTCCACAGTCCCCCGCAGTCATCGCTTTGTGTTAATGGCCTCGCACATCTATCCGCACCGCAGTCACTGCAGTCGTTCCCGTCGCCGCATGCATCGAACTTGATTTCATTCATTCAGTTGATGCGAATGACGTCATCCGCGCCGCGCTTGCCGCAGCGTCCGCTGCGTGCGGGCCGGCGTTGGTGACGTCATCAGCTGCGGCTTGGGGAGTTCGGTCGTTTCAGGGACTGCGGCGACTGCGACGCGGGCGGGTGTGCGAGGTTGCATAGAACTTCATATAAAGAACTGCGGTGCGGCCATGTTTGCGTTCACCTTAGAGGGGAGGTGCGCAGTGTTTTTTCTATACAGACGTTCTCGACTGTTTCCTTGATTTTAATTACTAAAGAACACGGACCTAAAAAAAAGACGGACGTAACCTCGTCTTATCACGAGTGAAGCATGCAAATGGCCGCCCGTTTACCGTGTGTGCGTGATTTGAGGGTTGTCATATAAGTCATCAATTTCCCTATTTTTTAATGTCTCAAACTAAAATATTGTTAACACTATGTAGGTAATCCCGTTATTGTAATATGTATTTATTACAATAACGGGATATTTACCATGTTTTTATTAGATGTAAGCTCACTATATTTCAGCAATTTAAACGGGTGCACTTTAGAAACATAATGTGGGCCTATCAAACATCATTTTTATGACGACCGTTAGAAAAATGAAAACACTTGCTACGTATAAAGAAATTTCGGCTGTTGATTGTTTTCTTTTCCTCTAATATTTGTCGATATCTTAAAAAACGTAAATAACGATATTAAATTTTGCATTAAAATTCAATAGTTAAGTATCTTGTTCATAAAATTCTCAATACCTGCGGTATAGGTGGAGAAGTGCTTTGTGTTTGTGTTTCTGGAGAGTTTGAAAATAACTGCAAGTAATAAGATAAATAAGAATGAAAGCCGCCAAAGAACAATAAATTATAAACAAATAGTACAAAACAGTATCTCAATCTTACCCTTTTTGGAATGGCGTACGAAACCAAACTACGTAGGCCCTTAGTTGTATTTTTAAAATCTAAATCATCAAAATGTGCATAGTACTGGCAGGTGATGGGTTCTAATTGTTATACCCTCTGCAGTATCGAATAATTAAAAGCCAGTCATTTCTACGTTTTCTATTTCTAGAAATCCTATTAGAAAGGAGGCAATACAATAATTTGAAACACATATACAAAAACAGAACACAGAAAGACAGGCCAACTAGGTCCCTGCCTCAGCTTAATACTACAGCAACACCAGGGCTGCTGCAGCGCTGATAATTCTGGTAGGGTTGACGAGACATTTTTAATTTAATTATAAAACAAGGTTAGAACCATACCAATCAACAAGCCAATAAAAAAATAACAACATAGGCTGAATGCTTTTAGTATCTTCAGCCTTAAAACAAGAGAAATGAATTTATTAAAAAATAAAATAAAAATGAAGTTAGATTAATCTATGACAAATTCGAACTTACAAAAACCAAAACTAAAACCAAACAATAAAACAACACAAAGAAATAATTTGTTACAATCAGTTGCTAAACACAAAAAAGTTTGCTACATATTTACATATATATAAACAACAAAGAATTCACAGCGAGAACATACCATTTTATAAAACATATAAAATATTCTATGAATAATATGGCTTCTATTCTTTTCATTTTGGGACACGGAACCCTAAAATGTTACGAAATCTGACCTTACCGAGTCACAAATGCAAGAAATACAAAATTCCCTACTTTTAGGGAAAAAATCCCGTAAATAAAGTAGCCATACAGTTGTATTTTTGTTTACAATTTTCATCCCAGTAAATAAAATATAATATGGAAGAAATATCAAGAATTGTCAATACTTACGCATGGTAGGTGATTCTTTGTGACTTTTTAAATTTATTCGTGTAGTTTTTACAGGATTTCACTACACAAGACGGCATTTTTAATTATTTTTATCAGAGCAATTGAATGTGTGACTGCCGCTGTCACGCGGGGTCAAATGGCAGCGGTTTGTCCGACCTGGTGCATTAGTGTGAGTGTAGGTAGTGTACAACAAACGATTTTGTCTGACCTTGCATGCTTCACATGATTTGCCTTTGATGTTACGTCCGTCTTTTTTTTAGGTCCGTGCTAAAGAATTGATTTTCATACATCTATATATATAAAACTCAAAGGTGACTGACTGACATAGTGATCTATCAACGCACAGCCCAAAACACTGGACGGATCGGGCTGAAATTTGGCATGCAGGTAGATGTTATGACGTAGGACGTAGGCATCCGCTAAGGAAGGATTTTTGATCAATTCTACCCCCAAAGGGATAAAATATGGAATGAAAGTTTGTATGAAACTTTGTCAATTTTAAACCGATCGGGCTGAGACTTTGCATGCAGGTATAAGAAGAATCATAGATGCGTGTCATTGTGTATAATACAAGCCTGAGAACAAAAACTGTAGTCTACACCTCAGCTCTACACCGAAGCGAAGCGAGGGCGGGCCGCTAGTAAAATATAATTTTACTCATTCTATGCTCCTGTTTTCCTTTTTTGCGATAACTTTCAAAGAAAGTAAAAGCCCTCGAAAAAGGCCAAATAATAAACAAATCCTTATCACCACTAAAGACGTCCAGTGTGGAGATTTAATTAACATTTACAAGAAATCTAAAAATAGAGGCATAGTATAACTACTTATTATTATTGTCGTAGAATCTTTTTACCCGACTGCGTAATGCAAGAGCGCGAAGCGCGACGCGCAGACAGGGACAGTGTTTAACAGTCTAAATATGTATGTTTGTTCCTTTGTGGCACACTAGAGACCAAACGCCTGGACCGATTTTGATGATTCATACATCAATCGATTCGTCTCAATCATGGGAGTGCTACTAAAGATAACTATCATATTATGATAGTAATCAAAATTCAATATGGGCAAAATTAGGCGCCATATTGTGACGAAGTAAAAAAAATAAGTTGACAAAATATGTCGAGTGGGGTATCACTGTCTAGATAATCGAAAATCATGTTGAGGTTCCTTACACCATTTTTCATTTTATATGATTGTTTAGGATCTACAACGTTGTATATTAATCACTTGCGCAATTTCAATCTTACGCTTATATGGACATGGATCTTTGTTACTCTTTCACTTAAAAAATACTGAATGTATTTTAATGAAACTTAACAGTAACATAGCTCATATATGATAATAACATATAATATAATAATTTATGTTATTTTTTTTTATGTTATAGGGGGCATACGAGCAGACGGCTCACCTGACGGTAAGTGATCACCGTCGCCCATGGACACTTGCAGCACCAGGAGTATCACAAATGCGATGCCGGCCTTTAAGGAAGGAGTACGCTCTTTTTTTGAAGGTTTTTGGGTCGTATCGGTCCGGAAACACTGCTGGCGACAACATATTCCACAGTTTTGTCGTACGTGGTAAAAAATTTCGACAAAAACGCACGGTTGTGGATAACCACGCATCAAGATGATGGGGATGAAATTTTTGTCGCGATGTACGATGGCGAAATGCAGCAGCTGGAATTAATCCGAACAATTCCTCAGAACACTCCCCGTGATAAATGCGATAGAAGATGCAGAGCGAAGCTACATCCCTACGCAAAGCCAAAGGATCAAGCTGATCGGAAAGGTCCTGGTCGTCGACGATTCGAGCCGCTCGGCGCTGGATGCGATCCAAAGGGAGAAGCTGGTAGTGGGGTGCCGCCGCCCAAAGATGAGAGCAGTACTCCACGTGAGGCCGAACCTGTGCCTTATAAAGCTGCAGTCGGTCGGTGTGAAGTACATTCTCGATCTATTGAGCACACCAAGCTTCTTAGAGGCCAATTTGGCCTTGCCCTCTAAATGATCCCGAAATTGGACGTCGCTCGATATGTCAAACGCCAAGAATTCCAATACTAGCTGAGGCAGTTAGAGGAGTGTTCTCAAAAAGAGGAGATACGACAAATGGTATTTTTTTTGCGGTCAACGCGCATACTTGTGTCTTCGTAGGGTTAAATTGGACTACATTAAGTCGGCCCCAATTCGTTACTCGGTTTAACAAAGTTTCGACTTCAGACACAAGTTTGTTCCGGCACTCGATGACGTTTTCCCGTGAAATGTTAGCGCGGCCGGTATATAGGGCATCACCCGTGCTGTCGTCTGCATAACAATGAATGCCATCAATTTGAAGCATATCATTGATATGAAGAAGAAAAAGCGTAGGCGATAGCACACAGCCTTGTGGAACACCAGCGTTTACGGATTTGGAGTCCGAGCATGCACCTTCGACTGCGACCTTGATGCTCCTGTCCGCAAGAAAGCTAGTGATCCAACCGCACAGCTTTTCAGGAAGCCCATTAGAAGGAAGCTTCGAAAGAAGCGCTTTGTGCCAAACCCGATCAAAGGCCTTCGCGATATCCAGACCGACCGTCAATGCTTCCCCCTTGGTCTCGATCGCCTTTGCCCAACAATGAGTCAGGTATACTAGTGGATCACCAGCCGAGCGACTCTGACGGAAACCGTACTGGTGGTCACTAATCAGCTGGTGGTCCTCTAGGTACCGCAGGAGCTGGCAATTTATAATAAACTCCATTATCTTGGAGAACAAGGAGGTGATGGCTATAGGCCTATAATTAGTAGGGAGTGAGCGGTCGCCTTTTTTAGGAATCGGGTGCACTAAAGCTGTCTTCCATGAGTTCGGAACGACACCTAAAGAGTAGGAGAGCCGGAAAAGACGCGTTAGTACCGGAACCAACTCAGGAGCACACGTCTTCAGCACAATTGGTGAGATTCCATCAGGCCCGCTCGACTTGTGGATGACAAGGGAAAAGAGTGCTTTACGCACTAAGCTTTGTGTGAACCGGATCTCCGGCATAGAGCTCCACACCGCCAGATGGTCGCCCCTGTCATTTAAAGTCGAGTTAGACGCAAAGAGTAAGCATAAAAGATCCGCTTTCTCTTTTGCAGTATGGGCCATCGATTCGTCGCCATTGTGCAGGGGTGGAAGGGATGGCTTACAAAAATTTCCTTCAACAGCCTTGGCAAGAGACCAAAACGCGCGTGTTCCAGAGGGAAGTTTTATAAATCTCTCGCCAATGCTGCTAATGTGCTCTGACTTCGCTCTGGCAATTACTCTTTTGCAGGACCTGGAGGCCAAGTTATACTTCTTTTTGAGATCGCTAGTGTTGTTATCCCCGACCGCCGCTGCGTTTGCCCTGGCCTGATAACACATCTGTTTTTGGCGAGATGCCAGTTTACAGTAGTGACCAAACCAAGGCTGGGATTTGCCACCAATGGGAACCACAGAGGAAGGAACAAAAAGTTCCATACCCTGAAGAACAACATCGGCGACAGAATCGGCAGCGACGTTGGGATCATTCTGCGAGAAGCAAACCTGGCCCCAAGGGTAGGATGAAAAGAAAGTGCGCATCCCATCCCAGTCTGCTGACTTATAGTGCCACACACGACGACAGCGCCAGCAAATTGCGGCCACGGTGAGTAAGTGAGTGGCACCATACTCCGGATTAGACAATGGTCCGAGGAGCCAAGAGGGGGATCTATGGACACTTTGTAATTATCCGGATGTGAAGTCAGCAGAAGGTCCAACAGTGAAGGTGTATGGTCTTCGACATCAGGGATTCGCGTAGGCGAGGTGACCAGTTGTGTCAGACCATAGGCCAAGGCGAAGTCGTGAGCAGATCTGCCTGCATGATCGGTAGTGGGCGATCCAAGCCATTCGGAGTGGTGGGCATTGAAATCGCCAAGGATCACAATTTCAGATGATGGGATCTGCTGAAGCACGGAGTCTGTAGCCACCTGGATGTAATCATAGAGTCGGTCAGTTTCGGCATTTCCGCTATGGGACCTGTAGAGGCAGGCGTAGACGCGGGGATGGTCATCGACGTCTACACGCAACCATAAGATGGAGAGGTCCCTACCTTCAAAGTTGCTGAGGCGACGGAAACTGATACCCTCTTTAACGTACACACATACTGGGGTATGTGCCCGTGGTACAAAGGAATGTTCCAAAGTATACCCAGGGTACTGGAGGTAGGAGGTGTCGGCTGGAGAGGATATCTGCGTCTCAGTCAAAAAAAGCAAGGCCGGCTGCACTGTCTGAAGGTGGTAGTGAACAGCATTAAGGTTGGAGTGTAGCCCCTGATGTTGCAGAAATCCACGTTAAACATGGCAGGGGGTGACGTATGACGCTTGCTCTGGCCTCGAGCAGTTTCAGTAATGAGCGCGGTTTCGCCCTCCCCAGAATACGAAGGGCAGCCTCGACATCCACGTCCAGAAGGAGACAGTTCTGGGCATGGACGTCCAGAGGGGGATTCTCCAGCGTGAAAACAGCTGGTACCCCCCTGGGGTATTATATTATTTAACTGCGCCATCATGAGGAAAAGCAAAGTACTGCTTCACGCCGGTATTCTGTGAGGTCGTGGTATTCCTCCGGTTGAGCCGGCCCATTCATGCAGTAGCCTAAGCTACTGAATTGAGTGAATTGGCCAAAATATAACAATAAGTGTCACAGAAGACGGAAAAAAATCTCCCAACTGCGAGCCATTTTGGCCTGCACTGCAAAAACAATAAAAGCTACATGAATGTAATGTAGAGTGAAAATGTATCTCTTAAATAGTTCTAAAAAAAAAGTCCGTGACACCATATATCCATTTTTAATGTGTACGCCATTACCGCTAAAATAGTGAATCAAACTAAAATATTATTTGATATCTATTTCCAACATGTACATTTTGCATTAACAAATTATTGAATAAGTGGTAGTTTACTAAAAAATTTACATTCATTAGATATTTATGTAACGACTTGATTTAACTTCACACATTTTTGCGAAAATTGAGGCCCATCTGTAGCCTTGGCCCCGCTGGTAAAGTCTCTTTATCTATACTTATAATAAATCTGTAGAGATGTCAATTCTGTACATGAAATATATTTTTAAAATAACTATCAGGGGGTGATTAGTGATCGATACTGATGCCAAAAATGCAATCAGTAAATTTTTTGTCTGTCTGTCTGTCTGTCTGTGTGTATGTTCCTTATAGAAACTAAAACTACTAGACGGATTTTAACGAAACTTGGTACAATTATTCTTCATACTCCTGGGCAGGTTATAGTATACTTTTCATCACGCTACAATCAGTAGGAGCAGAGTAGTGAAGGGAAATGTTGGCAAAACGGGAGAAGTTACTCCATTTTTTAAGCTTCCGTCGCATGTGCAGCCTTAATGATTAAAGTTACATAGAAATCATGTATCACAGAAATATTCTACATAAAATTGTCTAAAAAATATCCAGCAACAGCATATGTCTATCTTTTATGGTTGACTCACAATAACACGTGTAACTCCCGATAGCTTAGCAGTTCGGAGCATTCTGATCATATTTGTTTACTCTTACGTTTATAATACTCGGTATAGAAACACCAAACTTATACATGAAATAAGTCATCGCGCCGTCGCACGTGAATACTGAATCATGCTATAAGGATTATTTTTGTGTAACGGTTGCCGCGCTCGACACGGGTCGCGGCAGCGGTAGGGTATCAAAGGTCCGAGAGCGAGCTGTCTAAATCTGTTTTCTGCGTCGCTCCCCCCCTGGGGGACGATCGCTTCCGATGAAGCCTTAGAGGCCTTCCCGGCCAGAGGCAGCCCCTACGGGTGTTTTTTAGTCAGTACGAGTCTGACATAACCTTGCAGCCGGCTGTAGGGTATCCATGAGGATTTCTCATCTGCTCCCCCGCCTGGGAGACCGAAACCGTGCTTATCAGCGCGACTTTTAGTCTTTAAATAGTTTATTTGAATTTCTTTTGTTGTTATTTTGTAAAACAGGTATTAGTTGTTTTGGTAGTGTTTAAATATTCGTTCAAATTAAAAATTATTAAGCCTTGGTACTTTTATTAATTAAAGTAGTTATAAGTATTTATTTTTAAGTGAAGGAGGTATAGGTAGATAGTATTGCACAGGCGTTTCAGCTTTATTTTCATTTCTTTTTTGTTGTGTTGTATATATTTCTGGTTATAATTCTATAAGAATATTTTAGTTCAAATAGTCACTTAGATTTTATGTGTAAGGTAGCTAAAGTAAGGACCACGTATTAGTTGTTTTGGTAGTGTTTAAATATTCGTTCAAAGTGTAATTTAATCATATAGGATGAATGTACGATGGCCCATCGAAAAGGAGTAGAAGCGGTAGACAGAACTTTAAGAGATATAAGACAAAATGATTGACCCATGGGTGGTATCACAGTTTTATTTTGTGGTGATTTCCGACAAACCTTAACGGTAATACCACGGGGAACCCGAGCTGCTGAGGTTAGGGCTTGCCTGAAAAGCTCTTATTTGTGGCGTGATATACAATCGGTGCATTTGACTATAAACATGCGAGTGAGAACTGTAGATAACCCGGATGATCGTGAATTTTCTGATATATTATTAAAAAAAATACCTTCACCAAAGATATCCACTGCTACACCAAGGAAAACTTATTCTGACGCCTGAGTTATGTTGTATAGTGCAATCCCAACAACATCTTACATCGTCAGTTTACGGTGACGTAACAAATATATTAAATGAGAACAATTCTTGGCTATGCGAAAGGTCCATTTTAACTCCTCGCAATGACCAGGCATCTGAGATTAATAATAAAATACTGTCGAATATCCAGGGGGAAAGCAAAGTTTATAGTTTAATAAATAGAATGGCTGATGAACAAGAAGCCACTAATTACCCGATAGAATTTTTAAATTCTTTAAATATGCCCATACTTCCTTCTCATGAAATTTGTTTAAAAATTGGCATTCCGATTATTCTGCTCCGAAATTTAAGACCACCACAAATTTGCAATGGAACTCGGCTTAAAGTAACCCAGTTGCAACAAAATATAATCGAGGCTCAAATTTTAATAGGTTGCGGTGCAGGAGAAACCATCTTTATTCCCAGAATTCCCATAATACCAAATAATTTTCCATTCCAATTTAAAAGAACGCAATTCCCAGTATCGGTGTGTTATGCATGACAATATATAAGGCTCAAGGGCAGACCTTTCGTGTTGTTGGAGTAGATCTCGGTGTCAGTTGTTTTTCACATGGTCAGTTATGTCGGTCTTTCCCGGGTTAGCAGTCCTAGAATTTTTTATGTTCACGTTCCGGACGGGTCAAATTTCAACGTAGTCTACCCGGAAGCTTTGCGCTGAAGTATTTTCATTCTATAAGATCTATATCTATAAGACTCATGTGAAAGCGATCTAAACAATATTACCAATACATTAACATAATAACATACAAGGAGTTACACGCTGATGGTCTCGGGGCACAGTGATAATAATAATATTCTGCGGTTCCTTATTGAGATATTTTTAACAGTATTATATTTCCCTATTAAAATACGAAAGTTAATCTGTCTGTCACATCAAAACCACGGAACCCTGAGGAAGGACATATGGTACTTTTTTACGAAAAACGACGATAACGCGGACGAAGTCGCGGGCAAAAGCTAGTGTCTTAATAAATCAATCATTTAGACCACCGCAAGGTACTTAATAATTCCCGCGATATTAATTCCCTTACTAAAGTAACAAGACTACGGTATACACTGTCTTAAAATACTAACTAACTAAAAAGTGTGAAATAAAAAAGGTAAATTTAAAAAATCAAAAAACACGACTGCTTAATTGTACTTCAAATAAAAACTGAAAAGAAAAAAACAAGTCCAGTAGTCTATAATTCTGTTAATAAGGAACAAAGATTCTTTAACAGTCGGGACCCATTATTGAAATATATTATGTATTCTTGAATATCTAAAGGGTCCCGGCTGTTAAAATAGTTTTGTTCCTTATTAACAGAATTATAGACTACTGGACTTGTTTTTTTCTTTTCAGTATTTATTTGAAGTACAATTAAGCAGTCGGGTTTTTTACATATCGCACCTCCGGTGCGACACTGTCACTTATGCAAAAAAATATTTTTTTCAGGAGAAGCGTTTAAAACTTTAACATCCCAAAACATACAGTAGGTCGTCATAGACCCCTAGGGGTCGATATAGACCACTTTGGGAATCACTGTATTAGGTGGAAGTGTAGTGGGGGCGAGCCGGCCGACATTTGTTCCCGTACAACCGGGTTATGATCACCCTTCTAACATATTTCCGTGTTCTGAGCGTAGTGCCGTCTGCAGCCCGTCCCGGAATCGTACTTGAATGGACGAATAATTTTGCAGGCACGGCTCTGGCATGTTTGTCACAGTAGAGACCGAAGACAGCGCTGATGTTGGCGTGGCTAAAACTTCAGATCCTGACAAGTTCGTCCAATTGGCTATCAAGTCCAGTGATTCGTTGCTTGGTATGTGGACCTTGTGTTTTTTTGCTGCAATAGGGTATTTGACAGTATTAAAAATAAAGTGCCATTTGTTAGCATCTGTATTTAGAATGAATATTGGCAGGAGTTTTTACTATTTTTACAGAAAAAATAAATATACATAATTTCACTAAAAACCCTCGATAAAGAATATGATTTTCTTGTCTATTGTCACGTGACCCAAAACGCTTGGGATTGGTGGAGTTTACTTGCGTGTGACGTCACGCAAGTAAACTTCCGGTTAAAGTGACATTTGATTGTATGGTTTGACGTTTTAATGACAGTCGTGTGACGCCACACACCAGTGAGACGCCATATTGTCCAGAGATACGTTTTTCGCGGCAACTTGAAAATAGAGTTTTTGATTTGGTTTTTTTACCGAAATACACAACATAATGATGAATATCCACTTTTTATGGACTCTATAAACATTAGTAAATAACGTGCGATCGTTTTCTAAAAGTTGTCAAATACCCTATGTATTCCCAATTACTCATTCCCCATAATTTTAAATTATGTTTCTTGAAAAACTAGTTATGGAATTTTTGTCCCAGCTCAACTCTTTGTTCTGCCGAAAATACATATGTTGCCCACACCTTATTTATTGACACCATATTTAAAATTGATCGAGTTAAAATTGCTTTGCCTAATTATTGAAAAAAAAAAACCATTACATTGCACATCGTTACATTGAACACTAAGTGACGGGAAACGACTTAGAGTCAAGCAGTTGGATCATATTTTTTTCAACGCCATCTGCGCTGCCACGCTATATCTAGGAGTAACTAATCAAAGGCCATACCATATTATTGTCATCTCTGAAGTTAGCAGCAGGCCTATCCTAAGTTATTCTTTTACACTCAGATTAACATGAGAGTTCGACTTTACGTATCTACAAATGAGGTTTATATTTCAGAGCATCTTCACGTATTAGTTCAAGAGGCGCTGGACCACGCAGACTTACCTGTTCTGACTGCAACTCTGGGAGCTGCAGCTCTGTTGAAAAATAGCTTGTTCTGCTATCTGCAGCATGCCGACGATATGGCCAGTGCTGAGAGTCAGTCTATGCTGCAGGTGTGTACATCTTTTAATAATATCAACGTGTTATTAACCCACCCTTGTGTGCAAGAAATCTTTATCAAAGGAAGAAAGGACTTTAACCTCTTAGGCGTTTATATCTGTTTGCTTTGGTGGTTTCTGTTATAAACAACGGCTTAACGTAGATTTTTATTACGATCGATTTTAGCCTAGACCCAAACTGCCGTCCTTAAACTAAAGTATGGCTAAGTGACATGTGGTCGATTTTTCAGTCTCAAATTGCGTCTTATAAAGTTTTTAATTCTCTATCGATCTGTTTTTAACAAGTATTCGTTTCTTTTGTAGTTTATGTCTAAAAATCCGTCATTTGATGAATGGTTAGGCCATATCTCAAAAGTTGGTTTTGTCATTTAGCCGCGTTTTAGCTTGAGGACGGCAGCGAAGTAAGCTCTGTAAGGCTTGTGTCATGTTATGGGATACTACAGTAACGGAAAAGAAAACATGTACAAGTATATTTATCTAGAAAAATATATTTATAATTTTTATTATTTTTAAAGCATGTAACTGCTTGATGTTTAAATCTAAAGAAAATATAACTAGAAAAAATTCCACGCGGACCAGGCAGCAGACGGGACTCGAACCCGCACCCTTCGCAATCCGGGCGAATGCACTGACCAATTATGCTACCGCGACCCTCACGGACCGCGTCGAAATTCTTTCTAGCTATTCTTAAGCTGCAAGGCAGCGCCATCTCTTCGCATTATAGGTAAACCCACAATGTCATAGCATAGCACGTAGCATAATTGGTCAGTGCATTCGCCCGGATTGCGAAGGGTGCGGGTTCGAGTCCCGTCTGCTGCCTGGTCCGCGTGGAATTTTTTCTAGTTATATTTTCTTTAAAAATATATTTTATAAATATCCGTGACACAGGTACACATGCTCGTATACATCGTACTAATATTTGTCCCACCGGGATTCGAACACGGGTCCTCTGAGCAGCCGACACCTCGAAACCGGGGTAACTGTTGCAGGCAATTTGTATGATTCCTCGTTTTACAAACGGCGTTGTCCTTTTCAAAAAGCTCGTTGTTTTAAAATATGCTAAAGGCAAATTGGCGACTCGGTGTAAGTTGGCCATCATAAAACACAGGTTGGACAAATCAGACTTTATTTAAGTTGTTGTTGAGCACTCCTCCTCCAAAGTAATTTAACTAGTGTAGTTGGTAGGTACTGAGTTTTTTCTCGACTATTATGTCCACAGTGCCTATGAATAACTAACAATATATCAAAATGTTCTTAATACTCCCCTAATGGTATTACACAGGCCGTTGGACTCTCAGAGCTGTCTTTTTTTTCAGAATTGAGATAGTTCTAATCGGAAACTCAGCATATCATGTTGGCAACACCAACGAGAATTAATTTTTTGTCCTTGTTACTGTATCCTCTCTCTCTAACGTGTAATGGCGGTTTGTGTAAACTTTACTTTAACGTGTCTCCACGAATAATTTTAATTTATATTTCATAAAACTGCTTTTATTTTACTGCCCACGACGCACATAAAGATCCTGACATATCATACTTTTCATACCAATAAATAATATTGCGCAGGAGTCCTCCGAGCACCAGATTCCTCAAAACATTTGTCATATGTACATTGTACACGGCTTTTTTACTGTTCCTGTTTATGAATCGTAAAATTTTATTAATTCACTATAATAATAAGTGTCCTTAAAACAATACTTTTTTGTGAAAAGTCCTTTCAACTCGTAGAATTTGCACTGTTTTTACTATTGGCGCCATTTTTTTGTTTTGATTAATACGCCACGCGTGGTTACAAATAGAACTAAATTCTTCAATTTGCCGCGGCATTTCATAAACGCGGATTGGATTGTCTATCATATGTTGTGGAGCATTATAAAGTGACAAGACAATTAAAATTTTGCCATCGGCATATTTTAAAACAGCGAGCGGTTATAAACGGACGACGCCGTTTGTAAAATTCGGAATCATTCAAATCGCCTGCGACATTCGGCCACAGAGGTCGTCAAGAAAAGTATGCGCGCTTCAGCAATACAAATCATAGAGCAACATGACCGTGGCAGCCAGGACGGGAGTAGTCATAGACAGCATTCCCCTCTGTCGAGTTGGGCATGCAAATTGAGAATGTGTGAGTGTCGTTATTACAGTTTTGTTTTATATGCGTGTAGGTTAGACTGCGTTAGTGTGTATATTTCCCCCGCAAAAAATTACAGAATGATTTGAATAGTAGGTATTATGTCGCTATGGCTACTCCCTTCCGAGTTGCTCTATGATACAAATGGGTGAAATAAAAATATGTTGAATAATGTTGGCCCAATATAGAGAAGTACAATTCTCAGAAAATAATCAAAACATTTATATTAAAGCACAAATCGTTATATTATGAGTTAATGTCGCCTTAATACAATTTTAGGATATTGCTATTAATGTATAAACATAAGTAGATTCACGATTGCGCTCAAAAAATGTCGGAAGCAAAATTACGCACATTCGCCAATTGTGCATAATTTTCAAACAGTCGTGTTTGAAAATACTCCGTCGTATTTTTACAATTGGCATTGAACCTTGCTGCCACGACATAACGTGTTGATTTGAATAAATGTGGTAGGTATCTGTATAAGTTGATATAGAACGCCGCTTAGACGTTTTTGATGTACTTTTGTTTTAATTAGGCGATTAGGACTTTACTTGTTATTTTATTATACGGCAATGGATATGGCGTGAGCGTGGCCATGAGATTATATCTACGTTATATATCTACGTTGGTGTTACTTTTTTTATCTGTTTTTCCCATCTTGGTAAAGGCAAAGGCAGAGCCATGCAGCCATCGTCTTCATTTAAAAGTTCTTTTGTGAATTTAATTCTTTAATCATAAAATATTTGTCCTAAATAGTCTGTTTATGATTAATTTTCGATAACGTTAGTGTTACATATTGCGGAGTGCATTGTCTTAAGATGAAAAAATTGGTCGACATTTTGATTTCACATTTTCACGTCACGACGTCGTTAACGGGGAATGGTGCGGTAACGGGTTCGTCAAGGCTTTACCGGTACGGCGGCGCGCGGTGCGATGCGTGGATTTCCTGTGCATTACGCGCTCACATCTGTGTAGTAGTTAACATTCGTGAAAAAAAGTAGCTATGAGTTAAGGACTGTGCCAGTCGTCGGCTGGTCGTTTTGAACGTTATGTCAATGCACCATGCTCTGTTACTGAACGGTTTCACGATGACGACGTCGCGACGGGGAGATGAAGACGGGTATTAAGGTGGAAATTAAATTTTGTAGGCATGCTACAAGCGGTTCGTCACCATGTCGGAGGCGGTAGGGGAGCGCGTGCTGGACTTGCACACGCGCGTGCTGTCGCTGTACGTGCTGCAGGAGGCGGGCGGGCGCGGGGTGCTGGGGGCGGGCGCGGCCGTGCACCACGCCGGCACGCCTGCCGTGCAGGGCTGCTGGCTGTACATGGGGGGTGAGGGGGGGGCATGAGGGGGGCATGAGGGGGGCAGGGGGGGCACTGGCCTCACACGCGCGTGCTGTCGCTGTACGTGCTGCAGGAGGCGGGCGGGCGCGGGGTGCTGGGGGCGGGCGCGGCCGTGCACCACGCCGGCACGCCTGCCGTGCAGGGCTGCTGGCTGTACATGGGGGGTGAGGGGGGGGCATGAGGGGGGCATGAGGGGGGCAGGGGGGGCACTGGCCTCACACGCGCGTGCTGTCGCTGTACGTGCTGCAGGAGGCGGGCGGGCGCGGGGTGCTGGGGGCGGGCGCGGCCGTGCACCACGCCGGCACGCCTGCCGTGCAGGGCTGCTGGCTGTACATGGGGGGTGAGGGGGGGGCATGAGGGGGGCATGAGGGGGGCAGGGGGGGCACTGGCCTCACACGCGCGTGCTGTCGCTGTACGTGCTGCAGGAGGCGGGCGGGCGCGGGGTGCTGGGGGCGGGCGCGGCCGTGCACCACGCCGGCACGCCTGCCGTGCAGGGCTGCTGGCTGTACATGGGGGGTGAGGGGGGGGCATGAGGGGGGCATGAGGGGGGCAGGGGGGGCACTGGCCTCACACGCGCGTGCTGTCGCTGTACGTGCTGCAGGAGGCGGGCGGGCGCGGGGTGCTGGGGGCGGGCGCGGCCGTGCACCACGCCGGCACGCCTGCCGTGCAGGGCTGCTGGCTGTACATGGGGGGTGAGGGGGGGGCATGAGGGGGGCATGAGGGGGGCAGGGGGGGGCACTGGCCTCACACGCGCGTGCTGTCGCTGTACGTGCTGCAGGAGGCGGGCGGGCGCGGGGTGCTGGGGGCGGGCGCGGCCGTGCACCACGCCGGCACGCCTGCCGTGCAGGGCTGCTGGCTGTACATGGGGGGTGAGGGGGGGGCATGAGGGGGGCATGAGGGGGGCAGGGGGGGCACTGGCCTCACACGCGCGTGCTGTCGCTGTACGTGCTGCAGGAGGCGGGCGGGCGCGGGGTGCTGGGGGCGGGCGCGGCCGTGCACCACGCCGGCACGCCTGCCGTGCAGGGCTGCTGGCTGTACATGGGGGGTGAGGGGGGGGCATGAGGGGGGCATGAGGGGGGCAGGGGGGGCACTGGCCTCACACGCGCGTGCTGTCGCTGTACGTGCTGCAGGAGGCGGGCGGGCGCGGGGTGCTGGGGGCGGGCGCGGCCGTGCACCACGCCGGCACGCCTGCCGTGCAGGGCTGCTGGCTGTACATGGGGGGTGAGGGGGGGGCATGAGGGGGGCATGAGGGGGGCAGGGGGGGCACTGGCCTCACACGCGCGTGCTGTCGCTGTACGTGCTGCAGGAGGCGGGCGGGCGCGGGGTGCTGGGGGCGGGCGCGGCCGTGCACCACGCCGGCACGCCTGCCGTGCAGGGCTGCTGGCTGTACATGGGGGGTGAGGGGGGGGCATGAGGGGGGCATGAGGGGGGCAGGGGGGGCACTGGCCTCACACGCGCGTGCTGTCGCTGTACGTGCTGCAGGAGGCGGGCGGGCGCGGGGTGCTGGGGGCGGGCGCGGCCGTGCACCACGCCGGCACGCCTGCCGTGCAGGGCTGCTGGCTGTACATGGGGGGTGAGGGGGGGGCATGAGGGGGGCATGAGGGGGGCAGGGGGGGCACTGGCCTCACACGCGCGTGCTGTCGCTGTACGTGCTGCAGGAGGCGGGCGGGCGCGGGGTGCTGGGGGCGGGCGCGGCCGTGCACCACGCCGGCACGCCTGCCGTGCAGGGCTGCTGGCTGTACATGGGGGGTGAGGGGGGGGCATGAGGGGGGCATGAGGGGGGCAGGGGGGGCACTGGCCTCACACGCGCGTGCTGTCGCTGTACGTGCTGCAGGAGGCGGGCGGGCGCGGGGTGCTGGGGGCGGGCGCGGCCGTGCACCACGCCGGCACGCCTGCCGTGCAGGGCTGCTGGCTGTACATGGGGGGTGAGGGGGGGGCATGAGGGGGGCATGAGGGGGGCAGGGGGGGGCACTGGCCTCACACGCGCGTGCTGTCGCTGTACGTGCTGCAGGAGGCGGGCGGGCGCGGGGTGCTGGGGGCGGGCGCGGCCGTGCACCACGCCGGCACGCCTGCCGTGCAGGGCTGCTGGCTGTACATGGGGGGTGAGGGGGGGGCATGAGGGGGGCATGAGGGGGGCAGGGGGGGCACTGGCCTCACACGCGCGTGCTGTCGCTGTACGTGCTGCAGGAGGCGGGCGGGCGCGGGGTGCTGGGGGCGGGCGCGGCCGTGCACCACGCCGGCACGCCTGCCGTGCAGGGCTGCTGGCTGTACATGGGGGGTGAGGGGGGGGCATGAGGGGGGCATGAGGGGGGCAGGGGGGGCACTGGCCTCACACGCGCGTGCTGTCGCTGTACGTGCTGCAGGAGGCGGGCGGGCGCGGGGTGCTGGGGGCGGGCGCGGCCGTGCACCACGCCGGCACGCCTGCCGTGCAGGGCTGCTGGCTGTACATGGGGGGTGAGGGGGGGGCATGAGGGGGGCATGAGGGGGGCAGGGGGGGCACTGGCCTCACACGCGCGTGCTGTCGCTGTACGTGCTGCAGGAGGCGGGCGGGCGCGGGGTGCTGGGGGCGGGCGCGGCCGTGCACCACGCCGGCACGCCTGCCGTGCAGGGCTGCTGGCTGTACATGGGGGGTGAGGGGGGGGCATGAGGGGGGCATGAGGGGGGCAGGGGGGGCACTGGCCTCACACGCGCGTGCTGTCGCTGTACGTGCTGCAGGAGGCGGGCGGGCGCGGGGTGCTGGGGGCGGGCGCGGCCGTGCACCACGCCGGCACGCCTGCCGTGCAGGGCTGCTGGCTGTACATGGGGGGTGAGGGGGGGGCATGAGGGGGGCATGAGGGGGGCAGGGGGGGCACTGGCCTCACACGCGCGTGCTGTCGCTGTACGTGCTGCAGGAGGCGGGCGGGCGCGGGGTGCTGGGGGCGGGCGCGGCCGTGCACCACGCCGGCACGCCTGCCGTGCAGGGCTGCTGGCTGTACATGGGGGGTGAGGGGGGGGCATGAGGGGGGCATGAGGGGGGCAGGGGGGGCACTGGCCTCACACGCGCGTGCTGTCGCTGTACGTGCTGCAGGAGGCGGGCGGGCGCGGGGTGCTGGGGGCGGGCGCGGCCGTGCACCACGCCGGCACGCCTGCCGTGCAGGGCTGCTGGCTGTACATGGGGGGTGAGGGGGGGGCATGAGGGGGGCATGAGGGGGGCAGGGGGGGGCACTGGCCTCACACGCGCGTGCTGTCGCTGTACGTGCTGCAGGAGGCGGGCCTTA
This sequence comes from Chilo suppressalis, assembly GCA_902850365.2. Classification (NCBI taxonomy): domain Eukaryota; kingdom Metazoa; phylum Arthropoda; class Insecta; order Lepidoptera; family Crambidae; genus Chilo; species Chilo suppressalis. The sequence continues at coordinate 29,002,316 of OU963901.1, read as the reverse complement.
CGTCGTAACTTAAAGCTGGGACCAACGGCTTGACGTGCCTTCCGAAGAACAGAAAAGCCCGGGATAATAAGATTTTTTTGTCACCCATCCAATAAGCGACCTTTGCCATAGATACTTAACTTCCACGATCGCAAGCCAAACACGCTGATCTCATTCGCCATCCAGCCCCTATTAAACTAACTAACCACTATGGCAGCTCCCAAAACGATGATATATATCGCAGAATGCTAACATAAATTTCACGATAAACAAGTTTTATCAGGATCTCAGTAGTACACCGGTTAATGCTTTCACTCGCATAGCGGAAACCACTGTTTCAATTCCAGCATTTATAGCCTGGCATCAGCCAGGGTCGAGTTCGTCGTCATCATCATCAGCCTATTAGTGTCCCCACTGCTGGGGCACAGCTCTTCCCTATGGATGGAACAGGGAGGTTGAGGCCCAGTGCGGATTGATGGGTGCTAACGACTGCCGATGCAGCCAGGACCAACGGCTAAACGTGCCTTCCGAAGCTCGGAGGACTGAGAGTTTGTAAATTTTTTTGGTCACCCATCCAATGACCGACCACTGCGAAAGTTGCTCAACTTCAACGATCGCAGCCGAACGCGCTATCCGTTTGCGCCACCGAGCTTCTCAAAAGGCAGAGTTGATATTTTCCCAATTAAATGTTCTTTAAGTATAAACAATAGAATCCATCCAAAGCAGGTACCAACTTATGGCATTAAAATGAAAATCGTATTCCTCCGCAGGCAGCCGGAAAGATTTGTGGGACACAGTGCCTCCTCGAATGGCGCAGAGGATATTCGCCGGCATGCTCAATGAGACCCTCACTATACTCACTGTGAGATACTGCCAGGTAAAAATAAATAAATATTACCAACACACACCAATGGGAAAGAAAACTGCCAACTGAACATGCATTAGGGGGACCAAACCACTACATTAGATTTGATAGACCACAGATCCTTGCAGCTGAGCGGCGGTTCGTTCCTCGAATGATGCGCGAGGCTATTGAGATTAAAAAATATCCAAATTTCAATAGGGAAGATGGTTGGTATATACCACCAGCTTGGGAACCTATTATACAGGAGATAAAATCCCAACCCCGAGCACACACTGCAAGACCATCAGATACTATTAGTTCTTTTTGTTTGCATAATTTAACATAAGAAGGAGATAGAAAGCCTCTCTTGAGTTTGTTTCGCCGGTTCTTCTCAGGAAGGTCTCCCAATTTTGGAACCGGTGGTAGTTTACGGTAGTTAGGGTCAAATAAATAAACTCAAAATTACAAACAAGAATTTTAAATAAAATACTTTATTAAGTAAATTAAATAATAAATTCATACATAGACAATAAAATTTTAAAAATCTTCCAATGAAATAACCGAACGCACAATATAATTCTTTCGAAGGTAGCTCGACAATTTTAAATAAAATCATTATTCTGACGATGCAGACCTGAAAAGGCTGCGAAACGTCAATAAATAAATAAAGTTTCGTGCATTAACCCGTAAAAACTAGTTTTATTTAATGAGTGATGTGCGTGAAAACTTAAGAAACAAAAAAAAACTGCCAATTTACTCCGCCAGAGGCGCAGGTTTCAAAAGGCCCCAAGGAGTTTATGGATGTATTCCGTAATATATACCAGTACACTGACCAGTACTAATGACGTTATGGATCGAAGCTATACTGGTGAATAGTTCCGAAATATAGTGGTCAGTGAACTGACGTCATAAATCAACGAAATACTAAAAATTGTGCGAATAATGAAGATTTTTTATTCACCTCATCAATTAAAAGGAATTCTTTTTGTCCGGATGCCATTATTGTTCTTTAAATAAAAAAAAAGAAATAAAATTCGAATGCATCTCACGCACGCTCGGTCATTCGTCATATTCATTTTCCCGGTAAAAATATAATAGTATACCAGTACAATATGGCGTCGGATTCGTGACGTCATTACCACTGGCCAGTATACTGATGTACTGACCATTATGCTACCACGGCCCTATTAGCCGCGTCGAAATTTTCCTAGCCTTAAGCTGCAAGGCAGCGCCATCTCTTCGCATTGTAGGCAACCCACAATGTCAAATGAATACTTTTTCAAGTATTAAACATTTGAAAGAAGAAATAGCAATTATAGTTTTGATTTTATTTAATTTTAAGCATTTAACTGCTAGATGTTTAAATCTAAAGAAAAGTTTACTAGAAAAAAATCCACGCGGACCAGGCAGCGGACGGGACTCGAATGCGAAGGATGCGGGTTCGAGTCCCGTCCGCTGCCTGGTCCACGTGGATTTTTTTCTAGTAAACTTTTCTTTAGATTTAAACATCTGGCAGTTAAATGCTTAAAATTAAATAAAATCATATACTGATGTATATTTCGAATACACCCTATAGGGAGTGATTACTTCGAATTCTAAATTCGCTCCGAGTGAAAGGTTCAACCTATGGGAGTCTATCTCGTTCTACGTAGGATGACCAATCATACGTCTAATTCAGGGATTGTCCTATTATATATTACTAGCTGTTACCCGCGGCTACGCTCGCGTGGTTTTCCTATTTGAGGCTATCATCCTCTTTTGACATAGTGAGTAAAAAAGTAGCTTATAGCAACCCAAAGCTTCAACCTATTAGCGCAGTCATTGAAGCGAAAAATACGGTCTTACCTCCGAATTTTTTTACTGTGAACCGTTTTGCATGAAATTTTGGAATTAGGCTCACCTTACCCTTAACTTCAAAAGTGAAAATGATCTGAACTCCGCCTATTATTTTTAAGGGTTGTAAACAACCCCTTAATGGAAAAATTGACATTGAGCCATTTCAGCAGGTAAGCAACAGCAAGCAGTAGGTACCTACCTACCTTGATTGATTTTAAAGAAATACGATTTACCAAGGTACCATATCTGTTTTTGTTTTCCTTTGTGATTTGGTTTTGTTGTGCATTAAATGAATTAGGTAGGCATTTTGGTAGTTTCTTCGAATGTATAAAATTGACTCACTGATAAAAATTATGGAAAAACACATAACATCGTGTACAGTAGCGTACTTAAATAGTACTGCTATGTGTTTAAAATAATTAATAATAATAATAATAATAATAATAATAATTTATTGTCTAATAATAATAATAATAATAATAATAATAATAATTTATTGTCTAATAATAATAATAATAATAATTAAACCCTTTATTCTAATAATACTAATGCTTTTACATTTTGAAGTTTTATTACGTACTATCCATAGTAGTATTAGGTATTATTATGAGAGTGTTTGTTTTGTTTATCCTTCCTCGAAGCCTAAACCACTTTGAAATTTGGTAAGTATATATAGTGCAGTCATTGAAGCATTATTACTCCGATTTTTTTTACTGTGAACCGAATTGCATACAATTTTGGAATTAGGTTCATCTTACCCTTAACTTCATAAGTGAAAATGATGGTTGCCACCCCTTCTGGGGGGTGATTTTTTTTTCAAAATAAGTATTGTAATAAATTTTAAGCAAAAAATCATCTATAAAGTTTTTCAAAAAATCCAATACTTTTCAAGTTATTGGCAATTGAAAATTCGAAATTTTTTCCCGTTTTTCATCGGTTTTTTGCGAATATCTCCAAAAATGTAAGTTTTATCGAAAATTTTATAAAGAACAAAATTGTAGCAGGTAAAAAAATGAACAATTTGGTTTTTTTTATAGAGTATTCTAAGTGCAATATTAAGCTAGATATCAAAGATCAAAGCCGTTTTTTATTTTGTCTGAAATTTAATCGATGTGGTCAATGCCATCTAGCGGCGAGCAGATGCATTTTATGCATTCTAATACAAAATCTTTTTATGTCATACCAAAGTATATTTTGTGATTTTTTCAATTTAGGGGTTGTTTGCAAGGGTTGTAAGATTTTCAAGGGGTTGAAAATGATTTTAATATGGGGTAATTATGTTAGAAAATACTTTACAATTTCATCACTTACTATTAGACATGTTTTCTAGCTATAAAATGGCTCAATGTCAATTTTTCCATTAAGGGGTTGTTTACACCCCTTAAAAATAATAGGCGGAGTTCAGATCATTTTCACTTTTGAAGTTAAGGGTAAGGTGAGCCCAATTCCAAAATTTCATGCAAAACGGTTCACAGTAAAAAAAATCGGAGGTAAGACCGTATTTTTCGCTTCAATGACTGCACTAATAGGTTGAAGCTTTGGGTTGCTATAAGCTTCTTTTTTACTCACTATGTCAAAAGAGGATGATAGCCTCAAATAGGAAAACCACGCGAGCGTAGCCGCGGGTAACAGCTAGTTAAAAACCATAAATATAAAAAAGTAATGTTCACGAATAGCGCCATCCGAAAAGCCTCAGATTTTTAGTGCAAGTAAACTCGACTCGGGTAGCGACATCTCTTCAGTTTCACACGCAACTGCTTGGTTTTCGAATTGTTATTCGAGTTGGTAGCGCCTACCTCTACTCAACAGCCAGGATCATCTCCACTTGAAAATTATTGGATAATACTCGATTAAGGGACTAAAATAAATCATAACAGCTGTTTATTTAATATCTGTCTACTGTAAACAGCTGATTATTTAATATCTATTTGATGTTTATATGATTTTCTGATAAGATATTAGGACACTGAAGGAAGTCGTTTTTTTTTTACTAATATTGTTTTAATTAAAATATCTACCTACATGACGTTAAAATTAACGTAATATTAAAAAGTCATGTTCATAAATAGCGCGATCTGAAAAAACGCAATATCACAACTCACATTTTTAGCAATTAAAAATTCTCGATATTAAAGACGGGTGGTGCCATCTGATAAGTTACTCAGAAAATATTATTTCAAGAGAGACTACTCGGTTGAGTTGGTATTCGAGATGGTAGCGCCATCTCTATCTATAATCACTCGAAAATGATATTTTTATATTATAAATTTGGAGTAGTATTTGCTAGATTTAATTTTAAAAATAAGATAGAAAGAAATTGCGTAAAATTACCTTAATTGCGTATTTAATAAATGAAACACTAACACAAAATACTCGGTATTGAACACGAGTGGTGCCATCTCGTATTATTAAGTTAAGATAGCAACTTCCACATTTCAAATTTAATCTGTCTTCGTGACAGTAGCGCCATTTCTATCGGGACCAACCATGAAAATGATTAATTTAGTTGAAAATTATGTAAATTCGAATATATAAATTAAAAAAAAGTAGCCTATAGCAGGCTCATAAGTTCAAGCTATACATTTACCAAATTTCAACACAATCGGTTCAGCGGTTTAGGCGTGAAGAGAAGACAAACAAACAAACACACTTTCCCATTTATAATATTAGTATGGATTGAAGTTTTTGGTGAAAGGCTGTAGATATGCACACTCAGATTAAAGAAAACAAGATTGTTCTTCAATAAGCTGATTTGAATGAAAGTTATGTAAATCTGAATTTAGAAAAGGTATTCCGGATAGGGTATTTGACAGTATTAAAAATAAAGTGCCAATTGTTAGCATCTGTGCTTAGAATGAATATTGACAGGGGCTTTTACTTATTTACAAAAAAAATATTCATAATTTTACTAAAAACCCACGAAAAAGATAATAGTTTTCTTATCTATTGTCACGTGACCCAAAACGCTTGGGATTGGCGGAGCCTAAAATGACGTCACATGCAAGTAAATAGTAGTAAGTAGTTGGCAACATATTTAATAAATAATATATTACATACATAATACATAGATAACGTCCATGCCTTAGGAACAAAAAATCGTGCTCATTGTACGCATACGGCATTGAGTCCAGCAATTGTACACTATTTTATATAATAAATAAATATAATTTCTTGTTTATCGAATAATTACATTGCAGATAAAAAATTATAATTATGAATAAAACAAAATAAATTAACAAGTGAGTTTTAGCAAATTGCTGCAAGTTGGCCTTAGTCTGTCAGTTATATTATCAAAAAAATATTTGAAACTTATTTTTTTTTTGTTTAGGGTCGTGACGTCATGCGGTAATTTAAATAAATAAATATTTCCAACACTCGCACCAATTTAGCCTATCCCCAAGACCCCAAAGTAAGCACTGTAGGCTTGTGTTATGGGATACTAGGGTAACGGATGGAATACATATATAAGTACATTCATATAGAAAAACATATTAAACATCCATGACTGGAGTAAAAATGCTCGTATTCATCACACCAACATCTGCCCCCACCGGGTTTCGAACCCAGCGAAGCGACGAAACGACGCCTTGAAACCCGGCGTATAAACTACTCATCCATGGAGGTCGTCAAATCAATATATCTGAGTAATGTTTTGCTTATGTGAATAGAGAAGCAATACGTGTTCAAAACTTTTTGATAATCTACCTGATTTTGATGATGGTCACGGAGTAACTCCGTGATCATGGCGCGTGCAACAGTGCCGAAATATCGGAAACTCGCTTAAAACATGGTAAATGGTAACAATCCCGTTAATAACGGAGTAACTCCGTGATCATGGCGCGTGCAACAGTGCCGAAATATCGGAAACTCGCTTAAAACATGGTAAATGGTAACAATCCCGTTAATAACGGAGTCACTCCGTGATCATGGCGCGTGCAACAGTGCCGAAATATCGGAAACTCGCTTGAAACATGGTACATGGTAACAATCCCGTTAATAACGGAGTAACTCCGTGATCATGGCACTTGCAACAGTGCCGATATATCGGAAACTCGCTAAAAACAAGGTACATGGTAACAATCCCGTTTATAACATATATTACTATAATCTAAGTGACCATGAAAGTTTAAAACAATATACTGTTTACTATTTCTCAAATACTCACAGGCGATCACTAACGAAACCACCAGCCGTTTACTCCTCAACGACATCCTAAACATCCTTCTGTGCATGGCTCAACTTCTCCCAAGCGTCTGCAGCAACGGCTCAGACCTGGCCGGACTCGACGTCAAACGTCAGACGCGCGACGTTAGAGATCTGCACGCTAAATGCAACGAGCTGTTCAAGTGCTTCGTCTACAGGGGCGCTGATCTGCATTTCATCCATCAGGTAAGTCTTGGAAGGTTCATCTTGTATACCGATGATATATGTAAATACTAGCGGCCCGCCCTCGCTTCGCTTCGGTGTAGAGCTGAAGTGTAGACTACAGTTTTTGTTCTCAGGCTTGTATTGTACACAATGACATTCATCTATGATTCTTCTTATACCTGCATGCAAAGTCTCAGCCCGATCGGTTTAAAATTGACAAAGTTTCGTACAAACTTTCATTCCGTATTTTATCCCCTTGGGGGTAGAATTGATCAAAATTCTTTCTTAGCGGATTCCTACGTCATAACATCTACCTGCATGCCAAATTTCAGTCCGATCCGTCCAGTGGTTTTGGCTGCGCGTTGATAGATCACTATGTCACCTTTGAGTTTTATATATATAGATTTGCGCTGTACCCTACGAGTGTGGACATTAATAGGCTAATGATAATGTTTAACGAAAAACTAAAATGACGCTATATCATTGCAGGCTTTCAAAGATCAGGAACAGACTGCAACCCAGTCCAAAGAAGGCCCCAACCCTTGGTTCACGTTTATCAGCCCGCACTTGTTTGACAGTGGTTTCGATGACTTGCTACCGTCAGTAAGAAGCAGTCAGGACCTCCCCAACAAGACGGCTATAGGGTTAGAGCTTATCGTGCTATTGGCTCAGCCGCAACCTTCTTGGAATTTACTTGTCAAGGTAAGTCGAAAACACGCAGGTTTTTCAATATCTAAGTTTTCTTATCTATTAGACAAGTCCGTCCATCTGTCTGTGGTGCTGTTTCAGCGGCCAAACCGTAAGAGATAGATAAAGAGAATATTTAAGTTATAAGTTAAGAATAGTCTGATAAGACTACAAACCGGATTTGAGTAACGTAGCACTTCCGGTTTTCGAGAAATCAGGTTTTGGTGAACATTTGGTTCCTGGTTTGCTAGTAACTTTTAATAGTAGTGATAATTGGTGGAATGCGATGCTCGTTGCATTTTTCAATAAAGATGAAATTAGACGGTTCTTTTGAAAATTAAATGTTTAAATTGAACATTCATCGGAAATTGTCTTCCCGGTGAAAGCTTTCGGCCCCCGATTGTGTTCAGTAGCATCAATCATGCATCTGTCATCATGCAACGGCCTTGATCGACAAGTGAACCATCTAAACAGCGACATTTCTCTCACCGTGTCGATATGTATTTTGTAATGAGATAACTCGACACAGAGATTTCCACGCGGGAATTCCACAAGGAATGGAATATTAGCTTTCATCAAAAGTGATGCGTGTATACAAACGATGCATTTCAGCGTTTCATCATCATCAACATCATAGTTCACTGCTGGACATAGGCCTCTCCAATTGTTTTTTTTTTTCTATGTCCAGCGTTTATCATTTACAAATAATTGCAATAATGAATCAGTTTTTTTGAAATTCGCCTTAACGGTTTACAATTACAATTAATTAGGGATGTCGAAAGTTGAAAAGAATATCGATATATCGATATTTTAAAAAATATCAATATCGGCTTCGATATATCGCGAAAAAAACATCGATATATCGATATATCGGACCAATTTTCAATAATAATGGAACGAAAATTATCTCCCTAAAAATAGACCCTATTTCGAATGATGAAATAGACAATACTAAATACAGCACAGATCATAGATATGTTGAGTATCATTAATCTGAGATCCAGTTACGATTTTTCCAGATACGAATTTAGTTAGATCGTGATTATGCCGCTAATAATTAAAAAAATATCGTTTTTGATACGAATTTAGATATTGGTTATTTTGTATCGATGTATCGATATATTGAATCAAAATATATCGGCAAAAAATATCGATATATCGAACAAAAAATATCGATATATCGATACATCGATATATTTTCAACAAGCCTACAATTAATTTGTCATCTATTGCCGCTTTGCTGGGGTGCAGGCCATACATGATGTATGGGAGATTGGGCCATAACTGATTGGTGGTGGTGGTAACAATTCCAGATGCAGCTGGGAACAACAGCTTAACATGCTTTCTAAAGCATTTAAGAGCTCGATATATAACATTTTTGGTCACCCTACCAATCCCTGGCCTACGCGAAAGTTGTTTGACTTTTTGAGGCCATAATTTGTTGCAATCCCAGAGTGAATTCAGTTTACTTACCTAGTTGGTATTCATTAAGTTCTGTAATTCGGTTCTTAATGACTACTAAAAATTTTATAATAATGTGACAGCATTCCCATTTTGGTTAATATCCAGAGGCCCAAGCATGAATTTTTGACATATCCGTAACGTATCTTCATCGTAATTTTTAATCATTTCACTAATAATCAAGTTAGTACAAGTCGTGTCTTTAAAGAAAGGATTTAAAAATGCTGACGCAAGGCATTCTGTTTCTCTCGTACGTTATAGTCTCATCAACAAGTTGAAAAACGTGAAAAATAGAGATAAAGCTCCTAAAAATATGAGTAATAGCCCATTGGATTCGGAATGACCTCTAGAAAAGCAATTTTGAGGATTTTACTGCACGTAAAAATTGCAATTGTTATTAACAAAATAAGATAAAAAAGACATATTTAATTTTTTGTAAATAACTCATAAACTAAGGAGACTATATAATAATAATAATAATAATAAGATTTATTGACCAAAATAATCAGTACAGTAAGATTACGTAACAAACTTAGCACTAGTTATACAGAAAATATATTTTATTAGCCTCTGCTGCTGAACTAGGCAATGCCTGTATTTCAGCATTCAGCGCCATAAACCCCCACAGACATGAGAATACTAAACTAGACTAAATACATATCTCATGAAAAGATCAATAGGTAGCAATTCATTTTAAAAGCAAGGCATCTATGAGTATAATATTTAAATTAATATGTAATGTATGAAATGATTTGTGTCTGTATGTGTATGTGTGTGTGTGCGTGTGTATGTGTATTTGTGTGTGTATTTATGTATATGTGTTTAAGTGTGGATGTATTTAGCAATTAGTATTTGTAGCATACGTGTATGTATCAGTTTGAATTATTCAAGTTAATATATTTATTAAATTTTCGGTTTCTTCATAAGACATTGCTTGAAGCCACTTATAGATATGTTTTGCCAATATATGTATAGTTATTAACAAAAAAATAAATACCTCTTTATTTATCTTATTTTGTTAATAACAAATGCGATTTTTTACATGCAGTCAAATCCTCAAAATTCCTTTTCTAGAGGTCATTCCGAATCCAATGAGCTATTACTCATATTTTTAGGAGCTTTATCTTTATTTTTCACGTTTTTCAACTTGTTGACTGGACTATTATTTAGGATAGCATGTGCTTGAGGGATTTGTCCTACGTCGTCATTTGTAATTTCTTTCTTTAATGTTGTTTGTTTATTTTTTCTTTTAAATAATATAATTATACACATATAAAAATCGTTAGTGTTTGGCATCCACTTGTCAGATAAAGGACCCAGTTGAAAACCAGCGCCAGTGCATACTGCACTGACATTATGCTGAACTGGGCCCTTTTCAGCGCAGCCGTGGATACGGAGTGGTATCAGTCACTTTGTAAGATTTAACTATAACAATTTTATCTGTATCCGTGTTCTGTACTGAATAAACGATTTTGTTTGTTGTTTGTTTGTTAATGACACGAGTCTTTATCTATTTACACAGGTGCTGATGATGAGGAACTGCCACTTAGCCCGTATGCTGCTGACCCGCGCCATCCGAGACATGTCCGGCGAGCATTGCCCGGGCGGGGGGTGGCAGAGCGAGCGGGGCGCGACGCTGTGCGGGGGAGTACTGTGCCCCGCGTGTGGGGGCCCGGCGCGACCTCCTGCTGCCCGTGAGTGGATTTGCTGTTGAAAATCCTTCAGCTACGTAACATGTTTAACATACGGTTGCCTGCAAGAAATTGCTTTTTAGCGATAAGGCCGCCGTTTGTACTATAATGTAATAGTCTTAATTAATTGTGATTTACAATCTCATGGTGTACAATAAAGTTATTCATTCATTCGTGTTTCCGGGACAAAAACTCTTTATAATCTATTTATTTATTTATTTCTAATTACCACGGCATAATACCATTTACAGTAATAAGTAAAAAAAAAAAGCGAATGTGCTTTTATGACCCCACGACTGAAGTGAAACTTTTTTACCTCCAATGATCTGAAAATCATAAACTTAACCTGAAGATTTGTTGATAGAAAAAAAAACCACCAATTCTCGCCGGGTCCGTTATCACCCTCCAATCCGCACTGGGCCTGTTATCACCCACCAATCCGCGCTGGGTCCGTTATCATCCACCAAATCGCACTGGGTCCGTTATCACCCACCAATCCGCGCTGGGTTCGTTATCACCTTCCAATCCGCGCTGGGTCCAATACCATCCACCAATCCGCACTGGGTCCATTATCACCCTCCAATCCGCACTGGGTCCGTTATCACCTACCAATCCGCGCTGGGTCCGTTATCACCCTCCAATCCGCACTAGGTCCATTATCATGCACCAATCCGCACTGAGTCTATTATCACCCTCCAATCCGCACTGGGTTCATTATCACCCACCAATCCGCGCTGGGTCCGTTATCACACACCAATCCGCACTAGCTCCGTTACACTCACTAATCCGCGCAGGGTCGGTTATTATCTACCAATCCGCACTGGGTCCGTTATCACCCTCCAAGTCGCACTGGGCCTGTTATCATCCACCAATCCGCGCTAAGTCCGTTATCATCCACCAATCCGAACTAGGTCCATTATGACCCACTAATCCGCGCTGGGTCCGTTATCACCCACCAATCCGCGCTGGGTCCGTTATAAACCACCAATCCGCACTGGGGCCGTTATCACCCACCAATCCGCACTAGGGCCGTTATCACCCACCAATCCGCGTTGGGTCCGTTATCACCCACCAAGCACTAGATTCATGTATTTGGTGACGGGTATTGTTCATTGTTTACCGATGAGTCACCGGCACCGTTACGCGCGTAACGCAAAAATCGTCACACATTCGCCAGTTTACCCCCCAAGTCAAGCGTGCCTAAAGAAGTTTCACTTTTAAAAGAAAGAATCACAAACATGAAGATTCTATATGTGTACCCAAATTCTACCCGAATCAGTTCAGTCATTTATGCGTGATTAAGTAAAAAGACAAATTTATAATATCAGTCATTCTAGGAACTAAAAATTTCATTTAGCTACGCAATAGGGTATTTGACAGTATTAAAAATAAAGTGCCAATTGTTAGCATCTGTGTTTAGATTGAATATTGGCAGGGGTTTTTACTATTTATACAAAAAAAAATATTCATAATTTTATTCAAAACCGACGAAAAAGATAATAGTTTTCTTATCTGTTGTTACGTGATCCAAAACGCTTGGGATTGGCGGAGCCTAAAATGACGTCACACGCAAGTAAACTTTCGGTTAAAGTGACATTACCTCTATCGTTTGACATTGTAATGACAGTCGTGTGACGTCACACACTAGTAAGACGCCATATTGTCCAGAAGAACGTTTTCGCGGCAACTTGAAAATAGAGTTTTTGATTTCGTTATTGTTACTGAAATACGCAACGGAATGATGAATATCCACTTTTTACGGTCTCCATAAACATTAGTCAATAACGTGAGATCGTTTTCTAAAACTTGTCAAATACCCTATTGATGATTGTGCCAGCCGTCAGTAAAAACTGTATTCAGACATTATTTCAAATCTAACGAATTACTAACTAAACTAACTATTTATTTTCAAGACTTATTTTTGCTATCTAAATTACCTTAGATTAAAACAAAAAGGGTAGATACGGTACGCTCATACTTGCTTCAAACAAAAACTGATCCCACGGCAGCGCGAACGGGACGGCGAGATCCGCGTCACTGCATTACCGACCCGAGCGAAACAGCACGTTAAGTTTCAACGGCAGCGCGAACGAGACGGCGAGATCCGCGTCACTGCACTACCGATCAATCACGCGACCGGAACTCGACGTCACTACCGAATAAGATTAAAAACAAACAGCAATTTTTATGAAAAAATATATTTTATAGTACATACTTACGAATGAAAAGTGATGCCGTGGGTTTTATTTTTAGTTCTTGAGCAATTTGAGCACTTTTTAAAAACACTCTTAGGCATTGTTTTATGATATAAACATAAAATATTATCAATATTTCTTTTTGGCGTTCACATGTACGTCGTTTGCATGTCAAGTTGTGACTAAAGCGATTAGGGTCGTGGACCACAATTGGTGCGGATCACTTTTGTGAGGCTAGTGCCGTATCTACCCTTTTTGTTTTAATCTAAGTAAATTACACACGTTTCAGAAACCTTTCCTCATCTCTCGTGAAATAATTTAATATATTTTGCTCGATTTTAGCCGAGGAAGAATACGCAAGGGCTGCTGGTGCGTTGACTCACATATTGTGTCTGGTGGCCAGTAAGGCAGAACTCAAGTCTACATTATGTTACGCTCTCGAAATATCCGGCCGCGACTGGGCTGCTTGCTTGGATAAAAGACAGGTACATTATGTTAAATAGATAATCTCTTTTATCTCAAAATTACAATTCATTTCTTTAGATAAAAGTTTAAATGTAAAGAAAAATTTTACAAGAAAAATATCCACGCGGGCCAGGCAGCGGACGGGACTCGAACCCGCACCCTTCGCAATCCGGGCGAATGCACTGACCAATTATGCTACCACGGCCCTGATGGCCGCGTCGAAATTTTCCTAGCCTTAAAAGCTGCAAGGCAGCGCCATCTCTTCGCATTGTATGTAACCCGCAATGTCAAATGAATACTTTTTCATGTATCAGTGCATTGCATCAGTGCATGCGTCAGTGCATTCGCCCGGATTGCGAAGGGTGCGGGTTCGAGTCTCGTCCGCTGCCTGGTCCGCGTGGATATTTTTCTAGCAAAACTTTTCTTTAGATTTAAACATCTAGCAGTGAAATGCTTAAAAAAATAAAAACATAGATAAAAGTTGCTAATTTTAAAAAGTTCACTAAACAGTTGGAGATTTGGTGAGAAACTCAGTTACACATCTTAACCGGTTTGATGGTTTCATACGGCGTTATCTTTAAAGTTTGAAGACACATTAAAATTGTTTTAGATAAAGTATTGTTTTGTTTTTAATGCGTAAAACCTTGCATTGGATAACAAAATTTAAAAGAAAACTATTTTAAAAACCCTCAGTAAAATATCATGAGTTGCACAGAGCTGCCACTAGATGGCGCTGTACCAATGGCTTCTGAATTGCGCTATACGATTTAAAAGATCAAAAAAAACAAAAATTTAAGAATCAAAATTAAATTCTACCGAACCCTATACTTACTGCGTGTGGCACAACACACACTTGGCCGGTTTTAAGTATAACTCTCTAAAAATTTTTGTATGTTTTTGTCTTTGTACCTTTGAGAAGCTCGATGCCGCAAGTGGTTAGCGCGTTCGGCAGCGATCTTTGAATTTATTTCGCAGTGGTCGGTCACTGGATGGGTGACCAAAAATTGACTATCTCGAGTTCCTCCTTGTTTCTTAAGTTTCTTAAGGCACGTTAAGTTTGTCCCAACTGCAACTGCTGTCGTTAGCACCCACCAATCGGCACTGGGTCCGCGTGGTGGGTCATGGCCCTATCTCCCTATTCCATCCATAGGGAAGGCCTGTGCCCCAGTAGTGGGGACATTAATAGGCTGATGATGATGAATAAAATCTCGTTCTCTCTCTCAGGTGTGGTGTTCAGCTCGAACTGCGTGGCTAGCGGGAGTTTTAGCCGGGACTGGAAGTACTCTACGCTACCTGCCACCTTTATTAGTTCACGCATTAAGAAGCGGCGCTTCTATGTACCAGGTGATACATCGATATATACCTTAAGAATAATCGTAGAAAAGTATTTATGTTGATATGCATGCTACCAAACGACTGAACCAAATTGGATAAGTAATTCTTTTTACCCGACTGCGCAAAGCAAGAGAGCGAAGCGCGACGCGCAGAGAGGGTATAGTGTTTAACAATCTATATATGTATGTTCCTTTGTGCCACACTAGAGACCAAACGCGTGGACCGATTTTGATGATTTATACATCAATCGATTCGTCTTAATCATGGGAGTGCTACTAAAGATATGATAATAATCAAAAATCAATATGGAGATAACTGGGCGACATATTGTGAGAAAGAAAAAAAAAATGTGTGTGTCAGCTCCGACGCACGACCGGAGTTTACACTCTAAAAACGATTGTTTTTGAACAGACACAAAACAAAATCAAGTCCGAAGAAGTCGGTTACAAGTAGAGATACCTCAGGAATCGTCCCATGGTTTCGACTATCATAGGTTCCATGACATACATTTTATCATCTAACATCAGCGATATTCATTATATATTTTATTATGTATTTCTGGAAACACACAATTTCAAAAATATCACACACTAATCATCATTTTGTAAATATGTTTTATAATTCCATCTGTACTGAAAATCACTATTCCAGAGTGCTGGACACTTACCGGCATTTCTCTATATTCTGTTATTTATTTGTTTTCATTAATTTTGCTCCGATTTTATCTATTTTTAGTCTATTTATTTTATTGACATTTGTGACAACTTAATGATTTTTATCCGTTGCCATGGCTAAAAGTGAAAGGTGCGCAGATGAGGTTGCGCACAAAAACGTAACGAGGTCATTTGTTCAGTAGATTTTACTCCTCACATTTTTCTCATACCGGGCCCCTTATATATAAATATATACAGGGTGTTACAGAATTCCGAAATAAAATTTGTAGGTATGTATTCCGAAATAAAAATTTGTAGGTATCTGAGCGGGGCGCAGGGGCGCCTGGGGGACAGAGGGGGGTCTGTTTAGGTAGTAGTAATCGTACGCATTTATAGGGTTGTCATAGTTAGGTGTAAAACGATATTTTTATGAATTTAATTAGAAAATAAAAGTGGTCTGAAAGGCGTCAAACTTTCGTAGGTAATTCTATACAAGGAACACAACCAAACCCTAAAGTTTTATTTCGGACTTTTGCCACACCCTGTATAAGGGGCCCGGTATGAGAAATCGATTCTTAAGGAGTAAACTCCAAAAATAAGTTGCCTTTTGTTGTTGTTGTCATATATGTCGAGTTTGATTATAGAAAAAAAATTATCCATCCTTGAATATCTAATGGGTCCCGACTGTTAAAGTAGCTTTGTTCCTTATTAACAGAATTATAGACTACTGGACTTGTTTTTTTCTTTTCAGTTTTTATTTGAAGTAATATTTAAGCAGTCGGGTTTTTTGATTTCTTGAATTTATCTTTTTTTCATCGTGTTCGTTACTATCAGGACAAGGTAATATGTAGAAAAAAATGTTAAAAAACACAAGACAATTATTTTCAAAATCACTATCAATGAAAAATTACAGGCTATCTAAAAAAACTGCCACCAATACTCGTTTTTTTATGTGAGAAGGATGGCAAACAGGTGTATGGCACGCCTGATATGGTCACCATCACTACATAGTATAAAACAAAGTCGCTTTCTCTGTCCCTATGTCCCTTTGTATGCTTAGATCTTTAAAACTACACAACGGATTTTGATGCGGTTTTTTTTAATAGATAGAGTAATTCAAGAAGAAGGTTTATATGTATAATAGATGCATAATATAGTAGATAAACACTGATAGTTTTAGAGTTTTTTAATGTAAGGTCGTAAATAAACACATTTTTTGCGCTTACATTGCAAACGCTGGCTGAACCCTGCGAGATAGATCAAAATAATGTACTACAGTATAGCACACCTTAAAAAGGTCTACAAAAAAGTCCGTGATGGTAGATTATGTCTGTCTCTTAGGGATAACCCACCATTTTTTATCCTATACTTTTTACGAGAAATAATAGATTATTTACGAAGCGATTTTAAGCAATATAACATTCATCCTTATCTAATTAAGTACCTTAAATACATTGTGCATTTCATATAGAACAATTTGGCCCTTTAACGCATATAATTTAAATGAATATTTTCGAAGATATTACAAATTTAAAATTCAGGGACATAGCGGTTCCGACGCTACCGGGCTTGGCGGCGCGTGCCTATTGTAATTAGGTATTAGAAGAATGTCATTGTGTATAATACAAGCCTGAGAACAAAAACTATAGTCTACACTACAGCTTTACACCGAAGCGAAGCGAGGGCGGGCCACTAGTAACCTATAAAGGCTTGCGATGCCAAAAATATTACTGGCACCATTGCCTACCCAGGCCCAATCCCCTACCCGTGGACCCCTAGAACCTTCTTTACCTACAGAAGCACAACACCATGAAAAGGTAGTGTTATTTTACTGTGATCCTCTGTAAGGGAGCTCGATAGCGCAGGTGGTTATCACGTTCGGCCGCGATCGTTGAAGTCAAGCAACTTTCGCAGTGGTCAGTCATTGGATGGGTGACCAAAAATCTTCTATATCGAGCTCCTCCGTGCTTCGGAAGGCTTGTTAAGCCCTTGGTCTCGGCTGCATCTGCATTCGTTAGCACCCGCCAATCCGCACTGGGCCAGCGTAGTGAGTCATGGTCCAATATCCCTATTCCATCCATAGGGAAGTCCTGTGCCCCAGCAGGGAGGAAATTAATAGGCTGATGATGATGATGATCACACCAATTAGCCTAGCCCCAAAGTGTGCTTACTTTGGGGCTAGGCTAATTGGTATGAATGTTGGAAATATTTATTATTATTTTATTTATTATTTAAGAGAGGTAGGTCATAGCGTGTTATCTTCTCGAATTGGAGCGCCCGTCTGGGTAAGAAATCTCCACCTTACAGAAGATCATCATCATCATCAGCCTATTGATGTCCTCCCTGCTGGGGCACAGGCCTTCCCTATGGATGGAATAGGGAGATTGGGCCATGACCAACCACGTGGGCCCAGTGCGGATTGGCGGGTGCTAACGAATGCAGATGCAACCTAGACCAAGGGCTTAACAAGCCTTCCGAAGCACGGAGGAGCTCGATATAGAAGATTTTTGGTATAAGGCTTGTGTTATGGGATGCTAGGGTAACGGATAGAATACATATACTGTACATATATAAGTGTATTTATATAGAAATACATATTCAACATCCATGACTGGAGTACAAATGCTCGTATTCATCACACAAACATCTGCCCCCTACCGGGATTCGAACCGGGGACCTCTCGAGTCGGTGACACCATGAAACTCTGCGTACAAACCACTCGGCCACGGAGGTCGTCAAAAAAGTTTAATATGACCGCAATTTTAATTTTGGTGCAGTTTTTTCTGATCAAAATGAAGACACCCAGATACACTGCCCATGATGTAAACATCAGCTCAGTTTTACCCCCCCCCCCCCCCCCCCCCACCTTTCAAAGCAACATATAAAATTATGTTTTAGTCCGTAAGCATGCAGTATTCTCACACCAACCAGGAACCGCACAACACGGCATTTGTAATTTGTTTAATAAAAAGCTTAAAAATGAATCTCTTATCTATTAGACAAGTCCGTCCGTCTGTGGTGCTGTTTCAGCGGCCAAACCGTAAGAGATAGATAAAGAGAATGTTTAAGTTATAAGTTAAGAATAGTCTGATAAGACTACAAACCGGATTTGAGTAACGTAGCATTTCCGGTTTTCGAGAAATCACGAATTTCAAACGAAACCACACAAAATCTCCGAAGTTCTCAATTAATTAAATACATTTTTTTTTTGGTGAACATTTGGTTCACTGGTTTGCTAGTATAAGCTAATAGGTATGTATTTGATAGAAGTTTGGGGTCAAGCGATTACAGCGCCCCTAATGGCCAAATTTTGCAGATTTCTTGTCCATTGTTCCAGACTATGTCTCTGTGTTTGAGCTGCATATCCCGCTCGTTGGACTGCATCCCGCGCAGTTTCATAAACGCGTGCGCAGTCATAGAGAAGACATTGCCTTCGAACGTGAACCCGGTAGGCGGGTCTGTGTTGATGCAGATGTTGATCACTGTCATCTACGAGGAAATGCTGAGCTGGGCCAAGAAGGAAGCCGCTAAGGAGAAAGCTGGTTGGTTTCGTATTCTATCATAGGGTATTTGACAAGTTTTAGAAAACGATCGCACGTTATTGACTAATGTTTATGGATGGATATTCATCATTCTGTTGTGTATTTCAGTAAAAATAACCAAATCAAAAACTCCATTTTCAAGTTGCCGCCAAAACGTTTTGCTGGACAATATGGTGTCTTACTAGTGTGTAACGTCACACGACTGTTATTAAAACGTCAAACGATACAATGTAATGTCACTTTAACCGGAAGTTTACTTGCGTGTGACGTCATTTTAGGCTCCGCCAATCCCAAGCGTTTTGGGTCACGTGACAATAGATAAGAAAACTATTATCTTTTTCGTAGGTTTTTAGTAAAATTATGAATATTTTTTTTGTCAAAATAGTAAGAACCCCTGCCAATATTCATTCTAAACACAGATGCTAACAATTGGCACTTTATTTTTAATACCGTCAAATACTCTATTATAACATTGTGCAATTTAAAGAAAAATAAATTTTCATTTCATTTATTTGTTTCTTAGGTTTTCACGCACATCACTCATTAAATAAAACCAGTTTTAACGGGTTAATTGCACGTACTTTATTTATTTATTGACTTTTCGCAGCCTTTTCAGGTCTGCATCGTCAGAATAATGTTTATTAACCTTTAACCATTAACCCGTTAAAACTAGTTTTATTTCATTTCATTTTCTATATATCCATAATGTCGATTCTGGCATGATTCACTAAATCTAAACTTAAATTTGACAACAGTGTATCCTTGTCATTCTCTATACAGAATGAAAAGGAGAGACTGATGTTCAGCTCCGCCAACAATGTAATTAGTATGAATCGATAGATCTATGAAAAACTAGCCTTTTTATTATGACACCGAAAAAAAATATCCCGGGAGTCAAAAGATATGACACCGTAAAAAATATCCTGGTAGTCAATAGATATGACACATGGGCATATTTAAGTAGCTGAATAAATTAATTTTATAATACCTTCATTTTATATTATTAGTAATCATAATAATATGCCATATCGTACTATACAACCAGATATACGACAAAGCCGACCATCCTGCGCTTGCTCTTACTGAGACATTTTAAAACGGTTTACGGATGCTGAAGGACTTGCAGTTGCAAATAGTCGACTCGTCTTACTTCGTTGTGATTGTACGCTCCCTGCTATTTGATTGATTTTTAACTAACACGCTTTGGATATTGGAACATGATTATCGGTTTTGTCAATTAGTATGGATGAACTGGAATCATGTCTTCTCCGAAGCGTGGACAAGTTTGTGTAATCTGTGGTCGCTCCGTTTTACATAGAAAACAATTTACTATACCAAACAGAATGTTTAAAAAATCCCAACCCATGCGGCGATTTTTGGATTTACTCTAGCGCGGCAGAATAACATAAGAGGGCACGCTTGCACCTTGTGAAGTACTCCCATAATTACTGAGCACACTATGTAGGGTCGAACTGACTAACTAAATTAATTCCTTTGTTTCATTAATGTTCGTACGTTATAGTACTTGTACATATTTAACTTAAAATAACTAAAGACCCCCGGGATGGAATTTGATGCGCTTTGGCACAGATGATCTTGACTATAATACCTTTCAAACAAATATACTTTAAGCCGTGGCGGACGTGGGTGCAGTGTCCATACATTTTTGCTCAATGTCCTTTAGTTTTAAGTTTAGAGAATCTCGCCAGAATTGACACCAATATACTTTTAATTTTACTGCAGAACACGCCATCCACTCTGTTGTTACCACGCATCTTCAACAATACAAACAGACTTACACATTAGCTTTCATTGTTAGGATGTAATATAACTGTAATTAAAGATGGCCTCATCATGAGCTAAAAACACAACAGTTCTTTTTTTACAATTTCTACGTACTAAATTTACTAGACAATACAAATATTTGGCAAATCACAGAATAATCTGAATTCAAAACCACAACAGTCTGTCATTCTCTATAATTATTTAAAAAGGGGAGAAGACTACCGAATCCGGTCGTAAGTCCAGAGAACCACTCACGTACCAGACCCATTATTAACAAACTAATCATTTACAATAATATTAAACCAGTTAAGTATTTACTTGCTTAGTATTCTAAATATTATATTTTAAGGTGCTATTTTATCATGAGAATTATCAATAATGTAGTACGAAGGCCAAAGGGTAAGATCTTCCTCCGAGCTGGGTGATGGTAGCTTGGGGGCCGCGGCCTGACTGATGTTGGTCGGGCATTGTATTCAAGAAGTGTTAGCATCCGAATATCACTTGCGCGATGTAGGCAGCCATACGTATTGATCGCAGCGTCGGTAGCGCCATCTCTTGAGAAAACGAGTGAATATTTCCTCCATCCGTTGTATATATCGCACGTCACAAACAATAGGGTATTAAGTCGGCAAAACCATTTATTTTTTTATTTGCGTTTCGTAAACTACATTTTTCTATCTATAAACTAGTAAGATAATTGTATTTTAATTCGAAACAGTTTTTGAATTATAGCAACACATGTCGTCAATTTCTAAACAGTATTATGTTAATTTAATACCCTATTGCCCGGTCGGATTAATACAAGTTTGAAGTTTTATTTAAAATAATACCCTCTGGCCTGTTAATTTCATATGTTATTTTCAGCGAAATAATTTTAAAATGATACTAGTTGTAATTTTAACATGAGCCATTTGAACTGCTTATAGGGTATTCTCTGTACCCAGTCACATAAAAGTACTTTTAAAATAAAAATGGGTGCGTGTACTTATGTAGGCGCGTGAGAAGTTATCCTTCTTTGGCATCGTTTAAAATTAGTTTTTAATTGCATGCAAATAATTAATTACAATAAATTAATAAAAAGTCTGGAAAAGGACACAGTCAATAAAGTTCAGTTTTAATTTGAAAAAATAAATAAATAATCAAAATATTCAATTAAAATCGCTACTGAATATAATTTATTAGAACATATGTGATTTGCACTTGTATGAAACTCAAACACATATTCCGAATATACAAACTAGAAACATGTGGATAAATATTATAAATATGAATACCTATAACTGTTACTTTATTACAAAAAATAAAGATGTGGTTTTTGGTTCTACTACACCAATGGTCAAGAGATGGCGCTGTAGTCTCCTGAATCGCGCTTTGGTTCCGTTGTTCCAGATTAATAAATACTTTTGATAGGCCTTCACAATGCAGTCGTTAGCACCCTCTAAATAGAGATTCTATTTCTATTTTGTTGGTAGATTTTCTTAATGTGCGGTAAACACAAAAGTAACGCATGAAGTTGTTTGCTAAAGCGACCAACTTCATGCTGTTAAAATTTTGTATTACAGTGATGCGCGCGCATCTTGAAATTTCACTCTCATCATTTTTTCATAACGCGCCTAAAGAAGTATAACTTCAATAAAAACTACTATTGATACACTAACTAAACTTACTCAACACAAAGAACGATAATGTACGTTTAAATCAAGGTATCATTTTAAACATTTTAACAAGTAGTTCCGCTTCTATGATTTTTTAAAGCTTCAAAACGCAATATCTCAATATACTGTTTTAGAAGATAATACACTTTGTTTGTGACGGGCGATATGTGGGGCGTATAGATGTCGCCGCCACAGTATCATCTTTCGACATAAGCTCACCAATTAATCTACTTAACGTAGGGATGAGTGAGTGGTCACCCAAATTGCTACGGTACATTTTTGTTTTACATCTTGTCACAATACATTATTTGTTTCAGCGAGCACCGGTAACGGCGACGCAACACACATGACGACGACGCCCAACAGGCACAGACAGAAACATGTCAGGATAGTCAGCTTGGGAAACACAAGTAAACGCTGTTCATTATGGAGAAGTATTTTTTGTAAAACAATAGAGATGATGACGAGGTATATTTAGAGAAATTCTATTTAGTCCGACAGCAAGATTATCAAAAAAATTTGGACACTTTTTTTCCTAAAGAAAATATAACTAGAAAAATTCCACGCGGACCAGGCAGCAGACGGGACTCGAACCCGCACCCTGCGCAATCCGGGCGAATGCACTAACCAATTATGCTACCGCGGCCCTCACGGACCGCGTCGAAATTCTTCTAGCCATTCTTAAGCTGCAAGGCAGCGCCATCTCTTCGCATTATAGGTAACCCACAATGTCAAAGGAATACTTTTACAAGTATTAAACATTTGAAAGAAGAAATAGCAATTATAGTTATAATTTTTTCGAATTTTAAATTTCGACGCGGTCCGTGAGGGCCGCGGCAGCATAATTGGTCAGTGCATTCGCCCGAATTGCGAAGGGTGCGGGTTCGAGTCCTGTCTGCTGCCTGTTCCGCGTGGATTTTTTCCAGTTATATTCTCTTTAGATTTAAACATCAAGCAGTTACTTCCTTAAAAAATAATAAAAATTATAGCCTGTAATTTTTCATTGAAAGTGATTTTGAAAACAATTCTCTTGTCTTTTTTGACGTGACAGACGTCTTATAATTTGATGGAGCCGGCTGCACGCACGAAGAAACATGACTCATGCGGCATTACCTCGCTCTGAGGCGTTCCATTTAAGGCTTGAAGTGCAAGCAAGAGCGCGCAACGAGCGATAGAGGCACAATCGGCCTCCGCGTTCGGCAGCGTTCGATATCTGTCTCTCTCTTACTTGAGTGAGCGTTGCGTCCGCGTGGACAGCTGATATACAATAATACAAGCATTTTTACATGCTTTAAAAATAATAAAAATTATAACTTATTTTCCTTTTATCAATCTCAGCTTCTGCGATTGCAGTTTCTAGTTTGCACTTTACACCAATGTAAATGAAGCTGATTCTCCTTAGCCACGCCGAGTTTATAAAATAAAGACGGCAGTCAGTGCTCTATCGTCCATAGCGTTAGCGACCGCTTTAATACAACTACCACAAATGGCCCATTATTTTTACGTATTACTATTATTTTGAGGAGCTCGATGGCGCAAGTGGTTAGCGTGTTCGGCTGAGATGGTTGAAGTTAAGCAACTTTCGCAATGGTCATTGGATGCGTGACCAAAATCTTCTATCTCGAGTTCCTCCGTGCTTCGGAAGGCACGTTAAGCCGTTGGTCCCGGCTGCATCTGCAGTCGTTAGCACCCGCCAATCCGCACTGGGTCCGCGTGGCGGGTCATGACCCAATCTCCCTATTCCATTCATAGGGAAGGCCTGTGCCCCAGCAGTGGGGACATTAATAGATTGATGATGATTATTATTTTGTATTTTCAACCCTTCATCGTTTATTTTTTTTATTTTTAAGCATGTAACTGCTAGATGTTTAAATTCAAAGAAAAACTTTTCTAGAATAAATTCCTCGCGGACCAGGCAGTAGACGGGGCTCGAACCCGCACCCTTCGCTGTCTGGCCGAATGCACCGACTATTATGCTACCGCGGCCCTGGTGGCCGTGTCGAATTAATGTTCCACCCCACGCCCCGGTCACCAACCGGCACTCGCCCCCACCCCGAGATTATGAAAAATGAAAATGAAAATGAAAAAATTCTTTAATGCTTACAAGTTCCATATAAACATGTTGTTGAGTATTCCCTTTTAAGTATTGTACTTGTATTAGGGGATACTCGCTCTTTCGTCAATTTTTTTACATTGAACTTTACTATGACAATTATTGACATTAAAATTACTTTCGAAAGAAAAATAGACAAGTTCTAATTTTTCCCGCCCCCGTAGTATGAGCACCACAATTCTCATTGTATCACGTGTCATATCGCGTCCAGCTGTCAAACTCCAAAGAATTTGACACCTGACACCTGAGCGCGACATTATGCGTGACATGATGGGGCAGCCTCGCCAACTGGTTAGGAACGCTCGGGCCCCTGTACTGTGCCACGGGCGGCCAGCGGGACAGCTGTTTCTACTGGTCTCCCTGATTGTTCGGTCGATGCAGTTGCCGGCATCAATCAATCAATCAATCAATCATTTCAATCATTTATTTATTTATTTGTGGTACGTAGGTAATACATGGTTATTATGCTTAAATATACAGTCCAACTACGATCAGCCATCAGGCATACGAATATTGAATTAATAACGGTAGTTTAAATTATACTACATAAAAAAAAACAATTAAAATTCAAAATAAAATGTCATCATAAATATTAATAATTGTCAGTAATCTTAATTAAACTTCTTATCATTTATTTAAGTCCTTATCCATCAGAGATTCATTATTATACTACATATAAAAAAACAATTACAATAAAATTCAATTCAAAAGTTATCATAATAATAAATATCATTCATCGATGCATCGGTTCTGCGAATGGCTCCCCTGGATCGAATTCATAGCGACAATCCCCACTCGAGCTCTGGTTGTACGCTGGCTGATCCCGAAACGCGCGAAAGCCCTTAACGAGCTTTTCACCATGCGTACGGTGGTAACAAACCAGGCGGGTGTTAGGCACCCTACCACCAGAAGAGCGGATGGAAGCTCCGATATCCCTCAGTCGCTTCTTACGTCACCCGCGAGAAGCGAAGGGGGGAGGATAACTCCGTCTGCTGCTTGGACCGCGAGGAATTTTTTCTCTAGTAAAATTTTCCCTTTAACAAAATTAATAAAGGCGAATTTTCTCAGCCACGTCGAGCTCATTAAATTTCGATGGTAGCCACAGTGCTCTTCATATCGTTAACGATCGCCAATAAATTGGATACCTATAAGAAAGTCTGTCCATTCTATTATTATCTTTTTGACAGATCGATCGAAATAAAAATAGTGACACCCTATCACATAACTCGTTCGATTTAAAGCTATAATCGATTTTATGCTAGAACATTGATAAATCGATTATAAGTATCGAAATTATTTTAGTTATCAAAAATACTGGTGTTTAATTATTACAAAATCTCGTTAGATTTATTATTTTACCTAGTACAAAATTATATTAGTGTGATGAGCACGAGTATTTGTTCTGTGTCTGGGTGTGATTTATCTATAATATAGGTGATTGTCGTTGAACGAAGAAAGAAAACGAGTATTTGCTGTGTCTGGGTGTGATTTATCTATAATATAGTAGACCGGGAGATGATGACACAAAATACTTGGTCATTTGTACCAGTATGGCGGTTCTTCAGGGGTCTAATTACGTAAAAGCAAAAAGGAAAATGATGGTCATAGCGCTCGCACCGGCGGCCCAATCGCGTGGGCGTTAATCGAACGCGTCGGATAAATAACGAGTGTCGAACGATTTGTTCCACAAAAATGCTTATATTTTCAGATAGTCGAAAAAAGAAGTAGGCGGTAGCGTAATGCCATACTTCTCGGGTGTGACTTACAGCCCGCCACACCGACGCGAATACATTAATTTAAATAAAACAATTCAACCATTTGTACCAGGCTAATTTTTGCACAGCTAATCATCGTCGAGTAGCCATTCACGAAAATCACCTTGCCATACTTTTCCGACAGTTCCCAATGGCCGCCACACCGCTGCAAAGGAGTAATTTTTTTTTTCGCCAAACGATTTGTACCAGTATTGCATTTGAATTTTTGGAAAGTATTTGGCAAAATGTGACCGTTATTATTTTTCCCATACTTCTAGTAGGGGGAAAAAGTGCTGCCATACCTGAAATACTTATTTATTTGACACGTTTTAAAAATACGACTGCAAAATACGTAAAATCATTTTTAACATCATGACATCATTGTATTCTCGTCATTTGGATGCAATTGTACGTAAAAAAATTATTACAGATTGTAAACATGGGGCGGATGACTGTCGGACTTGAGCTAAAAGGTGAAAAAGAAAAAAAAAAATTGACGATTTGTACCAGTATGGCATTTGGATTTTTGGAAATTATACGATACAATGTGACCATTATTATATTTGCCATACTTGTAGTAGAGGGAAAAAGTGGCGCCATACTTGAAAAACCTGATTTTTCGACACGTTTTCAAGGTACAAGACATAGAATCATTTGTTACAGTATGGCATCATTGTATTCGGTTTATTTGGATAAAATTCAACCTAAAAAAAATAATCCCATACTATAACTATGGGGCGGAAGACTGTCACACTCGAGCAAGATATGAAAAAAAAATTGGAACGAATTGTAAAAATATGGCATTTATTTATTTTTTATTTTCCTTTTTGCCTTTACGTAATTAGACCCCTGAAGAACCGCCATACTGGTACAAATGACCAAGTATTTTGTGTCATCATCTCCCGGTCTATTACCAACACGATGAGCCAAGACCTCTACAATTCGAGAAATCTTTCGAGCGCTGGGAACCGCAGAATATTATACAACATAAAATCTGCTTATAAGACAAGATTGCCGCCACTTAGGTGTTTGAAACTTTGTATTTATATTCGTTAAACCTCAAACTTACAGGAAAAATTAGTGCCATACTGGTACAAATCGTTCGAATTACGAATAAAATCTTGGGACTTTGAAAAAATATTGTTCACATTCGCCACCTCCCACAGGTATGGCATTATCAGACTTCTATTTATGATCATACGGGGAACTGTTAAAAAAAGCTTCAGGGTGGTACAAATCGTTTGGCGAAAAAAAAAAATTACTCCTTTGCAGCGGTATGGCGGCCATTGGGAACTGTCGGAAAAGTATGGCAAGGTGATTTTCGTGAATGACTACTCGACGATGAGTAGCTGTGCAAAAATTAGCCTGGTACAAATGGTTGAATTGTTTTATTTAAATTAATGTATTCGCGTCGGTATGGCGGGCTGTAAGTCACACCCGAGAAGTATGGCATTACGCTACCGCCTACTTCTTTTTTTCGACTATCTGAAAATATAAGCATTTTTGTGGAACAAATCATTCGACACTCGTTATTTATCCGACGCGTTCGATTAACGCCCACGCGATTGGGCCGCCGGTGCGAGCGCTATGACCATCATTTTCCTTTTTGCCTTTACGTAATTAGACCCCTGAAGAACCGCCATACTGGTACAAATGACCAAGTATTTTGTGTCATCATCTCCCGGTCTATAGGTGATTGTCGTTGAACGAAGAAAGAAAATTATAATGTCTGACTGAGATCGAGATATTGCCTTTGACAATATACAACAGAACGAAACTCATCATTAATAACGAGGACACATCTGACGGTGAGTCCAGTTTGTATGAAGAATCTGATACGTCTGAATAAATTAAAAATAAACTAAGAAGACATTTATATAATGAACTTTATATAATGTTAATATTTTAATTACTTGGTTTCTACCTTACAATTTGGTTGTACTCATTTCGATTATTTGTAATCGGTGGCACAATCTTAGTAATTATTATGTGTGTCACATCACTAAGTGGGCGGTACCCGTCCATGAAGTACAATATTATTTGTATGACATTTTACCATAAACAATACAAAATTTACAATGGGCGTCGATCTGTCATAATATTAGAATGAAAAAAGATAATAATAGAATGGATAGACTATAGTTTATTTGTGTTACTGTTATTGTCTATTTTGGACTTTATCTCCGTATTAAAAACGGTGATTTTCCTCAGCCACGTCGAGCTTTTTAAGTTTCGACGGCAGCCACAGTGCCCCATCGTCGATAGCGTTAGCAATCGCCGAAGCGTTATGTTCTATTGATGAAGACGATAAGCATACGCAAGAACTTATTCTACTGGTGAACCAATCAAAGAAGACCTTCACACTGTCCAATCAGTTCGGGCTAGAAGATTTCCCAGAGTTCGCTGAACTATTTGAAGAGGTAGATATTTGTGTTTGTGTTTTTAGGGTACCCCCATCGACAAAGACGAAACCCTTATAGGATCACTCAGCTGTCTGTCTGTCTGTCACAGTCGATTTGCTCGGAATCTACCGAACCGATAAAGATGAAATTTGATTCATACATCGCACGTCACAAACATAAGGGTAAGTAATATCTTCAAAAACAGTGTTTTGAGATATCGCGTTTTGAAGTTTTAAAAAATCATAGAAGCGGAACTTCTTGTTCAAATGTTAAAAATGCTACCTTGATTTAAACGTACATTATCCTTCTTTGTGTTGTTTAGTTAGTGTATCCATAGAAGCTTTTATTTTAAAAGTACTTTTATGTGACTGGGTAAAGAGAATACCCTTTAAGCAGTTCAAATAGCTCATGTTAAAATTAAAACTAGTATCATTTTAAAATAATTTCGCTGAAAATAATATCTTTATATATATAATTCTTCTGTGAGTGTGTATGTCACTGAACTTCTCTTAAACGACTGGACCGATTTTGATGAAATTTTTTGTGTGTGTTCAAGGGGATCTGAGAATGGTTTAGATTCACAATTTTGTCCGCTGGACAATGTTTTTTTAATTATTTTTTTTATGGCGGTACGAAGTTCGCTGGGTCAGCTAGTATTAAATAAAATTGAACAGGCTAAAGGGTATTTTTTTAAATAAAACTTCAAACTTGTATTAATCCGACCGGGCAATAGGGTATTAACTTAACTTAATACTGTTTAGAAAACTCACAATCATATTTTGCCTAGAAAAACTATTTCGAATTAAAATACAATTATCTTACCAGTTTATAGAGAAAAAAATGTAGTTTTCGAAACGCAAATTAAAAATAAAAATGGTTTTGCTGACTTAATACCCTATTGTTTGTGACGTGCGACATGTATATCTGCGGCGAGAACACTAACGAATAAAATAAATAAATAAATTCCGAATATGGGTTTACTTATGGGGGATGAATTAGAAAATTCAAAATAATAATTTACCTAACTGTACCGTTTTATATATCAAATGAAAGGGCTTATTGTTAAGGTATCCAATATGGTATTTGTTTTACCAATTTAATTACCTTAAAATTACGCTGTTCTTCACTAGATGGCAGTAGTGTTAATGTAAACATGAGCTTCATTGCATTTTCTTATTGGCGACTTTGTAAATGTAGGAGGTTCACAATTTGACTGTTATTTTGTTTTCTATTGTCATTTTGTTAAGTTTTATATTTGGTCGTTCTTAAACCAATATCTGCGATGTGCAAAAAGGTAAAATTAATGATACCCCCCCCCCCCCCCTGTAACTTCTAAAATAAAAGCATGATAAAACTAAAATAATGCAAACTTCCATCGAAAATTGGTTTGATCGAGATCTAGTAAATAGTTTTTTTTAATACGTCATAAATCGTAAACCGCAAACCGCAATTTACCTTCCATTCAATCAACTCAACTTTACTTATCAATAACTTTATAAAGATAAAGTTACAACGAACTACAAGTACTTTTATATTATGTTACTTGCTGTTACGGAACCCATCATGGGCGAGTCCGATTCGCACTTAGATGCTATTTTTCAACCTCTGTTCACCGTTATAATGCTAAAGATTCGCATAACGTCGTCTTTGTATTCCAAAATCAGTTAGTATCATCGTCATCATCATCAGCCTACTAATGTCCCCACTGCTGGGGCACAGGCCTTCCCTATGGATGGAATAGTGAGACTGGGCCATGACCCACCACGCGGGCCCAGTGCGGATAGGCGGGTGATAACGACTGCAGATGCAGCCGGGACCAACGTGCCTTCCGAAGCACGGAGGAACTCGAGATAGAAGATTTTTGGTCACCCATCCCGCGCTATGAGCTCCACAATCGTTGAGGCTAATCTTCAGAGCCTTGACCACCGAAGACGTGTAGCTTGCCTTTCGGTGTTTTATCGGTTACATTTCGGAGAGTGTGCGGAGGTATTACATAATTTGATCCCCCCTTCCCCTTTCCACCACCGGACGATTAGGCGCAGCGAGGGCTTCCACCCTTATGTTGTCGAAGTTCCTCCCATTTGCACGAAGCGATTTGCTTCGGCCTTCATTATACGAACGGCTAGGGAGTGGAACTCCTTGCCGAGGTCTGTTTTCCCGGAACAATATAACCTGGACATCTTCAAGGCCAGAGTGAACAGGCATCTTCTAAGCAGGCGTGTACCATCCTAGGCCTCATCATCGCTTTCCATCAGGTGAGATTGTGGTCAAACGCATTGCCTATCTAGCATAAAAAAAAAATCAATATCTGCTATGTACAATAAAGTAAAACTAACAGAGCAGTTGTTTGGCAATATTTTGGCTGATGCATATAATTTTTTAGCAACCTTTCCTTTTCCTTTAACCATTATAGTGCTAAAGATTCGCATAACATCGTCTATGTATTCCAAAAAAAGTTTGGTTCGACAACTGAAGTTTATTATTTGATTTCCCCTCTTAGGGGGATGTGCCAGCGTCGAATGCCGAGCGTTCGAGCGACGCGGGCGCCCTCACCAGCCAAATACTGATGTCTGGACCCGGGAGGGACTGTCTCAGGGTGAGTTACAAGCTTTTAGGAAAACCGTATATTAAACTAGCCAAGTCAAATCTAACCAACTTTAAGATCTCAAATTTTTAAAAAACACCAATAGGGATGATGACTAATTTTTTTTCTTCGTGTATCAGGTAGATTATCAAAAAGTATTGGACACGTATTTTTTCTTTTTTCACATAATATAAACCTTGCAGAGATATATTGATTTGAAAAGTCGCATGACGTCACGGTTGAGTACACTTATAAGTGAAAATTCACTCAAAAGTGACGTCACGAGCCCCTACTCCTAAACTTTGACGCGCTATAACTTTGTAATTTTTTGGTTGATTGCCCAAAGAAAAAATACGTGTCCATTATTTTTTGATCATCTAACTGACGGACTAAATAGAATTTCGTTTACTGTACCCCGTCATCACCCCTATTATTATAGGTATCCAATAATGCAAAGAAATAGAGTTAAATACTTGTTAATAATGTTATTTTGTTCCTATAAATACATATTTGGACTTTGCATAGAACTTGGCACTCATTTAGATCTCCAGTCTTTTTGCGGCGAAGCCCACAGCCGATAATTTTTGTATTGAACTTGGCTTGGCTTATAAATTTACTATCTCGAGCTTCTCCGTGTTTCGGAAGGCGCGTTAAGCCGTTGATCCCAGCTGTGTCTGCAGTCATTAGCACCCAATTGCAAGGGACCCTTACCATGACCAAGTGTGGTGTAATGTGAGTGACATCTATACGCCCCACATATAACCAAAATGGATTGAAATAATCACTCGCTTTTTTTCGAGTGTGTATGCTGTTGGATTGTTATAGGTATCCAATAAATTAATACATGTTCATAATGTTATTTTGTTCCCACAAATACATATTTGAATTTTGCATAGAACCTGGCACTCATTTAGATCTCCAGTCTTTTTGCGGCGAAGCCCACAGCCGAGCATAATTTTTTGTATTGAACTTGGCTCTACTTTTTACATTTAGGTTTTTAGTGGGATTATAGTCACGATACATTGTATAGGCATTCTGCTTGTGGTATAATGGAGAAGTATACGCAAAGCTCGACATAGATGGCGCTGCAAACGCTTGACCCAAACCACAGCCGAATATTGCAGCTGTCAAATTTTGAACGTGTTTTTTTATTGTTAAATATATTAAATAAGTGGTGAAAATGTATTCAACATGGTCTGTAATAAAGCTGAAAACAGAGTTGAAAAGGAGAGGAGCATCTATGCAAGGCAGAAAAGCTGATCTAGTAGAAAGGGACTCTTTCTATGATTTTGCTAGAATGCTCATTCTCGGTACATAGATGCATTTTTCATGATTATTTTAATAATTAATGGATCTCAGTAACTTTTGGCGGGCTCATTAGTCAAATCTATCTTATTTTTGCATCAGTCAGATATCTCATAGAGTTAGGTTACCTCGGGCTAAAATGGGAAGTATAACATTGGGTTTTTTTACAGTCTTTAGGCATAAGACTGCAATTTTATTGTATAAAATCAATAAGCTAATAGGTATGTATTTGATAGAAGTTTTGGGTCAAGCGATTACAGCGCCCCTAGTGACGAAATTTTGCAGATTTCTTGTCCATTGGAGCAGTGGCATCTTGCGTTTCAGGCACTGTGTTCATAACCGGTAAAAGTTTGTATGTTTGTCACTTATATCACTCAAAAATGGCTGAACGGACTGCGATGAAATTCGGCACACATATAGTTTATTACCTGGATTGAGATATAGGATAATTATCATCCAACGATATTAAATACCTTATATACAACATTACAAACAAAATCGTGGTCAAAACCTGTCCAAAAGGTACATTAGACGATTCACGGAGCTCTGTAAGATGATCGCGTAGTCAAAAAAACAATATAAGGCTTTATTTAAACATTGAAAGTCACCTTTAATGCATACTATATAAGGTCTTAATTTAAACACATGCGCCTAAGAGTTATGACAGTTTGAAATGAAAGCTAAAAATTAATAAAAAAAATACGACTTACTGCTGAATGCAGAAGAATTACCTTATCCTTTTCGAATCGAAAAGGATAAGGTAATTCTTCTGCATTCAGCACTCGAATCGTCGTCGTCGCTCGACAGCGTACGGTCGTATCACGCGCAATTATCGAGTGTTTTGGAATTTTGCGATGCCGTCGAAAGAATTGAAATGTTCAAACTGCAACGTAGTCATCAACGAAGTGTTAGCATTTGTGTGTAATAAAGTTGATGTGATGGATGAAGTTAGTATCGCTCAAATATGCACTAGTGCTTTTTCAGAAAGTGATATTATAGATGCTAAGAATCTGTTATACGATTCTTTATCGACTTCAAGGCGGAAGAAAATTCGGAAGAGGCATGGAAAGGCACGTCGAGATATAGAAGATATCATTTGTGTTATCAAAGAGACGGATACTGAGGAATTTCCTGTTTTTGTGGCGCGGGACCTACATAAATTACCCCCGGTATCTTTTGACCATGTCGATGTAACGCGGCTTCTTAAAGATTTAGTGAAAATGCAGTCTGAGTTACAATTGATTAAAGAACAATATGTAACTGCTCGCCAGGTCGAAGAGATAAAATTGGATGTAGAATCTCTGAAGAAAACATCTGTCGTTAATTACTATACCAGCAACGTAAATACAGCAAGAAGAGGTGCTTGCTTAATGAATAGTTTCACCTGCGATAGTGGGCCTATGGGGTTACATCCTTTACAAGACGCTGATAACACTACTTCCCCTCAAAGTAATTCGCAATCTCATCAACCGTTGGATTATCGACCGATAGTAGATACGGATAATTTAGTAGTGGGTACTCAGACGCCGGAATCAACAGTTCAAATATCGGCGGTTAGTGAAATCACTGCGCGCGAGCAAAGTAAACAAACAAGCGGTACAAAGACGGTGACTCATACGCGGTCGGAGCCGACGCAAGCCTGCGTCGAACACACAGACGCGAAGGCCGGCGACCGTAATACAATATCTAAACGATCACTGGCAGATATTGCGCGCGGTGGAGTATGGAAGCAACCGGCTCCTAATAAAAAGTGGATAACAGTGCAACGTAAAAGGCTGAGAAACCGTTTTACAGGCAATAGAGGGAATGCTATAGCAGAACCTAATCAAAGGTTTAAAGCGGCGGACTTCAATATTCCGATATATATTTATAACGTATCGAAGGAGGTGACTGTGTGTGACATATCGAATTACATTGAGAGTAAAGTAAATATGAAGATGACGCTTGAAAAAATGCCAATGAAGGTATCTAAGAGTTACGATGCATATAAAA
Organism: Chilo suppressalis; assembly: GCA_902850365.2. NCBI lineage: Eukaryota > Metazoa > Arthropoda > Insecta > Lepidoptera > Crambidae > Chilo > Chilo suppressalis. The sequence continues at coordinate 28,967,670 of OU963901.1, read as the reverse complement.
TCTTTGTGCCTAGTCACAAAGTAGATATGTTCCTAAAAGATGATTTTTGGCCTGATGGAATTGCCTATCGCCGTTTTATCAACTTTCGTGAAAAGAGACTAGGAAATTGTGCATCTATCGAGAACAATAACACTGGGTATGAATACACAAACAGTAAAACTCATTAGTTTCAATTGTAAGTCATTGAAGCGGTCTATAGACTGTATTCGATCTTTATGTCAAACGGCTGACCTGATCGCGTTGCAAGAGACATTTTTAATGTCTCACGATATCCCACTACTGGGCACCGTTCATCATGATTTCGATTATATTGGAAAATCTGCAGTCGACTCATCGGTGTGTATTCTACGAGGACGTCCCTATGGAGGTGTCGCTTTGCTCTGGCGTAAAAGTGCGTTTCCGTCAGTGACCGAGGTGCAGTGTGCCAGTGATCGTCTCATTGCAATTAAAATATCAATGGGGCAGTGCTCGATTTTGGTGTTTTCTGTGTACATGCCTACGGATGAGCCTAATAACTTAGTAGAATTTACGCACTGTTTGGGTGAGTTGAACGCTATTATTGACAGTTGTGATGTTGAATATGTGTATATTCTTGGGGATTTTAATGCCCATCCTGGCAGACGGTTTGGTTATGAACTAGATAATTTCGGCTTAGGACAAAATATGTCTTGTATTGATATTGATTTAATGGGTAGGACATCTGGATCATACACTTATGTTAGTGACAGTCACGGGTCTGTTAGCTGGCTAGACCATTGCCTGGTAACCGAGGGAACTAAACACACAGTTGTAAATGTATCTATTAATTACAATGTATTCTGGTCTGACCACTTTCCACTGGAAATAACATGTAATCTTAGCGTATTGAGGTGCAAAACTGTTTATTGTACTAGTATCCAAAATAACGCAATCCAGTGGGGAGAACGAGATGACTCTCAAATATCACAGTATAAAAAATATTGTAACACTAAACTAAAGCATATTGATTTCCCTGCTATTTTTTTGGGATGTGCTGGAAAAAAATGTAATATTATTGAACATCGTAAAAAACTTGACGAAATGTATAGAGAAATTGTAAATATTTTGTCGGATGCGTCTGTAAATAGTTCTGTTAAGAAAAATACCAAAAGTAAAAATAAATATGTGTGTGGTTGGAATAGGCATGTTAAGGTGGCACATAAAGAGGCGCGTATGTGGTTTCACTATTGGGTGCTTTATAACAGACCTCGTGAAGGATATGTATATAAGATGATGTGCGAGTCTAGAAAAATCTTTAAATCTAAGTTAAAATGGTGTCAAACAAATAAACAACAAATACAGTTAGACATTATAGCTATGCACCATTCACAAAAAGAATTTTCTAGTTTTTGGAAACACACGAAAAAGCTTAATCCTAAACCTAGTGTTCCTATAAGTGTTGAGGGGTTAAATGATCCAAAACAGATAGCAGAAATGTTTGTGGACCATTTTAAAGTTGAACCATCCTTGAGCTCAGTTGCCAGTAACAATTCTCAACAATGCTATCCTGGTGACCTTACTTCTCCACCAGTTCTGATAACAGCAGGCGAAATTAGATCGGTACTTAGAAAAGTGACTAGAGGCAAATCTCCTGGCCATGACCACCTTAGTATTGAACACTTGCTCTTTGCAGGCTCGCACCTGCCTCGTGTCCTAGCTTTGTTTTATTCTCTTTGTATGAGTCATGAATATTTACCGGATAATATGTTAAGAACAATGGTCGTGCCTATTGTTAAGAATAAAACTGGAAACAGTAGTGACAAGTCAAATTACAGACCTATATCATTGGCTACGATATTAGCGAAGGTGCTGGACAGGCTGCTTGACCAGCAGCTGCGTAAGCATATTAAGCTTCACGATGCGCAGTTTGGCTTTCGACCAGGCCTTTCTACTGAAACTGCCATTCTATGTCTCAAGCAGACTGTCCAGTACTACACTAGCAGAAGTACACCTGTTTATGCTCTATTTCTGGATCTGAGCAAGGCCTTTGACTCGGTTCAGTACGATGTTCTTTGGGAGAAGCTTCTTAAAGAAACAGATGTACCCAATGAGTATATAAATATATTAAAATACTGGTATTTGAATCAACGTAATTATGTAAAATGGGCTGGTGAGAACTCGGACATGTACGGATTGCAATGCGGAGTGAGGCAGGGGGGAGTAAGTTCAACAACCCTTTTCAATTTGTACATGAACGAGCTGATCGTTGGGCTCAGTGGCGCCGAGGTCGGCTGTTCTATTGATGGCACATTAATTAATAACATAAGCTACGCCGACGATATGGTGCTCCTGTGCCCATCGATCAGTTCTCTCAAAAAACTGATAACCATCTGTGAACATTATGTGGAGGCACATGGTCTCAGGTACAATGTTTCTAAAAGTGAATTACTGGTTTTTAAGGCTAAAAATAAGACGTATAATGTGCCGATGATAAAACTTAATGGCACTCCTTTAAAGCAGGTACAGAGCTTCAGGTACCTGGGACATTGGGTCACCGAGTCGCTCAAGGATGACCTTGATATTGAGAGGGAGCGTAGGGCACTGTGCATCAGGGCTAATATGTTGTCCCGCAGGTTTGTACGTTGCACCAAAAATGTTAAAGTAACGCTTTTTAAAGCTTACTGTCACTCACTCTACACGTGCAGCCTGTGGACGAATTATACCCAAAGATCATACTGTGTCCTGCGCACCCAATATAACAATGCATTCAGGGGGCTGATGGGACTACCACGACACTGCAGCGCATCCGGAATGCTAGCAGCAGCAGAAGTAGATAGCCTATCGGCTATCATTAGGAAACGCGTCGCGTCCCTGCTGCAGCGAGTGCGGGGTAGCGCCAACAGCCTCTTGAAGGCGGTCGTGGCGAGACTGGGCGCGGACAGTGCTATTATGCAGCACTGGACTCGCGTCCATCTCGTAAAAGACACAAAAATAAATTATTTTAATATTTATTAATTAATTATTTAATTTAAATTTGAATTGTACTAACATAGTTTTAAGCTTCCATTGTTACTAACACTATATGGACTCTGGTTCGAAATAAACATATTTTATTTTATTTATTTATTTATTTATTTACTCTACGTGCAATTCTGAATGCGCTGTTAGGTAAGGACCGCTATGAAAAGAGAGGGCTATATTACCGACCATGCATTTGAATATCACAAATATTTTCTATTAAATCAGTTTAGGTTTAAAGAATTTTATTTCTCATACGAACTTACACAGACAGTTCACTTAAAATGAGATACATAACTTAAACTAATCACTTAATTGGAATGACGCAGCGCAGCTGCTTTATAAAACTATAATTTAGTATAATAGGTAGGCAAACTATTGTTATTAAACAGTTTACAGTAAGTATTAGAACAAATTATGCTTCAAATGCGTTAAATTAACAAACATTAATTAGATATCCGTCGAAAAAAGGACACATTACGTATTATGAGTATTGATTTCGCATTTTTCAAGAAGTTCTGCGGCATTTTGACTATTAAATAGTCCGCGCGTGACTGTTAACCAAGAAGTGCTTAAGTGGAGTTCAAGCACTTCTTGATCGGGACACATTTTGAGCGCACGTGGTGTATCTAGGGTATTTATAATATTGTTGTTATCATCCCGAAAATTTTTAATTTCCTGAGGGGTTCCTCAAAAACTAAAGATAACGTGAATGGAGTCGCGGGCGGCCGCTAGATAATTAATAATCTAGAATTGCTTTTCCGCAGGTTATTTACGAACATATAAAAGTTCACGCCGACTGGATCTACAAAGAGCTTGGCATTCAAGAGCAGAGCGACCACGAATTATCACTTGATAAGGCGCCGCTGCTTTACATCATGTTTCATATCGGGAGGCGTCCATTCGATCAGGTAAACTTCCAACAATAAATAACAATAAGGATGATGACAATATGAAGTGAGAGAGTGAGTGAGAAGCCCAGTTTCCTCGTAAGTAAGTCTAGAAGATATCCAACTAAACAGCTGTACGAGGAAACTGGGCTTCTCACTGTTCGACAGTTGTTTATATACAACTCAGTTCTCCGCTACCATAAAACCCTGGATCTTACGCAGCTGTCCCTAAGTAAAAGACGCATTCGTACTCCTGTCCCAATTTCCAAAACAGTGTTTGCTAGACGACAAGTAAACTTCACAAGTTCATTTTTATATAGATACTAGCTGATCCAGCGAACTCCGTACCGCCCTAAAAAAATAGGGGTTGTCCAGCGGACAAAATTGTGAATCTAAACCATTCTCAGATCCCCTTGAACACACACAAAAAATTTCATCAAAATCGGTCCAGTCGTTTAAGAGAAGTTCAGTGACATACACACTCACAGAAGAATTATATATATAAAGATTACAATGATTTAAACAACATTATCAAACTAAATAGAAATAATCTTAAAACTGCACATCAAAAAGTTTAAAAACGCTAGATTATAAAAATACAGAAACTATATTTAAAATAATAAGATAAACATTATAAGATGCACACACACACACACACACACACACACACACACACACACGCATACACATAGACAGACACAAACACACATAACATGGCACACACATTTTGGCTATTCCATTGAATTAATAACTTAAGAACAGTTACGATTTTATTTATTTTTTAAGCATTTAACTGCTAGATGTTTAAATCTAAAGAAAAGTTTACTAGAAAAAAATCCACGCGGACCAGGCAGCGGACGGGACTCGAACCCGCATCCTTCGTTATCCGGGCGAATGCACTGACCATGATGCTACCACGGCCCTATTAGCCGCGTCGAAATTTTCCTAGCCTTAAACATAAATAAACATTTGAAAGAAGAATTCTTCTTGTTTAATACTTGAAAAAGTATTCATTTGACATTGTGGGTTACCTACAACGCGAAGAGAGGGCGCTGCTTTGCAGCTTAAGGCTAGGAAAATTTCGACGCGGCTAATAGGACCGTGGTAGCATCATGGTCAGTGCATTCGCCCGGATAGCGAAGGATGCGGGTTCGAGTCCCGTCCGCTGCCTGATCCGCGTGGATTTTTTTTCTAGTAAACTTTTCTTAAGAACAGTTATCTGCATTAATAAATTGTTTACTTAATGGTACACAACTTTATGAATAGGGTGGAGGGTTGAGTACCTGAGACACAGGATTCATCCTAGGTCAGGTGTCAACCCACCATAATCTGATCAATACGTTTTATTTTTGGTAAAAAAATTGCATGTTTTTTATATTGTTGTTTTTATGTAGCCATTAATACCAACATTGTGAATATTGTGATTATGGTGAGAAATAAAGGTTATTATTATTAATATCTTACCTATGTTAAAATGGTTGTGTTATATTATGACAAATATAAAATGCGTAAAAAATAATTAAGTGAAGATATGATAGTATATAATCTATACTTAAAAAGTATCTTTCATCATCATCATCAGCCATTAATGTCCCCACTGCTGGGGCAAAGGCCTTCTTTATGGATGCCATGACCTCCCACGCGGGCCCAGTTCGGATTGGCGGGTGCTAACGAATGCAGATGCAGCCAGGATCAACGGCTTAAGGTGCCTTCTGAAGCACGGAGGAGAGACACTAAGTTTTCGGTCACCCATCCTATGACCGACCACTGCGACAGTTGCTTAACTTCAACGATTGCAACCCGACTCCTCATAACATTGACGGCTTCCGTGGCCGAATGGTTTGTATACGGGTTTCATGGTGTAGCCAACTCGAAAGGTCCCGGGTTCGAATCTCGGTGGAAGTAGATGTTTGTGTGATGAATACGAGCATTTGTACTCCAGTCATGGTTGTTTAATATGTATTTATATATAAATACACATATATATGTACAGTACAGTATATGTATTCTATTCATTACCCTAGTATCCCATAACACAAGCCTTACAGGGCTTGATTTGGGGCTAGGCTAGTAAAAGTGGCATAACCCTCAATTATTCATTTTCTGATTATGCGGCTTAGGCCACTTATGAAGTTTACGTTGACAGAAAAATTCAATGCAAAAATAACTTTTGCAACGCTATCTATTGACGCCTGAATTGAATGAAGATTTTGAATTAGAATTTAACACATTTCTATTAAATTGTAGAAGATGAACCAGAATATGAATAATAGGGTATTTGACAAGTTTTAGAAAACGATCTCACGTTATTGACTAACTAGCAAACCAGTGAACCAAATGTTCACAAAAAAAAAAAATGTATTTAATTAATTCAGAACTTCGGAGATTTTGTGTGGTTTCGTTTGAAATAGAAATCACGTGATTTCTCGAAAACCGGAAGTGCTACGTTACTCACTTCCGGTTTGTAGTCTTATCAGACTATTCTTAACTTATAACTTAAACATTCTCTATATCTATCTCTTATGGTTTGGCCGCTGAAACAGCACCACGGACGGACGGACGGACTTGTCTATTAGATAAGAGATGTTTATGAAGTCCGTAAAAAGGATATTTATTATTATGGATATTCATCATTTTGTTGTGTATTTCATTAAAAATAACTAAATCAAAAACTCCATTTTCAAGTTGTCGCGAAAACGTTCTCTGGACAATATGGTGTCTTACGTCACACGACTGTTATTAAAACGTCAAACGATACAATGTAATGTCACTTTAACAGGAAGTTTACTTGCGTGTGACGTCATTTAAGGCTCCGCCAATCCCAAGCGTTTTGGGTCACGTGACAATAGATAAGAAAACTATTATCTTTTTCGTGGGTTTTTAGTAAAATTATGAATATTTTTTTAGTAAAAATAGTAAAAACCCCTGCCAATATTCATTCTAAACACAGATGCTAACAATTGGCATTTTATTTTTAATACTGTCAAATACCCTATTGAGGGTTAGGCCACTTTTACGCTGACAGCCTCAATTGGTGTGAGTGTTGGAAATATTTATTTATTTATTATTATTATTACTAATATTTTATTTCCAGTTTCTTCGTAACGAATGGCCTTTACCATGGAGTAAGCTGGTAGCTACGTGTAAGGCCTGGTCAGGGGCCGACGGTGCCAGGGTCCATATCAACAGACGGACCGACATACGATCCGTTAAGAACAACGCTAAAGCGTCCAAGCAGCTCCTAGAGCTGTACGGAATGTTCAAGTCGCCGACGGAAGGACTGCTGTAGTCTGTAGATGGGGTTATAGTGACAGATTATCTTCTAACTAGAAAACTGTATCGTTAAAAAAGCCTATTGTTTTAAAGGAAGCTTCCGTGATTGAATTTGATAAATAAACTTAGCGAACAAGATGTTACATAAACGATTGAAACAGTGGTTACATTTTAGTTGACTAATACAATGAGTTTAACGAATACACTCGTTATTGAAATGAAATGAAAAGTCATTTATTCAGTCTAGGCTGTTACAAGCACTTGTGAAGGTCAGAAGCTACGCCATCGGTTCGCAGAACTACGGCGGGAGACCTTGTACTGAGAAGAACCGGCAAGAAACTCAGCAAGGGCTGCTTTTTTCTCCCTGTATTGATATATACAGTGTCGTCAAGTTGAAAAATGACTTCAGAGATACTTCTAAAGTCACCTTCCGTTACATCATTTAGGATATAGATATATACTTACAATAAATTTTATATTTAGTACATAGGAAGTGGCATTAGATAGGTACCATATTACTGTTACAAAAACTGACTAATACCCATCAAATAACAAATTACAAGAAACACTATGTCCATGCATTACGATCATTAACTTTATAATAGCCCTTTTTCATAAGAGAATTCTTGACCTGAGATTTAAATTTGGTTAGTGGAAGCTCAATCAGATCTTAGGGAACTTTATTAAACAATGCAATACTACAACCCAGAAATGAACCTCTTGATTTTTGGAGTCTGAAACATGGAACGGCAAGCTTGTTCTTAAATCTTGTGATAAAGTTATGGGTTAGACTTTTTTTTTGCAAATGCGTCATAGTTTTTTATTAGATATATTATATTTATTAAGTAAACCTAAACCGAAAAAGTAAATTTCCCTCTACATCTATTGAATAGATCAATTAAGTGTTAGAGAAATCCAGTAGTGGAGATACAGCTGATGCGGCAGATAACTGTGCCGCATAAGGGCGCTTGTTAAGAGAGGACGCGAGATGAGAGAATTTTGAAAAATAGGTATTTGAGAAAACTATAGCTGTCGCTCATTGGCAAATACCGTGCGATAGGGACAACAATAGTTAACACTGAAAATTGAGTATAAAAATTGCAAAATTCGAAGTTAAGTATTCCTCCTTGAAAATTAGATATATGTAGAAGAAATTTTACACAAAGAATAATAAGTAGACCAGGCAGCGAACCCGCATCCTTCGCTATCTGGGCGAATGCACTGACCATTATGCTACCACGGCCCTATTAGCCGCGTCGAAATTTTCCTAGCCTTAAGCTGCAAGGCAGCGCCATCTCTTCGCATTGTAGGTAACCCACAATGTGAAATGAATACTTTTTCAAGTCCGCTGCCTGGACCGCGTGAATTTTTTTCTATTAAACTTTTCCTTAGATTTAAACATCTAGCAGTTAAATGCTTAAAAAAAATCATAACTATGATGAATTTGCAAAAAAAAGTCTAACCCATAACTTTAACACAAGATTTAAGAACAAGCTTGCCGTTCCATGTTTCAGACTCCAAAAATCAAGAGGTTCATTTCTGGGTTGTAGTATTGCATTGTTTAAAAAAGTTCCCCAAGATCTGATTGAGCTTCCACTGACTAAATTTAAATCTCAGATCAAAAATACTCTTATGAATAAGGGCTATTATAAAGTTGATGATTATCTAAATGATCGTAATGCATGGACATAGTGTTTCTTATAATTTGTTATTAAATGGGTATTAGTCATTTTTCACAACAGTAATATTGTACCTATCTAATGCCGCTTCCTATATACTAAATACAATGTTAACTATAAAATTAATTGTAACTATATATTTATATTCTAAATGATGTAATGGAAAGTGACTTCAGACGTATATCTGAAGTCATTTTCCAACTTGACGACACTGTATATAACAATACAGGGAGAAAAAAACAGCCCTTGCTGAGTTTCTTGCCGGTTCTTCTCAGTACAAGGTCTCCCGCCGTAGTTTTGCGAACCGAATGGCGTAGCTTCTTGGCCTTCACAAGTGCTTGTAACAGCCTAGACTGAATAAATGACTTATCATTTCATTTCAATACTTTGGCTAGTTTCAATCTACCCGTTGCCCCTGCCATAGACAGTAGCCTTTAGTGTAGTACTAGCAAACCAGTGAACCAAATGTTCACCCCTGATTAAAAAAATGGTTGCCTGTAAAGTCGGTTTTACGGGCGAAGATTTTACGTGACAACGTCTTTTTCTCGGTAGAATATTTATTGATATGAATATAATTAAATTGCACAATAGGAACAAGGAATTGAATGAAAATAAGAATTGCACAAATTTTAACTATAGAAATATATTTTGTTTACTAAAACATTGTACATGTAAACTTAAACTCATCGTAACGTTACCGAGCGTTACACTTTTTCATAAGTGACTCCCAGCCGCAACCTAATTTAAGACGTTGTCACGTCAAAAAAAAATGTATTTAATTAATTGAGAACTTCGGAGATTTTGTGTGGTTTCGTTTGAAATTCGTGATTTCTCGAAAACCGGAAGTGCTACGTTACTCAAATCCGGTTTGTAGTCTTATCAGACTATTCTTAACTTGTAACTTAAATATTCTCTTTATCTATCTCTTACGGTTTGGCCGCTGAAACAGCACCACAGACAGACAGACGGACGGACTTGTCTAATAGATAAGAGTTGCTTGTGTGTGCCATTACAGCGATCATGGCTCGTCGATTCGACGAAGGTTAGTAATAACGTTATATTTTGTACCCAATTAAGAAATTAAATTTTTGCGTTATTTTTCCTTTGTGGCTATTTTTTTATGTATGTTTAATGCTTTTTATTGGAGTGTACTCCTTTAGAATCGATTTGCATATATAAGGGGCCCGGTATGAGAAAAATGTGAGGAGTGAAATCTATCGATGAATGACCTCGTTACGTTTTTACTGTCTACGCTGTAGCAGCCGTAGTGCTACACCGTAGCACAGTATCGTAGCACAGTATCGTAGCGTACCTTTATTTATGCACATCTGAAATTGACTATTGTAAAAAGTTTAATGTAAAATATTTCGTCGTTTAGCTATAATAAATGTATATGAAATGAATAAATATATATTTATATATTATTTTCATTAATTTGTTAATTTACCCTTTCATAAAGTATCAATCAATTTTAAAGTTAAACAAACTCTTTTTGCGTCTGGTTAGACTATCGAACTTAGAAGTAAACTCCAGTCGTGCGTCGGAGCTGACACACACAACTTTTTGTTCTCTGGTTTAGATACTATTTGTCAGTATTTTTTATTAAAAGGTGAGTGCGATGGCAAAAATTCATCAGGGTGTCCTATCCGGCCTATGATCCAGATTGTGATGAAAATTAGGGATGTCGAAAGTTGAAAAAAATATCGATATATCGATACATCGATCTTTTAAAAAATATCAATATCGGCTTCGATATATCGCGAAAAAAAGATCGATATATCGATATATCGGACCAATTTTCCCAAAAATATCGTACATTAGCTCACGAAATATGACACGCGGAATAATAATGGAACGAAAATTATCTCCCTAAAAATAGACCCTATTTTCGAATGATGACATAGACAATACTAAATACAGCACAGATCATAGATTTGTTGAATATCATTAATCTGAGATCCAGTTACGATTTTTCCAGATACGAATTTAGTTAGATCGTGATTTGCCGCTTATAATTAAAAAAATATCGTTTTTGATACGAATTTCGATATTGGTTATTTTGTATCGATGTATCGATATATCGAATCAAAATATATCGGCAAAAAATATCGATATATCGAACAAAAAATATCGATAAATCGATATGTTTTCAATAAGCCTAATGAAAATTCTACTTTGACCCAGCACTACGATTTTTGAAAATACTTTAAATCAATGACTGAAGTTTACTATCAAACAAAAGGAGGAGTAGATACATTGGATCAAATGTGGTCCCTTGCTTCTTGCAGTCAAAAAATCATGGCTCTGGTGAATGGAATGAAATGGCGAATGCTCAACATTGCATGTATAAATATTTACGTTATTTATGTAACGAATACTGTAGAGGCTAACAAAAATCTTTGCTCAGATGTGATTAGCTAAAAGCTCTGCACCACAAGGTAATCGAACTGCATATGGAAAAGAAATCAGCAACACATACTTTACAAACTACTTTACAAAAGAGCGTACTCCTTCCTTAAAGGCCGGCATCGCATTTGTGATACTCCTGGTGTTGCAAGTGTCCATGGGCGACGGTGATCACTTACCATCAGGTGAGCCGTCTGCTCGTATGCCCCCTATAACATAAAAAAAAAACTTCTTTGCAGACCTTTATATCAAGAGTGGAAATGCAAAATCGCCAACCAATGGGCTAATAGTTCAAAAAGCCACCAAAATTTATGTCGCTTCAGCGATCTGAACAGTGAAAATCATCAAAAATATTGAGTTGCTTGAGCGCCAAAAAGTACCTACTCAAATCTTTACAAAATAGAATATAATAGAATAGAATAGAATAGAATGGAATGGAATGGAATAGAATAGAATAGAATAGAATAGAATAGAATAGAATAGAATAGAATAGAATAGAATAGAATAGAATAGAATAGAATAGAATAGAATAGAATAGAATAGAATAGAATAGAATAGAATAGAATAGAATAGAATAGAATAGAATAGAATAGAATAGAATAGAATAGAATAGAATAGAATAGAATAGAATAGAATAGAATAGAATAGAATAGAATAGAATAGAATAGAATAGAATAGAATAGAATAGAATAGAATAGAATAGAATAGAATAGAATGGAATGGAATGGAATGGAATGGAATGGAATTGAATAGAATAGAATAGAAATATTTTTATTGCTCTCATAGTAATACACAGCTCAATACATAGTACAATGCGATATGACAGCGTGAAGAGCAAATCGATGTGGCTCATCATAAACTGCTTCGTTACATTATGTCTCGGGCAGCGCTGGTTTTCAGCCACACCCACTTCTCCTTAGATGAAAGTGAGAAATGCAAAGATATTCCAACAGAAATAGGTGATACTTCTACGATCATATTGTGTATATGGGTGTGTGTCTGTGCGTGTGTGTGTGTCTCTCTCTCTCTCTCTGTCTCTCTCTCTGTGTGTGTGTGTGTGTGTGTGTGTGTGTGTGTGTGTGAAAAATAATGATTTCAATCACGGCGAAAATGAGTTCTTTGCATTATGTGTAATTCATTTTCGACCAAAATGGCGTATAAGCGATTTTGCCTTAATATTCTGCCCCACTAAGCACAAAAGCGGTATCTCAATGAAAGCTAGTTTCAAGATAATTGCCATTTCTTATCTATTAGACAAGTCCGTCCGTCTGTCTATCTGTGGTGATGTTTCAACGGCCAAACCGTAAGAGATAGATAAAGAGAATGTTTAAGTTATAAGTTAAGAATAGTCTGATAAGACTACAAACCGGATTTGAGTAACGTAGCACTTCCGGTTTTCGAGAAATCACGAATTTCAAACGAAACCACACAAAATCTCCGAAGTTCTCAATTAATTAAATACATTTTTTTTTAATCAGGTTTTGGTGAACATTTGGTTCACTGGTTTGCTAGTTCCTTATAATTTAAGGTAAAAGTGAGATAGAGAAAACTTTCTTTACGTTTTTAACTATCTTTGAAATAGCATACCGCTTTCAAGGCTTAGTTCAATAGATGCGTAATTTTCTAAGCTATCCGATGCCAGAAAAATCAAATTTTCGTTTTTTTTATATACCGTTTTTGCGCTTAGCAGGCCAGTATTTGGCGCCCTTTTTTTAATACGCAGGCAAAAAATACTGTTTACAGACGACGGCGTATTTAAGAGGCGCATCGCCGAACGGACCTCACTCCTGGCTCCCACAAGCCTTATGGGCCCCAGCAGTGGCTGCCCACTGAGGACCCCGTAACCCTTACGGGCGCTTTACGGCATAATATCCGCTAAAAAACCCTGCGAATACCCTCTAAGCTGCTTAGCGCGAAGCCGCGGGATCCCCGTTTAGGGATTCTTCCGCGTCTAGTATTTGGCATATGATTTGATGTTTGCTTTACAAAAAATGTATGGCGGGCTGAGTGATTTTCGCTTAAGCGACATCTAATTCGTAAAGTTAAGACGCCATGTAACTTTTTAAATAGTCCTCCTATTTAAAAAGTTACTTAGTAAATATTATTTTATAAATATGTTTTTATTTTTATGGCGCCACTTCTCATTTACAATAAATTTTGTTTTTTTTTGTGAAAAAAGACATTTTTGATCCCCGTTTCTGTAAAGTGGCGTTAGAGAGATTTTGCTTTTCTACCGTCGAATTGTTGTCGCAAACCTAACTGACGACCGGATGTAGATACGATGTACATAAAACCGTGTCTGGAGCCAGTGGAAATTCATCTCCTTAAGAACATGACATTATTTGTTCTTAATTAACATTAATCTTTTTAATTCTTGTAATAATATGACTTATTAATTGTTATATTGATTTGACATATTTTTTTTAAAACACCAATTAGCCTAGCCCCAAAGTAAGCACTGTAAGGCTTGTGTTTTGGGATACTAGGGTAACAGATAGAATACATATACAGTACATTTATAAGTATATTTATATAGAAATACATATTAAACATCCATGACTGGAGTACAAATGCTCGTGTTCATCACACAAACATCTGCCCCCACCGGGGTTCGAACCCTCGAGTCCTCTCCTCTCCTCTCGAGTCGGCGACACCATGAAACCTGGCGTACAAACCACTCGGCCACTTAGGTCGTCATTTATTTTTATTATAAAAGGTATTTATTTTATTATAAAAATTTTCTCCTTTTCTTAATTCAATTGCAATGATTACTGCTATGAATATTAATGTTTTAATGTATGACTTGCCGGCGTTTTGGATTTCTCTGTAAGCCGGCATGTGTAACTGAAATTAATTCAGAAATAAATAAACAAGCTCCATAAGGCTTCCTATAAATGAACGGCTGGCAGCCGACGGCAGCCGTCGACCTATGTCGTTGACGTGGCAAGGACACACGTACGTCTGTGCGTGTAAGTATATACGAAGTCTTAGCCATCCTCACATTACCGGCCTGAACCCAATCCACTACCCCGTGCAGTCCTGGTATTTTAAATAAATAAATAAATAAATAATAAATATTTCCAACACTCACACCAATTAGCCTAGCCCCAAAGTAAGCACTGTAAGGCTTGTGTTATGGGATACTAGGGTAACGGATAGAATACATATGCAGTACATATATAAGTATATTTATATAGAAATACATATTAAACATCCATGACTGGAGTACAAATGCTCGTGTTCATCACACAAAACATCTGCCCCCACCGGGATTCGAACCCGGGACCTCTTGAGTCGGCGACACCATGAAACCCGGCGTACAAACCACTCGACTACGGAGGTCGATTATTATCAACAATAATGCACCGAGAAACCACTTTGCACCTTGTGAAGTACTCCCTCCTTTTTATTGTTTCCTTCCAGGCGGGGGGAGTGGATGTGAATTCCTCATGGATACCCTACAGTCGGCTGCAAGGTTATGTCATACTTTTACTGACAAAAAGCTTCATCTGATCGCTTAATTAGCACTTTATTCGCGAAATTAGCACTTTAATGTTCAATTTTTTCCTTTTTTTTAATTTTTAATTTTTTTTATAATATATATCTTAATATATATAAATCTCGTGTCACAATGTTTGTCCTCAATGGACTCCTAAACCACTGAACCGATTATAATAAAATTCGCACACCATGTGCAGTTCGATCCAACTTGAGAGATAGGATAGTTTAAATCTCAAATTATAGTCGCAATTTTAATTTATTGCAAATTATTACTTTTGGGCGGTACGAAGTTCGCCGAGTCAGCTAGTATTTATATAGAAATGATAACCGCCGATTTTTATTTTGTTTCTTCCCAGGCGGGGGAGTGGATGTGAAATCCTCATGGATACCCTACAGTCGGCTGCAAGGTTATGTCAGACTCCTACTGACTAAAACACACTCGAAGTTCATGCTTATGGCCGGGAGGGCCTTACAATCTATACCTGTGGCCTTTACGAGTATATAGGACTGAACGTCTAGGGCAGCAAAGAAATATTAACAAATAGCCATGACTTTTGGTCATGTCCAAATCGTCAGTCTTTTGAATAAGAGCTACTGGAGGGTTATTATGTTACTCTGCCGCTCTCGTGTAATTCCTAAAATGCTCCACTCGGTCTCCGCTACTATTGAATAAATAATTGTCTGTAAACATAGCAGTATTGAAATAGCAGCTTTTTCATCTCTGCTCTAAGCGGACAGACGGCCTGTCCGTCTGAATCAATAAAAAAATGGGTGCGTGTACTTATGTAGGCGCGTGAGAAGTTATCCTTCTTTGGCATCGTTCAAAATTAGTTTTTAATTGCATGCAAATAATTAATTACAATAAATTAATAAGAAGTCTGGAAAAGGACACAGTCAATAAAGTTCAGTTTTAATTTGAAAAAATAAATAAATAATCAAAATATTCAATTAAAATCGCTACTGAATATAATTTATTAGAACATATGTGATTTGCACTTGTATGAAACTCAAACACGTATTCCGAATATACAAACTAGAAACATGTGGATAAATATTATAAATATGAATACCTATAACTGTTACTTTATTACAAAAAATAAAGATGTGGTTTTTGGTTCTACTACACCAATGGTCAAGAGATGGCGCTGTAGTCTCCTGAATCGCGCTTTGGTTCCGTTGTTCCAGATTAATAAATACTTTTGATAGGCCTTCACAATGCAGTCGTTAGCACCCACAAAATATAGATTCTATTTCTATTTTGTTGGTAGATTTTCTTAATGTGCGGTAAACACAAAAGTAACAGCATGAAGTTGGTCGCTAAAGCGACCAACTTCATGCTGTTAATCTTTTGTGTTACAGTGATGCGCGCGCATCTTATAATTTCACTCTCATCATTTTTTCATAACGCGCCTAAAGAAGTATAACTTCAAAAACTTCATCTTACTTCCTTTATAGCACTCGTTTAAATGTAATCTGAATGCATTTAAGAAACCCTGCTCCCGTTGGTTGCGGATCGTGTTTGCATTACAGCCAAAGGTTCTCGTAAAATGGACAAAAAATCTGTTCCGTACCTCAACAGGACAAAACGAAACCCTTAGGTTTAGGATCACTTTGTTGTCCCGTTGTTCGTTTGTCTGTCCGTCTGTCGGTCAAGACCCTTTATCTCGGGAACTCGGGTCTACTACGATCCCTTGAAACTAAAAAAATCAAACATCCACTTCCAACTCAACTTCAAAATCCAATAAATTCAATATCGTTTATTCAGTCTAGGCTGTAACAAGCACTGGTGAATGTCGAAAAAAGATACCGCCGTTTCTGTTAGGTACCTTCGTAGAAATTTGTACGAAACCGTCGTTGAGCGAGTCAGACCTACATTTGTCTGGTTATTTGTTTTTTTTTTTAATATTTGTGAAAATTTCATATATCTGCCAATTGTCGTTCAAGAGATATAGTCCTGTGACTGTGCCAGACAGACAGCCTATAGTTTACGAAAAGCAAAAAAAATAATACTTTCTGTAAATGTGATGTGATTAAAACTATTTACAAAAAAAATGGGTGCGTGTACTTATGTAGGCGCGTAAGAAGTTATCCTTCTTTGGCATCGTTTAAAATTAGTTTTTAATTGCATGCAAATAATTAATTACAATAAATTAATAAAAAGTCTGGAAAAGGACACAGTCAATAAAGTTCAGTTTTAATTTGAAAAAATAAATAAATAATCAAAATATTCAATTAAAATCGCTACTGAATATAATTTATTAGAACATATGTGATTTGCACTTGTATGAAACTCAAACACGTATTCCGAATATACAAACTAGAAACATGTGGATAAATATTATAAATATGAATACCTATAACTGTTACTTTATTACAAAAAATAAAGATGTGGTTTTTGGTTCTACTACACCAATGGTCAAGAGATGGCGCTGTAGTCTCCTGAATCGCGCTTTGGTTCCGTTGTTCCAGATTAATAAATACTTTTGATATTATAAATATGAATACCTATAACTGTTACTTTATTACAAAAGACGCATGAAGTTGGTCGCTAAAGCGACCAACTTCATTCTGTTAAAATTTTGTGTTACAGTGATGCGCGCGCATCTTTAAATTTCACTCTCATCATTTTTTCATAACGCGCCTAAAGAAGTATAACTTCAAAAACTAATAAGTCACGAGTATTTCAAGAAAAGTTTTCATTCATTTCAAGACGTCAAACCCGCTATCGAATTGATATCAGCTTCGATATGATATGGGCGCGATTCACTGCGGCAGTTTGCGGCTGAAGAAAGTTATGACACTGAACAGGAGCGGAACACTGGAAGTTTTAAAGTCCAGAGTATCAATGTCTAGCAAGAATAAATCCTGTTATTAAACTTGTGACATACCCATTAGGCGTCTGTTATACTCGACGGGAATGCGATTAAGTTATCTTGCTGTAATGTTGGTATGGTAACAGTGCGCTTTTCTGAGTTCCGTTCAACGGAACACTATTAATAAGTATACCATGTTGTATGGCTGTCTGTCAAATGATTCTATTATCTGAACGGAAATAGGAACTTTTACACATCCGGTATTTCGGCATTAACATCAGCCTATTAATGTCCTTCCCTGAATAGGGAGATTAGGCCATAACCCATCACACCCACCAACGGCTTAACGTGCCTTCCGAAGCACGGAGGAGCTCGAGACAATAAATTTTCGGTCACCCATCCAATGACCGACCACTGCGAAAGATGTTTAACTTCAACTATCGCAGCCGAACGCGCTAGCCACTTGGGCCATCGAGACTAATTTTAAATATATTATTATAGTACGGAATTCTTCGTTTGCGAGTTCTTGGTCTTGCATTTGGCCGGTTTATATGGATTTACGCGCCTCCCCAGTGGGGTTTACTTACCAGGTCATTTTTGGGTTCCGTACCTCAATCTACAAAAGCGGAACCCTTTTAAGATCCCTCGGTTGTCTGTCTGTCTGTTACAGTCGATTTGCTCGGAATCTACTGCACCGATCGAGTTTAAAGTTTATACATACACTAGCAGCCCGCCCTCGCTTCGCTTCGGTGTAGAGCTGAAGTGTAGGCTACAGTTTTTGTTCTCAGGCTTGTATTATACACAATGACATTCATCTATGATTCTTCTTATACCTGCATGCAAAGTTTCAGCCCGATCGGTTTAAAATTGACTAAGTTTCATACAAACTTTCATTCTCTATTTTATCCCCTTGGGAGTAGAATTGATCAAAATCCTTTATTAGCGGATGCCTACGTCATAACATCTACTTGCATTCCAAATTTCAGGCCGATCCGTCCAGTGGTTTGGGCTGTGCGTTGATAGATCACTATGTCAGTCAGTCACCTTTGAGTTTCATATATATAGATGTGTGCCTGTGACCCAAACATGGATGAATAAATAAAACAAGTTTCAACGGATTAGATTCACTGATTTTATCAATTTATTGACGTTTCGCATTCTTTGCAGGAATGCGTCGTCAGAATAATGTTTTTTTTTATTACCACCGGTAGTTTACGTAAGTAAACACAAAATTTAAAAAAAGTACTTTATTAAATAAATTAGCTATTAATTTCAAGCTTAGACAATAAAGTTTTAGAAATTGGAATTAAATATCCGAACGTTCAATAAAAGTCTTTCGAAGTTAGCTCAGAACAAAAGTTAACAGTTACTCCGTGATCATGGCGCTTGCAACAGTGCCGAAATATCGGAAACTCGCTAAAAACAAACATGGTAACAATCCCGTAAATAATTTATATTATAATATAATTTATTTGCCAAAATACAGTTCATAGGTTGGTACATTTTATAGAAGTAAGTAGATGATTTCTACCTGCAGGCAGGTGTGGAAATATTGAAGTCATTTATTTTTATATGTTCCTTAATACTATAATAACATTTTTTTTTGTAACCATTTTGTCAAGTTACTTTTAAACATAGTTCCAGTTTCTAATTTTATAATGTCGGGTAATTTATTATATTAAATTTACATATTAACATGTTGTAGGCATTAACTTTATAAATATAAAGTGGCAAGGAGGCTGATATAATAAGTTTCTATATCTCGTATGTCTATTGCTCATTTCTACGCGCTTCTCGAAATACTTGATGTGATCCCTGACAAAGAAACATGCTTCCTTTATGTACATGCACATAATAATACATGTACATGTATAATCATGAAAAATTGTTTCCTAGATTCGAAATTATATATAAATTACTGTAGAAGACACCCCTGAGAACTTCTATAAACCATATACACTGAACATATTAAAATAATAAAAAACAAATAATTTAAATAGTAAACAAGGGAAATCAAGCCAAGTACCGAAATTATGGATTAGATTCAGGTATATAGAGCATGTAGATTAACAGATAGTTGCCTGTTTTTAAAGTTAATGCATAAGAGTAACTTTTAAAATCAGGTGTCATTTCCGGTTAGATATGTAAGATACTCTGTGACAGAAACTGTGTGATGATTGTGAATGAGTCATAGATTAGAGAGAATTTTTAAACTCTCGTTAACCAAAGAAAGCTAAGAGATTTAGGTTCTACAGCCATATATTCAGTAGCTTCATTATTTTTGTTATGTTTTTAAGATAACCATATTTTAGATTTTTAGTGTATCACTCCTTATAATTTTATTTATTTATTTATTAATTTATAGTCAGGGAACGTAGGCCCATAGATAGATACCTTAAAGTCTAACATATTTACAGATTAAAATGTGTTTATGGAGGTGTTTGGCAAAAAATGTATGGCAATAGACTTTATGATGTCGCCTACCATCTATATTAATTGTCTGAGCACATTTGCATCTAGTGAAAATGATAATATAGTTGTGGATATTAATACCACAGTGTAATAAAATAAAAAAAATTATCGATCTTTACAAAATAGATTTGTTTTTATGTTATATAAACAACTTCGATCAATCTTTGGCTGAATGTTACTACACCCATAGCCATTAAAAATGATTCGTATGTTTTCCAAACCGGTAAAATTAAAAGTCCCTTTTAAAGTAAATATATTATACAAAAGTGTCCGTTGAAATCTAATGACTGTAAATTAAATTATAAATTACGCCAAGAATTACCGTGTATATGAATATTTTTTGTGCATTTGGGCCAATTTGAGCAATCTCCTTTATCCTACAGGCTAAATTTTTTTAAGGTTTTATGTACGAGATTTAAACGAGAGTTTTATGTATACGCTAAACCTTTATGTATACGAGACCTACGTTTTTCACTGTGGCTTTCCAGAGGGCACCCTTATACAGTTAAAAGGCGATATAGTTTCAATTACCTGTAGTCCTACTATAGTGTGGTGGGTCTACGGGGAAAGAAAATTACCTGCGGTCCCACCAGTGGGGAATAGCAGTGGGACCACGGGTAATAGGTGGTACAAACGCAGAGAGAGGTTTCTATGTTCTGTGAGTACGCGATGAAAACCCGTAGCAAGGGCCCTGAAGGCCGTCAGCAGAGTCACAAAGTATAGATAATACAGAAGGTAATCTCAGGTATGTACTTCACTTTTTATACTAACGCGTGCTTGCGCTCTGCGGTTGCGCTAGGATTGTCAAGTTTGACTTAGACACAACTAGATGTGCCCCGCAGTATTAGGGATATTTTCCCGCAGTAAAACTTAGCCTATGTGTTAATCCAGGGTATCAGCTAACTTCATACCAAATTTTATTAAAATCGCTCCAGCCGTTTAGACTTGAAGTAGTAACAAACATACACACTCACAAACTTTCGCCTTTATAATATTAGTATGATAAACTATAGTAGTGTCACTCGTATCGTGTTGTTTGATTTATTGGTTAGAATGCAACAGGTAGAAAGGAAATATTATAAACCAATTATAATTGTAGGTATTCAATATTGTGAAGTGCACACCATACAAGTAGATTTTATGGTAGGGAATCGAATCCGTTATTTACTATTTTTATTTAACAAACTACGTGCATAAGTTTAATTAAAAGAACGAGACAAAATTTTAATAGACTAATAAATATTTCCAACACCCACATCAATTTAGCCCAAAGTAAGCACTGTAAGGCTTGTGTTATGGGGTACTAGGGTAATGGAGGCCATGCACGTTAGGTTTTGCATGATGGTTTTAACCGTGCATTCATAACCGACATGCATAACCGAGTTACATGCACCGAAAACTGTACAGTTTTATCATATACACCTTACAGTTCTTACTTGTTCGGCTAAAACCATCATGAAAACCTAATGTGTATGGCCTCCATAACAGATAGAATACAAATGCAGTACATAAGTATATATATATATATGTATATTTTTATAGCATTATATGTTAAACATCCATGGCTGGAGTAAAAATGAAAAAAACGTCACACAAACATTTGCCCCCACTGGGATTCGAACCCGGAACCTCTCCAGTCGGTCACACCATGAAACCCGGCGTACAAACCACTCGGCCTCGGAGGTCGTCTCTGTATGTAGACTACTAGTCTGGTTCACAAGTGCCTTTTCTTCGAAACCTGTTCGCCAGCACCGATCCACCACCGCCACAAACGTCTGCATATTTTATATTGTTCAAGCAAACTCTAATAATATATCAACCTGTATGAGTACTGCTGAGCTCACCGATTAGGCGATTCATGTATAGGTAAATAAAGGATCAGGATTTTTTTTCCAATTATATTTCGATTATTTAAGTTATACTTCTTTAGGCGCGTTATGAAAAAAATGATGAGAGTGAAATTTTAAGATGCGCGCGCATCACTGTAACACAAAAATTAACAGCATGCTGTTACTTTTGTGTTTACCGCACATTAAGAAAATCTACCAACAAAATACATAGAAATAGAATCTCTATTTTGTGGGTGCTAACGACTGCATTGTGAATGCCTATCAAAAGTATTTATTAATCTGGAACAACGGAACCAAAGCGCGATTCAGGAGACTACAGCGCCATCTCTTGACCATTGGTGTAGTAGAACCAAAAACCACATCTTTATTTTTTGTAATAAAGTAACAAAAAGTATTTATTAATCTGGAACAACGGAACCAAAGCGCGATTCAGGAGACTACAGCGCCATCTCTTGACCATTGGTGTAGTAGACCCAAAAACCACATCTTTATTTTTTGTAATAAAGTAACAGTTATAGGTATTCATATTTATAATATTTATCCACATGTTTAAAGTTTGTATATTCGGAATACGTGTTTGAGTTTCATACAAGTGCAAATCACATATGTTCTAATAAATTATATTCAGTAGCGATTTTAATTGAATATTTTGATTATTTATTTATTTTTTCAAATTAAAACTGAACTTTATTGACTGTGTCCTTTTCCAGACTTTTTATTAATTTATTGTAATTAATTATTTGCATGCAATTAAAAACTAATTTTGAACGATGCCAAAGAAGGATAACTTCTCACGCGCCTACATAAGTACACGCACCCATTTTTCTCAAATTGATTTGAAATATTTCAAAAAAACCAAACCCTTATTTTTTATTTTATTTTATATTTTATAACTTTTACATTATTTTTCAGCCCCTCTTGGAATTTTGATAGAACGTTCTAGATGCCATTCCGAATCGAATGAGCCCAAAATCATAATTATTCGTGCTGGCGTGTTCGCCAGCTCGCCACTCGAGAGGTTCCGGGTTCGAATCCCAGTGGGGGCAAATGTTTGTGTGATGTTTTTTTTCATTTGTACTGCAGCCACGGATGTTTAATGTATATTGCTATAAAAATAAACATTTATATATGTACTGCTTATGTATTCTATCCGTTACCCTAGTATCCCATAACACAAGCCTTACAGTGCTTACTTTGGGCTAAATTGATGAGGATGTTGAAAATATTTGTTAGCCTGTTAAAATTTTGTCTCTTTCTTTTTATTAAACTTATGCACGTAGTTTGTTAAATAAAAATAGTAAATAACGGGTTCGATTCCCTACCATAATATCTACTTGTATGGTGTGCACTTCACAATATTGAATACCTAAAATTATTATTGGTTTATAATATTTCCTTTCTACCTGTTGCATTCTAAGCAATAAATCAAACAACACGATACGAGTGCCATTACTATAGTTTATCATACTAATATTATAAAGGCGAAAGTTTGTGAGTGTGTACGTTTGTTACTACTTCAAGTCTAAATGGCTGGAGCGATTTTAATAAAAATTGGAACGGAGTTAGCTGATACCCTGGATTAACACATAGTCTACGTTTTAATGCGGAAAATATCCATAACACCGCGGGGCACAGCTAGTTGTATCTAAGTCAAACTTGACAATCTTAGCGCAACCGCAGAGCGCAAGCACGCGTTAGTATGAAAAGTGAAGTACAACATACCTGAGGTTAGTTTACTAGAAAAAATTCCTATTGCTATTTCTTCTTTCAAATGTTTAATACTAATTGTGGGTTACCTACAATGCGAAGAGATGGCGCTGCCTTGCAGCTTAAAGCTAGGAAAATTTCGATGCGGCTAATAGGGCCGTGGTAGCATAATGGTCAGTGCATTCGCCCGGATTGCGAAGGGTGCGGGTTCGAGTCCCGTCCGCTGCCTGGTCCGCGTGGATTTTTTTCTAGTAAACTTTTCTTTAGATTTAAACATCTAGCAGTTAAATGCTTAAAAAATAAATATAATCATACCTGAGGTTCTGAAGGAAATGGCACTTGTGAACCAGACTATACCTTCTGCACTATCTATTTTGTGCCAGAGTTGTTCTTGCATTGTATATTCACAACGCGGCATCACGGCACGGCCTCGATACGATTGTTATGCATTCTGCGCCGGCGGAATCAAATTTTGATCTGGTCCTCTTTGCTTCAGCATACTTTATTACTTTGTTATTCTGTTATGCGACGCGCAGCGGGATCGGATAACGATGCGACCATGTGGACGATAACGGGAAGATTTTTTTTTATTTTTCAATAAATCGAACGTGGCCAATCAGGGTTCGTTATACAGGGTGTAAAAATAACCTATGACAAAGACTGAAAGTACGCATTCTGTACACCCAAACAATTAATGTTACAAAATATTATACGTGGGAATCATTTGTATTTTTTGGAGTTTACTCCTTAAGAATCGATTTGCATATATAAGGGGCCCGGTATGAGAAAAATATGAGGAGTGAAATCTATCGATGAATGACCTCGTTACGTTTTTACTGTCTACGCTGTAGCAGCCGTAGTGCTACACCGTAGCACAGTATCGTAGCGTACCTTTATTTATGAACATCTGAAATTGACTATTGTAAAAAGTTTAATGTAAAATATTTCGTCGATTAGTTATAATAAATGTATATGAAATGAATAAATATATATTTATATATGTATATTATTTTCATTAATTTGTTAATTTACACTTTCATACAGTATCAATCTTTTTTAAGTTAAACTCTTTTTGCGTCTGGTTAGACTATCGAACTTAAGAAGTAAACTCCAGTCGTGCGTCGGAGCTGACACACACAATTTTTTTCCAGTACGCAATATATAGCTCAATACTCTGGCGTCCTCAAACTAAAATTCGGCTAAGTGACATGAGGTCAATATTTCAGTCTTAAAATGCATCTTATACAGTTTTTAATTCTCTATCGATCTGTCTATAACAAGTGTTTTTTATCTTTTATAGTTTAAGTCTAAAAATCCGTCATGTGATGAATGGTTACAAAATAGGAATAATTTAAAGTTTACGTGCAGTTTTTTGGTCATATTTCACAAGTTGTTTTTGTCATTTAGCCGCGTTTTAGTTTGAAGACGGCAGTACTGCGGCGCTACGAAAAGAATGTACCTATGTGCATGTGTGTGCGTGTGTGTAAGTGCTTTGATAAAAAAGTTTCGAAATAATGTTTTGAAAAACAAATTGTGACCTTCAGTATCTCCCTAATCATAAATTTCCCAGGTATGGTCCAGAAGAAAAAAATATCGTCATGATGTGGAAAATACGTGGTCTTCGACTTCGTTATTGGATTTTTCACAGCCTGTATATGAAATTGCTATTTTTGTTAGAGCAAATTTACACTTATATGTTTCTTTTAAAAGTAGAAGATTTGAAGCCAGACTTTGTTTACCATCTAACAAGACATGGCTTATGAATAATAGTGTACTTTGTATGGCACCTCAAGTTTATAATAAAATACCACATGAAATTAGAAAAGCTGAAAGCCTGAATATATTTTGATCAAAATTAAAGAATATATTAGGAAGGATTTTTTAGAGGACAAATCTTTGTAAATGTATGTACCAATTTGTTTATTTGGATGATGGGCAAATTGTATGGAACTTGGTATCCGTTCCAATAGAGATGTGTTGCATATCATTTGAAAGGTCTACTTGAATACAATAATGTCTACTATGGCGCTTGCCCTGATACGTTGTCGAAACAGAGCTATATGCTAAATAATAAAAATAAGATTTTTCTTTTTAAATTGTTATACATTTTAGTATTTACATTATTTTAGCAGTGTTGTAAGTATTAACAATAGGCATTAGGTTAGACCGTTGATATCTATATCATTATACTATACCAGTGCCTTCCGACTTAGTAACAATACAACCTCGTGTGAAATATTTAATGTTTATCTTTAACGTGGTAAAAAACATAATAAAAAAAAAACAATAACTAGCTTGTTATCTTGAACGGAGCTATATAGGCGTATATAGAGGGGGGGCCGAGTGGGCCATGCCCACCCCAGGACGGTCTTGTGCCCACCCCAGGATGTTGGACTACCAATTCGAAATTCTATAATACTAATCACCAACTTCAGACGACTCTTCAATGTCAGGGCCCAGCTCCCCCCTGAAAAATAACCCTAGACACGCCAATGACGGTAACACTTAATAAAAACTTTTTTAACAAAAATATAAATAACAAAATAGAAAAGTTTTTTTTTGTTTTTATTCATTTAATTTTTTATGTATGCAGTTATCCAGAGGCAGAGTGAAAGAAACACATTTTTGAGTAATTACTTTATTCATTATCTATAAGGATGTCATTTAGGAACAGTGCAGGAGCGACGAATCCGGCGTGCCTGGCAAAGCTTCGGTACCATATAATTGATAATATGTAAGCACAAGTTCCTATGGTATGTCTACCAATTAGACATGTACAATAATGTTGAATTATATTATTATAATTCATTATATAATTAATTATTCAATTATATTAGTCAATTATATTGACGACCTCCTTGGCCGAGTGGTTTGTACGCCGGGTTTCATGGTGTCGCCGACTCGAGAGGTCCCGGGTTCGAATCCCGGTGGGGGCAGATGTTTGTGAGATGAATACAAGCATTTATACTCCAGTCACGGATGTTTAATATGTATTTCTATATAAATATATTTATATATGTACAGTATATGTATTCTATCCGTTACCCTAGCATCCCATAACACAAGCCTTACAGTGCTTACTTTGGGGCTAGGCTAATTGGTGTGAGTGTCGGAAATATTATTATTATAATTATTATTCTAAGCCAAGTCGTTACTACTGAATAATACGTAGCAGTAATAGGTCCTTGCTCGAACATGGCGAGACCGGATTCGTCCTCGTAACAAACAAACATTTTGATCTATGCCGTATTCAGGCAAGTCTTCCAATGCATATGTTTCTATCGTATATAGGCCATTATTTAAATGCTCGCTACAGTAAGATCTTGCTAGTTTGAGTTGATATGTGCCCAAAGCAAGCACAATGAGTTCTTCTTTAGTCAGTTGGGGGAAGTTTTTCACTTGCATTGCTTTAAGTCGATGAAGTCTGCCCTTCGATGGTTCATCCGCTTTCTTTCTAGCCGCGGGACAACGATAAAAACAGGTTAAAATAACGATAAAAGATATAAGAAGGAACGAACGTAGTCTCACGCGCAGTACTAACGATCGACTAATGCGCCCGCGCGCTCGCGCCTTCTATCTACCTGCTTAAATACGGGCGGGAGAGGGGATGGCATGCCGCATTCAACTCTGTACTTGATTCAGTGACTTGATTTCCCTTTTTGGTTATGTAATAATAAATAATGGCAATAACGGTTCCTGCAAAAATGGTTCTGGTATTTTCTGGAAAAACTAAAAACGGACAACAAATATCAGAATGCCGCCATAGTAACTAATATTCTACATGAAAAGAGGTATCCAATGATATATCACTCATCGCTATTGATACCAAACACCAATTGGATACCAAAATGCCCGTCCTCCTTTGCGTAACTTGTGGTGAAATATGGAATATTATAATTTAACAGCTTTGTATCACCTGTATTTGCAAATAAATGATTGATTGATTATTTTTGTGTTACTTTGTGACGGTAACTACCATTGGTTTCAGATAGTAAAAAATCTAATATAAAGTGGGCATATAAAACCAAATTAATTTATATTTATAGGTATGAATTACTATCATTTAATGGAATTCCATTCGCTGTATTAGTGCAGTCATTGAAGCATTATTGCTCCGAATTTTTTTACTGTGAACCAAATTGCATACAATTTTGGAATTAGGTTCATCTTACCCTTAACTTCAAAAGTGAAAATGATTTGAACTCCGCAACCACCCTGGGGGTGGTTGCCACCCCTTCTTGGTGGTGAATTTTTTTTTTCAAAATAACCTCGGATATCGATAGAAAGCCTAATTTTAAGCAAAAAATCGTCTATACAGTTTTTCAAAAAATCCAATCCTTTTCAAGATATTGGCAATTGAAAATTCGAAAGTTTTTCCCGTTTTTCATCGGTTTTTTGCAAATATCTCCAAAAATATAAGTTTTATCGAAAATTTTATAATGAACAAAATTGTAGCAGGTAAAACAATGAACAATTTGGTTTTTATAAAGTATTCTAAGTGCAATATGAAGCTAGATATTAAAGATCAAAGCCGTTTTTATTTTGTCTGAAATTTAATCGATGTGGTCAATGCCATCTAGCGGCGAGCAGATGCATTTTATGCATTGTAATACAAAAGGGTTTTGTAGTGCTTGAAATAAGCTTTAAAATGAGCACTATTAAAAGTCTTTTGCACATAAAATAAGTGAGCTGTATTGCAAATAAGGGGAGCATCTAATGTTTTTTCTTTTAAATCAATGGGTTTCATAAGTGCCATTTCCACCAAAATTAAAATTAATCGTATTCCGCCTAGATTTAACTTTATTATGAAGAGTTTGATAGATAGTATCAGTTTGGCTGCTTCAGGACACATATTTTTCAAAAAAGTCACGATTAAAAGAAAAACCAAAATTTCAATTTTTTAAAAAACCCACTTGTTTTCATAATATCTCAAAAATGACGACAGATAGGTATAGAAGTGTACGATTTAAAAATTTAGGCATTTTTCTGACAAACAATTTGGTTTTTTTGTTTTTTCTGTCAAAATAAAATTGACGGAGATATGATTGTTTAAAGAGCGCGTGGCAGCGCAATCACAGCCTCTCTTAAGTATTCCCTTTAACCCTTCACCGTTT
Source organism: Chilo suppressalis (assembly GCA_902850365.2). Classification (NCBI taxonomy): domain Eukaryota; kingdom Metazoa; phylum Arthropoda; class Insecta; order Lepidoptera; family Crambidae; genus Chilo; species Chilo suppressalis. The sequence continues at coordinate 28,938,989 of OU963901.1, read as the reverse complement.
TAGAAAAAGGTTTTTTAATATATATTGCAATGAAAGATGTTGTAGCTCTTTTAATTACCTTTACAATAGTTTTACATAAATTGTGATAGCATGAAAATTTAAGGAGTTATGGTCCAAAAACTTATCATATTTTTTTCTACTTAGTAACTGAAAATTTCGGAGTGTGAATATTTGGAGCAATGTGAAAGTACGCAGTATAATAGAGACCCACAACTATTGTAATGTGTATATATATACATAATATGGCTCATATATTTTGGAAACATAGGCATGAATACATACCAACGTTCTTATATGTATATATAACACATTTCATCATTTCATCATCATCAACATTCATCCAACGGATTGGGGGTGGGTCATGAATGACGGTTTATTAAATCCACTTAAGTCTGTAGATCCACCCGCACCACAAGAACTGCTGAAAATGATTTTTTGCAACTGCAAAAAAGGATGTGGAGCGTCTTGCAGATGCAGAAAAGTTGGTCTGTTTTGTAATAGTACCTGTGGAACGTGCAGTGGAGATAACTGCCAAAATAGCCCTCCAATTCAGCCAGATGTTGAATGTGACAGCGACTCCGACATTGAGTCATGAATAATTATATTATATTTTAATAATAATAGTACAATTTTATATAATTAGTAAATATTTTATTCAATAAATGGCAATTTTTTACTCTATATAAAATTATTTTTAAATATGTAATATATATAGGTATATAGGTTAAAAATGATTTTAATATGAGGTAAATTATGTTAGAAAATACTTTACAATTTCATCACTTACATGTTTTCTAGCGATAAAATGGCTCAATGTCAATTTTTCCATTAAGGGGTTGTTTACACCCCTTAAAAATAATAGGCGGAGTTCAGATCATTTTCACTTTTGAAGTTAAGGGTAAGATGAGCTTAATTCCAAAATTTCATGCAAATCGGTTCACAGTAAAAAAGTTCGGAGGTAAGGCTATATTTTTTGCTTCAATGACTGCACTATATGCCAAGCTGGGCGACAGATAAAAATGTTATTGGAAAAAAAAACTTCTATTTTGGTTTAATCCTAACTCCATTTCATTGTGGATATGATCTTAGGGATCATCGTAGCGAAACTTAAATTGGTATAAAATTCTCCTGCCTGCTAACAAAAACATAGGTGATATTTTAGGGACGTCAATAATTCGTTTGTTTGTTAAAAATGATTATGTCTGTTACTTTCTAAAAGTAATAGAATAAGAGAACACGTCACTTTGACGCGCATTAAAACGATCCTGAGTGCAGACATAAATTGCTGCAGTAAGGATCGGCTATAACATTTTCAATCTAAAGTCTAGGGTCATAATAGATTTAATAGCTCTCCGAAATTGCTATCGGTCGATTGGTCCAAACGTTTATATAAACCAGGTACCTATCTCGGAACACATAAACAATGATATCCAATTTCCTAGAACGACAAAAGCCGAGTGTAGAACCTTGGTCGAAACCGAACTGGCGACAAAGGCACTCGGTCTTACTATGAGCATAAATCGTCTGCCTGCCAATAGTTCGCAACTAAATGAACGAAATAATGTGCTCTTAGTAGGTTTAACTAAAGTTAATTTCACAGCCATATGTGTTACTTAAGTTATAGGTAAGGCCAAAGCTTAGTGATATAGGATCAACAATATTAAATACCCTAGTAATACAACAACATGAATAAAATCGTTTCCAAAACCTGTCCAAAAGGTAGTACATTGGACGATCCACCGAGCTCCGTAAGATGATCACGTAGTCAAAATATATGATATATTTAAATTTTTAAATAATGCCTTATAAGGCACTTTTCATCATCATCATCATCAGCCTACTAATGTCCCCACTGCTGGGGCACAGGCCTTCCCAATGGATGGCATTGGAAGATTGGGCCATGACCCACCAGGCGAGCCCAGTGCGGATTGGCGGGTACTAACGACTACAGATGCAGCCGGGACCTACGGCTTAACGTGCCTTCCGAAGCACGGAGGAGCTCCAGATAGATGTTTTTGGTCACCTATCCAATGACCGACCACTGCGAACGTTGCTTAACTTCAATCATCGCAGCCGAACGCGCTAACCACCTGCGCCATTGAGCCGTCCAAAAGGTACATTGGAAGATCCACCGAGCTCCTTATGATGATCACGTAGTCAAAAGCAAAATTTTGTTTTTGATATATTAAAATTTTTAAATAATGCCTTATAAGGCACGTTTGGATGCATACTCTATAAGTTCTTCATTAAAACGCATGCGTAAAAGAGTTATGACAGTTCGAAATGCAAGCTCGTAAAATTTAACGGCTTATTGCTATATGCGGAAGACATAGACCTTATTTTTTTGATTCTACGTGCAATTCTGAATGCGCTGTTAGCAATATAGAGTAGCAGGTACGGAAAGCGAAGCAAAAAGAGACGGCTATATACCGACCATGTATTTGAATATCACAAATATTTTTTATTAAATCAGTTTTTAGTAAGTATTATAACAAAATTTGCTTTAAAAGCGATAACACTTTGATTAGATACCTGTGGGAAAAACGATAGTTTTTTTTTCACGGAGCTCTGCGGAATCTGAGTTTTAAACGGTGCGCGCGTGACTGTGAACCAAGAAGTGCTTGGCTGGAGTTCAAGCACTTCTTGATTGGGACATATTTTGAGCGCTCGTGGTGTATCTAGGGTATTTAATATCGTTGTATAGGATACCTCAGAAATGAAACAGCGCGGCGTGGGTCTTGCCAAACTTATTTTTATTCTTGAAATGAAATGAAAACTTTTTACTGAATGAATGAAATGAAAAATGTTTACTGTTCTTCACTCAAAACGTATAATCACTTGGAATCGAAACTAATAATTATTGCGAAACAAAACTTATTATCAATTGTTCAAAACTTATTCACGTTGATTTATTGTAGATAAATCTCGGCCTCCCTCTTTAGCTGTCTGTAAAATAATGCCCGTTTGCCGCGTTTCATCGACCAATACAACCAGATAGCTACCAGCAGTGTGGCCAGCTATATTAAAATGTTGCAAGGAAACTTTTTAATTGATATTTTTATTTCGATACGATGAAACTTTACAGTATGTAATACCTCATACAATAAAATACAGATTAGTGTATTGATGTTTAAATCTAAAGAAAATTTTAACAGACAAAAATCCACGCGGTCCTGGTTTGAAATTTGATTTGAACCAGTATCTTCCTCTATTCAGGCGGGCCTAGAGAAATTGGAGGAAATCCGACACGCTCATTAAGGTCACGATCACAAAGTTGGTTAATGCGTCCATCTGGTAAGCGCAAGGTGTTGAAAACATTTATGTATATGTTATGTATGCGTACCGAGATGCAATGCCAATAAGTCAGTGTGCTATCAGCCGTCTTGCGTTTTACTCGTCCCCTGCTCACCGACTTATCATTGGCGACGAATTACCCACAATCTAAAAAAAAAAAATGTCGTGCATCAGTTTCGGTGTTTTAAATAATTTTGACCATGGTCTTCAGACGTAGAAAACATGGAGAAGTAAATTCACACAATGGCTAATTGCGAATGACGTCGACGCAGAAACGGACAAAGCGGGAGTAAAGAGACGAGCGATTTTATTAAATGCACTCAGCGAGACCACGTACAAGCTCGCATCAGATCTTGTACTACCTAAGGAGATCCAAAATGTGCCATTTGAGGAGATACTGGAGGTGCTAGATAATCATTTCACCCCTAAGTCAGCGGGATTTAGCGAGCGTCACAAATTTTATGCCGCTACCCAGCACCCATCGGAGACTACGTCACAATGGGCAGCGAGGTTGAGGGGGCTTACTTCGCAATGCAAATTCAGCAACATAGAAGAGGCTTTGCGAGACCGCTTCATCATGGGGATGCTGTCTGGTGTAGAAAAAGAGAAGTTGTATATGCAGGAACTGGTCAGAGCTCCACAGAGCAGGATTGGACTCACCGACAAAGATGATCATAGTATATTGTTTTTAAACTTTCATGGTCATTAACATTATAATAATACAAGATATTTAAGGGATAGTTACCATGTACCATATGTGTAAAAACCGAAATAATCAAAAAAGTGTCGTGTCGTGATCCGATACTGTAATATAAGTGTTGTGTGTCGAGAATAGTTTCGAGTGAATAGTGTGAATGTGAACAGTGGTACGGGTATCAAACGCAAAAAAAGACTTCGTCGGAGGGTAGACCAATATGTCTGCTAATAACAGCTTACCCGCAATCACTTCTGTTACTCCGTGATCATGATACTTGCAACAGTGCCTAAATATCGGAAACTTACTAAAACAAAGTACATGGTAACAATCCCGTAAATAACTTATATTGCATCATAGTATAATTGCGTCGCTGCGGTCTTTTGTGATGCGTTTCAGCTAAAGCTTCGAACAGTTCTGAACGAAAAGAAACGTTTGCTCCCGCGGTAAATAAAAGCATCAGAGCGAGTGAACGAGTTAGTACAACGATGATTGTTTACCAGACTCAGGGCATGAATGCTCTCTTAGTGTCGCCGCATATGGGCCACACGATACAGCCACAAACGCCGCCACGAGAAGCTAGAAGCGGCTGCTAACGTGGCTGAAGCGCGCGACAGCGGCCGACTACGATAAGGGAGAGAGGGGTGGGGAATCGCGCGAGTGACGTGTGGCGGCGTTTTGTATCGGCGCATTAAGTGGTCGGTGCGGGCCATAAGAAGCGAGCAACGACGATTTGTGGCGTGTGGCAGCCACCGGCGTACCGTGTGTGGCGAGTCCATATAAAATGTATGAAAACTACAAGAAATATGCCGGTGGCGGCGTTTTGTGGTTGTGGTTGGTGGCCCGTGTACCCGACACTTACTCAGTCAGTGATGAAAACAATGGAACATCGTTTTGATCATTTCATTTATAGAGCGAACAAATGCTTGCTCGGAACTGTTTCGAGCGCCTGGTGGAAACGCGGCATAGGGTGGAGGTTGCTTTCCAATAGGGACCGCTTCAACTTGAATGGGAATTCCCATATTGGATATAAAATTTTCAACTATATTTCTCTTATGTATAATGCTATTCAAATAAGATTAGGAAAGCCAATGACCTCCATCTGTCAAATGTTGCTTGAAAAGTACGGTTTGCAAAAAATGTCGGAATACTTTTTTAGCACTCAGCTGATTCTAGAATAAAAACCAAGCATTTTTAAACAAACAATAACAAATGTTGATAATTAATATTAGTTTTTTTTTTTCCATTTATTGAGCTTTGGCTATGAATGGTTGATAACCTAAATCGTTAACCAAATGTCACTTTATGTAGCGTTCAAAAACTCGATTTAAAACTTTCGTTTACATGTAGGATGCATGTTCATATGTAACCTGCATGATTATTTATAACTTCTCCGGCGGTAATGCAGAGATGAGCGAAATTGAAGAGCTAGATTGCGATTAATGTTTTCTTTTTCACACAGTCTTAATACAAAAATACTATTAAAAATCGGTTGTGTTCTTTCTCAACCTTAGTAAATTTATTTTTATTAAAAAATCTCATGTTTTGTCTCACTTAATCTTAGTAAATAAGTTTTGTTAAATAGCAAAATTTTTTTGCTCACTCTACCTATTTGGTTTGGATAGACAGCTATGACGTCAAAATATGGCGCCCAGTCGGTCCTATTCTCAGTTGAATCGCATTATCTAAAGCGTTCCAATATAAGCGTTCAATCCGCTGTGTCCTAACCTCTCTTGTAGCTACAGATACAAAGGCCCTGTACAACCGGACTATTGGATCGTGAAAGTCTCATTAGTTCGGTCAAACGGGCTAATGACCAAATTACTGGTACTGTGGCCAGCGAAATTGTGTTCAATCGTGAGTAATAGGAGTGAGTTGCTAAGCTTGCCATTCTGTTGTATCTACCTATTTGGTGATCAACCTTTATGTCGGCACTAGGACAAATATTTTACCTTCTTTATGTTAAAAGGCAAAAAAACATAGCGACCGACATAACCTATTGACGCTGGCGATACAAATATATAACTCGAACTGTTGCCTCATCATCATCATCATCAGCCTATTAATGTCCCCACTGCTGGGGCACAGGCCTTCCCTATGGATGGAATAGGGAGATTGGGTCATGACCCACCACGCGGGCAGTCCATCTAGCATCTTCTAAGCAGGCGTGTACCATCTCATGCCTCATCATCGCTTTCCATCGAGCGAGAAGGTGGTCAACGCCTTGTCTCATCATCATGAGCCTATCAATGTCCCCACTGCTGGGGCACAGGCCTTCCCTATGGATGGATTAAGGAGATTGGGCCATGACCCACCACGCGGGCTCAGTGCGGATTGCTGGGTGCTTACGACTGCAGATGCAGCCGGGACCAACGGCTTAACGCGCCTTCCGAAGCACGGAGCTTCGAGATAGTAAATTTTTTGTCACCCATCCAATGACCGACCACTGCGAAAGTTGCTTAACTTCAACGATCGCAGCGGAACGCGCTAACCACTTGCGCCATCGAGCTCCTCACAAAAGGTAGTGTTATTTTTCTATGACCACAATCACCTATGCTCTGCCTCTCGTGAATGGTAAGCGTCCACAATGCGGTTTCATTGTGAATACGCGGATGCTAAGGGCTAAGAATGCTTTTGAAAGGCGACATTTTTAGGTAAAAACGTGACAAAGAAGAAGAAATTATTTACTTTAACAAATTGCACTCAGTCCATCTAGCATCTTCTAGGTAGGCGTGTACCATCTTAGGCTTCATCAACGTTTTCCATCAGGCGAGATTGTGGTCAAACGCCTTGTCTCATCATCATCAGCCTATTAATGGGCACAGGCCTTCCCTATGGATGGATTAGGGAGATTGGGCCATGACCCACTACGCGGGTCCAGTGCGGATTGGTGGGTGCTAACGACTGCAAATGCAGCCGGGACCAACGGCTTAACGCGCCTTCCGAAGCACGGAGGAGCTCGAGATAGTAAAATTTTGGACACCCATCCAATGACCGACCACTGCGAAAGTTGCTTAACTTCAACGATCGTAGTCAAACGCGCTAACCACTGGCGCCATCGAGCTCCTCCGCCATCGACGCCTTGTCTATTAACCATTAAAAAAAAGTCCAGGTTTTAGACAAGTTTCGAACCCAAGTGGATTTTTTTCCAGTAAAGATTTTCTTTAGATTTGTTAATAACCTTTTATATAAATAACCAGGCCAGATACGATCCTTTTCTGCAGGTCACATTTTCCTCAATTTATAAATCTAGCAGTTAAATAAATAAAAATACACCGTGAATATTGAGTTACCTGACAAACTTTACTAGCTAATTCAGACAGCGTTTTTTTTTCACCATTTTCATTCACCCACAAGTGACAAACAAGTTTAATAACCCGAAAATAGGGGTGATGACGGGGTACAGTAAACAAAATTCTATTTAGTCCGTCAATTAGATGATCAAAAAATAATGGACACGTATTTTTTCTTTGGGCAATCAACCAAAAAATGACAAAGTTATAGCGCGTCAAAGTTTGGGAGTAGGGGCTCGTGACGTCACTTTTGAGTGATTTTTCACTTATAAGTGTACTCAAACGTGACGTCATGCGACTTTTCAAATCAATATATCTCTGCAATGTTTATATTATGTGAAAAAAGAAAAAATACGTGTCCAATACTTTTTGATAATCTACCTGATAAACGAAGAAAAAAAATTGGTCATCATCCCTATTCTATCAAAGTGAATTCTGATCTAAAATCTTCAACGATATAATATACTATCGTTGGTTAAACGCCTCTCAGCTCAGTCTCAAGATATTAGCCTCTTCAGTCTCAAGAGCCTACGCAAAGTGACAATAATGTGGAGTCAATGATCCGAACGTGATCTCAATCGACTCGCTTTACTTGCTCCTAAATTCTCAAGAGATTTCAAATGTTAGAATGCAATGCATTCATTCTGTTGATTTATGATAATGTTATGTTATATATATTTTTGAGGAGCTCGATAGCGCAGGTGGTCAGCGCTTTAGGCTGCGATCGTTGAACTTAAGCAACTTTCGCAGTGGTCGGTCATTCAATGGGTGACCAAAAATCTTCTATCTCGAGTTCCTCCGTGCTTACCGGTACCGACTGCATCTGCAGTCGTTAGCACCTGCCAATCCGCACTGGGCCCATGTGGTGGGTCATGGCCCAATATCCCTATTCCATCCATAGGGAAGGCCTGTGCCTGCACTGGGACATTAATAGGCTGACGATGATAATTTTATAAATATACCTTTATACTATATTATTATTTGCCACAGCTGGCATGAAACATGCTGTCTCAGCCAACACACTTGCCGGTCTAAACCCAATTCCCCTTCTCCGTGGAACAACGGTACTTCATTATATCATCACTAGCAGACCCCCGCGACTTTGTCCTCATAAATTTTAGTCTCTTGAGAATCCCACAGGAACTTCACTATGTCTCAATCCTGGTCGTAAACTGTATGCTACCAAATTTCATCCAAATCCCTTCAGTAGTTTTTGCGAGATTAAGTAACAAACATACAAACTTGCACTTTTATAATATTACTAGCTGACCCAGCGAACTGCCTTCCTCTCGCTCCCCCGGTTGAAGGATGCATAAAGCATTTTCCAGACAAAAAAAAAGTGGTAGATGAGAAAATTTAGGGTTGTATGTTTTTTTTAATACCACATAAAAAAAAAATTGTTCAAAAAAATTTTTAGGGGTGTGTAACGTAGTGTTCCATCAATTTACTGGGATAAAATTCCTCTTAACCCATATGAGAACACTACGTTACAATACCCAATAGTTTGAATTTTGGCGCGAAGGCGCATTGTGAGTTTCAGAACACTACGTTACAGGTGCAACCATTATCACTTCAGGATATGAAAGATAGTAGCTGATTCTCAGACCCACGCAATATGCACATAAAATTTCATAAAAATCGGTCAAGCAGTTTCGGAGGAGTTTGGTAACTAACATTATGACACGAGTATATAAGATGGAGGTTGGATAATTCATGGAGGTATATTTTTATACCAGGTACAGAAAATTATCCCATGTTCAGTGTATGGGGCTTATTCAATCCATAGGGAAGGCATTGGGGACATTAATAGACTGACGAATAACGATGATGAAGTGTATGTGGAGTTCAGTTATGATGCGGCATGGAAATATGCTGTCTCAGCCACTCTCACACAACCCAATTCTCCTTCTCCGTGGAACCATGGTACCTCATATTATTATTATCAGCTGCTCCCGTGACTGCACACCACCGAAACTTACTAGGGGGATATATTTCCGCGCTTTTATAAAAGAATCTGCGCATAAGGCTGCGTACGGATAGCGCTTTCTTCTGCTACTATTTCCATGTTTCAGACTCCAAAAATCAAGAGGTTCATTTCTGGCTTGTAGTATTGCATTGTTTAATAAAGTTCCCCAAGATCTGATGGAGCTTCCACTGATAAAATTTAAATCACAGATCAAGAATACTCTTATGAATAAGGTTTATTATAAAAAAAATGTTTATCTAAATGATCGTAATGTATGGACATAGTCTTGTAATTTGTTAATAGATGGGTATTAGTCATTTTTCATAACAGTAATATGGTACCTATCTGATGCCGCTTCCTAATATACTAAATATAAAGTTAACTTTAAATTTATTGTAACTATATATATATATTCTAAATGATATAATGGAAGGTGACTTCAGAAGTATTTCTGAAGTCGTTTTTGAACTTGACGACTCGGTATGTAACAATACAGGGAGAAAAAAAAACAGCCCTTGCAGAGTTTCTTGCCGGTTCTTCTTAGTACAAGGTCTCCCGCTGTAGTTTTGCGAACCGATGGCGTAGCTTCCTGACATTCACAAGTGCTTGTAAACGCCTAGACTGAATAAATGATTTTTGATTATGATTTTGATTTTACTCGTAGCCGTGAAACGCTGGCCAGGTATTCACTGGATACACGTTCAGCTCTTGTACATACCGCCGTGAACCTGAATGCGAAGCCGAGCGATCCATAGCGTTACGCGAGCCCCGTCAGCAATTATTAATCACTATTGTAACTCAATGCGTCCATTCATTTTGCCGTCCAAGTACAGCGTAGCCGGGCGTGCACGTTTATTTGACACGCGACCAAAAACCGACTGACGACGAATAGTAGAAGATCCGAAGCTACAGCGACCTTCATCGAGCTAATAATAGAATGAAACCTAGAGGACTATCCCCAAAAAAATCCTGGACAGACGATAATTACTAAATTTCACAAAATAAATATTAAAAAAATATTTTTGCTACATCAATATAAGAAAAGATTGTCCTGACTTAAAGTATAAAACGTATAGAATGTGCAGCCGTTGGGTAACGCAACTGTTACCGACATATCTGTTTATACCTGGCAACCCAGTAGTCAACCGGGTAAATAATAGACAATCCAACGGCTGCACATTTTATACGTTTTATACTGTTTTTAGGACAACGTTTTCTTTTCTTGATGTTGCAACATTCAATTAAAAATATATTTTTTTAATTAATGAAAATTAGTCTGTCCAGGATTTTCTTAGGCAACCCATTTTAAATATATATTCTAATACACTAAATTAATGATAAAATATGTTTCATTCTATTATCAGCTCGGTGAAGGTCGATGTAGGTTCGGATCTTAAACCAGGACGGTGGCTCGCCAGTCGGCAGCAAGCCACAAGTATGGAACGCGCTATCCGTACGCAGCTTTACAAATGCGGGGGCCAGTTTTTCTTTATGAAGATGAAGTTAACTTCTCTGGCGTGAATGTGCCAGTACTGGCTCTATTGTAAGAGATAGGTACTTTCTTCATGCCAGTTTAGCGTCAAAAGTCTAGTTAAGTTACTGGCAGTGTCGTAATATTGGACCTAGTTACTGAATCATCATCATCATCATCATCAACAGCCTATCCTAGTCCACTGCTGGACATAGGCCTCTCCAATTGCACGCCACTCAGATCGATTTTGGGCTACTCACATCCAGCTCCTGCCAGCCACCTTGCGCAAATCGTCACTCGACCGTGCCTGAGGACGTCCTACACTACGTTTGCCTAAACGCGGTCTCCACTCCAGAACTCGTCTACCCCAACGGTTATCGATTCTTCGGCAAATATGGCCAGCCCACTGCCACTTCAGCTTACGATTAGTAAGCGGTGGGATATGTCGATAACTCTGGTCCTCTGTCGGATTACCTCATTCCTCATTCAGAGAAACGCCGAGCATAGCCCTTTCCATAGCGCGCTGAGCGACTTTAAACGTACGGAACTTTGACGGTACGGCTGGTCCACAAGGACCAGCTGTTCCGTCAGTGTCCACGTCTCGGCTCCGTATGTCATCACAGGTAGGACGCACTGATTAATCAATGTAGGAAAATCTAAATATTCTTGCGCGTCTAGCTGGCAAGAACAAGACGTTAACACCGAGAAAGTAATGTCATTTTACGAAATTGTCGCCAGCTTTAACAACGGTATCAGTGAAAATCTGCCATTATACCTACTTAAAACATTTTCACGAATACGTTTACACGCATTTGAATAATTGATGTGTCGCATTGCCATTCGGGGGCACGTATCACCTGTTGCTTCTGTTTTGTGAGGAGGGTCCTTACACCACGCATAATTTATCGGATTTTATTCATTTTTCACTTGGAGACTTATAAATATTTATCAATGATTGCACTCAGGCAAAGACGACAAATAAAGTTAAAAGAATATTGACATAAAACTAATGTGTACCGCCTCTAAAATACTTTATATTCAACGCAAATTGCGAATGGCATCAACTATGATTTTATAAATTAAAACAATGTTTGGCGTTACCTACCAAGCTACCTATATCTGCCCTTATTGTTAACAGAGAATGACAGAGATGACAACATAACTTTATGATCTGTATGATACTCCAACTTCATACTATATGATACTTCGTAACTCCATACTATATGACGAAATGATATGGTATATATATTGTGTATGCAATAATACTTATTTTATCATCATCATCATCATCAGCCTATTAATGTCCTCATTGCTGGAGCACAGGCCTTCCCTATGGATGGAATAGGGAGATTGGGCCATGACCCACCACGCGGGCTCAGTGTGGATTGGCGGGTGCTAACGACTGCAGATGCAGCCGAGACTAACGGCTTAACGTGCCTTCCAAAGCACGGAGGAACTCGAGATAGTAAATTTTTGGTCACCCATCCAATGACCGACCACTGCGAAAGTTGCTTAACTTCAACGATCGCAGCCGAACGCGCTAACCACTTGCGCCATCGAGCTCCTCTCCTGATCGCAGATACATGAATTTTTAATAAACTCGTACCCAATTAGTGACTTTTCTTTGTTAAAATCAGTTAGTTTTCATTCCTTTGTTTCATCACTTAAAATTGTATTGAAGCCTATTTCATCTTTGATTTCTTTTTATTTTTATGTTTTCTTTTCAGTAACTTATGTTCACTTATATTATTCCAGCTGTGTACATTTTTGCTGGCCTTTGGTTGTTTAATGTACCATTATAAATAAATGAATACTATATCACACTCCTAAATATAATGCGATTCAAATAAGAATAGGAAAGCCAATGACCTCCATCTGTCAAAAGTCGCTTATAAAGTACGGTTTGCAAAAAAATCTTGGAACCCTTTTTTAGCACTCGGCTAATTCTAGAATAAAAAGCAAACATTTGTAAACAAACAATAACAAATATTGATAATTAATATTGTTTGATATTTTTTTGTCATTTATTGAGCTTTGGCTATGACTGCTTGATATCCTAAATCGAGAACCAAATGTCACTTTAAGTTGCGTTCATAAACTCGATTTAAAACTTTCGTTTACATAAAAGATACACGTTCGTATGTGACCTAGTAATAGTGCATGATTCATCATAACTACTCCGCGGTAATGCAGAGATGACCGGAATTGAAGAGCTAATTTCTGATTAATGGCTTTTCTCACACAGTCTTAATAAATAAATATTATTAAAAATCGGTTGTTTATTTTCCTCAATCTTAGTAAATAAATTTTATTAAATAAAATCTGATGTTTTTTCTCACTTAATCTTAGCAAATAAGTTTTATTGAATAAAACTTTTTTTTGCTTACTCTACCTGTTTGGTTTGAATTGACGTCACAATATGGCGCCCAGTCGGTCCTATTCTTAGTTGAATCGCATTATACATAGACTAGCAAACCAGTGAACCAAATGTTCACCAAAACCTGATTTAAAAAAAAATGTATTTAATTAATTGAGAACTTCGGAGATTTTGTGTGGTTTCGTTTGAAATTCGTGATTTCTCGAAAAGCGGAAGTGCTACGTTATTCAAATCCGGTTTGTAGTCTTATCAGACTATTCTTAACTTATAACTTAAATATTCTCTTTATCTATCTCTTACGGTTTGGCCGCTGAAACAGCATCACAGACGGACGGACGGACTTGTCTAATAGATAAGAGATAACAGAATAGGCCACCATGTTTGGATAGCGAAATGCGATTTGTAGTTTACCCTCCGTCGCTTGCTTACATATCCACCATCACCGAAAACCTGTTTGTTTCCATAGCTCCTACGCTTCAGACCCTAATGCTATCTTGTAGCTCACGTGGCCTGTATTTGCTAAGTAAATTACAGACGGCTCCGTGTTTAGTTTGGGGCTGCAATAATAGCTGTACTGTAGCGATATCGCCGGAATGTATTACCTATGTGGTTAGAGATATACGACGTGGACAGGCGGTCTAAAATAACTAGGTTGCATGTTTCATAATTTAATTCATTAATAATGTTCATCATCATCATCAGCCTATTAATGTCCCCACTGCTGGGGCACAGGCCTGGAGGCATGGATGGAATAGGGAGATTGGGCCATGACCCACCACGCGGGCCCAGCCGGTACCAACGGCTTAACGTGCCTTCCGAAGCACGGAGGGGCTCGAGATAGTAAATTTTTGGTCACACATCCAATGACGACCACTGCGAAAGTTGCTTAACCTCAACAATCGCAGCCGAACGCGCTAACTAGCGCCATCGAGCTCCTCAATATATTATTCAATAATGTTATTTTTTTTCAAATCTTGAAATGGCATGTTATTTCGAGAAACATCAAATGAAGTTAAAATCACACTAATATTGTAAAGGCGAAAGTTTTTGAGTATGTGAATGTGTATGTTTGTTACTTCTTCACGTCTAAACGGCTAGAGCGATTTTCATAAAATTTGGTATGGAGTTAGCTGTCATCCTGGATTAATACATAGTTTTACTGCAAAAAACATCCCTAATAAATCGCAGGTAACACCGGGGCACAGCTAGTAAATAATGATAACAATAGCAGTACCCTTAACATGAACCAATATCGAATTCGTAACGTTTGCGAGTCCGAAATGTCAGTATCAAATATCTACTGACTTTTAGTTCTCATTATATACTTTTTTGTCTCCAGACTAACCAACTAACATTACTGATTTTTCATTGTGTTTGTGTACCTTTCAGATAAGACAACAGTAGTGCAATTCTGTAAAACCCATAATCTCATCTCACTGTGTGTGTCGGATCCGTTTTGCTTTCGCTCTCTAGGTTTCGCTTCACGGAATTTTCGCATTCTGTAACCAATTGTACAAGCAAGTGAAGCGAGATGTCATTTATATACTAAGTGATTTGTAGTGTTACCATTTTAAAAGTTTTTGGTAAATCGAGATATATCGACTTAGTTATTATGCGTGAAAAAAAGCACGTAAATTTATTCTTTAGATATATTTCTAGATATGAGGCTCAAGTTTAAAGTTTTAATGAATGTAAACTTAAAATAGTCTTATTTTTAAAGTTTGGTGACATGGACGAATCAGGGCTTACTCTATGCGCATCTCTGTAATCGAGTGGAAATCGACACTAGCGCTACTAAGTGAGAGTGGCGGTTTAGTAAACTATCACAGGTGAGACCGTAACATACCTAAATGTCTTTGACGTTTCAATGGCATTCTGTAACGAATTTCAGCGCTTGTTTACACCTCACATTAAAAACCGCACTCGAAAGTAACTGTCAAAATAAAAGTTACTCATTAGCTGCGGTAATAGAAGTGATTGTACGAAGTGAGTATTTTTATAGACTATTATCATCATACAACAAGAGTAATTATTAAATTATTTATAATTACGTTGCTTTTGTTTATTTAAGTAATAATTCTTTAAAATTATGTCTATCTAGTATTTCAGATGACTCACTCTATTACTTGCTTTTTACTATAGAAAGCCCATGTATGATGTAGATTTGGCCAGAAGCAGCTTACAAGCCCAATTTCTGTGTAACCTTTAGTAATTTCATGTGAAGATGAATATGTGACTAAATAAAGATTTTTTTCAACAATTGGAAAATGATTTAAAGTATTCATTTAGAAGAAACCAAGTGTAATGGAAAAGGATTATCCAATAGAATGAAGGTAAAGTACCTAATTGCATAACAAAAATAAAACCCAACCAAGAAACTTTTTATAACAATTATATAAGAATATTTTTTTTTTTTGTTTCAGATACTGTGTACACTTTCATTTGTGCAAATAGGAGTTACTAAGGACAATAGGGCAAAAAATTACACACATTTATCCCAACCATCAATATCAAGACTTGTAAATGAAATTGCCACCTTTTTAAGATTTTATGTCATCCAGACATAGCAAAATGCATCACAATGCCAAGTGATAAAGAATTGGTAAGTAAACTTTGATTCACTACAATTAAACAAATACTTGGGCAAATAGGTGTAAAGTAGACCCCCGGTATAAATATTACATATAATTCAAGTAGAACAGTGTTTCTTAGTTTTTGCAATCCTTTACTTTAATTATTTTAGAATATTTTATGTGGGTAATAAAATTTCTATTTGTAGTTTATTTAATTTATCTAATACTTAAGTAGTAAATGCTAACAGAGCTATTCAGGACCACTTTTTATTTAATTAATTTTTAATGCCTTTACATTACATATGGCGGTCGTCAACCGGAAGGAACGAGAGTCAATAAACGATATTTAACTTTAGTTTAGACCAATTTACCTTTAAAAAAACTACTAGGTATATTTTTTTGGAGTTATTTTAATAAACTTTACTTTTGTTACAGTTTTTTGGAGAAATTTAAAATGCCTGCAGCTATTGGTAGCATAGACTGTACCTTTATCACCATAATAAGACCAAAAGAACCTTTAGTAAAAAGCATAAGGCAACGGTGTTGTGTAAACATTAAATGTAGTTAATGTTAATTGAATAAATATATTTTGATTTAAAAAATAGTCACTCATATCCCTTCACCACAGTAAACTACAAAAGTAATGATTTTATTGAACTATTTCATCATCAGCCTATTCCTGCCCCCACTGTTGAGGCAGATGGAATAGGGAGACTGGCCGTGACCCACCTAGTAGTAGGACCTAGTGCGGACTGATCAGTGCTAAGGACTGCAGATGCAGCTGGGACCAATAGATTGACGTGTCATCTGAAACACGGAGAAGATCGAGATAATAAGTTTTTGGTCACTCATACAATTACCAAAAGTTGCCTAACTTTCATGATTGCAGGACGAATACTCTAATCACCTGCGTCTCCGGGCTCCTCTTTATTTAGATTGAACGTTTTAAATGTTCTACATAAAAACTAACTATTTAAGAATTAGTTTCAGTGTAGTTCCTATATTTAATATACATACCTACTTAATTCTGAATGATATATAATATAGACCGGCGAGATAAAAATGAAGATAAATTAATAAAAGGGTGATTATTTATAGTAAAACTCATTAAAATAAATATGTAACATTTTTATTCATAAATTATGACAGATGCCTTTGAAACTGTACATTACATTGTTACATTTTTGTCAGAGATGCTCGTCAGCCTATTTGCCAATTTTTATGTTTTCTTTTGTATATAAATAAAGAGAAAATTGAATATTAATCGATGCTTTTCTGAACAAGTATCTGAGTGGTGTTATATAAAGCAGTAGTAGTGGATCACTAAATAGCTCAGTGATTATTACTTCCATCTGTCAAAAGCAGTTGGCGAATAGGCCTACTGTGGTCTGTCTGGTGTGGTCTGCAGGTTGTAGATGTAGCTGGCGCAGTGACCACTTCTCATGAATATAATGTAAGCAGTCTAGCACCGCAACAATAGGCCGTGTGTCATTAGACAAATTTTAACAGAGATCTTTGTTGAGATGGAGGCGAAGCCTGCAAAGAACTTGTTGTGCGTGTTGCTGAAATAAAAAAACAATATATAAGTTGTTGAATAACAACAATAAATGTCACAATTATGATTGGGCCTGGGTCAGAATAAACTTATTAATGATACCTACTCTTTTTTTCTTTTAACACAAACTTTATGATTTTTATAAAAGTAAAGTATTGAGATAAGAAAATAATCAATATTATTACATTCTATTAATACGTACTTGGAGCACTATATTCGGAAATATTCACAACTACAAAATAACAATATGTACGAATCAAATTTTCTCTTATTCTCTTTTTACAATGACACTTATAAATAAATCCGAAAATATATAAAAAGAACATAAATCAAAAAATAATTAAAAGAACTTATTTTCTAATGTGCCAGTGCCTGCGAGTGAAATGTCCATAGACACTGGCTGTATTGCGACATGGACCAACGTTTGTGCGGTGGAAATAAAATAATCAAATTTTATGCCAGTCAATTTAATGGTGGCTTTTCAAACAAGTGGTTAACAAAAAAAAAAAAAAATAAAAACTACTGTAATTTACGTATACTTACAACATTTCGAAGAAATTAGTGCCCTTTTCCTTCTTGTAAGATTAATGGGCGGTCTTGAGATCTATAATGTTTTCTACTCTTCATGGTAACATTATTTTAAAAAAGTATTTTAGATAATACACGAACAATTTTTAACCTAGAATAAAGCCCGTCACAGACGTAGCTATAATATATATTAATATGAATCATAACAAGACATATTACAACATATTTTCAATATAAATTTTCGAGTGACCGCACACGCAGCTATAACGTCACCAAAATATGTCGACAGATATATTTCGGTATATTACAGTACAGTACGACCGCAGACCGATTGAGGGCAAAATATATATTATAGTATAGCTCCCGTCTGTGGTAGTTTGCTATAATATAATATATATTTCGATATATTAATATATATTATAGCTACGTCTGTGACGGGCTTAAACCAAGAATAAAAACACAGACCACAGATTACAAGATTTTATACAGTAGAGATTATCACATAACGCAAAGGCAATGCGCCGTTCGGCCAAGTTATCAAACTTTAAAAATAAGACAATTTTAAGTTTAAATTCAGTAAAACTTCAGACCTAGGCGTCGTATCTACAAATTTATCTAGAGAATCAATTTAAGTGCATAGAGCAACACGGCCGAAGCGGCCAGGAGGGAAGTAGGCATTCACAGCTTTTCCCTCTGCCGATTTTCCCCCGCAACAGGCCCAGCTCACGAACAAAACTAGTTGCGCTCGGATATTTCTTTAAACTGAATCAAGTCACGTGAGTGTATGTTAGGAGATCAAAAATGCCAAAATGTTCTGTAATTTTTTTTTAAACATATATGGAACATAAAACTAATAATAGGATGGTGTTATATTTCACATATAAGTAGAATTATTAACATAGTGGTGTCGATTCTGGCATGATTCTCTAAACCTAAACTTCAATTTGACAACATTGTATCCTTGTCATTCTCTATAGAGAATGAAGAGGAGAGACTGATGTTAAAATTAGTTTTAAGTTTAGAGAATCATGCCAGAATCGACACTATTATTTCTATTTAACTACTTTTAAAAACACAATATAAATATTATTTTGTTAAAATTCAATCGACGGACTTGTTTCACAGAACAAAAAACCTGTCAGTACATGTTTTGGATCCGTCGAATCGACTTCATTGATACCTGGAGAAAAAACGAGGGTGTATTGTCTATTTTTTATGCGTGTGTCGTAAGTACAGTTGAATTTTTTTGCGAATGTATATTAAACTGCCTTTGTGTGCATACTCCTCCCTCGCAAAAAGTAGCAGAATGATTTTAATAGTATTATGGATTATGTCCCTACTTCTTTCCGCTCTATGAACTAAGTCGATGTATCACGATCATAGACACATGCTATACCTATGATCTCGACTTACTGAAATTTCTTAAAATGGTAACACTACAACTCACTTGCGATAAGAATGTCATCTCGCTTCACATGGTGGTAATATTTTTTACAGAATGCGAAAATTCCGTAAAGCGATCCGTTCTGTGATGTGAATGCATATCCGCCGCATTTAGTGAGAGCCATAGATACAAAACTATGTCATAGATGAATGATCGGTCTCACTTCAAGCGATATCTATGATTATAACTATGTCTATGATTGCAGCAATTGCTGATTCTGTTTTTCATAAAATGGATTACTTTAATTATTCATTGGTGTCGATTCTGGCATGATTCTCTAGTCTTAAGCTAAATTTATCATCAGAGTATCCTTTTCATTTTGTATAGATAATGACATGAATTGTCAAATTAAGGTTTAGGTTTAAAGAATCATCCAAGAATCGATTCTAGTATCTATCTATTAAACTTTTAACAGAATGGCACTCCGCGCACTTGGGGCATCGTTCGAAACCTACGGCTATGAGTGGAACTTTTTACCAACGTTTAATGTTGACATAAAATCAACGATATTAAATACCCTAGATACAACATCACGAACAAAATCGTGGCTGAAACCTGTCCAAAAGGTAAATTGGACGATACGCGGAGCTCCGTAAGATGATCGCGTAGTCAAAAACAATGTAAGGCATTATTTAAACATTCAAAGTTACATTTAATGCAAAGGTCTTAATTAAAACGCATGCGTCAATGAGTTATGACAGTTCAAAATGCAAGCTCGTAAAATTTTACCACTTATTGCTATACGCGTAAGAAAAAATACCTTATTTCTTTGACTCTACGCACTAAAGATGCGCTATTAGCAACATAGCAGGTACGGACCGCGAGGAATTACCGATCATGCATTTGAATATCACGTTTTTTTCTATTAAATCAATTTATAGTAAGTATTAGAACATAATTATTTGCTTCAAATGCGTTAAATTTACAAACATTTATTAGATACCTGTAAAAAAAGGGCACTTTACGTACTATAAGTATTTATTATGCATTTTTTCACGGAGCTTTGCGGCATCTTGATTTTCAACGTAGTGCTTGAGTCGTGTTCAAGTACTTCTTGATTGGGACACATTTTGAGCGCACGTGTTGCATCTAGGGTATTTAATATCGTTGCATGTCAATTTTGACATTTGTTGCACCTAGAGCGTAGTTTGGAACGCACCCCGGTAAACAAATGCAAACCCACATAGGTTTTTGCGTGATTTTATCAAAAGCGGTAAGTATTTTTCCATGAAGAAATCTCATCTAATATTCGCAAAAGTTCAATGTGGAAATTACATTTGTTAAGAAAATCGACTTCCAAACTTATTGCGGTCATTGTTTAATTTGTTTTTGGCTCATTTGAAAAACTGTAGAAGAGAGGCGAGATGAAGTAAGTTAAATAAAATGTGGTTTTGATTACTGAAGTTTTAATTTATATTAAAATCATTTCTGTTTTTTGCAGTGTTGTCACAATCGTCGCATCCCTCTGTAGAGCAACTTAATGTTTTGATCGAGTTCCTGGTAGCTAATAGAGATTTAGCTAAAGATTTCTCTAAGAACCTCAGTGCCAAATAAAGCTATCATGGCTAGCTCCAACAAATGAGGCATCGACATGCAAAACATTGAGATCGGCATGAACTATCTGTAACAAAATATTTACAAAATTTAATTCCAGTCTTTTAATTTATCTTTACATAATCTTATTTATTTATATGTTCATGAATCATGACAAGTTTTAAGAAAGTAACAAATAGATGAAAATCAGTTAAGGTTACCTTTACGACAATAATACCGTTCTTCATTTTCTTTGGGTCGTATCATGGTGACAAAGATACCATCTATGCAACCAACAACTCCACGTATTTGAAATTTCTCAAAAAAACTGTAACAAAGGTAAAGAATAGCTCATTTAATATTTACTTTACTAAAGAAACTGCCAATAAAAGTATTTTTTTATGATTTCATTACCTAAAATACTATAAGACACGGGCTCATAGATTTTTTAGAATTCTGATATTGTTCCAGGATTGTAAAAGTTATAAGAAACACTGGTCTACTTGATTTATAATATAATATTTAACTTATTGGTTATTCTAGTTAATCAGAGTTTACTTACTGTTCCTTGAACACTTGGTGTTGAGATGCATTTCGCAGAAATGTTATATATTTTTACGATGTCTGGATGACTTAAAATTGAGGCAATTTCATTTATACTTCTTGACATTAATATTAAGCACAAGGCAATAGAGTGAGATCTGAAAAAATAGGTGGACATGAGTTTTTGAATTATTAAATGAACAATGAGACGTACATTAAAAATACTTACTTTAAAAAATCTTCTATAAACAAAAATCGTAATTTATTAGCAGTTTGTTTGATTGATTGCCATAGCTACACACTAAGTCACTTTGACATAACAATTCGAGTGTGGATCCGAAAGTGAGTGTAAAATTCGTTACAGAATGCCATTAAACTTCAAATCCTTGAGCATATTGTCAAGCTATATCCTGCGTTAGTTCATTTCACCGCCACTCTCGCCTAGTAGCGCTAGCGTTGATTCTCACTTGACTACAGAATGCCAATCATAAAATCCGAAACGGATCCGCGTTCGAAAGTGAAACGTGTCTTTACAGAATGCCACTCCAGATATCCAATTACAAAAATTCAAGTACATTGTTTACTCCTTTCACATATTGTGCTTTAACAACATACTTAAAAAAAAAGCAAAGTCAATTCCTACTGAACAACCAAGCTGAATCACTGGAGTCTGGCGAAATCCACAAAAGTGCACCGCCATTTTCCAAAAAGAAGAAGTATACTTTGTGACGCTGCTGTTCAAGTTTCCATACAAAACTTGACATTGACATTTCGCACTCGCCGCACCAATATCGAATTCGAATCGTTTCGATATTGGTTCGTGCTAGGGGTACAGCTAATATGAAATGAAATATCAAAATAGACTGACTGACTTGTTCATGGGAATCCGTATAATGGCCAAATAATTGAAACATTATTTGTACACGTGTCATTCATCATCATTATTATCAAATTAAATTCAATGACGGCTGAACGAATTTGGATGAAATTTGCCACAAACCTCCTTTTATAGTAATTGATATTTATACCTTTATTAAATAAAACTAGTTTTTCACGGGTTAATGCACGAAACTTTATTTATTTATTGACGTTTCGCAGCCTTTACAGGCTGCGTCGTCGGAATCCATTTTTTATTAATAAATATAATAATAATACGCCAATAAATAAATAAAGTTTCGTGCATTAACCAGTGAAAAACTAGTTTTATTTAATGAGTGATGTGCGTGAAAACCTCAGAAACAAATATACCTTTATATATTTATATTTTTTTAACGTGTATGTTTAGGCATGGTTATTGTTACTTGTCTGTATTGTACCTATTTATTTATGAACACGAAATTATATTTAATTCATAAGCTACGTGTCGTTTTCCTACATTATTCCCATTAGTATGTGCAAAAACCTCAAAAATTTTAAAAAATCGCCCTTCCGCAATCTTATACTGTGAGTATCGTGTGTCGGGAACAGATGCGAGCGAATAGTGAGAATGTGACCAGTGGTAGGTGTATCTAGCGCAATAAAAGATGACGTCAGAGGGTAGACAGATATGTCTGTCAATAACATCTACCCGCAATTACTTCAGTTACTCCGTGATCATGGCGCTTGCAACAGTATCGAAATATCGGAGACTCATAAAAAACAAGGTACATTGGTAACAAGCTAGCTATAATTATTCCCATTTAATAAATACAGTCCACCGCTTCGCACCACAGTTATTATAGTTTATTACCTGGGTTGAGACACAGTATATTTTTATCCCGAAAAAATGTTAAGATCATCGGGGATAATAAAAAATGGATGCGTGTACTTATGTAGGCGCGTGAGAAGTTATCCTTCTTTGGCATCGTTTAAAATTAGTTTTTAATTGCATGCAAATAATTAATTACAATAAATTAATAAAAAGTCTGGAAAAGGACACAGTCAATAAAGTTCAGTTTTAATTTGAAAACATAAATAAATAATTAAAATATTCAATTAAAATCGCTACTGAACATAATTTATTAGAACATATGTGATTTGCACTTGTATGAAACTCAAACACGTATTCCGAATATACAAACTAGAAACATGTGGATAAATATTATAAATATGAATACCTATAACTGTTACTTTATTACAAAAAATAAAGATGTGGTTTTTGGTTCTACTACACCAATGGTCAAGAGATGGCGCTGTAGTCTCCTGAATCGCGCTTTGGTTCCGTTGTTCCCGATTAATAAATACTTTTGATATTATAAATATGAATACCTATAACTGTTACTTTATTACAAAAAATAAAGGTGTGGTTTTTGGTTCTACTACACCAATGGTCAAGAGATGGCGCTGTAGTCTCCTGAATCGCGCTTTGGTTCCGTTGTTCCAGATTAATAAATACTTTTGATAGGCCTTCACAATGTCGTCGTTAGTCGTTAGCACCCACTAAATAGAGAATTAGAGATTCTATTTCTATTTTGTTGGTAGATTAATGTGCGGTAAACACAAAAGTAACGCATGAAGTTGGTCCAACTTCATGCTGTTAAAATTTTGTGTTACAGTGATGCGCGCGCATCTTAAAATTTCACTCTCATCATTTTTTCATAACGCGCCTAAAGAAGTATAACTTTAAAAATTAAAGTTAACGCGGATAAAGTCGCAGGCGCTAGTAGACAAATAAAAAGAACATCATTCAATCTTTTTTTTTACACCAATTAGCCTAGCCCCAAAGTAAGCACTATAAGGCTTGTGTTATAGGATACTAGGGTAACGGATAGAATACATATATTGTACATATATAAGTATATTTATATAGAAATACATATTAAACGTCCACGACTGGAGTAAAAATGCTCATATTTATCACACATCACATTTGCGCACCGGGATTCGAACCCGGGACCTCTCGAATCAGCGACACCATGAAACCCGGCGTACAAACCACTCAGCCACGGAGGTCTTCATTATTATCAAACTTTGTGTTCCTTACTCGATCACGCAAAATCGACTGAACGATTTATAAAGAAAAGTTTACTAGAAAAAAATCCACGCGGACCAGGCAGCGGACGGGACTCGAACCCGCATTCTTCGCTATCCGGGCGAATGCACTGACCATTATGCTACCACGGCCCTATTAGCCGCGTTGAAATTTTCCTAGCCTTAAGCTGCAAGGCAGCGCCATCCCTTCGCATTGTAGGTAACCCATAATGTCAAATGAATACTTTTTCAAGTATTAAACATTTGAAAGAAGAAATAGCAATTATAGTTATGATTTTAATTTTTTTTTAAGCATTTAACTGCAAGATGTTTAAATCTAAAGAAAAGTTTACTAGAAAAAAATCCACGCGGACCAGGCAGCGGACGGGACTCGAACCCGCATCCTTCGCTATCCGGGCGAATGCACTGACCATTATGCTACCACGGCCCTATTAGCCGCGTTGAAATATGAACGAATTATGATGTAATTAGGCACACATATAGTTTATTACCTGGCTTGAGATATAGGATACCTTTTATCTCGATTGATTGATTATTCCGTGGGATTCCCAAAATTATTTTAGGCGTATGCATTACCGATTTTATTACGCGAGCGTAACCGATATATAAATGTATTGTTAAATAGATTGCGAGTCAAACAATAATTCAACATTAACATAATTTATAATTAATATTTTTTTATTTATTTATTTATTTTTTTAATTAATCAACTTGGTAAAGTACATTTATTACACACTGTCTGTTATCTATATATCGGCAATGTTTGTAAAGTGCAATGCAATTTTTTTAATAATGTATATTAATTTATAGGCACGTTAAGCCGTTGGTCCCGGCTGCATCTGTAGTCGTTAGCACCCACCAATCCGCACTGGGCCCGCGTGGTGGGTCATGGCCCAATCTCCCTATTCCATCCATAGGGAAGGCCTGTGCCCCAGCAGTGGGGACATTAATAGGCTGATGATGATGATGATGATGAATTTATTTATTTCATTTCATGTAATGCGTAATACTATGTCATATAGTTTTGATTATTTATTATTATTATTTAAAATTCAGTAATGATTATATTTTATTTATTTTTATTAATATTATTGTTATTGTTTGAATTTAGTTTGAATAATTGACGAGTTGTGATACAACGATTTAATTTTAAGATAAAATGGGACAAAATGCAATTGTTATTGTAATTTTTAATATGGGTTACTGTGCCTGAAATAAACATTCAGGCACAGTAACCCATATTATTACCATACATCTAGCGAATGGATCTATTGAGAACGATCCATCCAATATCTCCATTTTAGACAGCCTGTTCAATTGACGCTGCAGATTGAGATGTGTCTATGTCCCACCCATACCAATACAATGGGTAAGTACTTACTTGTCTATGACAACACTGTTGTTGCTAGGCGACATCAATTCCGAGTTGGAAGCCACTAATTATAATTAATTGGTACTGTGTTAAAATAGTCCCTTTTGATTATCACTCTCATTATCTTTGTGCTAAACTATATGTCGCAGTTGAATTATACACATTATGAACTGCCTTGTTGTTTTATAAATCTGTACCCTTAGTACGAGTTTTACAATTACGAAAACTATGATAGTTTTCGTGAGCTCGCCCTTGTACTAAGGGTACTGATTTTATTGTTTTCGTTTCAATATAAATACACAGTGTTTGAATTCTATCATTAAATCATTTGCTTCTTCTTAAATTTTAAGTATATTTGGTTACTTTTCACCAAAATGGACATAGAAACATAATTTACAATTACGAAAACTATGATAGTTTTCGTGAGCTCAAACTCGTATTAAGGGTACTGATTCGAACCTTCCAGTAGCTCCTAATCAAAAGACTGACGATTTGGCCGTGACCAAAAGTAATGACTGTTCTTTGAAAATTTTTGCTGCCCCAGATTCAGGTATGTTGGAAGTACCAACTTCATGAGGTGCAATATTGACTCCTTTATTATTTTGCCGCGCTCGTGTAAGTCCGAAAGTTCTCGCATGACTATTATTACGATCCTAATCAAAAGACCGACGATTTGGACGTGACTAAAAGTGATGACTGTCTGTTGAAAATTTTTTGCTGCCCCAGACTCAGGTATGGTGGTAGTACTTCATGAGGTGCAATGTTGACTCCTTGTATTATTTTGCCGCGCTCGTGTAAATCCAAAAATTCTCGCATGACTATTATTACGATCCTAATCAAAAGACTGACGATTTGGACGTGACCAAAAGTGATGACTGTTTGTTGAAAATTTTTTGCTGCCCCAGACTCAGGTATGTTGGGAGTACTTCATGAGGTGCAATGTTGACTCCTTATGTTATTTTGCCGCGCTCGTGTAAATCCAAAAATTCCCGCAAGCGCTCCCGAAGACTATTATTACGATACGTTCTGCAATACGGCAGATCACTTTATTTTTATTACCTAATTATAGACAATAGGGTATTAGACAGTATCAAAAATAAAGTGCCAATTGTTAGCATCTGTGTTTAGAATGAATATTGGCAGGGATTTTCACTATTTAAACAGAAAAAAATTTTCATAATTTTACTTAAAACCCACGAAAAAGATAATAGTTTTCTTATCTATTGTCACGTGACCCAAACGATTGGGATTGGCGGAGCCTAAAATGACGTCACACGCAAGTAAACTTCCGGTTGAAGTGACATTACATTGTATCGTTTGACGTTTAAATAACAGTCGCGTGACGTCACACACCAGTGAGACGCCATATTGTCCAGAGGAACGTTTTCGCGGCAACTTGATAATGGAGTTTTTGATTTGGTTATTTTTACTGAAATACACAAGAGAATGATGAATATTCCAATATATTTTTACGGACTCCATAAACATAAGTCAATAACGTGAGATCGTTATATAAAACAATGTCAAATACCCTATTATTTCATAGCTGTCGGTGTCGTCACACTTTCTTTGCTATAAATAACAATAAGACATAACAACACGCGACTTTATGAAACATTCAAATTAATGAAGGTACTACCTATATCTAATTGATGTTTAAAATACCAAAGTAACTATATACGATACGAGCAGGAAGTATGTTTGTGTATTAGTCGCTGAATATACCTGGAATTTTAATGGCATTGGACAAAATTAATTACAGTATATGGGCAGGATGTACCCACAACGAGTAGGTAGGCAGTTACACGAGATTTCATTCCGCTAAAAGGTTTCTCAGACATTTTAACTCCGAAATCTACGCACTCGAATTAATTTATCAATTCCTTATAAAGCACGCACATACCTACCTACTTGAGTATTTTCATTCTTTCAGAAAGATTAAAACATCTTTCTATTAAACCTCGTCCATCATCATCATTAGATGGAATAGGGAGATTGGGCCATGACCCACCACGCGGGCCCAAGGTGGATTGGCGGGTGCAAACGACTGCAGATGCAGCCGGGACCGACGGCTTAACGTGCCTTCCGAAGCACGGAGGAGCTCGAGATAGTAGTTGTGTTATTTAAAGACTTAGTTAGATGGCGGTGCAGGATTTTTTTCTTTCTATGTTGTAAATATACTACAAATGTTGTAGTATGTTTACAACAACTGTTGTAAATATACTACAGTTTAGGGGTGTCCACTCTGAAAAAACATCGATGTATTTTTTGATTCGATACATCGCAACTATACATCGATGTCAATCGATGTATCGAATGAAAACATCGATGTATTTCAAACATCGAGTACTTTTTCTTAAATTTAAAAAAAATTTGCTGTCTGTCAATAGAATATTAGAAATATATGTACCTTAGTTTGTTTCACAAAACCAAAGGTTATTAAATGTTTATAAACATAGAAACTCGTAGTTATTTTTTATTGTCACTGCACTGACTCTTGCGCAGTGCTGCCAACATCGGAGCCATATCAGAGAATTCGGAATGCTTTCATAACAGTAAGTAAAATTTTAGTGCTCAAACTGAAGTTTTTTTTTACTGAGGTTAAACCAAAAAGAGGATATTATCACTACGTGGTCAAACTGTATTACCAATTCGATGTTTTTTTAAACATCGGTGCATCGAGTATATTGAAAGCTTTTCAAAACATCGGATCGATTCGATGTTTTTCATTGCAAACATCGATGTTTTCGATGCATCGATGTATATCGAATATCCCTACTACAGTTTCACTCAGGAGGTTAAAAATGTCAATTAATCGTAGCCGTACCGTACCGTAACTAAGGTTGATATAACAAACTACCTAATTATAAAAAGCAAGCTTACATCAAAATTCAGAATTATAAATTAGTAATAATAAGTTCGACAGTTTTGTAACACTGGAGCTGTTGTGCACTGTACCACCATCATGACAAAGTGAACAGATATAAATATTATTGGTCCTCACTACAAGCGAGTGAATATCGTACACCTACAGTCCATTACAATGGTGGCGGTGACAGAACTTGGAAAAGTGATTGCAATCTGCAAGCCGGCGGTTCATATTGCGAGTCGAGTCGAGTCGGGCACAACAATGGCCCAAGTTTCACAATTTGTGGCGGCTGCAAGAAAATCGATTGCCAACAACTTCCTAACTATTGGCTGCTACGATTTATTGGCCACCGAGTTGGACAATGGCTTAGTTATTCGGTGTCTATACGGTTGGCAATTTTTATGAGTTCGCCTTTGGAACGATTGGTAATAACAATTCAAGTTTTTGCTGACTTTTTTACTCAGACACGTCAATCAGGTAAAGTTAATGTTTGTCAAAGTGCCAAGTTTTATCCTCAGAACTTAAAAACAGTATAAATTCAACTCCTAAAGTAGACCTAGGTCTGTCCTGTTTTAGTCTTTATGTAAAATAATATAGGTAACTATCTAGTAGTTACCTATATTATTTTACATAAAGACTAAAACAGGACAGATACAATATATGTGAGTGTTCTGAGGAGTTATTCTCCCTTATCCCTCCATCGCTTTTTCTTCAGAGGACCACGCGCGCTGGCTTACGTTGCCACTGCCTTACTGTGGCCACTATTCCTACACGAACAAAGAAATTTGGTGACTCATTTACTTGTCGTATTATTTGTAAATGGGATTCTATGCCCGCGCACGTGTTCCCTCCTTCCAACAATCTGGGGTCCTTTAAGAGAGGCGTGAAGGATTATTTTTGCAGGCCAGCAAGGTTAGGATGGTTGGTGTGGTAGTTTATAACTGCTGTACCAGCTATCTTCGCGTTTGGACTTTATCACCACTTAACATCAGGTGGGGTAGAGTCATCTGCAGACCTGGATATAAAAAATAAATAAAAATGTTGTTATGAACCGTACTATGAAAAGCGTGCGTACAGCTTTTGTATGTCTTGGTTTGGATACCTTGGTTCAAGCCTTAATTACCTTTACGATGCCGAATCAAAAAGCGATCCAATGACAAATGCAACCTGCCAAAACGCCACTAATACTTTTTGGTTAGGTTGTACTTTATTTGGGGTATTGTCTTATTCCATGACTGTAGCAAAGAATGTGACATCAACAAACTTTGAACAAACTGAAAGATTTATTGACGTGTTTGAGTTCAGCTGTGAACTTTGTTTATGTCCTTTGATCTTAGATTAAAACAAAAGGGAAGATACGGTACGCTTATACTAGCATCATATAAAATATGCTCCGACTCAACTACATAAGCAAATCTCATACACGCACACGTCTGTAAATAAATATTCAATCGAGCGAGCGAAACAGAACTGTACGTTTCAACGCAGCGCAAACGAAACGGCGAGTCTGTGTCCGAGTCCGCACGGCTGAGCTGTATTGTTGTCCTTTTCTAGCTAACAAAATGGCAATTACTTAAATAACAGTCACGAGAAACCATGATTTTTGAGAAAAAAAAAGTTACGTTTTTATTTTTTTAAGCAGTTAACTGCTAGATGTTTAAATCTAAAGAAAAGTTTTACTAGAAAAAAATCCACGCGGACAGCGGACGGGACATTTCTAGTAAAACTTTTCTTAAAAAAAAAGTTTTTACATTTTACTAATGAATAGTTTTGCCGAGAGCGGAGCGTTATTTGATTTTGAACTATTTGTGTTCCTTATAAAAGCATCAAAGGCATTGTTTTTTTTATAGACAGTTCCTACAAATGACTCCGGCCCACCTGATGTTAAGTGGAGGTGAAGTCCAGACGCGAAGATAGCTGATACAGCAGTTCAACCTGCCACACCAGCCATCCTCACCCTGTCGGCCTGCATGTTGCTTCTTCACGCCTCTTTTAAAGGATCCCAGGTTGTAAGAGGGAGGGAACACGTGAGCGGGCAGAGCATTCCATTTACGGATAGTACGACAAAGAAATGAGTCACCAAATTTCTTTGTACGCGTTGGAATTGTAGCCACAGTTAGACGGTGACAACGAAAGCCAGCGCGCGTGGTCCTCTGAAGAAAAGGGGAAGGTGGGATAAGAGAGAATAACTCCTCAGAACACTCGCCGTGGTACAGACGTTAGAACGCGCTTAGTGACGCCACATCACGGCGTAATTGGAGAGACTTGAGGTGTTTAGTCACCTCCTCATCGCCTATGATGCGTATTGCGCGCCGCTGTAACCTATCCAAAGCATCGAGCAAGTACTTGGCGGAGCCATCCCAGAGGTGCGAGCAATATTCCACGCAAGACCGCACCTGCGTGTTATATAACAGACATAGTTTGCTCGGGCGTGAAAAAACGTCGCTTTATCTTTATAACACAGAATATACGCAATATTGTTATATTGAGCGCACATGCAGCGTGTTTGAATGTCCACTTTTGAGCCGCGAGTGCCGTAACTTCACTTTTTGTTTCAATCTAAGCATAATGATCGAGGTGAAGAGTTAACGCTGAATGTGCTAAGTCCACACTTACTTGCTAACTTCACCGAGCAACGATTAAGTGAATAAATAGTTAAGTGAGTTTCAGAAACTATTCAAGGTGTTGTGACCACAGATCTTGACGTAGGCTGTGACACAGGTCTGTGTTTGTTACAAACATGAGCTAATAGCGGGCCATCCAATACCGTTCATTCGTGTTGGAATCTATAATACGTAGGATTTGAATGGTAGTCAATTGTTTGCACGCTCTTGCACATCGACTACCACTCAATCCGTACGGATTATGGATGCCGGCAGGATTGAGCGTTAGTGGATGACCAGATATTAGCACTACTGAAAAGTGCGTCCCAATCGTTAAAACTCGGATTCTTGTGTTATGGTGTTTCTCTTGAGAAGGTTCAAATAGATTATCGTTACTATCTTTTCTCTAGACGATCCAATGTAATTTAATCGGTTTAATTTATTTATCTCAAAAATTTCTTCATCATCATAAGCCTATTAATTTCCCCACTGCTGGGGCACAGACCTTCCCTATGCATGGAATAGGGAGATTGGGCCATGACCCACCACGCTGGTCTAAAGCGGGTTGGCGGGTGCTAATGACTGCAGATGCAGCCTGGACCGACAGCTTACTGTGCCTTTCGAAGCGCGGAGGAACTCGAGATAGAAGATTTTTGGCCACCCATCACATGACCGACCACTGCGAAAGTTGCTTAACTTCAACGATCGCAGCCGAACGCGCTTACCACCCGCGCCATCGAGCTCCTCAAAAAAATCTTATTTTAATTTATTTCAAATTGTAGTTTGATCTATTAGCAAACGCTAAAAGCCTGGAAAGTAAATGTTTTTGTGCTCAGGATAACCCTAGTTTAAGAACCTCTGTGTATCCCTTCGAAAAACTAAAAATGGTGGCCTTATAATAAGCAGTGATTCCAAAGACGCCATCGCCTAACTAAAACAATTAATGCAACTGTCAAATTCAGGCCTGACCATTGACGAGCCCCCTAAACGAAAGCCTAGAGTAGTAATTATCGGTGTTCCTTCAAGGTTCCTTCAGCCATGCAGGAAAACAAGTTTTTAACCGTTTATATCATCAGAGTCTGGCCGATAAACTGCAGAAAATGGATTTCGACACATTTCGAAATAAAATTAAATTAGGCCATAAACGGACAGAAAAGACGCCGAGACATGCAATTACATTGTTGAAGTGTCAGCTGTCATATACAGAGCAATGATAGTAGGGATTTCGAAAGTTGAAAAAAATATCGATATATCGATACATCGATCTTTTAAAAAATATCAATTTCGGCTTCGATATATCGCCAAAAAAACATCAATATATCGATATATCGGACCAATTTTCCAAAAAATATCGTACTCTAAAATAGCTCACGAAATATGACACGCGGAATAATAATGGAACGAGAATTATCGCCCTAAAAATAGACCCTATTTTCGAATGATGACATAGGCAATACTAAATACAGCACAGATCATAGATATGTTGAATATCATTAATCTGAGATCCAGTTACGATTTTTCCAGATACGAATTTAGTTAAATCGTGATATGCCGCTAATAATTAAAAAAATATCGTTTTTGATACGAATTTCGATATTGGTTATTTTGTATCGATGTATCGATATATCGAATCAAAATATATCGGCAAAAAATATCGATATATCGAACAAAAAATATCGATATATCGATACATCGATATATTTTCAACAAGCCTAAATGATAGTAAGTGATAGAGTTTATGTGAAGTGGTCATCTTGCCCTGTCAGAGACTTTATTTTGGTTCCGCGTTGTTATATATGCCAGCAGTATGGTCACGCGGCCAAGTCATGTCGTGAAATAACTCATACCTTCGGCCATTGTGGAGAAGAAGGGCACTCAATACAAGAATGTACAAAGAAGAATAGCGAACCAAAATGTGCTACTTGCATGCGCTTCAAAAAACCTAGCAGCCATACCACAGGCTTAGCAGAATGTCCGGCAAAGCTAATGGCAGAAAAAAATACATCAATTCAATTGATTATGTGGGCGCCTAAGAGCGAGAAAGTTATAAAGGTAATAAAATAAATTATGTATTTTCTAGTTTTTCTTTATTCTATTTAATTTGGATAGATTTGAATATGTACTTATTGATTTGAAGTAGTAAATATGTACGTAGTGATAATTTAATATATTAAAATTAAGCCTATTTTACCTGCAACACAGGATATCCTAGTTCAGGCACAGTGAGTAATAGCACTGAAGGACAAAATTATGACCTGTATTGTTAATTTAATTTAAATAAGTATCTCTATGTGTAACGTTGACTAACATATTTCTTAAGTGACAATTGTAACTAACATAGATTGATCAATGCAATGTTTTAATAAATTTGATTTGATTAGGCTATGCATTCTTCCAATGCACAAATGCTCCAAACAAGAAACAAAATATTTATTTTTGCAGTATGAATATTCTTACTTTATGCAAATAAATAAATAACAATTATTATATTTGTTTCTCAGGTTTTCACGCACATCACTCATTAAATAAAACTAGTTTTTACGGGTTTTTTTTTTGAAAAATCATTATTCTGACGATGCAAACCTGAAAAGGCTGCGAAACGTCAATAAATAAATAAAGTTTCGTGCATTAACCCGTAAAAACTAGTTTTATTTAATAATTATTAATATACGATTATCAAGCGTTTAACAGCCATATTGTTTTTTATCCGCCTGGTTACTGGAAGCAGCTGGTTCGAATCCCGGCAGAAAGCTTTTTTTTTTTACGCAGGTAAATATCTTTTTTCAGACGACGGCGCCTTTAAGAGGCTCACCGCCGAACGGACCTCACACCTGGCTTCCGCAAGTCTTACGGGCCCCTCAGTGGCTACCCACCAAGGACCCCGCAACTCTCACGGGCGCTTTACGGCATAATATCCGCTAAAAAAGTCCTGCGAATACCTCTACACTGCTTAGTGCGGAGCCGCAGGGTCCCCGTTAGGGATTCTACCACGGCTCCGCCCCCAGCAGCTTCCCGGCCTCGCCGGGGCTCCACGGCAGGGGTCTCCCGCGGTATTACGGGGACCCTCAGACGTGCGCAGGTAGGCCCGCGCGTGGGGGCTGGGTACGCGGCCTACTGCCCACCATACCGCCTCCCATCCGCTGCGGAGGGGACTCCTGGGCGTAACCGTCCAAGAAGCCCTCCGCCGCCCCCCTTGTAGGACAAAACTACAAGAGGGGACCGCCGTTCCTGGGAGGGGGGAGCGGGAGGGGAAGCGTAATTCTTCCCGTCCCTCTCCCCCCTCCTGTCACCCATGTCTCCCCGCGTTTTCTCCTAAAAGAAGAGGGGGGAAAGGCAGGCGACAGCATTCGTGGGGGGGGGGGGGGGGGAGGTCCGAGCGGTCGAGGCTACTCGGACATCCCCCCCTCTGAGGGCGTCCGTCCGTGCGCCGCCTCAGTGGCCACCTGCTCGGGAGGTTTGCCTTTTGTGACCGGGGGGTCACACCTCCCGCTCCCCATGATGTGGCCCGATGACCGGCCACTCTCTGCGCACACTGCGCAGCGGGGTGGGGCAGCGCACAATGCCGCCCTATGCCCCGTCTTCCCACACCGGAAGCACAAAGTGCTCCGGTCTTCCTTCGCCGGGCACCTGTCGGCGACGTGGCCCCTGCCCATACACTTAAAGCAGTGCGTAGATGGGGGGCCAAGGGGGGTCACGCAAGCAAGGCTCCAGCCCACCTTGAGCCTGTCGCCCTCCGCCACCTTTTTTGCGGATTCATCTTAATGTGAAATTATAAATCGTTTAAAATATTAAGCATTTTGGAAAGAAATATTCTACTTAGGGCCGATTTTTTAAAACTCGGATAAAACTTAACTGTTCAATAAATTCATACTCAATCAAATAAAGAAAGATGTCATCCGTTACATTACACGGATAGTAGAGGATGCGGGTTCGAGTCTCGTCTGCTGTCTGGTCCGCGTGGAATGTTTTCTAGTGGAATTTCCTTTAGATTTAAACATCTAGTAGTTAAATGCTTCAAAAATAAAAATAAAACTATGCAGGTAGGTATTTAACAAGGAAGCGCGAATTTATCGGGTGACTCACGCTCGGCTGCCTTTAAAACCAATACATTGCAATCGTGTTTACAGTCTACGGAATGCCACGTTAGTAAAATAGGCGACAAAACATTTTCCGCGACAGAAAAAAGAAAATATTCGCTTCGCATCCAATAATATACCAAGAAACAACAGTTGGTGAAGAACTATCTAAGTATAATTTTTATTGAAGTTATACTTCTTTAGGCTTTAGGAAAAATGATGAGAGTGAAATTTTAAGATGCGCGCGCATCACTGTAACACAAAATTTTAACTTAATGAAGTTGGTCGCTTTAGCTTTACCAACAAAATAGAAATAGAATCTCTATTTAGTGGGTGCTGACGACTGCATTGTGAAGGCCTATCAAAAGTATTTATTAATCTAGAACAACGGAACCAAAGCGCGATTCAGGAGACTACAGCGCCATCTCTTGACCATTGGTGTAGTAGAACCAAAAACCACATCTTTATTTTTTGTAATAAAGTAACAGTTATATATTCATATTTATAATATTTATCCACATGTTTCTAGTTTGTATATTTGGAATACGTGTTTGAGTTTCATACAAGTGCAAATCACATATGTTCTAATAAATTATATTCAGTAGCGATTTTAATTGAATATTTTGATTATTTATTTATTTTTTCAAATTAAAACTGAAATTTATTGACTTCGTCCTTTTCCAGACTTTTTATTAATTTATTGTAATTAATTATTTGCATGCAATTAAAAACTAATTTAAAACGATGCCAAAGAAGGATAACTTCTCACGCGCCTACATAAGTACACGCACCCATTTTTTATTTTAAAGCATGTAACTGCTTGATGTTTAAATCTAAAGAAAAAATAACTAGAAAAAATTCCACGCGGACCAGGCAGCAGACGGGACCAGTTAAACATCAAGCAGTTACATGCTTTAAAATAATAAAAATTATAACTATAATTGCTATTTCTTCTTTCAAATGTTTAATACTTGTAAAAGTATTCATTTCACATTGTGGGTTACCTATAAAACGAAGAGATGGCGCTGCCTTGCAGCTTAGGAATAGCTAGAAGAATTTCGACGCGGTCCGTGAGGGCCGCGGTAGCATAATTGGTCAGTGCATTCGCCCGGATTGCGAAGGGTTCGGGTTCGTGTCCCATCTGCTGCCTGGTCCGCGTGGAATATTTTCTAGTTATATTTTCTTTAAACTATCTAAGTATTTCTTTGTTTGAACTAGCATGATATAAGCCACACTGAGCTTTTGCGGGAAGCACACCACAGTTTAGCCTAATCTTGGGACTTTGTAAGTGTTGTAAAATTTATCTTTCTTACGGGATGCTGGGGCAACGAAAGGAATGCAAATAATTAAATATTTTATTATATTTGAATTTTTTAAACATTTAACTGCTGGATGTTTAAATCTAAAGATTTTTTTTGTAAAGAAATATGCAGGTAAACCTACAACTCCAACTCCTCCTATTGTATGATGAATACGATGAAAACTGGTGAACAAATCACTAACAAAACGGAGGTCATCTACACTTAGTCGGTTTGAATGAACCCTGTACCTTACTTAATTTTACATAGAGTAAGAGTTCTAAGTACAAAAAAGTCATTACATAATTATAATAGATTTATTTTCTAGCAAACCAGGAACCAAATGTTCACCAAAACCTGATTTCTCGAAAACCGGAAGTACTACGTTACTCAAATCCGGTTTGTAGTCTTATCAGACTATTCTTAACTTATAACTTAAATATTCTCTTTATCTATCTCTTACGGTTTGGCCGCTGAAACAGCACCACAGACAGACGGACGGACTTGTCTAATAGATAAGAGATATTTCAATTAATTTTTGCATGCTGGAAACGGCTAATTGTGCGATCTGACCTAATCATTTAGAAACATCATTGTAACCACAATTAATGAAAATAAATTTCATTTCATTTCATTTCATTTCAACAACAGAAACACA
Source organism: Chilo suppressalis (assembly GCA_902850365.2). Taxonomy (NCBI): domain Eukaryota; kingdom Metazoa; phylum Arthropoda; class Insecta; order Lepidoptera; family Crambidae; genus Chilo; species Chilo suppressalis. Next base: position 28,901,872 of record OU963901.1, on the reverse strand, counting down.
ACTCCACCAAAAGATTGTGTTTGTAGCAGGGCTTGTTTACCGGTTAATTTTCAAACCTAAATCAGTGGCAAGTGCATTAGGAGCGTTTCATTCAGGTTTGGCTCTACCTTAACCTTAAAAAATGGGTGCGTGTACTTATGTAGGCGCGTGAGAAGTTATCCTTCTTTGGCATCGTTTAAAATTAGTTTTTAATTGCATGCAAATAATTAATTACAATAAATTAATAAAAAGTCTGGAAAAGGACACAGTCAATAAAGTTCAGTTTTAATTTGAAAAAATAAATAAATAATCAAAATATTCAATTAAAATCGCTACTGAATATAATTTATTAGAACATATGTGATTTGCACTTGTATGAAACTCAAACACGTATTCCGAATATACAAACTAGAAACATGTGGATAAATATTATAAATATGAATACCTATAACTGTTACTTTATTACAAAAAATAAAGATGTGGTTTTTAGTTCTACTACACCAATGGTTAAGAGATGGCGCTGTAGTCTCCTGAATCGCGCTTTGGTTCCGTTGTTCCAGATTAATAAATACTTTTTATAGGCCTTCACAATGCAGTCGTTAGCACCCACTAAATAGAGATTCTATTTCTATTTTGTTGGTAGATTTTCTTAATGTGCGGTAAACACAAAAGTAACAGCATGAAGTTGGTCGCTTTACGGCATCGATAATAAATGAATTACTTGACTCACTAGACGCTAGCAAACGTATCAATAAATGCATCAATCTCTGAGCATTAACAACTTGTGACTTGATAAGTTCAAACAAAACAAACTTCAAGCGATGCCGACGCGTGCACGTGTCGCTCTCCGATTAAATCGGTTTATTTGACGACCTCCTTGGCTGAGTGGTTTGTACGCCGGGTTTCATGGTGTCGCCGACTCGAGAGGTCCCGGGTTCGAATCCCGGTGGGGGCAAATGTTTGTGTGATGAATACGAGCATTTGTACTCCAGTCATGGATGTTTAATATGTATTTCTATATGAATATACTTATATATGTACAGTATATGTATTCTATCCGTTACTCTAGTATCCCATAACACAAGCCTTATAGTGCTTAGCTTGGGGCTAGGCTAATTGGTGTGAGTGTTGGAAATATTTATATTTATTTATTATTTAATTATTGATTCAAACGTAAAATCTAATGGGTTCTCTGGATAAACACTACCTTACTTACTTTGTATATGTGGGTTTAAATTCATCGGTACAAATGAGATAAAACTTATCGATTTAAAATGAAAATAAATCAGTCACCTGGCAAAAAAAATGATTTATAGAATCGAAATGAATGTCACAGACATTTCGAGGTTTGCGATTGTTTGAGTTATGACTTTTTTATATGCGATAGAGCGTTATCATGTTTTTGGTTTTACACAAAAAGCTACATTTTTTAAATGTAGATATTTCATTAAACAAATATCGAATGTATATACGTTTTTGCATACAAATTTTGGTGTACCAAAACTGATTATTTATAGTGCTCTGCGGTTTCACCCGCATTAATTTGAGGATAAAGGTTATAGTGTATCATCCTTAAACCATAGGCCGTATACAGAAAGAAAGCCGAAAGCCGATCGGCGCTTATCGGCGCCTATTGGCGCTGATTCTTTTTCTATGGACCGGCGCCGATCGGCCCTGGTCCGAATAATAAATAATTTGTATTTAAATTATTATCCTTAGATTAAATCAATCTAAGTTATAATCTTTTTATAAATCTAATAACTTTATCTTTTATTAACTAAGCGCTAAAATTATTTGTTTCGTACTTACCGAATGGTGACAACAAGTCTTTCTTCTGGAAGGATTGGCTGTTTATGCCAATTGCACCAATTTTTCATCAAACGGTTTTTCACTAAATCCAAAATGTAATAAAATGTTTCTTGAATCATTCTTGTATATGTATAAAATCTTTGTTCATCAAATTTCATTTTTTTTACAAATAAATGATGGTATTCTCCGAAACGTTTCCTTTCTCTATTTATAGGATGTATAGCCTTTTTTCGCATTTTTAAATACACATTTTCTAATAAAACCAGATCATCGTCCGCTGAGTCCGACATTTTGCTTGATCTGCTTTAATCGGCTTCCTTTATGTAGGAAGGATAAGCGCCGATCGGCTTTCGGCTTTCTTGCTGTATACGGCCATAGTCATATGCTGTTGCGGCTTTTTTACAGAATTTTTACAAGGGAACAATTCCGTCATTCATGTTTTAAAGGGTTCCGTAGCCAAATGTAAAAAAACGGAACCCTTATGGATTCGTCATGTCTGTCTGTCCGTCCGTATGTCAAAGTCACGTTTTTTTCCGAAACTATAAGAACTATACTGTTGAAACTTGGTAAGTAGATGTGTTCTGTGAACCGCATTAAGATTATCACACAAAAATAGAAAATAAACAATTTTTAGGGGTACTATGGTACTTTTTTACCCATACTTAGAACTGAAACTCAAAATTGTTTTTTTCATCAAACCCATACGTGTGGGGTATCTATGAATAGGTCTTCAAAAATGATATTAAGGTTTTTAACATCATGTTTTCTAAACTGAATTGTTTACGCGAGACACACTTCCAAAGTGGTAAAAAGTGAGAGTAAAATGAGTGAAATCTAGGCTTGTTGAAAATATATCGATGTATCGATATATCGATATTTTTTGTTCGATATATCGCTATTTTTTGCCGACATATTTTGATTCGATATATAGATACATCGATACAAAATAACCAATATCGAAATTCGTATCAAAAACGATATTTTTTTAATTATTAGCGGCATATCACGATCTAACTAAATTCGTATCTGGATCTCAGATTAATGATATTCAACATATCTATGATCTGTGCTGTATTTAGTATTGTCTATGTCATCATTCGAAAATAGGGTCTATTTTTAGGGAGATAATTTTCGTTCCATTATTATTCCGCGTATCATATTTCGTGAGCTGTACGATATTTTTGGGAAAATTGGTGCGATATATCGATATATCGATGTTTTTTTCGCGATATATCGAAGTCGATATTGATATTTTTTAAAAGATCGATGTATCGATATATCGATATTTTTTTCAACTTTTGACATGCCTAGTGAGATCTAGTAAGTAGGTGTTTTAATACGTCATAAATCGTAAGCCGCAATTTACCTTTCATTCAATCAACTCAACTTTACTTCTCAATAACTTAATTTAAAAAATACACTATTATAAAAACATTGATCAAACTTACAACGAACTATAAGAACTTTTATATTATGTTACTTGCTGCTACGGATAGGGTTACCATATCTCAGGATTTGTCCTGAGATTTCAGGATTTTTGAACTCTTCTCAAGATTGCGGATGGATTTTGCAAATCTCTTGAAATCTCAGGATTTTTTGAATTTTCAATAAAATACAGCTAACATTTTAAAGATTTGTTTAATAAAAACTTAAACAAACTAAAAATAATCTTCCTTTGATAATAATTGCACAGTTAAAATCAGTACTTATTTATCCAAGTAGGTACTTGATCAGTTTTATCATACTTAGTATGTGATGATACGTTATTAAGTAAGGTTTTTTCTTTAATTATAGATTTATAAAATGCCCCACATGTTAAGCTCCTTAAATTATATTGAATTAAAAGTATAAGGAGCGTGTACATAAACGATAATATTACGACTTTTCTAAATTCTTAAGTACGTTTGAGAGAAAATTCTCAAACTGTAAAAATCTCAGGATTTTTCAATGGAAATCAAGCCTTTTCTCAGGACTTTTGATTTTTTCATCTGGTAACCCTAGCCACGGAACCGTTCATGGGCGAGTCTGAGTCGCACTTCGCCGCTTTTTATGTAACTGTTACCGTTTACGCCGCGCATGCAAAGGAAGTTCACAAATGTTTTTTCCCGTTTTTTGCTACAATTTTCATTGGTCGAAGCACCAATGTCCTATTAGGCGCTTAGCAGACGACGGGGCGGGGCGGGCTTTTTGTCCGCGAAGCAATAACGACCGCGTCTGCCCGTCGATGTCAGCGGCTGCCCGCGCCGCGTACACAAAGCACACGACGGGCAGAGGCGGTCAGTTTAGGACGTTCGTTCTAGTGAATAGTCCATGACCGCCCCGCGCCGCCGTCTGCGTTACTGCATATAAAATGGTTTGTATGATCCACGGCGGGCAGCCGCGGACATGCCGCGCCGCCACTGCCCGCCGGGCACCCAAGGCGCGGTCTTTTTGACCGCTGTGTGCGTTTGAAGTATAGGATTCGCATTGTGCTATTATTCGCGGCGAAATTGACCGGCCCGCCCCGCCCCGTCGTCTGCAAAGCGCCTTAGTCGTAGCGTTTTGTCATGTAGTTTATACACTTCCTCAATGCATGCACTAGGGCCTAGTAGTTCTTGGGATTAGCGTGTTCAACCAAACAAACAAACTTTAACTGAATAATATTATTTATATGCCGTGGATTGTTGAACGGAAGTCAAGGCGGCACCGACTTGAGTGTATTTGGCGAATGGGTTGGCAACACTAGTTACTAATCAACGTTATCTGACGTTTGACATCTGTCACTGTCAGTGTATGAAAACGAGTGAACCGTCAGTTTTGGGGACCGCATCATCCCCCTCTCAGGGGATGATCGCTTAAGATGAAGCCTGTACCCCTTCCGAGCATGAACTACGGATGTGTTCTAGTCAGTAAGTCTGATATAACCTTGCAGCCGGCTGTAGGGTATCCATGAGGATTTCACACCCGCTCCTCCGCCTGGGAGGAAACAAAAGAAAAGTAGTTTTGGGGACATTGGTGATCTAGACGTCAAGCTGTTCAGTCGTGTTGTAGGGATGTCGAAAGTTGAGAAAAATATCGATATATCGATACATCGATCTTTTAAAAAATATCAATATCGGCTTCGATATATCGCGAAAAAAACATCGATATATCGGACCAATTTTCCCAAAAATATCGTACAGTAGCTCACGAAATATGACACGCGGAATAAAAATGGAACGAAAATTATCTCCCTTAGAATAGACCCTATTTTCAAATGATGACATAGACAATACTAAATACAGCACAGATCATAGATATGTTGAATGTCATTAATCTGAGATCCAGTTACGATTTTTCCAGAGACGAATTTAGTTAGATCGTGATATGCCGCTAATAATAAAAAAAATATCGTTTTTCATACGAATTTCGATATTGGTTATTTTGTATCGATGTATCGATATATCGAATCAAAATATATCGGCAAAAAATATCGATATATCGATACACCGATATATTTCCAACAAGCCTATCGTGTTCAAACCCCTTAGCGATTTCACCACGCTCCGATCTAATCCGTTTTCATCTGAGCAATCATAGCTCATTTTGAGCTTATTATTTATTAGACTATCTTCATGAAACCCAGACACTGCAAATCGTGTATTATTTAGAGGATAATGGACGACGACCCGTCACTAAACGAATGCCCGTGTGCCCCTTCTACATAAAGATGTGTTTAGCAGAATTTGAAGGTATCCTCTTTTGTCTGTCATGTTAACATTAAAGTTGCTGAGTTGTCTAAACGCATTTTTTACGGTAAAAAATGCACTTCGAAATTTCACGGGACTTCTAAAGTATGAAGTTACAGACACATGTACACAACAGTTCTTAAAAATTGTATTTCTATAATATTTAGAACTGTTTCTTCGCTGATTAATTGACATTATATAAATGGAATTATAGTTTTAATATGATTGACATTAATGTGACTAATAACAATATTAAATATTTATTGGATTTACTGTAAAATAATTTAATATTTGCATACTAATTTAGCAAATCATGTTTGAGCATCATATTTATTGTAAAATCTATTTATTGTACCATGTTTATTGTAAATAAATATATGAATATGAATAAAAAGTTACCGATGCCACTTGTGTCTGTTTAAGAAACCTTTCATGGGAACACTTTGCTATTCTTTTGTACCCTCACAGGAGTTATCAATAATATTTTTGCTTTACGATAGCAAAACAACGGACTAATGCATTGCGACTCCGTTTTTCCATTTCACTTCTATGTATTGTTGAGCACACGCGAAGAAAGTCCTAAAATAATACGAGAGCAAGCACCCAGAGGCAACACCTTCCATTTTAATGCGTTAAAAGCACAAAAGTGGCTTCAGTGTAGCGCGGCTCTGTTTTGTGAACGCAAACCCGACAAAGTGCTTGCACCCTACAGCGTATGATCGCAATAAATGTGCCATTATAGGACGTTCGCCGACGTCCCGTGTATTCGGTTATTTTATTACCTATTTCTAAAGATACCATGGAAAAAGTCATAATTTACCTGCGGTCGATGAGACCGCACGTAGGTAGTTACAGAACAAAAGCAGGTGGTAGTAATAGCCAATCATTGGACAGAACATTTTTTTTTTAAATGCGTAATAGTATGCTATTGATCGCAGATGACCTTTTGCAGCGTCATCGGGTTTGGGGGCGGCGAGATCCTAAGTGGACCTCAAGCCGAGAATTGGCGAGTGCCTCTAGAGCAGTGGTTCTCAAACTTTTTAAATGACGGAACCCTTTTGGGAAGCAAAATACTTGATGGAACCCTACAATAAAACAATTATTTTTATAAGTGTATTCTATATTAATCAGCATAATAAAAGTACAATGTATCCGTTACTAATTATTATTTACTTCACCACTTGGTAAGGACAATAATAGAAAACATTAAAAAAGAAAAAATCTAACTAGTGGGAGGTATGAAACTGTTTTTTATTTTTCATCAATTGCTTGATATCAGGTTTGATGGAAGAAAGTTGGAGTCTCATATCAGCTTCGGCGTCCAGTCTATTGCGATATTTTGTTTTCGTGGCTGCGTAGGTAGAGAATCCTGTTTCGCACAAATATGTAGTTGGGAACGGGAGAAGAATATCCAGAGCCATTTGGCCAAGCATTGCATATTCATCTTGGATTCTGCACCAAAAATCATTAAGAGGCGTCGTTTTGAACAATGACTCCATACTTGTGTCTGATGACATTTCTAAAAGAGATTCATATATCTCATTTGACATGTTTTCAGGCTTTTCCAAGTTGGGTAAAAAAGGATTATGAATCCAGGAGTTCACTTTAATTTTTGTATTGTGTTCTTCGGGAAAATACTTTTCAAAAGATGCGCGCATCGAACTGAGATATTGGACCAATTCTTCAAACACATTATCTTCAAACATTTCTGAGTCGTTTTCGCTAACAAACTCAGTGAGTAACGTAAAACTTTCTATTTCTTTCTTACCAATGCAAATGATCCAAAAATCTAATTTTCTTTTAAAAGTAGTTATTTTATTATAGGCCTGAAACACTGTTGTCTGTTTACCTTGCAATGATAAATTTAATTCGTTAAGTTTTTGAAAGATATCCGCCATAAAAGACAATCGGAACAACCAAGTTTTATCATACAAACGGTCCTTCAAATTAAAAGAAGTATCTGCTGAAAGAAACATTTGTAACTCGGCTCTAAGTTCAAATAGCCTTGTTAAAGTTTTTCCCCGAGACAGCCATCGCACTTCTGTATGGAGCAGCAGTGTTTTATGTTTGCTGCCATAATCTTCACACAATAATGAGAACAATCGGGATTGTAGTGGTCGTGATTTGATAAAATTAATTATTTTTACCGCTTCATCCATAACTAATTTTAGATTAGACGGCATTTGCTTCATCGCAAGTGCTTGTCTATGCAGAATACAATGACTGGAACTACAATTAGGCGCTTTATTTTTCATTCGTGACACTGCTCCTGCTGTTTTACCTGTCATCGCCTTGGCCCCATCTGTACAAATGTCAATGCAATTGTTCCAACTGAGATTATGTTCTTCAAAAAATATATTTATTTTATTAAAAATTTCTTCCCCGGTAGTGTTTGTAAGCAGCGATGAACACATAAGCATGTCTTCTTCAAAAGAACTTTTATATGGATATCTCACAATAACCAGCAGGATAGCCAAACCAGCGACATCAGTCGACTCGTCCATTTGCAAAGCGAATCGTGTATTTTGTAGACGTGTAACTAGTTCTTGTTTGACGTAGCTTGCCAGATCATGGATTCGTCGTGAAACAGTATCGTTTGATAGCGGAACAGTAGAAAGATGCTTTGCAGATTTTTCATCAAGCATACATTTTGTTATGTCTAATACACATGGTTTTATTAATTTCTCAGCGATAGTGTGCGCTTCACCTGCTTGTGCAATGCGATAGCTAACTAAGTATGATGCCTCCGTGGCCTTTTCGTTGGTAGTTTGTGTTACATGCATCATATTTTTTTGACTTTCTAATAACTGATCTTTTTTGCGAACACAAAATTCTTTATTCTTGTCTTTAGTCTCGGGGTGTACGGTTTCTAAATGTCGACGCAATTTGGCAGGTGCCATGGAACTATTAGGAAGCAGTTTACTACAGAGCATGCAGAGAGGTGAGCCGTTGGAATCAACAAATCCGAAACTGATATAAGATTCATCATACTTCCTTTTTTTCGTCTTTGAAACCGTCGAGCTTGACGTCGTGGCACTCGTGGCATCATCTTCTGGATCGGTGATTGCTAAATTCTCCGCGCGCATTGCTTTTGAACATTCAGCGTCATTAGAAGATGTTGTTGGAACACGTTTAACACCTTTAAGCCAACGTTCCATTCTTCTTTATTTATAATGTTACAAGTCAGGATAGTGGGGTTTAAATAATGCACAATCGTTACTGCGTATAAGAGACTAAATTTAGAACCTACAGGGAAGAAATGTATAAAACTGAGACAACAGAATACAGCAGGCAGTAAAACAATGAACACCAGTTTCTCGCTAGCGAGCTTGTAAGTAGGTAGTAACTTATCGCTCCGAACGCTAATCATCAACTGACGACGCCAACGCGCGATCGCCGCTTTTATACTTAGTCCTAGACTCGATCTCAAATATTCTCGAAAATACTCGAGTCGGCACCTTTGATAAACAAAAAGCAAAAATAAAAACAGAAATTTAAAAATAGCGTTGTAAACAATATCGACTTTATCCTTTGAAGTTAGAGACGAAAGTCGCTAGTTGACAACTATAGCGTCTAATTCAGAGGCGGCTTTTATCAAAGAGACTGAGCGCTTACAAGTATACTACCCGCTCGTTTTAAGTTTGCCGCTGGCGATAGGTATGAGTGTATGACGTTCGAAATTTTTTATTTAATTGTAACAATAAAAATTGTGTACGTTAGATATTTGGGTAAAACTATGACACATTATAAGTTTTGTTGTCACGTGGGGGAGGGTACGCGCATTCCACAGACCGGCAAACTTAGAGCGAACGCGTTGTACAAGTATAAAATTGTTGAGACCAAACTTATGAGATATTGTACCAGCTAATGTAACACAAGCTTATACAAATACAAATAAATAAATAAATAACATTCATAGCGTTTTGTCTCCGCGCGGCCGCGGAGTCCGCACAGCCGCGGAGCGACCAGAGAGAGGTGTTTTGATTTTTTTATTTCTAAATTCTTGCGGAACCCCGACAGAGGTATCACGGAACCCTAGGGTTCCGCGGAACACACTTAGAGTATAGCTGCTCTAGAGGTATTCCAGGCGGACGGCATCTCCACCTTATCCTAAGGGTGCGGTGTCTGCCTAATGCTAAGCTAGTGTGCAAGTATGCTAGCTGTGTAGTGTTGGTGTTTGTGACCTGTGTGGGAGGAATCGGAGGCGCGTTGGCGCGGGTGATTTCGTCGTCGGGGTACTCTTAAGACGTGCCTAGGCCGACGGAAACGGAGGGACCTACGATTCTATAGATACCATGGAAAAAGTCATAATTTACCAGCGGTCGCTGGGACCGCACGTAGGTAGTTAAAGAACAAAAGCAGGTGGTAGTAATAGCCAATCAATGGACAGAACATTTTTTTTTGAGTGCGTATGCTGTTGATCGCGGATTACCTTTACAGCGTCACCGGCTTTGAGGGCGGCGAGATCCTAAGTGGACCACAAGCCGAGAATTGGCGAGTGCCTCTAGAGGTATTCCAGGCGGACGGCATCCTTTCCGTGTAGAGCCTCTAGACCATTCGAACCTGAGGCGGTCGGTTCACATATGTCTCTGAGACTCGGACCTCGGCTCTAGTTAGCCATTTTCGTGGGGGGAGGGGGGCTGTAGACCAGGTCTTCGCACTCTGATCCTACGGGTGCGGTGTTTGTCTAATGCTAAGCTAGTGTACAAGTTTGCTAGCTGTGTAGTGTTGGTGTTTGTGACCTGTGTGGGAGGAATTGGCGCGTGTGATTTCGTCGTCGGGGTACTCTAACACGTGCCTAGGCTGACGGAAACGGAGGGACCTACGATTCTATAGATAACCATGGAAAAATGTCATAATTTACCTGCGGTCGATGAGACCGCACGTAGGTAGTTACAGAACAAAAGCAGGTGGTAGTAATAGCCAATCATTGGACAGAACATTTTTTTTGAGTGCGTATGCTGTTGAACGCGGATGACCTTTACAGCGTCACCGGCTTTGGGGGCGGCGAGATCCTAAGTGGACCACAAGCCGAGAATTGGCGAGTGCCTCTAGAGGTATTCCAGGCGGACGGCATCTCCACCTTATCCTAAGGGTGCGGTGTCTGCCTAATGCTAAGCTAGTGTGCAAGTATGCTAGCTGTGTAGTGTTGGTGTTTGTGACCTGTGTGGGACGAACCGGAGGCGCGTTGGCGCGTGAGATTTCATCGTCGTGGTACTCTAAGACGTGCCTAGACCGACGGAAACGGAGGGACCTACGATACCGATAGAAAAGTCACAATTTACCAGCGGTCGATGTGTAGTAAAAGCCAATCAATGGACAGGACATGTTAGTATGATACATTAGTAGAGGATAATAGAGCTTTTTTTTCTGGCGCTTCGCCGGCCGCTGCCGCGGCACGCTCGCTTTCCTCGCTCGGCTCGCGCGTCATGGTCACAACACTGACCTAACCTAACCTAGTGTGAAGTATTACCGTTTGGGCCCTGAAAGAACAGTTAAGTCTACTATTGTAATATGTACCAAAGTACCTTATTATATCTAAATATTTGATGGTTTTCTAAATATAAATGTGTAAGTTCTTGACATGTTTGATGTTTAATTTAGGAAAAAAATCTTTAATTTGTTTATTTTGTTACAAAAATTCGATTAAATTTGTTTGTGTCATCAAGTTCTTACATATGCTGGATTTTTAATAAATATTTTATGGACATCCTAATTATACGATCCGGCCAAATGTGGATGACCAAATCGTTAAATGTTGACAATTTAATGATCTGGTCAAATTAAGTTGGCCACATCATGAAATGTGACCATTTCACGAAATTCTCGAGCATTTCATGAAGTGATCAAATTTACGATATGGCCACGACATATACATTGGTCAAAAGGGTTTGCTTTGAAATAAAAACGTGACTATATAAGGAGCAGAAACTAATGCTTTTTATAAACTTTTGTTTTTGCAAATATAATGAAACTAATGATGTTAACATAGATTTATTGGTGTCACGACACGATTCTTGTACGAAGCGCGAGATCCATTTATGTACTCACAAAGATACATCATAAATTTAGTAGCACCCTCTCCCATTACTAGTGAAAAATACTCTTTTGTTTATCTCACCCCCGACACTAACTTATCATGATACGAGTATAATTGACGTGTCACACGGCGTTTTTATAAAGCTTAATGCCCAAATATTTTATTTTGTCCATCGCAAAATGAGTCTTGCACTCAGGGTAGTGCAGTCTCAAATCAAGTTTAGAGTTATTTAAGCATAGTCCACAAAGCTGGCCTCACCGCGTACCAAAATATTAACGTAGACACTAATTTGCTTACGGCTTTTCATATGCAAAAATATTAAAGAGTTAACTAACGAAGATGACATCTATTTTATATGTAACTAGCGGCCCGCCCTCGCTTCGCTTCGGTGTAGAGCTGAAGTGTGGACTACAGTTTTTATTCTCAGGCTTGTATTATACACAATGACATTTATCTATGATTCTTCTTATACCTGCATGCAAAGTCTCAGCCCAATCGGTTTAAAATTGACAAAGTTTCATAGAAACTTTCATTCCCTATTTTATCCCCTTGGGGGTACAATTGATCAAAATCCTTTCTTAGCGGATGCCTACGTCATAACATCTACCTGCATGCCTTTCAGCCCGATCCGTCCAGTGGTTTGGGCTGTGTGTTGATAGAGCACTATGTCAGTCAGTCAATCATTTTTGAGTTTTATGTATATAGATAGATTAAGTGAGTCCGATGCAGTATCTGGAAGCAAGAGTATCTTTATCATCATCAGGCTATTAATGTCCCCACTTTTTGGGGCACAGGCCGTCTATTGATGGAATAGGGAGATTGAGTTATGACCCACCACGCGGGCCCAGTGCGGATTGGGAGGTGCTTACGACTGCAGATGCAGCCGGGACCAACTAATATACCATGTTGTATGTCTGTCTGTCACATGATTCTATCTCCTGAACGGAAATAGGAACTTTTATACATCCGGTATTTTCGCAGTTCATCATCATCATCGTCAGCTTATTAATGTCCCCACTGCTGGGGCACAGGACTTCCCTATGGATGGAATAGGGAGATTGGGCCCTAACCCACCTCGCCTACCAACGGTTTTACGTGCCTCTCAAAGCGTAGAGGAAATCGAGATAGAAGATTTTGCTCACCCATCCAATGACCGACCACTAAGAAAGTTGCTTAACTTCAACGATCGCAGACGAACGCGCTAACCATCGAGCTCCTCTCGACTCCTCTCCCAACAAGAGCATATAAGGCCGAAACACCTTATATGTGTATAGAGAGGTAGGGCAAAGCGCTTCTGCCACTCGCATTGGAGCGCCTGCCTGGGGAAGAAACCTCCATCTTACAGAAGATTCACAGTAAAGTAACAATACCTTTTGGTGCTGTTGTGTTTCTGTCGGCGAGTAAGGTTCAAACTCAAACTCATTTATTCAGTCTAGGCTGTTACAAGCTCTTGTGAAAGTCAAACGGTACTCCATCGGTTCGTAAATCTACGGCGGGATACCTTGTACCGAGAAGAACCGGCAAGAAACTCAGCAAGGGCTATTTTTTTCTCCCTGTTTCGTTTCATACAGTGTCGTCAATTGAAAACACGTGTTGATGTCAACTTCCATCACATTAATATTATTAACAAACGTTAAGTATAGCTAGGTACTATTTTTAAATTAAGAAGTGGCTATTAAACAATTTTCAACCAATTTAACAAAGTAAAACGACTTAGTCTATTATATTAAGCCCAACGTGACTTAGCATTTATAAAATCTTTAACAGCATAGTAACCTTTCTTAAGGAGACATGTTTTTATACACACTTTAAACTTAATAAAAGGTAAATTAATTATTTCTTTTGGTATTTTATTATAGTAACATATACCTTGACCCACAAATGAACCAAGTACCTTTTGGAGTCTCAACGGTGGCAATTTGAGTTTATCTTTTTCCATCCATCCAGGGCTCCACTCCAGGATTGGGTCAGGGCTGGCAAAGGTGCGAGTGATAATTTAGGTTACGCAAATGTCCTTAGGCTATGGGGCTATTAGATGGGCCATTCGCTTGTTTGCCACTCTTTTAACATAAAATAATATGAAATCTCTAATCCAGAAACGAAGTATTCTGAGACGACATAAATAATACGCTCAGAGGAAAGCAAATCTGTGAGTTGAGATATTTTCAGCGTCCCAGAAGCTATACTTATCGGTATAGGAGATAATTTGATTTGGTTGCGAGTCACACAAAATGGAGGCCTTTAGCGCTTCTCGTCTTTTTTCAAGTGAGTTTTTTTCGGTCGGGGTGTAAATGGAAAAATCCTATGGGAAAGATGTAACGGAATTACGTCACGTGTGTCACACGACTATAACATATATGTGTGTGTGTGGAATGCGTTCGCAGCTCTCCCTTACGAGCATGAAAGTTGGAGGGTAACTCGGCGAAGGCTGAAGCTACGAGCGTCACACGCAACAATATCTTATATATAAAATTCTAAAAAATATACTGTAAAGAGTATAATATAAAGAGTATATAGAAGCTATTAAATACAATACAAAGTACCTAATCTTTATATATATAATTCTTCTGTGAGTGTATATGTCACTGAACTTCTCTTAAACGACTGGACCGATTTTGATGAAATTTTTTGTGTGTGTTCAAGGGGATCTGAGAATGGTTTAGATTGTGAGTGTGTATGTCACTGAACTTCTCTTAAACGACTGGACCGATTTTGATGAAATTTTTTGTGTGTGTTCAAGGGGATCTGAGAATGGTTTAGATTCACAATTTTGTCCACTGGACAACCCCTATTTTTTTAGGGCGGTACGAAGTTCGCAGGGTCAGCTAGTATATATATAAAATTCAATTGCTGTCAGTTTGTTTCGCTAAAACTCGAGAACGGCTGAACGGATTTATCTTATCTTGGTTTTGAAATGTTCGTGGAGGTCTAGGGAAAGTTTAAAAGGTGAGAAAATATGAAAAAATTGCGAGGAAGATAGTAAAAACGTCAATTAAATTTCCCATATAAACTGTTCTATCTTCTTTCCTGTCAAACATTTTGGTACGGTAGAATCGGGTCCGTCATTTCTTCCAAATTATTTTAACCCGTACGAAGTACGCGGGGTCAACTAGTGAACATATAAAAAGATCAGTCAGAGTCCAGCTTGTGGAAATAATCCTTAATTCACCCTACACAGCTTGAATTTGGAGTTGCTCATAAAATTTCGTCTTCAAGTAACGCAGAGGGCAGCGCTTTGACCACGCCCGTGTCCATAATTAAGTCAGCACCATTCCATTCCACTACGTCTCTTTACAGTGTCAAGTAACTAGGAAATGAAGGAGACAAAGTCGAAACTGCGCTAATTATGCTTTTAAAGTACTAAAGGCTAATCTAAAACTAGGAACGAAAGGTACTTATTTAAGCGTAGTAATTATTTTTAGACACTTTTTTGAAGTTATACTTCTTTAGGCGCGTTATGAAAAAATTATGAGAGTGAAATTTTAAGATGCGCGCGCATCACTTTAACACAAAAATTTTAAAAGCATGAAGTTGGTCGCTTTAGCGACATGCTGTTACTTTTGTGTTTACCACACATTAAGAAAATCTACCAACAAAATAGAAATAGAATCTCTATTTTGTGGGTGCTAACGACTGCATTGTGAAGGCCTATCAAAAGTATTTATTAATCTGGAACAACGGAACCAAAGCGCGATTCAGCAGACTACAGCGCCATCTCTTGACCATTGGTGTAGTAGAACCAAAAACCACATCTTTATTTTTTGTAATAAAGTAACAGTTATAGGTATTCATATTTATAATATTTATCCACATGTTCCTAGTTTGTATATTCGGTATACGTGTTTGTGTTTCATACAAGTGCAAATCACATATGTTCTAATAAATTATATTCAGTAGCGATTTGAATTGAATATTTTGATTATTTATTTATTTTTTCAAATTAAAACTGAACTTTATTGACTGTGCCCTTTTCCAGACTTTTTATTAATTTATTGTAATTAATTATTTGCATGCAATTAAAAACTAATTTTAAACGATGCCAAAGAAGGATAACTTCTCACGCGCCTACATACATAAGTACACGCACCCATTTTTTTTTTATTAGGAATCTCAACAGCTTTTATTTATTAATTCAATGCTTAAGTAAACTTATTTAAAAAACTAAGCCAATTACAGAGTTTCACGGCATTTTAAAATAATTAAGGAAGTAAAACATAAATTATTTTCTTAGAAACACAAAATTACAAAATAAGAAGATCTGTGTAAGTTATTCTTATCATAAACTGAAGTAACAAATAAATAAACACTTTTTGATCGATTGTCAGTATAGATTCACAGTTCCAAAATGTATAAATAGTATTACAATATAAATATAAAACCGAAACAGAATAATAATCAAGTTTTTCTTTATTAAAACACATTCAAAGGGTATAAATAAAAATACATTTAATATAGTTGGGGGGGGGGGGGGATAAATAAATATAGTTATTAGTAGATAAGTGTTTGCCAGCTATGGCTTATTTGATTCAGTTAACTTTTTTACTTTTTTACTTAAAGGAGATGCATTTGTATTGAGGGCTTGGACCGAATAACAGCGTATTCGGCCAGCCCCCAAGACAAAAGTTAGTTAAACGAGATGAAACAGTATATTTTTTAGAATATTCTGAAACAAAAAGTTTCATTTATAATCTTGACACCAATGGCAAAGACCCCGCCTTTTAACAAAGAAAACAGTATTTTATTTTAGGGCAAAGAAACTTTATCCAAAGCTAGAATAAAAAAAACACCAACCAAGTGAAAGTCAGACTCGCGCACGATGGGTTGCGTACCCATTATCTATAGTACAAAATTAGATATCTACTATCTTAATATATATAAATCTCGTGTCACAATGTTTGTCCTCAATGGACTCCTAAACCACTGAACCGATTATAATAAAATTCGCACAACATGTGCAGTTCGATCCAACTTGAGAGATAGGATAGTTTAAATCTCAAATTATAGTCGCAATTTTAATTTATTGCAAATTATTACTTTTGGGCGGTACGAAGTTCGCCGAGTCAGCTAGTTATAATATACCTATAGTCCAGGCAACGAAAAGGTATAGAGGGAAATGCTTAGAACACAACTTTTGACTTCGTAACTTTGTTAGGACTAGTTAGGAGGTAAACATATCAAAGTCCCCGCCCGTAGCCCTTAAGCCGGGGGGAAGGGGGGGGATTGAAGGTCCCATTTTTAGGTTTTTCGCATATATCTCGGAAACTATGCATCCTAGCGACATGAGACTTTGACAAAAGTGAAAGCTGATTAAATTTGCTACAAGTCTTATTCAGTCAAGTTTTTTGATATCTTGTATAGTTTTCGAGATATATGCGAAAAACCTAAAAATGGGACCTTGAATCCCCCCCTTTCCCCCCGGCTTAAGGGCTACGGGCGGGGACTTTGATATGTTTACCTCCTAACTAGTCCTAACAAAGTTACGAAGTCAAAAGTTGTGTTCTAAGCATTTCCCTCTATACCTTTTCGTTGCCTGGACTATAGGTATATTATAACTAGCTGACTCGGCGAACTTCGTACCGCCCAAAAGTAATAATTTGCAATAAATTAAAATTGCGACTATAATTTGAGATTTAAACTATCCTATCTCTCAAGTTGGATCTAACTGCACATGGTGTGCGAATTTTATTATAATCGGTGCAGTGGTTTAGGAGTCCATTGAGGACAAACATTGTGACACGAGATTTATATATATTAAGATAGTAAATATCTAATTTTGTACTATAGATAATGGTACAAAATTGTGTTCCAAGCATTTCCCTCTATACCTGTTTTTGAGCATTCGTTGCCTGGACTGACTACGATTATATATCGATTACAATATCGAGTTAAATACATCGCCTTCGTTATTTGTCTCCCTTACTTTATTGCTAATACAAGCCTTTATAATTTAATTCACTTTTAGGTAGGATATAAAAAAGAAACTGTGGAAGGCCAATAAATGTGATCTCTTTAAAAAATTATGTTAACATTAAACGAGCTCCGTGGCCTTGTGGTTTAAACGCCGGATTTCATGGTATCGCCGACTCGAGAGGTCACGGATTCGAATCCCGGTGGGGGCAGATGTTTGTGTTATTATGTGAGCATTTGTACTCCAGTCATGGATGTTTAATATATATTTCTATATAAATATACTTATATATATATATATAATATATGTATTCTATCGGTTTCCCTAGTATCCCATAACACAAGCCTTATAGTGCTTACTTTGGGGCTAGGCTCCTTGGTGTAAGTATTGGAAATATTTATTTATTTAAAAGATCGTTACCTTACCTTATAAAATTCATAAGAAGAGACATAGTAGAAATTAAAGTGTCTGATTGCGCAGTTAATCGAAATAAAACACGAGACTATTTAAAGGAAACCTTATTAGAGCTTCCTCGATTTTCAGTAGCCGCGTTAACCAAGGAGGCTGCACCGAGATTTGTATCTTTGCCAGAGGATTCGGCAACTTCATAAATGCCCGCCCCATTTAGTTTGGATCCGAGCCAACGGAGGACACTGATTGCTAGCATTGACTCAACTATTGCAACTGTATTTTATGCAATATTAAATTCTGGCGGTGTCAGTATAGCTGCCGCTGAGACGTTCATTGTTTCATTGTTGCGGTTCGCTTCCGGATTTCAGTCTTCCCCTACAGGCGTGTTATTTTCTGTCGATAATATCCGATGCGTTATTTCGATATCTGTTCTTAGTGATCATAATCAAAATCATTTATTCAGTTTAAGCTGTTACAGCAATGATGAATGTCTAGAAGCTACGCCTTTATCACGATCGAAGAACACTACAATAAGTAAAATGATAAAGTATATCTAAGGAAGCTGCTCATTTGGTCGGAAAGGTACAACGTGGTTCATTATCCTGCGTCAGTGATGGTTTGGTGAGGCGTGTCTTATCAAGGACTCATAAAACTAAATTCTTGTGAAAAAGGAGTGAAAACTTCAGCTAAAGTATATCAACATACAGCCTTGGATCATGTTGTCATACTCTGTCTTAATCTCTGCAATACACTTTTTAAAAATATACCGTGGACTTTCTAGCAGGATTCTGCACCTGGTCACAAGGCACGAACTACCCAAGCCTGGACGTTCTACAACGTTCTGGACTTTTATAAGAGCTGAAGATTGGCCTTCATCTAGGCCAGATCTTAACCCTTTAGACTTCAAATTATGGTCAGTTTTAGAGGAGATGACCTTCTCTAAACCACACGGCGACATTGAGCCTCTTAAAAGAGAGCTATTCGATCAATTTATAATCTTAAAGTTAAGGATTCCTTAAGAGATAGGTTTAAAGAATTTGGAATAATGACGGTCGCATCACAATAAATATACGAAAATTTATTACTTGTAAGAAAAAATATTAATTGGTTTCTTAAAAACAGTGATGTTCACACACTTAATACAAGACACAAGAATAAACTAACTTTACCTGCTACTAGGCTTCACAAAATCAATAATTCATTTAAAGATTTTTGTGTTTGCTTATACAATAAGTCCCAAGCAATATCCAAGAGTTTACCATAAATAAATTCAAAGATAGTATAAAAAAAGCACTTATTAAAAAAGGTTATTACAAAGTGCCTGATTATATTACAGAAAAAAAAATGCTTGGGTTTGAACTGTTTCAGTCATTCCAACAGGTTTTCTATATTAAATAAATCATGATTGTATTGACGTTGTAATAACATAATGATTTGTAAATGTTGTTACATTATGTTTTTAATTACCAAACAGATTAAAGGCCTTAGAGACAAAGGTGGCCATTTCGAATAGTTTTTTTTTGCTAAGACTTTAATAAATTTGTGGGTATAAATTTTAATAATATTACATTACTTCATTAAAAAACATACATTTTCATTTATAACAGAACTTATGGCTGGACTAGGTATACCTATGGGAAATACGGAAATATTGATAAACACAATCATACTGTGAGCTCGTACAAACAATATGTATAGCACAGGTAAATCGCAAAATTTTAACAAAGGATGAGAGGAATCAGAGTGACTCCGATTCTAGCCGCTCGCGAACAATCACAGCCGGAGTAAAAAATATATTATTCACGACGACCTCACAATTGGGGGCTGAATTAAATTTTGTTTACGTGCCCTTCGCCAGTGCCTTTGCTCGTCTTCGGTACGAAAATTTGTCAAGGATAT
This sequence comes from Chilo suppressalis, assembly GCA_902850365.2. Lineage (NCBI taxonomy): Eukaryota > Metazoa > Arthropoda > Insecta > Lepidoptera > Crambidae > Chilo > Chilo suppressalis. The sequence goes on along the minus strand of OU963901.1, from coordinate 28,882,119 downwards.
GCTTACTTCAAGGGCTGTTGAGGAACTCGATGGCAAAGATGATCATTGAAGTTAAGCAACTTTCCCAGTGGTCGGTCATTGGATGGGTGACCAAAAAAATCGTCTATCTCTAGTTTCTCCGTGCTTCGGAATGCACTTTAAGCCGTTGGTCCCGGCTGCATCTGCAGTCGTTAGCACCCGCCAATCCGCACTGGGCCCGTGTGGTGGATCATGGCCCAATCTCCCTATTCCATCCATAGGGAAGGCCCGTGCCCCAGCAGTAATGACATTAATAGGCTGATGATGGTGATGATGATGAAGGGCTGTATTAACGTCAACTTACAACGTTAGATATCAATTTTCAATTTAATAAGAGAGGTAAGGCATAGTGGGTAATTTGTACAGATAAGTATTTCCAAAAGTTACCTTCAAGGTGACAAAAAAATATTATGCAATTCGTAAACATAGCGCCGTATTTCTAGGATCACTCAATCTAAATGCCTCAGGATTGAGTGATCCAATAAAACTATTATAGATTCCTGGATTTACGTTGATGTAACTTGATTTTTTGTAAAATAATGTGACAAATTCTGTACATTTTTTTAATATGAAAATTTCGTTCACAGCGTTAAAGTTTTCTGAGATTCAGCTTATACTATTTTGCGTAATGTCTGAAATGAGTGATCCACATTTTGGGCAATATCTTCGATCGCCTGAGAGTGGCAAATTTTTCGATTTCGGTTATGAGTTTTGTCAATTTTACACTAAATATACGTTTTGGTTTTATTGAAAACTAAACGGATTGACATTACTAATTTTTTTTAAATCTGAACTGAATTTAGATATTGTTTCTGATAGAGCAATGGGGACAACGAGGTATGGTCCAACCATTGATGCGGTATTTTCAAGATTCGTGAACCACGTATCTACGATCGTCAATGTGTATTATTTTATTTACCATAAACCACTTGTCACTGTAATTAATAATGCAGACAATGTTGATTTAATTAATATTTAAAAAAATGATAATGGTCTGACGATAATAATAATTACATAATTTATCAACATTCCTTAAAAAGTTTAATGTAAAATATTTCGTCGATTAGTTATAATAAATGTATATGAAATGAATAAATATATATTTATATATGTATATTATTTTCATTAATTTGTTAATTTACCCTTTCATACAGTATCAATCTTTTTTAAGTTAAATAAACTCTTTTTGCGTCTGGTTAGACTATCGAACTTAAGGTGTAAACTCCAGTCGTGCGTCGGAGCTGACACACACAATTATTTTTTCTTTCTGTGGCGTTCTCCGTTTTACACAGAAATTTCGTCAATGTCCAGTAGTGAGAGAGACACGAGAAAGACTGCTCAATAGAAACAGATTGAGGTGATATAAATTAAATAACCGATTATACGTTCTTCCTTGAGTATTTCACTTTTCTGAAAGCAGAACATAACAAACATACACAAAGACGTCACAGGTTAATATAAATACAGGTCAATATTAATTTATATGACATGGGTAGAGCAGACAATTATTTCTAAATAAACATAGAAAGGTTAATAAAAGTTAGAGTTTGATATTGTATTTTTTTATGAATTTACATAAACACAAAAAGCCAGGTTTTCGGTCAATATTAGAATTGTATTAATGTTAACGGGACGTACAGTTTTGGGTGGAAGTAGAGAATATAGAGATGGGTGTTTTTGACAGTTGAAAAAAATGTGGTCTACAGTAACAGATTGTGTTGCTCATCTGTCAATTCGTATGTCAATTTTGACCGTGATATACGTTTTTTTTATCTCGATATTCTATATGTTGACCCGACTCCTTAATAATTTTCATGCCAAATTTGAAGTTAATCCATGCAGTACTTTTTGAGTTTATCCCGGACATACATACAGACAAAAATTCTAAAAACTATATTTTTGGCTTTGGTATCGAATCTAAATCACACCCCAAGTATTCTTTAAAAAATATTCGATGTACTGTTTTGACAAAAAATTTAAATCGAAAGATCGAAAGAAAAATTCCACGGGGTCTGGTAAGCAGACGGGACTTGAACCCGCACACTCCGCTATCCTTTCGTGCTAAGGGTACAGATAGATGTCTGGAAGTGTAGATACTAGCTAAAAACAATACTAATTTTTTATCTTTTTATAGCCTGCAGCGACTGGCGTAGTCGGCAATAAAGTATATGCGGGTGCGGTGAGAGCCCCTCCACCTCGAGCACAATTCTATGGACACAATCCCAACCTGAAGCTACCTCCAGATCTGTTTCTACTGGGATGCGTCTTCCATATCGTGAGTTCAAAGAGAATTATTTGCTTTTTCCTTTACTATTTTCCTTATTTTTAGTTATAATTTTTACTTTTTTAAGCATGTAACTGCTCGATGTCTGAATATAAAGAAAATATTACTAGAAAAAAATCCACGTGGACCAGGCAGCAGACGGGACTCGAACCCGCACCCTTCGCTATCCGGGCGAATGCACAGTGACCATTATGCTACCGCGGCCCTGACGGCCGTGTCGAATTCTTTCTAGCCTTTCATAAACTGCAAGAAAAAAATCCACGAGGACCAGGCAGCGGACGGGACCCGTCCCGTCCCGTCCCGTCCCGTCCGCTGCCTGGTCCGCGTGGATTTTTTTTTCTAGTAAACTTTTCTTTAGATTTAAACATGTAGCAGTTAAATGCTTAAAAAATAAATAAAATCATAAACAAGGATCACTCAATTCAGATGCATATTTAAGAAAAGTAGCAATATTTACATAAAGTCATGACGCCGCCAATACAATTAATTACAATAGAAACATTAATTAAAATTCTAAACTGTCTACTCGAATTTTGATTGCTGTGTCCCGTGGCTGTGTCATGCAATAAATAAATAAACAAAAAAGAGGAACTGGAGCATGATTGATTTCAAATGTGCTTAATTGATCTTATGATTGTGTAACTGGAAGCATTCGAAATCAAATTAAAATTCAAATCATTTTTATTGCGAATATAGAAGTTTGTTAATCGAAATTGAAATTGTAATTTAATTAATGGGATGTCTAAGTCATAGATAAATGATTGGCTGAGTAGCGAGACCAATCATTTATCTATGGTCGAAGTAACATTTTGAAAAAAAAATTGGCAGGGTGTATACAAAAATGTAACCATAATGTCAAATCAGACATGACAAAATGAAGATTATATCAAAGAATACCCGGCATTTTGTGCCAAAGTTGTATACTTTTTAATTTTTTTTATCTGCGTTTCATAATTGAGTAACGTAGTCTGGCAATACTTGTCATCAGCAGCTAGCTGTCAATGTCAAATACGTAGGTTTGTCAATATAACCTATATATGTAGCCGGGTCGTCAAGAGAAATAACGGATAAAAAAGCAATCACAACAGAGAACATTCACAATCACAGTACGCGGGAGCGGATGCGAAATGCGAATGATTTTTTTGTCCTATCCTAAAATACTGGATTGTCAAATTGACATTTGGTTTATTATTTAGAAAAAGCAAAGGAATCATAGTTTTTACAGTCACTTGAGTAATATTTTGAAGTAAAATTCTGTCCCTTGAAGATTTAGGGTTTCCATATCAAAAAATATTAATCATTATATAACTTCTTTCTACGATTCACTAAAAATAAGGCAAAAGTAGTTTTATGTAGCAAATAATTTTGGCTTTATTTTGAGACCAAATTCAATTGTATACAAGTTTGGCATTTTTTCTATGAAAAGTGCCGGGTCTCCTTTCAAATTATGTCAAATTACAAGATAGGTCATTCAAAAATTAAATATAGGAACAAGGTAAGAATACAAATACTTATTTACTTAAGTAAGTACTTACTGCTGCGGCGCAACGATCCAAAGTGGATCTTGGCCTCCGACACAAGATGACGCTATGTTGTTTTATTTATGTAAATGTGACTGTGTTTAAGGCTAATAAATTTATTGAAGTTATGCTTCTTTAGCCGCGTTATGAAAAAAATATGAGAGTGAAATTTTAAGATGCGCGCGCATCACTGTAACAGAAAAGTAACATAATGAAGTTAGCCGCGGGCGCGTTATGAAAAAAATATGAGAGTGAAATTTTAAGATGCGCGCGCATCACTGTAACAGAAAAGTAACACCATGAAGTCGGCCGCTAAACCGCACATTACTCGTAAGTCTCGAAAAAAAGCTTCCAACAAAATAGTAATAGGATCTCTTAGTCGCACATGTTGGGACGCTCGTCGCCTCTGATCACTGTTTTCATATTTATAATATTTATCCACATGTTTCTAGTTTCTATATTCTTAACACGTGTTATAATGTTATACAAATGTGAAATTTATATGTGCTAATAAATTTTATTCAGTAGTGATTTAAATTGAATATTTTGATTATTTATTAAATTTTTCAAATTAAAACTGAACTTTATTGACTGCGTTGACTATCCTTCTCCAATCCTTTTATTATCTTATTGTAATTAATTATCTGCATGCAATTAAAAAGAAGTATAACTTCTCACGCGCGTACTTAAGTACACGCACCCATATATTTTTTCTATTCTATTTCTATGCTCTGCGATCCCGGGCTAGGTCCCGCCAGCCGTCGGCACCCAAAGACTGCAAGTCCCTCTGCACCTCGTCGCTGCAGCGGTATCTGGGACGTCCAACGGGCCGTCGTCCTATCGCCCCAAATACGGCCTTTTCACGGCTTGATCCTCTCCGATTCTCTCTACATGCCCGAGCCAGCGAAGTCTAGCTGCTTTAATTTCTCCTATGATGTTGGGCTCGGACACTAGATTTTTCAGCTCGATATTTGTCCGCACTCTCCAGCTGCCATCCTCTCTTTGAGTCGGCCCCAGGATCTTCCGCAGAATCCTTCTTTCGGATTCGGATCAGAATACAAATGGACAAACAATATTAATTGAGAATTTATCTGTCATATATTTGCCAACTGTATAGTGAGCTTTTCTTACCAGTAGTTTCTTAACTCTCATTAAAATTTTTGGATATTGAGTATTTTTTTAAGGATTCTGATAATTTATTGTATAGTCGCGGTGCCATGCCAAATATGCTTTTATTGTAAAGGGCAGTCCTACTGGCGGGAAATCAATAATCAATATCTTTTTTTGTGTCTTATACATTGTATATTCTAAGTTGTTGAAACAAGTTTATGTTTGCTATCACAAAGACTACCATCTTATAAATATACAGAGATGGTACTGTCGTTACGTTAAGATTTGAAAAATGTTGCTGACAACTGTCCCTATATTTTAATTTACAAGTCGCTCTAATACATTTTTTTTTTAATTTAAACACCTCAAAATATAATACCATATTAATATGGATTCAACATGACTTTGGTAGACAATTATCAGTGTTGGTCGGTGCACAATTTCACTCAAACGGTATATGAGAATTCATTAACACGACTGCATAAGTGATCTTCTACATGACTTTCCCAATTTAGCTTATTGTCAATATAGTTTCCTAATAATTTCGTAGCCTATACTTTGTCAATTTTTTGTTTCTGTAATTAATGTCATAGTCATTATTAGAAGCATTCTGTTGGCTTCAAAAATGTAGTTACAAATTTCATAATTCAGTACTAATTGTTCGAATCTGACAGCGCCTTGGCTTGTGTTAACTTCAGGCAAAGAAAATATGTACGTCTCCAACTGTGACACCTTATGGCGATTCTTAGACATTCTTTGTACCGTTTCCCATTAGAAGTAAGAAAAAACTGCAATTATTGTTAGCTATGCCAACTTAAGATTTGCGTAGGTTACGTCTCGTACACAAATCTTTAGTTGGTATTGTCTCGAATGTACGAGCGAGGTTTTTACCATATGTGCGATCACCTTAAGTAATTTTTTAATCGCTGATTAAAACCAACATTTAAAATGTAATTCCTACCTTAGATCATTATATTTAACACACATCTGTTATTTATTTATTTTAAACTTTATTGACCAAAATACGATAGAATGGTACAAAAAGGCGGACTTGATGCTAATAGCATTCTCTCCCAGTCAACCTTTGGGAAAAAAGAAAAACGCGAACGGCGGTATAAAGCTAAATATACACATAAATATTGATATAATAAATAATATTAAAAATATATACGAATTAACATAGATACATATATAAATACATACTACGCAAGGAATACACATACATACATACTACTACTATTATATTTAAACTAGCAAACCAGTGAACCAAATGTTCACCAAAAAAAAAATGTATTTAATTAATTGAGAACTTCGGAGATTTTGTGTGGTTTCGTTTGAAATCACGTGATTTCTCGAAAACCGGAAGTGCTACGTTACTCAAATCCGGTTTGTAGTCTTATCAGACTATTCTTAACTTATAACTTAAACATTCTCTTTATCTATCTCTTACGGTTAGGCCGCTGAAACAGCACCACGGACGGACGGACTTGTCTATTAGATAAGAGATATATATATACACATAACTATACACATGATGATGATTAATAAAGTGACTTAAAGAGTCTTAAATTTATTATTATTATTTATTTATTATTTATTGATATTATAACTTTCACGTAATTTTATATGTGAAAGATATCCATTCCATTCGCAATCAAACAAGAAAGGAAGACACAAGGAGTTTTCAGGATATACCTAAATATTATTGAAGTGAAACTTCTTTATCGGCGTTGGAAAAAAATTTAACGTCACATTTTTCGGTTACGCGTCACATTTTTCCGTTACGCGCCATCTTTTTTTATATTAATAGTTGATAGCTGAATGATCACACTGTCGCCGGCGAGAACTCTCTCTACTCGTTTGTAGCTGAGTGACAATAGTTATTAAAGATAAGACTCAGCCAAACTCGCATAGCGATACTCGCTCAGCGATACTCGCTCAGCGACAGTTTCATAGGCAGTAATTTGTATTCATGTATATTAATAAAATCCTTTTGTTTAAACTTTATCTAATTTAACTTTATTTAACCAATTTCTGGAAAGTTGCATGTAGATCATTTTTCGAAAAATAAGGCCATAAAGAAGTTTCACTTCTTACGTGTGTACACTTGTACACGCACACATTTTTTTTTTAGTTAGATACATGATTGCAATTTTCGCGTGTGATGCCGCCCAGTATCGTATAGAAGGCGCCGCGCCTCGCCGCTCTGGCGGAAACATTTCTTAATTAAATAAGCCTCAGGCAGGTGGAGTGCCAGCCAATCTAATTTAAGACATGCGAATTTCTTTGTATCTAGTTGCTGATATTTCTATGGTAAAAATCCATATTCACGTTTACATATCCGTCTTCTAAATTTTCACACCTCCTTTTTGCTCTGATATCACTAACAAAAGACGGAAAGATATAGTCTGCATCTCTACACATGATTCAAAATACATCTTTTCACATAGATTCTCTACTTTCCTAAGTCCTTTCTTATATAATAAGTTAAATAGAGTATTAGGTATTCATACATTAAACTATTTTAACTGTAGAACTGTAGTATTTAATTATTTGCACAGCCTGACATACGAGCAGACCGAAGAATTACTTCTTATTTGTAAATAAATGAACGTAACTCCATAATTTACATTTACCAACATTTATACAATGATTACTTTAAGTTCTGTTTTAATTAATTTGTTAATTTATTAATCATTCAATGTATTATTTAGATCATAAAAGCCTGAAATACAGGTACAATTTTAACTGTAACCTAGTTCAGGCATCCATTATTTTGTATTTTACATTGTTATTAGTATTATTATGCAATGTATGACCTTATTTGAATAAAGATATATTTATTATTATTATTATTATTATTCTAAATAATTATTTTACCCCCAGATTAGACAACAGATGGCAGGTTGCACAGCTCAAACGCACGGTACACAGATCGCGTGCCACTAAAGCAAATATCAAGTCCGTTATTCTGTAATACAATACAATACACAATTCTTTATTGAAAACACCACAGTACAGTACATAAATGGGGTAAATACATTATGCTTAAACATAGTGATTCAATGGGCAGTCTTATCGCTAAAAGCGATTTCTTCCAGACAACCTTTGGATGGAGAGGATTGAAAGAAACTGGAGTCGGTGGTATTATAAAAAATAAAAACAAGGGATATAAAAATGTATTTAACTATATATATTAAATATATATATACGTACCATACATATATAATATATACATACAATATATCTATAAGATATATACATCTTTATATATATAATTCTTCTGTGAGTGTGTATGTCACTGAACTTCTCTTAAACGACTGGACCGATTTTGATGAAATTTTTTGTGTGTGTTCAAGGGGATCTGAGAATGGTTTAGATTCACAATTTTGTCCGCTGGACAACCCCTATTTTTTTTTAGGGCGGTACGAAGTTCGCTGGGTCAGCTAGTATAATATAAATATATGACACATACATACATAGACTACACATATATAAGTTTAGTCCAGTCAGAAAAAAAAAGTAGAAAAAAAAGTAAAAATAAAAATGCAGTTACATCGAGAAATAATGGTTGAACACAAAATTTTTGAAAATATAAATAGATTGTGCTCGTCTTATGGTTACTGGAAGAGAATTCTGATTCTGAAGAAATCACTAATCTGAGATTATAGGTAAAATAATTATTTAGAAGACAGATATTCAGAGAAATTTATTATAATTAATATAGACTTTCTATTGAAGAATTATCCAAAACAACAAATTAATAAAATAATGCACGAATTCCCAAATCTAAAAGATACGTAGACATAGTTTTCAAAGTCTATGAACAACTCAACTACAGTCTGTGGAGTTTGTTATAAATTGCGTATCTCTGTCTATGGTTCAGCCGGTTGCCAAGCTGTCAGTGGTAATCTAACGAATTTTCAACTTCATAATTAAAATGAACGATAACAAAGCGAATTCAGAGAACGAGCTTTTGGTTGCAATTAAAGATCTTTTGAAGAGGAGCGGTCATTTGAATAAATTACAGGCGGAGGTAAAATTTATGTGTTTTTCCAGCTCAACTCTTAAAGTAGGATTTAGATAACTTTACTTAGTATACCAAACGGGATGCCTACAATGAAATATTGCGGAATAAATATTTCTGCTTTACGCGCAAGTGGTTAGCGCGTTCGGCTGCGATCGTTGAACTTAAGCAACTTTCGCAGTGGTCGGTCATTGGATGGGTGACCAAAAATTACTATCTCGAGCTCCTCCGTGCTTCGGAAGGCACGTTAAGCCGTTGGTCCCGGCTGCATCTGCAGTCGTTAGCACCGCACAATCCGTACTGGGCCCGCGTGGTGGGTCATGGCCCAATCTCCCTATTCCATCCATAGGGAAGGCCTGTGCCCCAGCAGTGGGGACATTAATAGGCTGATGATGATGATGATGAGTGGGAGTATGCAGACCTTACTCCTCGTGTACATCAAGGTCTTATACACGTATTTAACATATACAATGTCTTAATTTTTTGTTCACACTTTAAAACATGTTTAAAAAATATAGTATACACGCCTCCGATTTCTCCCACACAGGCCACAAACACCAACACTACACAGCTAGCATACTTGTACACTAGCTTAGCATTAGGCAGACACCGCACCCTTAGGATAAGAGTGCGAAGACCCGGTCTACACACGACACGCTATACCAGGTACAGGTACCTGGGCGTTTTTCTCCACCCCCCACGACAACAGCTAACTAGAGCCGAGGTCCGAGTCTCAGAGACGCCCTCTAGTTGAGCCGACCCCTTCAGGTTCGAATGGTCTAGAGGCTCCAGGCGGAGAGGAGACTTCCACAGTGAGGAGATGCCATCCGCCTGGAATACCCCTAGAGGCACTCGCCAATTTCACGGCTTGAGGTCCCCTAAGGAAATCGCCGTCCGCAAACTCGGTGACGCTGTAAAGGTCATCTGCGACCAACAGCATACACACTAAAAAAAGTACTATACAATACGTGTATCAAACTTGTTGGATAAACAAAATATGTTAAGTAAATAAGTGATTTATATTCGTAAGATACTGGTTATCTATGCACAGTGTAAACAAAATAATGTTTTAAAGAGCCACAAGCACACACACACACAAGCCACAAACTTTTCTACAAGTTTTGTTTAAAACTAGTATATAATATATTTCTTTTTAATGCAGAATAGGCAATACGTTTGACCACAATCTCACCTGATGGAAAGCGATGATGAGGCCTAGGATGGTACACGCCTGCCTAGAAGATGCCTCTTCACTCTAGCCTTGAAGATGTCCAGATTATATTGATCCGGGAAAACAGACCTCGGCAAGGAGTTCCACTCCCTAGCCGTTCGCATAATGAAGGCCGAAGCAAATCGCTTCGTGCGAATGGGAGGAACTTCGACAACATAAGGGTAGAAGCCCTCGCCGCACCTGGTCGTCCGGTGGTGGAAAGGGGAAGGGGGGATCAAATTATGTAATACCTCCGCACACTCTCCGAAATGTAATCGATAAAACACCGAGAGGCAAGCTACACGTCTTCGGTGGTCAAGGCTCTGGAGATTAGCCTCAACGAGAGCGTCATCGCCTATGAGTCTCTTCGCACGGTGTTCCACCGAGTCCAGTGAATCCAGCTGATACCGAGCAGATCCGTCCCAAAGGTGACAACATGTTTCAAGCAGGAGCGAATATGACTTGTTTTTTGGTGGAACAATTCACAATAAGCTGTAACAATAAAATGGTTCTGGTCGGTTACTTTAATAACTGTCATCTTCTAAACTATAATATTACCATGGAATAATGATGATTGTTCTAAGGATATTACAGACTTCATCACCATCATTCACTTATGGTGGCTTCTGACTTAACCAGTCCCAACGTTCATGGACCACGGCCAACACGGGCCCAGCGCGGATTGGCTAAATGCAGCCGGGACCAAAGGCAAAATGCATTTAAAATTAACATTACTGCAAATGCAAAGGTTAGGAAATAACCACATATGGTCGTATGGTAGCGGTGTCTGCCGCATTCTAATAGGTGTGTCACAATTTGTGTTTAAATGCTGATGGCTAAATATTAATTCAATAATTCAAAATTAATCTAAATACTAAAAAAGTCATAATTACAATAACACTGAAATATTTATGGTGAAGTTATAACAATAACAGATATAATTATAAATAATTATAATTACAATAATAATCTATTTGCATTCATCACGTCAGTGTCGTTTCACGTTACGCGCTTTCTAGGCAGAACTGAAAATCAGTGCTTTGCTCTCAGAGCAAAGGTATCGCTGAGTTTTTGCCTTTTACTATCGTTGCGGCACACAGTTATATATTTAGTTATTAATTCTTCTATTTTTTTACTTGAATTTGTGTGCTGTACTGATGGGAATAAATGATTTATCTATCTGTCATGGGCTTAATTTGTCTAACGAAGAGCTCGCGAGATATTAATAATATAATCGTGAAAACACACTCCCCACTGTTCTTTAAAATTGTTTATTGTTACAACTGAAACGACCACGATGTTCCTGCAACGAGTCACTGTGACCTAGAAAACTCAATACGTCTCAACGACTCCATATACCGAAGTCGAGTAAACACAGTGTACAAAGAACAAAGGCTATAATACGACACGAGAAAATCAAGTCCGCCTGCCAAATATCCGGGCTAACTGCCGAAACTTTGTGGGACTACGAAGAGTATGCTACATACAATGTCACTTACTTTTTATCCACATATTCAGCTGGAGACGAAGTTGGGACTGGATTGAATAAATCGGAATAATATCAGACTTTCAGTTTGGTTGTTGTTCAAAAAACTATTGTTTTGCAGCATGTTGAAATTTGCATATTTTATTTTATTATCGACTAGTGGCCCGCTCTCGCTTCGCTTCGGGGTAGAATTGATCAAAATCCTTTCTTAGCGGATGCCTACGTCGTAACATCTACCTGCATGCCAAATTTCAGCCCGATCCGTCCAGTGGTTTGGGCTGTGCGTTGATAGATCACTATGTCAGTCAGTCACCTTTGAGTTTTATATCTATAGATATCAGCGGAGCTCGATAGCGCAGGTTCGGCTGTGATCGTTGAAGTTAAGCAACTTTTACAGTGGTCGGCCATTGGATGGGTGACCAAAAATCTTCTATCTCGAGTTCCTCCGTGCTTCGTGCACGTTAAGCCGTTGATCCTGGCTGCATATGCAGTCGTCAGCACCCGCCAATCCTCACTGAGCCCGCGTGGTGGGTCATGGCCCGATCTCCCTATTCCATCCACAGGGAAAGCCTGTGCCCCAGTAGTGGGGACATTAATAGGCTGATTATGATGATGATGATTTATTACCTACATTCCACAAATATTCCACTCTACTTAACGTTTAGTGTGATTGGAATCCAGGCACGAAAAAATGTGATGAGGATTACAATGGGCAACTGTAGATAAACCAAGCCTGAACTCAATTCTCTGGTCGGAGTTTCAAAAACCTTACTCCAGGAGTGTTTTTAATAGTGGTTCTTCTAGAGCAATGTTTCCTAACCTTTCCAATACTGCTACCCCTGTAACCTATTAGGGAAACAGATTTTACCCCGACTTTAAAATGTTACCATCAGTTCAAGAAATTCCAATTTGGCCGCTACATCTTCGTCTCTACTAATGTACTCAGCACCCCGCGGGCTCACTAGCAAGTAGAAGCGCATGCTCTATTTAGTTGTATTATTTAGATTTGACCAAATAATTAGGTTCTTTGTTACCCCCGAAGTATGGCCGATTTACCCCCGGAGGAGTAATTACCCCCAGGTTCGGAATCCAGGTTCTAGAGGTTACGTCCCCAGTCGAGCGATCCTAATCAAAAAGAATCACCTGTATCCTATCTCTCTTTTTTATTGCATCCCACAATGATATTAAATGCGACAGGAGTTTCTTGTAAAAATATATCTACCCGAGTATGTTTTCTAGTTTACAATGCCTGAAAAACTTGATCTTTATTCTCAGATGCGTGCCAAAGTCACCGAGGTGCTCCAAGAAAGACAGCTCTCGTCCCATGCTGACAAAAAATCCGTTATACCCCAACCGACGGATGAAATTTTGCTTGTCAACGAACTGGTTCGCGAGTATCTGGAATGGAACGGCTATTTGTATACCGCTTCGGTGCTTGCTTCGGAAGCTGCTCTGCCTAATGAGAAGAAGTGTAGAGGTGACTTGTGTACCGAAGTCGGTGTAAGAGATGACGAGAAGTCGGCAGCGTTGCCTCTGCTCTCGAACATCGTGGCGGCTTATACGGAACGCATCAAACGCAAGATTCATAAGAGCAGGAAAGAGGAATGCTGAATGATTGCTTTTTTTTAATATAAATAATTTGCCAAATTATTACGTTTTAGTATCGCCGCATACGGGCTACCGACCACAACCACAAAACGCCGCCACCGGCATATTTCTTGTAGTTTTCATACATTTTATATGGACACGCCACACACGGTACGCCGGTGGCCGCCACACGCTACAAATCGTCGTTGCTCGCTTCTTGTGGCCCGCACAGGCCACTTAATGCGCCGATACAAAACGCCGCCACACGTCACTCGCGCGATTCCCCACCCCTCTCTCCCTTACCTTAGTCGGCCGCTGTCGCGCGCTTCAGCCACTTTAGTAGCCGCTTCTGACTTCTCATGGCGGCGTTTGGAGCTGTGGCGTGTGGCCGTGTGCGGCGACACTTAGATGTAACTGCTTGAGATTTGGGAGGATTTTTGGTAAGGGTTATATTTGGAGTGTGTTCTTGCGTTTCATGCCTGAGGGCAATCGTTATGATCCATTGATTTTTTAATAAGATATATTTTCAATCATTAAAGAATGTACTTTTTTTTGCTAAAATGGGTGTCTTAATCCATAAGTTACGTTGTTATGAAAAAATGGTTCATCAGTCTACCCTCTGATGTCTGCCATATGTCTGCCAGTAACATCTACTCGCAATTACTTCAGTTACTCCGTAATCATGGCGCTTGCAACAGTTGCTATTTCTTATTTCAAATGTTTAATACTCGTAAAGGTATTCCTTTGACATTGTGGGTTAACTACAATGCGAAGAGATGGCGCAGCCTTGCAGCTTAAGAAAGACTAGAAAGAATTCTACACAGCCATCAGGAGCGCGGTAGCTTAATTGGTCAGTGCATTCGCCCGGATAGCAAAGGGTGCGGGTTTGAGTCCCGTCTGCTGCCTGGTCCGCGAGGATTTTTTTGTAATATTTTCTTTACAATTAAAACAAAGTAGTTTATATTGTGGTGGTTCAAAATGGCCGTCCTTAAGATGGGTGACCAAATATTCATCATCTCTCTCCCCTATACTTCGGGACGCATGCTAAGCCGTTGATGGTGGGTTTAGGTCCAATCTCCCTATTCCATCTATAGGTAATGCTCGCATCGCAGCAGTGGAGACCATTTGAAATAAGACCTAGCGTCTCTATTAACCATAGAGTCACAGTTCTTAAGCTTATCATATATGTACTTGTAACAATAATGCCGTTGATAAACGTTCGTGCTAGGGGTACTCTTTACTCTACTTTCAAGAACCATTATCGAATTCGAATAGTCTGCGAGTGCGAAATGTCAATATCAAATTTTGTATGGAAACTTGAACATTAGCGCCACACATTACGTAACGAGACCTAAAAATCAGGACACATTTGACAATGACAATTCGGGCTCACAAACGATACGAATTCGAAATCGGTTCATGCTAGGGGTACTGCTCTTATAATATGTTAACTACAGAAAATTATACTCGAACAAAATCCACGCGGTCCATGCAGCAGATGGGACTGTAACCCGCGCCCTCCGCTATTCGAGTTGCACTTCAGTACATCCGCCATTATGCTACCGCGACTTTAATGGCCATGTATCATCCATCATCAATCATCATCAACAGTCTATCTTAGTCCACTGCTGGACATAGGCCTCTCCAATTGCACGCCACTCAGATCGATCTTGGTCTACTCGCATCCGGCTCCTGCCAGCCATCTTGCGCAAATCGTCACTCCACCGTGCCTGAGGACGTCCTACACTACATTTGTCTAGACGCGGTCTCCACTCGAGAACTCGTCTACCCCAACGGTTATCGGTTCTTCGGCAAATATGGCCAGCCCACTGCCACTTCAACTTGCTAATCCGGTGGGCTATGTCGATAACTCTGGTTCTCTGTCGGATTACCTCATTTCTGATGCGATCCTTCAGAGAAACACCGAGCATAGCCCTTTCCATAGCGCGCTGAGCTACTTTGAACCTGTGTATCATTGACCGTGTGGAATATTTTCTAGTATTTGTTAAATTTCTAGATAACGCCACCTCTTCGTATTCTTCGTTTTCAGTGTCAAAATAAGTTTCTTTAGAGCTACTGTTGTAATATGCTTTGCGATGCGGAGAGCTAGTGGGATGGAAGATGAAGTTTAGGATTTTGGACGCAATGGGTTTATTTACACTATTTTAAAGTGATACGCAAAATAATATTAAAGTAGATTACAGGCAAAGACTACGAGAACACAATAACAATTCTGATAATAAAAATCATGAATACGTGAGTACTTTAAAAACACTTAAAAAATCTATAAAAACTAAATCTATCAAAATATGATGCCGTATATCTATAATAAGGTAACCTGCGTATATCTATACTTATAATAAATCTGTAGAGAGGTCAATTCTGTACATGAAATATATTTTCAAAATAACTATCAGGGGGTGATTAGTGATCGATACTGATGCCAAAAATGCAATCAGTAAAATTTTTGTCTGTCTGTCTGTCTGTGTGTATGTTCCTTATAGAAACAAAAACTACTTGACGGATTTTAACGAAACTTAGTAAAATTATTCTTCATACTCCTGGGCAGGTTATAGTGTACTTTTCATCACGCTACAATCAATAGCAGCAGAGTAGTGAAATGTTGGGAAAACCGGAGAAGTTACTCCATTTTTTGCTTAAAAAATGGAGTAACTTCTCCGGTCTGTCGGTCGGAAGCTTTTCCGTCGCGTGTGCAGCCTTAATGGTTAAAGTTACATAGAAATCATGTATAACGGAAATATTCTACATAAAATTGTCTAAAAAATATCTCGCAACAGCATATGTCTATCTTTTATGGTTGACTCACAAAAACACGTGTAATTATATAAATAAAGTCATTGTTTATAGCACAAGCCTGAGAACAAAAACTATAGTTTACACTACAGCTCTACACCGAATCGAAGCGAGGGCGGGCCACTAGTCTATAATAAAAACCCTTTATTACCTACTTTATAACGTAGTTAAAAAAATAGTTTCTGTATTCTGTAATTTTACTTTTCATCTGTTGCAATATTTTTTCACATTCATTGTATGACCACGATACAGGACCTCCTAGTGTGGGGACCCATGGTTATAAGCTGACTGTATGATGTAAATTTTAATAAATGTATTTGTATGTCGGCAACACTTTGCTTTAGCTTGTAGTGTTAAAATTTTAGTATCGACAGCGATATTACTCAATATTTTGTACTTACTTAAGAAAAGTGTCAACATTTTTAATATCGAACATCGGAAGGGCGAATTTTATTACGATGGCTGGAAGTTTGACCTACTTACGTGCCATAATTTCAGACCAGCTGTTTTTCTCGTCTTAAAATTCCAATCCTGCTTCTGCAAACGTTTCGGTGGAACAATTTAATTTTGCAATTGGGTAATAATTAAGGGTGCTTGTTGACGAGACGATTTCTAGCCGGGTCTTGGTACGATTTTGAACCATGTCTCCGTCCGGTTGTCGGTTAGGTTAGGTTAGGTTAACGACACCGACGTTAGCGACGGGTTTTTTTGAAGTGAGAGTTTCCATTCTCTCTTCTATTCTCTCGCTCCTCCGCCTCTCTTGATGCGGAGGTTTAACCTTATTTCTATTTAAGTCATTGTTATTCGTACCTTCTTATTAATATATGCATAAACGATGCCTTGGTTTGTAATTCTTTGAATATTTTAATTTTGTTTTAAACTTTCATGGTCACTAACATTATAGATATTAACGGGATTGTTACCATGTTCCTTGTTTTTTAGAGTCTCCGATATTTCGGCACTGTTGCAAGCGCCATGATCACGGAGTAACTCGGATCATAAAAAACAAGGTACATGGTAACAATCCCGATAATATCTATAATTTTAATTTTCTTATGTTTTATTAACAGTATTTGTATAAATATAGTATAATTGCTAAAAAGAAGAAGGATAAGATAAAATCTGTGTATACTTATTGAATTGGTTAAGTTTAAACTATTTAATGATAAAAGTAAAATAATAATAATCAGGTAAAATTGTGTAAATAAATTAAATTAGTATAAATCGGAATGTAACTAAAAATATAAATTAAGTGTATTGTGTAAAAACATTTCATTATTTAATTAATTAAATCGGGCTCAGTTTTGGCGTCCTACACTTAACATCACCGCTCTATAGCATTTCTCGATCGACTCCCTGGAACAGCTCTCCTACATTAAAACATGGAAGGTCGATCTAGGCAGGGAGTCATCCAGCAGTCGAACAAGATGTGCTCTACTGTTTCATTCTCCCCCTCACCACAGGGGCGTAAATAGCTGTCAGACCGGTGAGGATCTGTACAAACGTGCAAACGTACAAACCGTGATCATGAACGATCTGGGTAGAAATGATCTCGTTAACAAGGGGATAATAGCTTTAGGTAGGGTTAGGTTCTCAATTCCTTAGTTTTTTTTAACTGTTCGCGTATATTTCGTTGTCCGGTGACAATCAACCGAAATTACGATAAATCGATTTGCTATTTGATTGAAATTTTAATAAATCGGTTTCAATAGATCGGTGTGTCCGAGAATTGCAAAAAAATCTCGTAAAACGTCCAATAGTAATGTAATAATATCCAAACTGCCGCCAGTATTTCCACTGAGTTTATGATCAATATCAAGCAATGTGCCGCGTCAGACTTAGCTTTTCATCTGTTGGCATGACGAGCTATTGATCTACAGGCCCGTGTCAAAATTGATGGGGCATTTGAACCACCAGAAGACCTATTTAGAAACTTAAAGGACATTTATATATATATATCTTTATATATATAATTCTTCTGTGAGTGTGTATGTCACTGAACTTCTCTTAAACGACTGGACCGATTTTGATGAAATTTTTTGTGTGTGTTCAAGGAGATCTGAGAATGGTTTAGATTCACAATTTTGTCCGCTGGACATCCCCTATTTTTTTAGGGCGGTACGAAGTTCGCTGGGTCAGCTAGTATATATATATAATTCAAAGGTGACTGACTGACATAGTGATCTATCAACACACAGCCCAAACCACTGGACGGATCGGACTGAAATTTGGCATGCAGGTAGATATTATGACGTAGGCATCCGCTAAGAAATGATTTTGATCAATTCTACCCCGAAGCGAAGCGAGGGCGGGCCACTAGTTAAATAATAAGATTCAGCACTATGGCGTTACTGGTAAGCTGTCCAACTGAGTGCAGGTGAGAATTCAAAAGTACAGATACAGGGAGTACATTTTGGTCATATATTTATATCGATAATTTGTCATTCGTTCAAAAGGCATGTCGTTATATTGAGATTTCGGTTTATTGTCACCAATCAACTGTCATTCGATATGGCGTAGAAAACCCCATAATCTGACACATTTGGTTTCCATACAATTTGTAGTAAACGGGCGTCTACTACGATCTATCCTAGTTATCCTGTTTATCCTCACGTCAGATCCGATTGGAAACATTCAACGCCTTTATTCTCATTTGTTCGATTCATTAGTTCGATCGTCGAACTAGTGCGATTTTTTTTCCTCATTAGTCCGATCGTCGAACTACTGAGATTTTATTGTTCTCATTTGTTCGACCTTCGTCAATATTGCATCCATAAACATTTATAATAATCACTATTTAGAAAGAAGTACCAGGAAACCATACAAAACTATGAGGTTCTGGTAATGAAAATGGATAAATAAAGAAAATAAGTTCGACGACGTTCGAACAAATGAGAACAATAAAATCTCAGTAGTTCGACTATCGAACTAATAAGAGAAAAAAATCTCACTAGTTCGACGATCGAACTAATGAATCGAACAAATGAGAATAAAGGCATTCAACGTTGTTTAAGTAGGTGTGTTATAAGATCATCTTATAATCGGTTCTGAACACTCATTAGTCAGCCACGCGAAGCAATATCCTAATGGATATCGACATTTTAACAGTGAAGCGGGTAAGTGCAACTATTATTTTTAATTTAAACTCAAGGATTGTAACGATCTCATATGGATATATAGACATCCAAAGGGTATCAGTACCGCGATTTATATAGAATGGCGCAAAAGTAATCACTTTATCGGGAGATTATATAATCATTGCAAATAGCGTCGTACATCAATCATATTTGTCATTTTAGAACTAAAGATGCATAATACAAACATCACGATACTTCGCAGGAGCGTGAACATGAGTGATTTCCGCATATCCATCTATCCATCAGCCTTTCTCCGTCCACTGCAGGACATAGGCCTCCCCCATAGAACGCCACAATGCGCGGTCCTGCGCTATCCGCATCCAGCGGCTCCCAGCACATTTGACGATGTCGTCAGTCCACCTTGTTGGGGGCCGCCTCACGCTACGTCGTCCGGTTCGTGGTCGCCACACGTGTATTTATTTTGTGTGGACTGTACTTCAGTTTAAATAAGAATGCACATCAAGTCTAAAATCTCACCACATATCATTTTTCATCAGACACAATCTCTCCAATCTGTGAATTTAAAAATCCTTCCTTTTAAAATTCTCTCGCGTTTGTAATGTGATCTGATACGATAAGAAAGAACCAGTCGTTCTAATAGGCGGCATTGTTCGGCACAAGATATGTTTCACAAAGTGCACATCCCGCCGATTCACGGCAACCGTCCAGAATGTTCAGGTACAATTGATTTAACGTCGGCCTCAGCGGATGAGCCATTTTGGTAACGGCCACTCGCGGCCACAATGCGACGAGTACATTCATCTTGAAATCTGTCCCCATTCAATCGCGTCAAAGAACCATTGTGCCCCAACTGATTACAACAGGTACTACATAGTGGAAACGTAAATACCGCTCGTACAATGGCCAATCACGAGCGAGTCACTTAAACGAATCTGTTGAAGGGGATTGGCTGGCTGATGGTTCTCGTATCTATTAGTTTGCGTGAAGAGGAATCGGAGAACTATGTAAAGATTTAAACTCAAACTCTTTATAATTTTTATTTTTTAAACATGTAACTGCTTGATGTTTATTTAAATCTAAAGAAAATATAACTAGAAAAAAATCCACGCGGACCAGGCAGCAGACGGAACTCGAACCCGATAACTTGACATGCTTAAAAATAAAAAATTATAACTATAATTGCTATTTATTCATTCAAATGTTTAATATTTGTAAAAGTATTCATTTCATATTGTAGGTTACCTACAATGCGAAGAGATGGCGCTGCCTTGCAGCTTAAGAATGGCTAGAGAAATTTCGACGCATAATTGGTCAGTGCATTCGCCCGGATAGCGAAGGGTGCGGGTTCGAGTCCCGTCTGCTGCCTGGTTCGCGTGGAATCTTTTCAAGTTATATTTTCTTTAGATTTAAACATCAAGCAGTTACATGGTTAAAATTTTTAAATTATAACTATAATTGCTATTTCTTCATTCAAATGTTTAATACTTGTAAAAGTATTAATTTGACATTGTGGGTTACCTACAATGCGAGGAGATGGTGCTGCCTTCAGGGCCGCGGTAGCATAATTAGTCAGTGCATTCGCCCGGGTAGCGAAGGGTGCGGGTTCGAGTCCCGTCTGCTGCCTGGTCCGCGTGGAATTTTTTCTAGTTATATTTTCTTTAAACTCTTTATAAGCAAACTAAGTGTTACATAAGGTTTTTTAAACATGATACTTTCTTATGACTTAGTTACCTTGTACCTTGCTTATGCCATATTCAATGTCAATATAAAGACCGCAAACTGATTTTTATATCTCATCTCAACTCAATTTATCTGAAGCTTTTATTTAGTCAAGACATTTATAAAAATTATGAATATGGAAAATGTCAGCAAACAAGTCCTTGTACTGAAAGGTGCCTGTCTGGGAAATGCCTTACGCATCCTTCAGCCACTGGGGAAGCAATAAGAAGCTACCCGGGACTCCTGCCTTGCTCATTTTACCCAGCTTTAAAGCTCTAGAAGCTCGAATGACTAGAAGCTACGTCATCGGTTCGTAAATCTACGGCGGGAGACCTTGTACTGAGAAGAACCGGTAAGAAACTCAGCAAGAGCTGTTTTCTCCCTGTTTTATTATTTACAGTCGTCAAGTTGAAAAATGACTTTAGAGATATTCACCTCATCACCATGATCCACCTTTCATTACGTAATGATTAAATATATGTCGAATGGGTCGAACGGGATATGCGGTTGTCCACGTGATTCGTCTTGATCCGCCATCTTGGTTATTCAATGATATTTCCCGAAAATAAAACTGTAGTCTTGTGACCAAGCTAACGTTTAATTTGAATCTTCTAATCACTTTACAAAATCAACAATGATTGCAAAGGCACAAACGGATTGCTTTGCGAAGCGTGGAGTTCTGTGCTAACGTCCGTTCACTATCGCGGATCACGTCTGAATACTGAAACGCCCCTTCCAATGAAGCATAGCCCCTTAAATACTACCCTTAGTATAGACCACTCCCAAGTGATGATAGCTGTCACTGTCATTACTTGACGTTTCACAAGGCAATGATACTCTTGACTGATGACATTTGTTGTCGGTTTAACGTTTCGAAGGAGCGAGTGAGACGCCATCCGCCGACATATGTTTACCTGTATTTTGATTGCTGTGTCATACAGTATGAATACAAATAGTGTTGTTTATATAAAGTGTAACTAAACATTACCATCTTCAATGATACAAGGAAGTTAGGGTAGACTCATCTCCGCTGACAGCACCTCGATACTCCTGCACCGGTCATCCGACACGCAGTGTGAGGACCGAAGTCTCCCCAAAGCGCGCCAAGAGTGCGGGTGATGTTGCGGCACCTGATTCCCAATGGCCGTTCAAGCACTGAAAGAGGCCTTTTTTTATTACGCAGGTAAAAAATCTTTTTACAGACGACGGCGCCTGTAAGAGGCACACCGCCGAACGGACCTCACACCTGGCTCCCGCAAGTCTAACGGACCCCCCAGTGGCTGCCCACCTGGGACCCCGCAAGCCTTACGGGCGCTTTACGGCATAATATCTGCTAAAAAAGTCCTGCGAATACCTTCACCACTGCCTGATGCGGTGCCGCGGGATCACCTTGGTGGGATTTCTCCGCATCCGCACCTAGCAGCTTCCCGGCCTCGCCGGGGCTCTACGGCACTAAAAGAGACCTGACAAGATAGTAATAAAAGTCAGAGTAAGCATATTATGCATTTTTCTCTCGAAAACTGTGATATTTAACAGTTTTATTCTTATGTTTTTATTTATTTTTAAGCATTTAACTGCTAGATGTTTAAATCTAAAGAAAAGTTTTACTAGAATAAAATCCACGCGGACCTCGCAATCCGGGCGAATGCACTGACCAATTATGCTACCACGGCCCCGATGGCCGCGTCGAAATTTTCCTATCCTTAAGCTGCAAGGCAGCGCCATCTCTTCGCATTGTAGGTAACCCTCAATGTCAAATGAATACTTTTTCAAGTATTAAACATTTGAAAGAAGAAATAGCAATAGGGGTGATGACGGGGTACAGTAAACGAAATTCTATTTAGTCCGTCAGTTAGATGATCAAAAAATAATGGACACGTATTTTTTCTTTGGGCAATCAACCAAAAAATGACAAAGTTATAGCGCGTCAAAGTTTGAGAGTAGGGGCTCGTGACGTCACTTTTGAGTGAATTTTCACTTATAAGACGTGTACTCAAACGTGACGTCATGCGTCTTTTCAAATCAATATATCTCTGCAATGTTTATATTATGTGAAAAAAGAAAAGATACGTGTCCAATACTTTTTGATAATCTACCTGATAAACGAAGAAAAAATTAGTCATCATCCCTATTATAGTTAGTTTTTTTCTTACGAAGATCCCTTTAATCCTTGTACTTTATATCCTGACAACTACTTGTATACGTGTGTATGGATATTAAAAGAGCTATTACTGGATTGCTTTCGCTCTCCGAATAACCTCACGCGCGGTATCGGTACGTACGGGATTCAATTTGCAGGAGATGCGGGCTATTCCGTATTCCCAGCGTCCTTCACTTTGCCGTATGACATAAATATGACGATTACATTAATCCTTGGCCGGCGACGGATTACCAGGGGTCGTCCTGTTGAAATTGGTATGTTTCAATTAAACTTGACAAGGATACGGTCGGAGTGAGTACCTAGCGAATTAGGGATTTGTTCGGATTTGGGCGTACGCTAGCTTTCGTAGGTGTACCTATATTTTTGTTGATAACCAAATTGGAAGCATTTTTATTGGATTTGGTTGTGGGATATTGTTTAGTTTCAGCGTGTACAGGGTATATTGATAAGTTTTATTGTGAACTAGCGGCCCGCCCTCGCTTCGCTTCGGTGTAGAGCTGAAGTGTAGACTACACATTCATCTATGATTCTTCTTATACCTGCATGCAAAGTCTCAGCCCGATCGGTTTAAAATTGACAAAGTTTCATACAAACTTTCATTCTCTATTTTATCCCTTTGGGGTTAGAATTGATCAAAATTCTACGTAGTAGCGGATGCCTACGTCATAACATCTACCTGCATGCCAAATTTCAGCCCGATCCGTCCAGTGGTTTGGGCTGTGTGCTGATAGATCACTATGTCAGTCAGTTATCTGTGAGTTTATATAATTATATAGATTGGCAAACCGGCCAGCTTAGTTTGGCTGCAATTTAAATAAATAATAATAATAAATTCTTTATTTATACCAATGTTGACCAAATTAAGATATCTTTGTCTACCTTTTTGCAAATAATCGCCAGAACAGGTGTAGTGGTTTTAATTCATACGACGCCTGTGCTGTTCTATCATCATCATCATCAATAGCCTATCTTAGTCCACTGCTGGACATAGCCCTCTCCAAATGCACGCCATTCAGATCGATCTTGGGCTACTCGCATCCAGCTCCTGCCAGCCACCTTGCGCAAATCGTCACTCCATCGTGCCTGAGGACGTCCTACACTACGTTTGCCTAGACGCGGTCTCCATTCCAGAACTCGTCCTGTTCTATAAATATATAATATTTATAATAATATTTCGTAATAAAACAGATATAGCAAAGATCTGGTTGGTGATACCAGATCTTTGCTATTTCTCATTAACCGGTTATGGGTTCTATTAAATTATGATTTCGAATGATGAGTATATGCTTATGGTTTGTTTTAACTTTAATGTTCTCATTTTAGTTACTTTTTCTGGAATAATGATTTTATGAACGGAAATAAAATCATTATTCCAGAAAAAGTACCTGCCTGGAGACCACACTTGACTTAGGGGTTTTAGTTACGAAAATGGAAAAAAAGCCTTGTTTAATAACTGGTTATGAACCAGTGAAAACTTTTTTTTTTTTCATAAAACGTTCCTGATTTTCATTTCAAGCGCTTTTTTAAGCCCATTTGCAGCAAATAATACTTTTATGGCTTCAAGAGTTTATAAAATTTTCAAATACAAGTAAAAGAAATGAAGGGCTAAAGGGAAAAACAGGCTTATTAATTTTTTTTTCCTAAATAGATTTTTTGGAATCTATGGCCACAAAAATACTCATTTCATCTTATGGCTATCACAAAAAAGTGTAAAACTCGTTGTTTTAATTTTTTTACCAACTTCTTTCCTAGACTGATAGGGTGTTTTAATAAAATGTCAGTTATTATTTTGTTATTGTGCTATTTTTATTCAGAAAATTATTACCTACATAATGTACTTGTAGTATACTATTAAATTTACTTTAAAATTAACTGCTTGTATATGAGAAGATTTCCTGAGACGGTCATATTTTTTTTTTATGTTATAGGGGGCATACGAGCAGACGGCTCACCTGAATGCTGTCGCAACTTTAATTATTGCTTGCACTGTAAAATTTTATTAATGTGAGCTAGCTAGTGTTGGGTAGGACACGACTTGAAAAATAGTTTGTAAGAGTAGCCTCTTTTTTGTACTGAGCCAGTACAATGTCCCACTACAAATGAGGCGAGGCGTACAGAAGCTCGACATATACGTTTGTGTGCACGAGTAGCACCTCCTCTACGCACTATCAATCTTGCTGGATCCAGCATGCAGGACAGCGCTATACACGTAAAAGAGATAGAGATACAGATGGATAGTGCGTAGAGGACTTAAATGAAATATCATGCCTCGCTCTCTCTCAGACTTACGAAGAGTGAGTGAGTAAAGAGACGCGACTATCGCGACATTTAATGTGAAGTAGTACATTTTAAAATTTTGAGCCGCTCTTACATTTTGACATCATGTCCGGGACAAATGTACCGCCTCTTGTAAGTCCTACTCAACACTAGACCTAGCCTGTTTTTTTCCCTAAGCCCTTCAAAAACATGCTGGCTGACCCACATCGGTTTCCCAAACAAGTCACTTGACCCCCACTACTCCGGTAAATAGGTATCAAAAATTCTAGTCTCGTGTGCACGCTGAAGTGAATTGTTGGCGCGCGCCGTACTGGGGGTAATTAATTGTATTCCCCGCGTGTGTTGGGTCACCAATTGGTTTATTTATCGTCTCCAATTTCTGCCCATTAGCTGAACAGGCCAGTTATTAGCTCTGAAAAGGACGGTGACAAATGTATCTTATTTAAATCAGTGCCGTCGATGGCCACTTTCGCCCTTCGGTTAGTTGTTTGTTATTTGATTTATGCGGTTCGATCAAAGGGTGGTCGGTCGGGTCGTATTACGAAAAACAAAGGAGCCCGACCGCTAATACTGGAGCGGGGACATTAAGGGGTTGTATTGTATTACCGATTTGCGTTCAGTAAACAGGTGTACCTGTTATATATGCTACAAGGTCTGACCTTAATTAAATAGTAGCCTTTATTTTGCGTATAATGTCTGCTTGACCTTGGTAATGACAGTCCTTGAAGATTTAAGGGGTTTGAAGAGTGAACAATCTGCAAAACCTACTAGATAGTGGACTGGAAATTTATAACTTTTAGTTTTGAACAATACCTGCCAAATTTGAACATGAGAATGTTATTTGTTTATGTCAGTCTACTTTTGTAATAACTTTGATGTACTACTTTCAAGTGAGTTAAATGTAGATCTGTTTTTGTTTTCGTTTCATAAAATTTACATTTGTTTCCCGTGGTCCACCCAGGTGGACCCACATAGCCATATGTTTCTAACAAATTTGGATGTTCATATGAACAAAAAAGCAGTTACAATTTTTAAAATCTCTTAATTAGCGTAGATTTTCTAAAGCGATTCCTATAGAAATATTGTTGTTATTTAACTGCATCTGAATATCTTTTATATAATCATTGTTTTCAATGAATTTGCACATTTTTGATTTTGCAATTCCTATTGTGCTCAAGACACTCAAGAGCCGTAATAAATTGAGGAAGAGTCAGGTGAACCACGAGTAAAAATTATTTCCCGTGGTTCAACCAGGTGAACTACTGGGGGGAAAAAAATACCCGTGGTCCACCTGGTGAACCACGGGAAATAAATAATCGCCCATGGTCCACCTGGGTGGACTACGAGGTGGACCACGGGAAACAAAGGAAAATTTAATATCATGTTCCAGTATATTTTGTGTGACACACCATTTTGCGCGAAGTAGGTATCACTTTCTTAATAAAAAAAATGGTTGCCTGTAAAGTCGGTTTTACGGGCGAAGATTTTACGTGACAACGTCTTTTTCTCGGTAGAATATTTATTGATATGAATATAATTAAATTGCACAATAGGAACAAGGAATTGAATGAAAATAAGAATTGCACAAATTTTAACTATAGAAATATATTTTGTTTACTAAAACATTGTACATGTAAACTTAAACTTAACACGAGAGACTCATCGTAACGTTACCGAGCGTTACACTTTTTCATAAGTGACTCCCAGCCGCAACCTAATTTAAGACGTTGTCACGTCAATAGTTTCCGAGTGAAAACGTTACGAAATTATTAGTTTAGAACTAGATAAAGTTGAAACAGTTTAATACATATTTGATTAGGATCAATTTCATGGAAACTCGACTCAATACCTGAGTGGTTGCTTAGATAGACTCAGATAAATTTCTTGTGAAATCGATTCTAACGAACTTAAAGGCTTTCATAATCAAACAACAACAAGGTCTAAGTTAATAAGTTAATAACAATATATCGTTATGTGAGAAGGCGGATCTTGTCCGTGCCCTAAAAGTTGGACATGTGAAGTGACTTGGGATGATGTTCGACCTCCAAAACCATTTCCTTGCCGTCCATAGCGAGCCCTTTGTCTCAACTTTATATGAGGCGTCGAACTATTAAACCGATATTAACAAGGAACTGAGTAAGACGACCTTCGTGGCCGCGTAGTATACGCCGGGTTTCATGGTGTCGCCTACTCAGAGGTCCCGGATTCGAATCCCGATGTGGTGACAAATGTTAGTAAGATGAATACGAGCATTTCGACCTTAGTCATAGGTCGATGGCGCAAGGGGGAGCTCGATGGCGCAAGTGGTTAGCGCGTTCGGCTGCGATCGTTGAAGTTAAGCAACTTTCGCAGTGGTCGGTCATTGGAT
Source organism: Chilo suppressalis (assembly GCA_902850365.2). Taxonomy (NCBI): domain Eukaryota; kingdom Metazoa; phylum Arthropoda; class Insecta; order Lepidoptera; family Crambidae; genus Chilo; species Chilo suppressalis. The sequence continues at coordinate 28,854,440 of OU963901.1, read as the reverse complement.
GGGTGACCAAAACTTACTATCTCGAGCTCCTCCGTGCTTCGGAAGGCACGTTAAGCCGTTGGTCCCGGCTGCATCTACAGTCGTTAGCACCCATCAATCCGCACTGGGCCCGCGTGGTGGGTCATGGCCCAATCTCCCTATTCCATCCATGGGGAAGGCCTGTGCCCCAGCAGTGGGGACATTAATAGGCTGATGATGATGATGATGACCTTAGTCATACCTTAGCATCCCATAACACTTTACAGACTTACGGTACTAACTTTGGGGCTAGGCTTATTGGTTTTATATTAGTAGGGGGTATAGTTTTAGAGACGTCACTCAATGTAGGAAATGAAGTTATATCCTTCATATCATAGGATGATTTGATTGAAAACACGGATAATTAGACAAGGGCGATGACATTCTCAATCTTACTGAAAAAAGATAGGATTCTATTGAAAACTTTACTAGAAAAAATTCACGCGGACGGGACTCGAAGCGACACCCTCCCCCAACCGGGCGGATGCACTCACCCATTAGTCTACCGCGGACCTAGTGGCCATGGATTGGTTGGGTTCCTTCTAGCATTCCTTATCTGCAAGACAGCCCCATCTCTTGCTAGATAGGATTTTTGCGAAAAAGCGAGTCAATTTAGTAAGATTGCGAGAAGAATCGTTAGCTTAAATATTCTTAGGTTCTAAGTTAGCACTAGGTTAGGCTAGTATTGTGACGATGACTCTCGAGCCGAGCGAGCGTAGCGAACGTGCTACAGTAGCGTCCGGCGAAGGGCTACAATTTTTTTTTTCATTAACAATAAGATTTTGCCATCTCGGATCCAGTGTCTAACTATCCGTGTTTTTGCAAAATCCCTAGGATTTTCACTATATTTCGATTTATCATCCTACGACATATAGAAATACTTCATGAGTAACTAAACAAAATAGTAATAAAATATATACTCTCATGCTGGTCTGTCAGTCAATCTGATTTATCTGTCAGAAAAAAAATATAGTTAGCGTCTGTGGCTTACTTTTGATTGTAAATACTTTACTTTTAGAATAGGTTTGCGATATATATTAAAATTCATTTGCTTATGCCTTAAACATATTTTAAAAATATCTTTAAACTAGCGGCCCGCCCTTGCTTCGCTTCGGTGTAGAGCTGAAGTGTAGACTACAGTTTTTGTTCTCAGGCTTGTATTATACATAATGAGATTCATCTATGATTTTTCTTATACCTGCATGCAAAGTCTCAGCCCGATCGGTTTAAAATTGACAAAGTTTCATACAAACTTTCATTCCCTATTTTATCCTCTTGGGGGTAGAATTGATCAAATCCTTTCTTAGCGAATGCCTACGTCATAACATCTACCTACATGCCAAATTTCAGCCCAATCCGTCCTGTGGTTTGGGCTGTGCGTTAATAGATCACTATGTCAGTCAGTCACCTTTGAGTTTTATATATATAGATTAAACCCCAGACTATTTAATAGATTTCAGGCTTTCTTTGATAATAGCTATCAAGGGCATTGCGGCCATCAGTTAGTGTTTGTATAAAAGCTAAAAGGTATAAAGTAGTTAATAGCTAAAGACACAATTTCGCAAACCAATTTATTCGGTACCACCGAAATTGTAAAATTTTTGGGAACCGAATTCATCACAGACAATAGGCCTGTGGGACACGCCAACGTCGCGTGACGTACGCCATGAAGCAGAACTGCCGGCAATTGCCGTATTTTAAAATCAAATCGAGTCAAAACGGCGCCGTATCGAAGCTACAAATTGGATGAAGAACTTCAAACTAAATTACAGGTTCACACAAAGTTTGCATTTTATAAATGAACTAGCGAACCACCCCTGGCATCACTCGCCAAGGGGTGTTCAAGTTCATATAGTTCTTTTATTAGAAGCAAGATGGTGCTGTAGCAATTGTTGCTCGCACTATGGTTTAAGTTCCTTAGTTTCACATAAGGACAACTTTAGTTCTTTATTTAGTCAATAGATGTCACGTGAAGTCCTTGTAATCGCGGTATAGAATGCGACAGTGCGATTCTATAAGAAGTTTTCTATATAATTACATATAAGATTCAGTACCAGATCAAGATTCTGTTTGATTTGTTATGTTTTTCTAGAATACATTAGTTCAAGTACAAATTTCTATCATTTCAACGAATCCCAATTCGCCGAGTAGTTTTGCTGACCCTTGGTCTCAAACAACGGGTACACTTTTCATGTCCCGTTTTTATTTACATGTGGGTAACCTTTTTAGCTCCTTAGGGATATTTGAGAAAGTTCGATGGCGCAGGTGGTTAGCGTGTTCGGCTGCGATCGTTGAAGTTAAGCAACTTTCGCAGTGATCGGTCATTGGATGGGTGACCAAGTTCCACCGTGCTTCGGAAAGCATGTGTTAAGCCGTTGGCCCGGCTGCATCTGCAGTCGTTAGCACCAATCCACACTTGGCCCGCGTGGTGAGTCATGGCTCCCTATTCCATACATAGGTAAGGCTTGCAGTGGGGACATTTATAAGGTGATGATGATGATGATGAAATATATATATATATATATATATATAAAAGAAAATATATGTCGGAGATTATGGTGTTATTGATTTATTCTGTTGGCAATATTTATGTCTGTAACGTAACTGAATGACGTGAGTGACGTTGTCAATGTCATTGTCAACTTCGTATCTGTCAGTAGTGCGTTCAATCGAGGAGCTCTCTTGCCATAGAGAAAAGTAATATTACTAGAAATAGAGAGCCCTCTATAGCATTTTAAATTCACTATTCAAATGTAATGATTTAGCATAAGCCATCATTTTGTAAGTATAGAAAAATGCACTTTCAGTATTCTAATCTGAAATAGGTTGGAGCAGATTTAAAGCTAGTCAAGTGCACTTTTCTATACTTACAAAATGCAGGCCCTTACTAACCACTTTTATTAGCAATTTTATTCGTGGTTTCTTTTTAATGGAAATAGTTTATATAATCGAAATAATAATAAAACACATTTTTATTTTTTAGATTTATTATGTCTATGTTTGTTAAAATAAGTTTGAGCAGCTATTTTATTTTCATCATCCCCATCATCATATGAAATTTTTCCCGCTATTATTCTATTCAAAGATCGGCACCAACTATATATTAAAATATTAATAACAGCGTCCTCGAAATAAGATTTAAATAATTTGTTGTGTTTTGTGCATTGTAAGTTAAAATTATCGATTAATAAATCATTAATTATTTTTATGTTTAATTTTGTATTTTTATCGCTAACATTGTTTTTTAATGAGTTTGTAGCGTTTTCCTGTATTTGAAAAAAATATTCGTTTAGTTTTTGGGAAGCATATACAAGCCATTTTTTGCCACTTACATATTCTTTTGCCTTAATTAGTGAATTCCCACTATCTTCATTATCTTTTAATAATAATTCTTCTCTGCACGCTTTGCATGATTTACAAATTTTAATTAAACATTTCTTCAGGACCCAACCACAAACATAATTTCTGGATGCAGACCCTGCTTCTTTCAACTCAAAATTGCTTTGGGATAGTTTGTCGCTTATATTAATTTGTAATGGTAAATCTTTTTCTTTTGATAGCGACTTATCAATTGTTACATCTGTTTTTTCTAATAAAAAGTTTAGGGAATGCAGAAATGTAGCTATGTCTTCTTCGCAATTCGCTTTTATTGAGTGAGATGAAGAAAAGTTACTCAATAAAAGCGATTTGTAGGCACCTTCAAACGCAACTGAATTTGGTGCTACATTTCTGACCCCTAAACTTCTTACATTACCAAAAAAATTTTCAATAGGGTCCTGATTGAAATTTCTGCAAATCATAATGTCAAAGCCATGCTTTTTGGATAAAACATTCCAAATGGCTTGCATACCCTCTATAGTTTTAATAAAATTTTTCAATGTTGGTACCATCTTTTCAATAGTGCGGACTTTGCCTCCTGTTTGTTTTATTTCTAAAAATTTTATATTTTTAATAAAAGTTATAGCTTCTGTCCAAAGTTGATGATGAGGAGAATGTTTTTTCGCCTGCCCTATACACTTTACCATGTGGTATATTAAATTGACTGCAATTTAAACTATCAAATAAGCGGTCTACAAAAAGGCAAAACTTTGAAATTTTTCTAACTTCAACGCTCACTTTTCCGGCCCGATAAAGATGTTCCGCCGCAATAGCAACGCTGTGGCTGAATAGTTGAGCTGCTGTTTTCACTTTCATTTTATTGATTTTTTCAATATTTACATGTTCTTCTGTTATTTTTTGAAGAATGCGTAACTCTCCGTGTGCTTTGTCTGCATCATATAGTTCTTGGAAATAGTTCCACTTAATTATTTTTTCACTTTTTTTTTTTTTTTTATAATATACTAAATTTTTATTCATCAAATTGTTGCGTAACCCTTTTAACAGGTGTGGAACATCATACAGTGGAATTATTTTGGTTTTTTTTTAAATTATGCAGTCCTCTTTCCAATGCATACCTTTTCTTAAAAACATTTCTTTGCTTTCCTTTATTAAGCCTTCAATTGCTCCAACATTTACAGTGCTTTGGTCACATACAGTGGCTATGATTTTAAGGCCAGTAGAGATTACTTCTGTAATTACTGCTATGAGAATTTCTTTTAAATCAATTTTATTTAAGCACTGCGTAAAATAGTATGCCACAGGTTGTTTGAAATTTTTTTTTATCCCTCTGATCATAAATGTCAGCACATGATCAGCAATTTGCTGTCGACCAAATGTTGTAAATCCTTTTAATTTATCATTACAGGAATCATAATGTATTTGAGGAGTTACATACATCTCGTCAAAAATCAAGACACATAATTTATCATCTTCACTCATGTATGCTACAGTATCTTTGATTTTTTCAAAAATTAAATTATTTATACCTGGCGCAATTCTTATTTTTGCAAGCAAGTTTTTTAAAGACTTAGCTGATGGTAATGTGAAGCATTTCTTCAATAAATTATATGCCTTCGGACTTCTTTTGTACAAAGAAAGGGATAATATTTTTTCTTCCACAGCAAACCGGCGACCCTTTGGTTTCTTTTGTGTTTCACGGAATTGCATCTTTGTGAAAATTTTTGCAGGCAAGTTCATTTTCTCTGTCACTAATTTAAATGCTTTATTATGCGTCAGTTTCTCTGCATTTTCCAGTCTGGTTTTGAAATTAGTAGACTTCTTTTTTTGCCTTAAAATTTCACGTTTCAGATTTTTTATTTGTTTTTGTATATTGGGCGTAGTGACAATTCTTAATGGCTTACATTTTCCTGGATCTGAAAACAAAAAAAAACAGTTTGTGACAACAATAAATACGAACGCAAAAAGGGATGGGATTTTCAAATCTTTTAAAATTAACATAAAAAGATATAAATAACTAAAAAGAGTATATAGGCATTTGTTCAGGCATGAGGCCCATCAGCGACCACTAAGGAAATTAGTCGGAGTATGTGTGACCTTAAAAGACTAAGGCAATGAGTTGCATTCCGGAAAAGAATGGGATTTTTAGCAAAATAAGAATGGATAAAAGCACTTATAATCCAGCCCCCCTAGCATGAGCATGGCGATATGATATGTAACACGTTTGTTATCACGCTCAATTGTGAAATTACTATGAAGTTTCACAGTTAGGCGCGATAAAAAACTTGATATAATATCAATTGTGATGCTCATGCTACGACTATGCATGGGACTGGAAATGAAGCAAAAAAAATGGTAAAACCTCGCAATTTTTTCGTCCAGCACCGATTTGTACAAAAAATTGGGATTAGGCTTATTTCACCCTATAGTTCATTTTCTATATTGTGCCGTTGTACGCTTTTTGTTTCTTAGGGGTGAAAACTACTCCTTATTAAGTATCAAAAATTATCAAATAAAATTGAAAACCTAAATATGGGTAAATAGTTAAAAAATGATTGTTTCATGCCTTAGGACACAATTTCATAATCTTTCAACCTACTCTTGTTAAAAACTACCCTTAAAAGCATTGAAATTTATTTAAAAAAAATATCGATTTTTTAAGCATAGCTCCTTCATTTTAGGTGATAGAGGTGTTAAACAGCTATATCTCGCCGAATATTCACTGTACAAAAAATATGCACACAGGGAAATTTTTGTCATTAAAAAAGCTACAATTTAGTACTTTGTCGTATTTTTCGGAAATTTTAAGAAAATGGTGAAAAACACGAAATTGAAAATAAAACCGTTTTTCTCCTTAAACTCCAATTTTTCTTAAATTTGGCACTTTAAATTGGTCAAACTTCGTGGGTGTATTAATAGTACATATATAATAAGAATTACAGAAGGGTGGCGATCAATTTTAACTAGGGGGTATTTTAGGGGTTGTTTTCACAGAATTTTTTCGTAGAAAAAAGGCGGGTACCGATCTTATTTTGATCATAAGTCGGTCAATTTTCATGCTAGAGACAGTTTTTATTTGTTTGAAAGCTCTAATTAAATACTTTAAAAAGATTCTATGAGCTTTCTTCGAATAATGCAATTTTTTCTCGTTATTTCGCTCTTAATCTTCCGATTTATGCATTTGACGAAAAAAGCTAAGCATTAATTTACTGTATCTTAGTTCATATTTGCCATAGAAAAATTATAAAAAACGCATTGTTTTCGTTTTTTTAAAAGCTACAATTTGACTCTACATTTTTTTGATAAAATGTATATTTTTAGAGTTATTCGCAAAAACAACATTTGAGAAAGTCGATTTTTTCGTATCTCGCAAAAATCTGTTACTTGCAACTTTGAATAACTCAAAAAATATTAGTTTTACGAAAAAAACGTAAAGAACATTTTTTTCTTTGAATTACTTTTTCCGTCGATTCTTACAGTTAAAATGTAATAAAAAATTTACACCCCCATAATGGGGTGGCAACCATCCCGTACAGCGGCATGATATAGAAAATATTCCTTGAGCTGTTCCCTACCTTCTGTGAAAATTTCAAGTAAAGCCATGGTGGACGAAAAAATTGCAAGCCGAAATGCTTCATTTCCTGGACTATGTTTTTCGTGTATCATGTCCTTCTCAATGAATAAAAAGCTTTTGCTTTTTTTATCATACATCATTCCAAGCTCCTATTTACAAAAGTTCTCATTTAAAACCTCAAATCTTCATAAGAAACTACATTTCAATAATGTACGCGAACTTCGAGGTACCGGAGGCGGAGTAGGGAGAGAGTACAGGTAAGGAGTTAGCGGTAGTGGTTAGTGCGTTTACTCTGTGATCGTGGAAGTTAGTTACTATCTCAATGGTTCATCATTAGATAGGTGAACAAAAATGTATTATCACGAGATTCTCCTTCTTTCAGACAATTCAATCTCCCTATTCCATTCATAGAGAAATTCTATGCCCCACCAGTAACATTAAAATGCTGATGATGAGTTGCATTATTTTTTCAAGTCTATAAAGCCTTTGACCACATGAACATCGACCATCCCCATTGTTGTTATACATGGAGAGAAATAAACAATAAGGTAGTTTTGTAACAGTAATACATACAGGCCTGTAATTCTATATTACCAATCGAGTCACAGTGTGGAGAAATATAGATAAATAATGTACAGTTCTGTACATTATTTATCTATATTTCTCCACACTTGTACCTTGAATAGAAGCAAATAATATAGTGCAGATACCTGTCTGTGGCTGGTCTGCCTGTGCTGATGTTGAAGGCATAGTTAATGATGCAGATTGCCATCTGTCACTCAGCATAACGCTGCAATGCGCAGTATCTATGGAGGCCATCCCTGAAAGTAGAATTAGATTTGAATCACTTTAAAGCAGCAAGAAGAAAATTATAAGTCAGAAGAAAAAACCTAGAATATGTTATTTTTTTTTCCATGTGAAGAGTTATTTAAATATATTATAATAAATAAGTGTTACACTAACCCGGCTGCATAACAGTTGTAGTTGTTGTAGCAAGCTGAAATGACGTGGATGGATTTTCAATACTGTTATGAGCTGAAGGATCAGTCATAGTGGTAAGACCTGCAAAAATAAAATTAGCTTGTTACTGTCAAATAACTGCATTATAAAACTTTATCATTACTTTAAAATAAAAATTATCTGTTACACACCTGGCAATAGTAATAACGGAACAGCAAGAGCATTCAAACGACTGTTCCTGTTTTTCTGCTGTGGGGTAAAATGAACATCGCAGACTTTTTTCCTTTTATAAATTTCTTCATCAGATAACCCATTTAATAGTGGTCCAGCAAGGTTCACCCACATTTTGAAACGTTCAAGATCTTTCAAAGGATTTGGAAAGTTATGTATGGTGACACCTGTAAGCACAATCACAAGTATTGCATAAATATAGCTCAAAGTACCTTTCATAAGTTAAATTAGTTAGGAACAGTAGCCTTACCTGTTGTAGTACAGCCAAATATACAACGACGTGTAGATGGCATGGTTAAAAACAGATTCTTGATAGACTTATCAAATAAAACTTAAACTAAATGGTCCCAAGCCACAAGAACTTATCACTAAACGTCCACAAATAATAAAAGAATCACTAACTAAAAGCGTCTATTTTCGCAAAAACTGGAGTTCACAATATCTACGAAAGCGTCCACAATATCGCAAATTAAGGTGATAGCGGAGGAAATTAATCAACTCAACGCACGTAACACAAAATCACAAAAGAAAGGAGAATAGCTGAAGAAAATAACCACAACGAACTTTTTCCAAACTTTCAAATTGCAATTTGTGTTGATTGACACTAGCTAGCGGTGTTACCTGCCACATTCATGAGAAATCCCTCCAAAAGAATTAGAGTTACCAGCAAAAATGCTTAAATGGATTCTCAGTTAAAACATTGAAAGATCTCATTTACATTAAACGTAAAGAAAATTAATAGCGTTATCTTTAGCAAAGAATATGAAATTAAACAATAGTTTTATTAAATAGAAAAATCCTCAAACAGCTACAAATATGGCAAATTTTCATGATCTGGCAGCCCAAAAAAAGGGGTATTTTGACGCACAAGCAGTACCATCTACCAATAATAATTGAACTACAAAAATGTGCAGGGTTTATAAAAAGCAAGGAACAAGCTAACTAGATGGCAGTAGCTTTTTTGAGCTAATGGCATACATACGGGAGTTGCCCCCCCTGTCTCTTGCTCTTGAGACAGCGCCCGCGACGGACGTGCGCACTGATCGATAACCAAACAAAATGGCGGACCGCGATGAAGAAATTATTGAAGCCAATCCGTTGGAATCTCCAACATATATATTAAAATATATAACATATACAAACCAACTACTTAAAAACGATGTTTAATAACAACTAAAAAGAAAAAAACAACTCTAGTAGAATTCTGTTATAAACAAAGCTACTTCAACAGTCCAGACCCATTATTGTGAAAATCCTCTATATATGAAAATCAGCTAAACATCACGACTGTTGTATAGGGCCCCCTCAGTATTTTTTAATTATTTATTTCGAAAGTCAATATGTACAACTAAATATTCTGTGAATATTTCAAGCGTCTACCTGTTGCCTTTATTAATATAAAACAAAAAAAGAAAAAAAAACACCTTTGTTCCACTTAAATATTTTAGAATTTCATCGTGGTTTTAGTATTTGTTTTTATTACGGCAACAGAAGTACATCAATACGTAAAAAATTCAACTGTATAGCTATCACGGTTCATGAGATACTACAGCCTGGTGACAGACAGATAGACGGACAGTGGAGTCTTAGCAATAAGTCCCGTCTTTACCATTTCGGTACAGAACCCTTGAAAGGAATAAATTAGTAAGCTTTAAAAATAGAAATAATACAATCATTTACCAATTATTATTTTTATTTTTTAAGCATGTAACTACTTGATGTTTAGATCTAAAAGAAAATATGACTAGAAAAAATTCCACGCGGACCAGGCAGCAGACGAGACTCGAACCCGCACCCTACGCTATCCGGGCGAATACACTGACCGATTATGCTACCGCGGCCCTAATGGCCGCGTCGAAATGCCATTCTTAAGCTGCAAGGCACCGGCATCTCTTCGCATTGTAGGTAAGCCACATCATCATTTACCAATTTTCAGATTTCTATCTTCAAGAGATTGAAGATTCTCTATCCTCAGTAAATTTTGAAAATGTTAATTTCTATCACCAAACCTCTTAAGTTGCAATCCTTCCTATATCCTATACCTGTCGGTGTATATTCGAACACGTAGTATATAAAATTAATAGTATTATTTCCGACACGCTTTGAAGGTTACGTACAAGACGCGAGCATGAAAAACTTCTTCTTCAAACACTCTATTTTACTCACCGAGTGATTCTACAAAGGGGAGAGCCGTTAAAAACTTTATTACCTTACAGGGACGGCCGAAAAGAAATACTTTCGCGGAAATATGAAAGATGCCGACTGGCGACTTGTGAAAATACAAAAAAAAAACAGCAAAAAAAAGTTCCTGTTCAAAAAATGAACTAGGCATGTTGAAAATATATCGATGTATCGATATATCGATATTTTTTGTTCTATATATCGATATTTTTTGCCGATATATTTTGATTCGATATATCGATACATCGATACAAAATAACCTATATCGAAATTCGTATCAAAAACGATATTTTTTTAATTATTAGCGGCTTACGATCTAACTAGTATCTGGATAAACTGTGACAGGATCTCTGGATCTGGACTGGATGCTGTATTTAGTATTGTCTATTATTTGTAAATCTGTTTCGCTGGTGAATTGGTTGTGCTGATTTCCATTATATTCTGTGGAAGTGTGTGACTGTCTAGTCTTGTTTACGAAAGATGGCAGCTGAGAAGCCCTGTAATCATTTTCATCATTCGGAAATAGGGTCTATTTTTAGGGAGATAATTTTCGTTCCATTATTACTCCGCGTGTCATATTTCGTGAGATACTGTACTGTCATGTAGTGTAGCGGCAATTTGGTACTGTAATAATCTCTTATCTATTAAACAAGTCCGTCCGTCCGTCCGTGGTGCTGTTTCAGCGGCCAAACCGTAAGAGATAGATAAAGAGAATGTTTAAGTTATAAGTTGAGATAGTCTGATAAGACTACAAACCGGATGTGAGTAACGTACCACTTCCGGTTTCCGAGAAATCACGTGATTTCTATTTCAAACGAAACCACATATGGTTCACTGGTTTGCTAGTTCTTTCTTTAATTATAATTTGTATTGAACTATTATTACTGTGCTAGGCTGACCTAAATATATTTTTGGGAAAATTGGTCCGATATATCGTTATATCGATATTTTTTCCGCGATATATCGAAGCCGATATTGATATTTTTTTTAAATATCGATGTATCGATATATCTATATTTTTTTCAACTTTCGACATCCCTAAGATGACCTTTATATAATGGCGCGTCTGACCAAGCAGCCTGAATAGGTGCCCAGTGGAACATGAAACATTGCCGATCCAAACCTTTTGTTCAACTCTAAAATATTATCGAGAAGTTTCATTGTCACTTCTCTTCTCCCCATAATTCCCATTGGATTTTACTAATGATGTAATCAGATAGCAGTGGCGCGGCGAAGTTTCATCCGTGAGCGGGAAAACCGTTTTTAATTGTTTATTATTGTTATTATTTTAGATAAGAAGTTTATTAATTAAACAATTACTTAATGCAATGATAAATTGAGAAAATGATAAATTAGGAGTCAAATAAAATTATAGATGTGTCGATTACAAATTAATGATTAGTAGAATTTCTGACTTTCTGGAAGACGCTGGGGTAAATTTGGTATACGATTTTTCTTTCAATCTTATTTATTTGGAGGCTTTTAACTAATATAAAGGATATGCCAGCTCCATCATATCCCAACATTATAAATTACAAATCTATATATATAAAACTCAAAGGTGACTGACTGACATACTGATCTATCAACTCACAGCCCAAACCACTGAACGGATCGGGCTGAAATTAGGTATGCAGGTAGATGTTATGACGTAGGCATCCGCTAAGAAAGGATTTTGATCAATTCTACCCCCAAGGGGATAAAATAGGGAATGAAAGTTTGTATAAAACTTTGTCAATTTTAAACCGATCGGGCTGAGACTTTGCATGCGGGTATAAGAAGAATCATAGATGAATGTCATTGTGTATAATACAAGCCTGAGAACAAAAACTGTAGTCTACACTTCAGCTCTACACCGAAGCGAAGCGAGGGCGGGCCGCTAGTTTATTATAAAACTACGGAGATTAATTGTTCCATGGATTCACCTTGCGGGTGCAAGCAGCAGCACGTCACGTTTTGCTTACGATAATAGCTGTTTATATAATAATAATTTATTTTCATAAAAAAGTTACAGAAGTACACTGGTAAATTATAAACTAACATCAATAACACAGTAACATTAATCTTAATTAACCATATTTTAAATCTAAAGAAAAGTTTACTAGAAAAGCTGCCTTGCAGCTTAAGTCTAGGAAAATTTCGACGCGGCGAATAGGGCCGTGGTAGCATAATGGTCAGTGCATTCGCCCGGATTGCGAAGGATGCGGGTTCGAGTCCCGTCCGCTGCCTGGTCCGCGTGGATTTTTTTCTAGTAAACTTTTCTTTAGATTTAAACATCTAGCAGTAAAATGCTTAAGAAATAAATAAAAACATAACCATATTTTTCTTGCGTTTAAAAAAATATTGCTCAATCTAAAGCGCTTATTCCACCTGACTAAATTCAGACGTCCTAGTTAGGATCCTAAAAAGAAGGCTAATTAGAATCTTCTGATTACACTTGACTAATTTAGTTACTGATTCAGTCAGTTACAAGCGCGCGGCGAATAATGACTCCAGTCCTGTCAAAGCAACAAAAAATCTGTCTTCTCGTAGGCCTAGCCGTTGGCTCAATTAAAAATAAAATAAAGTAGAAAACGAAAAAAGAAAGTGGGTGAAAGAATATTTATATTATTAACTAGTGGCCCGCCCGCGCTTCGCTTCGGTGTAGAGCTGTAGTGTAGACTATAGTTTTTGTTCTCAGGCTTGTATTATACACAATGACATTCTTCTAATACCTAATGACAATAGGCACGCGCCACCAGGTGCCCCGCCCGGTAGCGTCGGAACCGCTATGTCCCTGCATTTTAAATCTGTAATATCTTCGAAAATATTCATTTAAATTACATGCGTTAAAGGGCCAAATTGGTCTATATTAAATGCACAATGTATTTAAGGTACTGAATTGGATAAGGAAGAATGTTATATTGCTGAAAATCGCTTCGTAAATAATCTATTATTTCTCGTAAAAAGTATAGGATATAAAATGGTTATTGTGGGTTATCCCTAAGAGATAGACAGATACCATGGCGGACTTTTTTGTAGACATTTTTAAGGTATACAATACTGTAGTACAATATTTTGATCGATCTCGTAGGGTTCAGCCAGCGTTTGCAATGTAAGCGGAAAAACTGTGTGTATTTACGACCTTACATTAAAAACCTCTAAAATTATCAGTGTTTCCAACCGTTACACAAAAATAATCCTTATAGCATGATTCAGTATTCACGTGCGACGGCGCGATGGCTTATTTCATGTATAAGTTTGGTGTTTCTATACCGATTTCTATGATTCTTTTTTTATTGAATAGGTAATAATGTTAACTTTTTTAAATTAGGGATGAGTGAGAGTATTATAAACGTAAGAGTAAACAAATATAATCAGAATGCTCCGAACTGCTAAGCTATCAGGAGTTACACGTGTTATTGTGAGTCAACCATAAAAGATAGACATATGCTGTTGCGGGATATTTTTTAGACAATTTTATGTAGAATATTTCCGTCATACATGATTTCTATGTAACTTTAACCATTAAGACTGCACACGCGACGAAGCTTAAAAAAAGGAGTAACTTCTCCCGTTTTCCCAGCATTTCCCTTCACTACTCTGCTCCTATTGATTGTAGCGTGATGAAAAGTATACTATAACCTGCCCAGGAGTATGAAGAATAATTGTACCAAGTTTCGTTAAAATCCGTCGAGTAGTTTTTGTTTCTATAAGGAACATACACACAGACAGACAGACAGACAGACAAAAATTTTACTGATTGCATTTTTGGCATCAGTATCGATCACTAATCACCCCCTGATAGTTATTTTGAAAATATATTTCATGTACAGAATTGACCTCTCTACAGATTTATTATAATATAAGATAAGATTATTAATGTTATTTTATTATTTTTGTTCCAAAGATACGGCATATGTTTATACAATTCGATTATGTTACTCATAACTTCTTTTTCTTTTACCGCCGACATCGCACACTCGCGTAATCCGTAATCGTGGACACGACACGTCCTCACGCAGTGACACCTGCGGTGTTAAGGCATTGTCCTAATACAACGCGATACCGCGATCATCGCGCGTTTAAACGATGCGACCATCGCGTGATCGCGAACTAGGTGTCCTAATAGAACGCGAATACGCGATAACGATTTACGCGAATACGCGATCGCAATTGACACACAGTTTGGTCGGGTTAGCCCTGCCCCTCTCCCCGCTTCCTATCGACGCGACGCGATCATCGCGCGAACTTCAGATAGGACACCTATTCATCATTAATAGGTTTGATTGCGCGTTCGCGCGAACTAAGGTCGCGTGAATAGATTTTTAAACATTTTAGTCGCGCGAATGCATCGCACGATCGCCTATTAGGACACCTATTCTAGATCAATATGTTTAATCGTCGACTCGTACGATGATCGCATCGCTCATTCGCGTTATCGCGTTGTATTAGGACAATGCCTTAAGCATCTAAACGCTATTACACGTTCCTAAATCACGTTCAAATTAGGATACTAAATGATTTAAACAGTCAGAAGTCACACTTCTTCCGATTTATTATTGATTTATTTATTTATACTTAATGCACAAGTGTACAAAGGCGGACTTAACGCCATAGGCATTCTCTACCAGTCAACCATAGGGTGTTGTGGATAAATAGTGGTAGGCTGCACAAATTAGATGGAAAAAAGACGAACAGATATAAATACGAAGTAGTCATATACATAATTACACATACATAAATAAGTACTTACATATAAATAAACATACATATAAATTCACACAGACATACATATATACATAATATAATATTCGTTTCTTAGGTTTTCACGCACATCAACAAATAAAGTATTTTTCAATTTTTTCAATTTTTTATAAACATACATCTATACTTGTAATAAATCTGTAGAGAGGTCAATTCTGTACATGAAATATATTTTCAAAATAACTATCAGGGGGTGATTAGTGTTCGATACTGATGCCAAAAATGCAATCAGTAAAATTTTTGTCTGTCTGTCTATCTGTCTGTCTGTGTGTATATTCCTTATAGAAACAAAAACTACTCGACGGATTTTAACGAAACTTGGTACAATTATTCTTCATACTCCTGGGCAGGTTATAGTATACTTTTCATCACGCTACAATCAATAGGAGCAGAGTAGTGAAGGGAAATGTTGGGAAAACGGGAGAAGTTACTTCATTTTTTAAGCTTCCGTCGCGTGCGCAGCCTTAATGGTTAAAGTTACATAGAAATCATGTATGACGGAAATATTCTACATAAAATTGTCTAAAAAATATCCTGCAACAGCATATGTCTATCTTTTATGGTTAACTCACAATAACACGTGTAACTCCTGATAGCTTAGCAGTTCGGAGCATTCTTATTATATTTGTTTACTCTTACGTTTATAATACTCTCACTCATCCCTAATTTAAAAACCTATTCACTAAAAAAAGAATCATAAAAAAAGAATTAAATAAATAAATTCAATGTATATAATACACGCCTGAGAACAAAATCTATAGTCTACACTACAGATCTACACCGAAGCGAAGCGAGGGCGGGCCACTAGTACTAAATAAATACATAATAATGACGACTAACATTTAAGCTAGACTGCTTGTTCCTGTAAAAAGCTTCGTAGCTTGGTTTTGAAGCTAATTTTGTTGGTGGACATTCTGATATCTAGAGGGAGTTCGTTCCACAGAAGTATGGATTTGACGAAGAAGGATGACTGAATCGTATCAGAGTGATGAGATGGAACAATAAGTAAGCGATTAGAAGAGGATCGAAGATTTTTAGAATGAGCGGTACATAAGTACTGAAATTGGGAAGTGAGATAGAAAGGGGCATTTGGAGAATCCAGCAAGGAGAACAGAGTCAGAGCCCACATACTTCTGCGCTGCCTAATAGGCATCCATTGAGGGCTACCGTTTTCTGCATCACCAGATGACGCCACTGTTGAGTGAGGTCCTAAATTGTAACTTTTAAAGTTTATTAATACGCATATGAAATCAAAGGTTACATTTAGATCGTATTTTAACACAAAACAACCATATCCTAAACATAATAGGCCATGCCACAGTGATGCGCAGTTCCGTTTTATTCGGAAAAAATGGGAACATAATCATTTTTCTAAGCTCAAATTTTTAATAACTGACATTCATTGCCACATAACTCATATTTGCCATAATTAAGCCGAATTGTTACCAATTATTCACAACATTATTTTAATTAGAAATAAACCCGCGTAGTCAACCAACAAGCAATAACATTTGACATTTCGGAGACCTCACGCTACACTAGCGCCTCTAGCGGCGGATTCATACGCGATAGACCTCTTTTAGAAGAGATCGGTATGCGGACATGTGGTCATATTTTCTAAGATTGAAAACAAATCGAATGCAGTTATTGTGAAGTAGATCAAGTTTATTGAGTAGATCTGCTGTAGGATGCTTATTAGGATCCTGACTTCCTAAATGCTATTTCACTTGACTGAATTAGTTACTGAATGGTTTAGAACGTCTGAATTTAGACAAAATTAAAAAAAAAAACAAAATTCAATATCTTTTATTCAGTCTAGGCTGTTACAAGCACTTGTGAATGTCGAAAAGCTACGCCATCGGTTCGCAAATCTACGGCGGGAGACCTTGTACTGAGAAGAACCGGCAAGAAACTCAACAAGGGCTGCTTTTTTCTCCCCGTTTTATTTCATACAGTGTCGTCCAATTGAAAATTGACATCAAACTTGCAAACATGTGTTGAGGTCAACTTCCATTACATAATTTCAAATATGTAACAATAGACAATCAACGAATTTACTAACAATAAGTGCAAAGACAGGTGGAATAAGCGCTTAACTTAATAAAATTTTTGCTACAGACCGTTGAAAGTTAAAACACTAAGTTGGCCGATAGATGTCTCTTGAACATAACATTAATAGGGGAGGCGGGCAATGATTTTTCCATACAAACGTTCTCGCCTGATTACTAGTTCTGTCAATGAAGGTGTTCACCTCCGATTTCGTTGAATCTCCATCGATTTTCATGAAAATTGGTGAGTTGGTGGGGGATACCTTAAAAAACAACAGTGACATATTGCCAACTTGCGCTTTTGCCCTGGAGGTAGATGCCACCCCTTCTCGGGGGGGGGGGGGGGGTGAAAATTATTACAAAATTTGTTATATAAAGTCACGGTAATATCGACACTTTTTTTGAGACTTTAGCGCCACCTACAATGCGCATTTTTTGTTGTACGAGATTGCAACAATGACATAAATTGTAGTACTCAACGCTCTATACAATTATCGTCGAAATAAAGGTTTCTAAAATGCATACAAAACAAGAAAAAAATTTTTTGAGGTTTTTTTTGAGTTTTTCAAAAAACGCCTACGAGTTGAACATGCCCATACCAAGGTGGCTTACTGACGTCATTTGGCAACAGAAAAACAAAAGTTACCCTTTAGGTTTTTTTTTCACTGAAACGATATTTTTTCAACAGATTGACTGTACTACATAGATCGCATTCACACAAAAAAAAAAAAATTTAAATTTAACCACTCATTCAATTCCTGACCAATCCCATAAGCTTATTTCGAAAACGATTTTGCTATTATTACGAATGTATGTTTTATCGCAATTACTGGGTCTTATAATAAATATTAATGGTTATTTTCTTACGAAAACACAACACACTAAGGTCGGATTCCACGTAGAGGTTCGTGCGTATTCCTGGAATCTAAGTTTTTTCTTCCTGAACCAACATAATTGACGTGGCCATTTGGAATTTTACCATTCCTCGAATAATTTTACCTTAGTTTTCCTTGATTTCGTGAAATTCGAATATGTAAGTATAATCCTATTTGTTTATTAGATTTTCACGCACATCAATCATGAAATAAAACGAGTTTTAACGGGTTCCATGGACTGATTTTATTTATTTACTAGCTGACCCAGCGAACTTCGTACCGCCATAAAAAAATAGGTGTTGGTGGTAGAAAAGTGAAACTTTAGGGTTGTATGTAACTTTACTAATGCTGTATCATAAAAAAAAAATCTAAAAATAGAAAAAAAATGGGGGGGGGGGGGGTTACCCTTAACATTTAGGGGGATGAAAAATAGATGTTGTCCGATTCTCAGACCTACTGAATATGCATATAAAATTTCACGAAAATCGGTCAAGCCGTTTCGGAGGAGTTTAACCACAAACACCGCGACACGGCAATTTTATATATTAGATTGAAGCTTCGCATCCTTTGCAGGAATGCGTCGTTGGGAAAAGGTTTTCTTAATAAATATATAAAATCAGTGCAACTAACCCGTTCAAACTTGTTTTATTTAATGTATTATCCTTATAAATTATAGTCCTTTTTTGTATTTGTTTTATTTCGGCTGTAAAAGCATTATAATTTAATAAGCTTTAACATTAACCCACATATCAATAACCGAAGAATTAGCTTTGATTGGTTACCCTATGCATGCTTTGCCTCTGTTCACAAAACAAACAAATTGTAGAAACCTGACATTTAGAAACCTTGTAATATTATTATGTTGACATTGTATATTTTATTGACATAATATGAGGCCATGAGAACCATAGTGGCCTAACTCATTTTTTCACAATATTCAGTTTATGATTTTTCCAGTTCAAATTGATCGATTTGATAGAACCAGAGTGGTCTAAAAGTGATACAACGAATATTCACTAGATGGCAGTATAATCACTGTTACGGTTTTTAGTCTGTGATCTAAATTTGAGTATGTTATAAGAAATTTGTATCTTATAATTATTATTTTTTTCAAATTTGTTCCATATGTATTTGCATGCTATTTTAAAATGGCAAAACACGCGCTCAATCCACTTTATGCAATATTTGTATACCGTGTTTTTAGCAAATAAAAAATATGATTATGAAATGGCATTTGCGTGGTATGAAGTAAACACGACGTTGCTACTCTACGCTTATTCCACGTAATCGACATGAAGTTCGCCGGGTTGTGTATTTTACAGGAACATTGATAAATGTATTTTCATGTCATATCAAGTCTGTAAGCACGTAGTCTACGTAACGTCTGCGCGCGTACCAAGACTACGACAATATGAGTGGCCACGACTCACACCGCCTTACTAATAAACTAAAGCTCGTATTACAGAATGACAACTAAGGCCCGTATCATAGAAAGATTCTCAGTGATTGATCTAGTCTTGAGCATAGTTAGAAAGGAATGTCGCTGTATATAGCACATAGCGACATCCCTTTCTAATTGTACTCGAGTAAAAATCAACACTTACTTGTGAAACTGAAAAGAAAAAAACAAGTTCAGTGGTCTATAATTCTGTTAATAAGGAACAAAGCTACTTTAACAGTCGGGACCCATTATTGAAAAATATTATGTATTCTTGAATATCTAATGGGTCCCTACTGTTAAAGTAGCTTTGTTCCTTATTAACAGAATTATAGACTACTGAACTTGTTTTTTTCTTTTCAGTTTTTATTTGAAGAATAATAAAGCAGTCGGGTTTATTGATTTTTTAAATTTATCTATTTTTTGTATTTATTTTATTTCGGCTGTAAAAGCATTACAATTTAATAAGCTTTAACATTGACCCACCTATTGACAGTTGTGTATTTTACAGGAACATTGATAAATGTATTTTCATGTCATATCAAGTCTGTAAACACGTAGTCTACGTAACGTCTACACGCGTAGCAAGACTACGACAATATGAGTGGCTACGACTCACACCGCCTTACTAATAAACTAAGGCTCGTATTACAGAATGACAACTAAGGCCCGAATCATAGAAAGATTAAGAGTCTTGAGCATAGTTAGCAAGGGATGTCGCTATATACACCGTGTTCCTGAGGTTATACACTAACTTTGGCATGTTATTCAGACTATTAAATTGAACATTTTTTACTATGGACACTTTTATGAATTCCAATTTCTTTAAAAAAAAATATTTTCATATAAACTAAAATGCTTAGATTTAATTCATCTTATATGAATTACTCTTTACCAGAGCTGGCAACGTCGCATTTGAAACTTTGGTTGACATGTCCACATAAACTTTTTGAAACTTTTCTTGACGTCAACAATGTTATTTAAAATTTTGACTTTTGAAACTATGACTTAATGACCATTGATAAAGAGTTGATAGTTTGATAGTTTTGGTTGCACAAAGTGGCAACATCTCACAGATAAAGACTCTTTCTCACTGTAAAACACAATTAAGTTGGTTAAACTTAAATTACCAATAACTTAAAAACTATGCTATTTAAACTACTACTTTCTTTGTACGATATGTTTGACAAGAGCTATAGAAGTATTATTCAAAGTTAATGTATATCCTCAGGAACACGGTATATATCACATAGCGACATCCCTTTCTAACTGTATTCAAGAAAAGATCAACACTTAGTTGTCATTCTGTAATACGAGCCTTAGTTTATTAGTAAGGCGGTGTGAGTCGTAGCCACTCATATTATCATAAATCATAATCTTTATTTGCTAAAAACACGGTATATAGGTATTACACAAAGGTTTGAGCACGTGTTTTGGTATTTTAAAAATAGCATGCAAATACATAATATGGAACCAATAAAAAAAAGAGATTAATTAATTATAACATTTTTCTGTAGCATTATGAATGTCAGAGTTACCTAATATTATAAAAAAAAAAGATACAGTTATCATAATTATTATAGGACAAGTTAATACATGTCATTAATTTTTATAATTGAAAAAACTTTTTAGGTCATAAAAATTGTTTTCATTTAGCCATTTATATAATTTATTTTTAAACATGTTCATATTTAGCATTTTTATGTCGGGAGGGATTTTATTATATTGTCGTAGTCTTGCTACGCGTGTAGACGTTACGTAGACTACGTACAGACTTAATATGACATGACAATACATTATCAATTTTCCTGTAAAATACACAACCCGGCGAACTTCGTGTCGATTACCACGAATAAGAGTAGACTAGCTACGTCGTGTTTAGTTCATACCACGCAAATGCTATTCCATAATCATATTTTTAATACGAGCCTTAGAATAGTTGCGCCGTGTTTTTTTTATATACAAATACAAATACAAGTGCTTTATTTCCATACCTTATTATTATATTATTATTAGCTGACCCAGCGAACTTCGTACCGCCATAAAAAAATAGGGGTTGATTTTAAATGGTTGAACATTCAGGGTTATATGTATTTACTAATGCTGTATCATAAAATAATTAAAAAAAAAATAATTAAAATTTAAAAAAAAGTAGGGGTAGATTACCCTTAACATTTAGGGGGATGAAAAATAGATTACATCCGATTCTCAGACCTACTGAATATGCATATAAAATTTCACGAAAATCGATTGAACCGTTTCGGAGGAGTTTAACCACAAACACCGCGACACGAGAATTTTATATATTAGATTAATATTGAATATGAGTATTAAATAAGAGTTGGAAAAAGGAGTAAGCACAGCGCAGCTGATTTTAAGCCTACCCATCGTCAATTTTTTGTGGTTAGTTATAATTATATTCAATATATCACTCCAATGACATTTGTCATTCGATGAACAGACACATGTTTAGCGCGTTCGGCTGCGATCGTTGAAGTTAAGCAACTTTCGCAGTGGTTGGTCATTGGATGGGTGACCAAAAAATCCTCTATGTAGAGTTCCTTCGGTGTTTCGGAAGGTCCCGGCTGCATTTGCAGTCGTTAACACCCGTCAATCTGTACTGGGCTCCCGTGAATCATGGCCCAATCTCCCTATTCCATCCATAGGGAAAGCCTGTGCCCCAGCAGTGTGGACGTTAATAGGCTGATGATGATGAACAGAGATACACCATGGAGTAACTAATCCAAGCTTATTCTTCGTTTATTAAAAGGGGTATAAAGAACAGCACGCACGAGCGACGCAGCCAGGCTACGAAAACACATTTTTTTTTTTTAAAAAAATCTTTAATGCTTACAAGTTCCATATTAACATGTTGTTGAGTATTCCCTTTTAAGTATTTTACTTGTATTAGGGGATACTCGCTCTTTCGTGAATTTTTACATTGAACTTTACCATAACATAGTCAAAGTCAACTGTCACAAACATAGATAATTTCAACGGAAACTTAGATCAGATACTTAAATCTTTAACATCTTTTAAAAATGTAATAATTACGGGTGATATTAACATTTTTTGTTTTTTTTTTTTTAAAGGTGTACTTACAGCTAAACATATAAAAACATTAAAAAACTAAAATAATACTTATTCTAAGACATATATGCAAGCCTTTACAAGCACACACGACATTCAATTCAGAAAAGTACAATGTAATTAATAATCAATAATAATAAATGGAATTAATAATCAATGAATAATCAATACAAAAAAGGGCAATTAATAAATCAATGTTTGATTTAAAATTAAAAATGTATGTCTAATGCAAAAAATAATAATGTAATGTCAAATTGATATATAAATAATAATAATAAACATAAACATTATAGCCGAGATACATGATGCTGGAACCCAAAATTATCTCAATCTATGTTCGTACCATGGTTTTTACCCAGCCCATATATTACCAACACATCAGAGTGGTTCTTGTCTCGACCATATGATGATAAAATCTAGGTCAACATATCTTACACTTGTCACAAAAACGCCGCTTACCGATCATTCCGCTGTCTTACTAACCTTAAATTTATCGCTGCCTAAACTCAATCATAAACTAATGAAATCTCAGTTAAACATAAAGAGAAAAAAAAACAAAAAGAGAAAAAAATATCTACATTGTTAGGGTTTATACCCAAAGGATAAAAACGGGACCCTGATACTAAGCCTCCACTGTCCATCTGTCTGTCTGTCACCAGGCTGTATCTCATGAACTGTGATAGCTAGACAGTTAAATTTTTCACAGATGTTGTACATCCGATGCCGCTATAATAACAAATACTAAAAACGAAATAATATAAACATTCAAATTGGGCTCCCATATAAGAGACGTGTATCTTTTGCCGTTTTTCTGCTCGATATTATTGTCTAGCAATAATAAATAAAACAAATAAATAAATATCACTAACATTAGCCTAGCCCCAAAGTAAGCACTGTAAGGCTTGTGTTATGGGATACTAGGGTAACAGATAGAAACATATATAAGTATGTTTATATAGATATGCATATTAAACATCCATGACTGGAGTACAAATGCCCGTATTCATCACACAAACATCTGCCCCCACTGGGATTCAAACCCGGGACCTTTCGAGTCGGCGACACCATGAAACCCGGCGTACAAACCACTCGGCCACGGAGGTCGTCAAATGTAGTGTAGGTGATGGTACGGCACCCTTCGTGCGTGAACACCGACTCGCACTTGGCCGTTTTTTTTTTCAATTATACCCTAAAAGACAGGTTTCCAAATAATCTGAGATTTATTTTCCAAGCTGATGCTACAGAAAGGCCACTTCAGACATCCTCACATTGCTATCTTGAACGTAAATTCCAGAAATACTTTCTCACATCTAAAATAATTTTTTTTAGATTCCTTGGAGACTGAATGAAGGTGAAGACGAAAATCAATATTAGAAAAAATTACCTTTTTTTTTAATTTGTAAACACGGGAATTGGTAATTAAATATACCATTATAATTAATCTTTACAGATAAACGTAGAAGGTGGAAGTATTTTATATCAGACACTATCTTAATATATATAAATCTCGTGTCACAATGTTTGTCCTCAATGGACTCCTAAACCACTGAACCGATTATAATAAAATTCGCACACCATGTGCAGTTCGATCCAACTTGAGAGATAGGATAGCTTAAATCTCAAATTATAGTCGCAATTTTAATTTATTGCAAATTATTACTTTTGGGCGGTACGAAGTTCGCCGAGTCAGCTAGTATTATTATAAAATCGAACAAAAAAAGCCAAAAAATCACGCCTGTTGTATAGCCATTTTAAATATTTTTTTAGTTACTTATACAGACGGTGTTTTAAACTTTTAGTCAGCTCGGAAGAAGCCTTAAGCTAAAAACTAATAAGATATTATAATACTTATCTATGTTGACGTGTTTCTAAAGTAAACAGTCCTCAAACATCGAGCGATCATTTAATATGCGGTCGTCTGGCCACAAGATTGCTTACTAACAACGAAATCAATTGAAACTCCATTCAAAATTTACTTATAGAAAGCACTTTTGAATCGTTCAATAATTCTCCTCCCATTCGTTTAGGACATCAAATATTCAACAATATAAACAAATCTCCATTTCTATAAGGCTGTATTGCAAGGGGTGCAGTTATAATAAAATCAATTTCATTTGAAAATGGTTGTTTTGTATCGTCCAATATTTCTCCGACCACCTCTTCAAGACATCTAATATTCAACAACTAGCGACCCGCCCTCGCTTCGCTTCGGTGTAGAGCTGAAGTGTAGACTACAGTTTTTGTTCTCAGGTTTGTATTATACACAATGACATTCATCTATGATTCTTCTTATACCTGCATGCAAAGTCTCAGCCCGATCGGTTTAAAATTGACAAAGTTTCATACAAACTTTCATTCCCTATTTTATCCCCTTGGGGGTAGAATTGATCAAAATCCTTTCTTAGCGAATGCCTACGTCATAACATCTACCTGCATGCCAAATTTCAGCCCGATCCGTCCAGTGGATTGGGCTGTGCGTTGATAGATAACTATGTCAGTCAGTCACCTTTGAGTTTTATATATATAGATAGTATACAGAAAATCTCCACCGTCATAAAGGTTGTATTGCAAGGGATGTTACTGCAACCAAATACGATCGTCACAATTGGCCACCCTACCCTTACCCTGGGTAGCTTCGGTGAGCCAGTCTTGTTTCGAACGCCGAAGGGAGCGGACGTCTTCTACTCCGCACCAACGCGCGACCGGTAGTGTGAATGCGAGTGTTTGAACATGAGTGGTGGTTTGATTTTCCCGGAGCTTTTATCGGAATATTAACAGGTAAGAAGATGTTACATAAACACTATTGTCGTGAAACTTTTACGAATCTTTTTTTGTTTGTTTTATTGAATTAATCTCTATTTTGACACTATTAGTCGGGAATTGACTGCCTAAATAATATTACCAACTTATTTAGAGTTCTTTTAGGAAATAATAAACTTTGATAATAAAATGATGCTGAAAGATCTTTTCAAAATCTTAAGAATTCTTTAATTACAGCTCCTGTGCTTGAATGTCCAAATTTCAAAAAACCTTTCTTTTTGCATTGTGATGCTAGTTCTGTTGGTATTGGTAGTGTTTTGTGTCAAGAAGATGATAACGGTGATCAACACACTATTGCTTTTTATTTATATTTTTTTCCGTAGTTAATTGTCTTAATTGTGTAATATTATTCTGTATATAAGGAAGTTGCGATAACTTATCACTAATATTTGATTGATCAAGATTTCTTGCGTAATTGTGAAGGATATAAATAAATACAAAAAAGTTAAATTAAATAAACACAAAGAATAATTTGTACGTGAGCAGGTGTGAATACTTAAAAATTCTTGAGAAGTTTTACGAAGCTGCCCAATGAAGTTGCGCAACGTATTTTACAGAGACAATTATTGAAATTCTTTTTTTATACTCACATTAATTAAAGCTAGGACTAATTACTTATTGTTTTGTTCATCACACAAATGATATATGTGGTTCAATAGACAGAGACAAATAGCTAAGTATATAATACTAACTCTCCCTTCGGTTTATCAAGTTACGTTTATTAATAAGGAAGAAACGGTCTTCCTATTCTTCCTTATTAATAAACTTAACTGAATTTATTAGTTAGGCACATCTTGTCTGCTTTCATCGAATTACAAATATCGTTATTGAATGATTGATAAGAACTAAATTCTGCGTAATGCGAATTAGATGAAATGGTGTGTCTTGGACTGTATACAGGGTGTAAAAAACCTACAACGAAATCGAAGGCCACGTATTTTCCACATCATGACGATCATTTTGTTTTTTCTGGAATGGTCCAGGTATGGACCTGGGAAATTTGTAGAAATCAGAAATCAATATACTTATCTTTATTCAAATTGGATGTATAGTACAACACTTTTGAATCGTCCAAACATTTTTTTTCCCTACCACTTGTTATTGGGCATATTTTTTAGCTGCGGAGAAAAACGAGCGAAAAAAACTCCACAACATTAAAAGCATAATGTAACAACATTTACAAATCATTATGTTGTTACAACGTCAATACAATCATGATTTATTTGATATAGAAAACCTGTTGGAATGATTGGAACAGTTCGCACCCAAGTATTTTTGTCTGTAATATATAATGTAGTATGTAGTTATGGAGATATTGAAGGTCAAAGTCAAAACTTTTTTTTTTCAAGATTTATAAATATATATTTTCAAAACGTTATTTAGAAACTTTTTTATCGACGCACTTACATACATACACATAGGCACATTCTTTACATAGCGCCACAGTAGCGCGCCGCGCTATACATTGCGTACAGGAAAAAAAAAAATATTTTTTTTAACTTAAAACTACAAAATTTTCCCACTTATAATCTCTTATCTATTAGACAAGTCCGTCCGCCCGTCTGTCTGTGGTGCTGTTTCAGCGGCCAAACCGTAAGAGATAGATAAAGAGAAAATTTAAGTTATAAGTTAAGACTAGTAGTAGTAGTGATAACACTACAAACCGGATTTGAGTAACGTAGCACTTCCGGTTTTCGAGAAATCACGAATTTCCAACGAAACCACACAAAATCTCCGAAGTTCTCAATTAATTAAATACATTTTTTTTAAATCAGGTTTTGGTGAACATTTGGTTCACTGGTTTGCTAGTATTTTGTAATATGACTTGTTTGGGTGTACAGAATGCGTAGTTTTAGTCTTTGTCATAGGTTTTTTACACCCTGTATAGGTAACTACATGGAAATAATGTAGAAAAATGACACGCAGCTGTAAATTAGATATAATTTCGTGTTCACAATCAAAACGTTGGTAACGCAGTAAAAATCAACTAGCTGTACCCCGCAGTGTTACCCGCGGTTAATCAGGGAAATTTTGCCGCAGCGTAGAGCGTAGCCTATGTGTTAATCTAGGGTGTCAGCTAACTCCATACTAAATATTATTAAAATCGCTCCAGCCGTTTATACGTGATGAAGTAACAAACATACACACTCACAAACTTTCGCCTTAATATATATAATACTAGCGTGATAGCAAAATGTAATTGAAAAAAATAATGTCAAAAAGTGACGTAGACAAGTATGAAGTGCTTAAAAATTACAAGTTTATAACCAAAAGAAAAATAAATTATTTAGTAGCCCCAGCCAGTCGCCAACAGGGGGGGAAATAAAAATAAAATCATAAAATAAACACAATACTAATTCCTTCACACCAGCGACCCTTTCCGGCTTCGAATTAACGTTTTCTCATCTTTATTTGTATTCAATAACCTTGTCTTTACTGCAACGTACATTTAGGTATATATTATTTTTATCTATAAAGTTAATCTAAGTATCTTTGTTCAAATCGGATGCTTCTTTTTGAATGAGCAACTTTTTCTTATTTTACTCGCTATAATATGAAAATTTGTAACAAAATATGCGTTATTACTAGGGTTGTCAC
Source organism: Chilo suppressalis (assembly GCA_902850365.2). Lineage (NCBI taxonomy): Eukaryota > Metazoa > Arthropoda > Insecta > Lepidoptera > Crambidae > Chilo > Chilo suppressalis. The sequence continues at coordinate 28,826,525 of OU963901.1, read as the reverse complement.
CTTCTTATTATCGAAATAAAGTACTTTGGATTTAAAGGTTGAAAAATAAAAAAATACATTGTATCCAAAATAGAGTAAGTACTTTTTATTCCACTTTATACTTTAGTAAGCTTATAAATATATTTTACGTTGCTACTAGCAACATTTAATAAATAATTTGCGGCTACTGTAGTTTTTTTTCCGCAACGGGAAAGGTCATGATACAAGCGCATGCAGCCACGAAAATGTTGCAGGAATTATCATAGGGCAACATATTCATACTTTCTGTCCGTTTTACGCAAAAATTCTTCCTATTAACCTCTTTTTGTACATTTTATGTAAAATTAATCCGCGATTAATCAAATCAAATTAAATAAATTATTTTTGCGTACTTTATTGTTGTCATAAAGTATAGAGTACAATTACCCGAAATAACGTACAATACTTTATAATAACGCACGAGTGGCAACCCTTGTTATTACCGTTCTATAAAATAGGTATATATGGCTGCATAAGTGGAATCACAGATACGGTTAAATTATAAACCAACCTAATATAATATAAATCATAGATTTAGTCTTAATCTCGGTAAAATGAAAATTCAGTAAACGAAATTCTATTTAGTCCGTCAGTTAGATGATTAAAAAATAATGGACACGTATTTTTTCTTTGGGAAATCAACCAAAAAATAACAAAGAGTAGGGGCTCGTGACGTCACTTTTGGGTGAATTTTTACTTACAAGTGTACTCAAACGTGATGTCATGCGACTTATCAAATCAATATATCTCTGCAATGTTTATATTATTTGAAAAAAGAAAAAATACGTGTCCAATACTTTTTGATAATCTACCTGATAAACGAAGAAAAAATAAATAAGTCATCATCCCTATTATAGATTTCAAGTGCCAAATACGTTCAAGGTAAAATATACTACGGAACATAAGCTTAATCATGATAATACCAATCGTCGGATTATTATTAGAATTAGGTTAAAGATTTGATTCTTTCACGAGAAAATAGTATATTTGAGAAAATAGGGAAAATAAAGATTACAAAGAGACATGACTGACATAGTAAAGGGGACACCTACTTCATTATTAGGTAAAGGACACCCGGATTTATGTGCCAAAGTTGTATACTTTTTTATTTTTTTTATCTGTGTTTCATAATTGGGTAACGTAGTCTGGCAATATTTGTCATCAGCAGCTAGCTGTCAATGTCAAATACGTAGGTTTGTCAATATAACCTCTATATGTAGCCGGGTTATCAAGAGAAATAACGGATAAAAAGGCAATCACAGCAGAGAACATTCACAATCACAGTACGCGGGAGCGGATGCGAAATGCGAATAATTTTTTTGTTTGTATTTTAGGATTGTGAAATTGACATTTGATTTTTTATTTAGAAAAAGCAAAGGAATCATGGTTTTTACAGTCACTTGAGTAAAATTTTGAAGTAAAATTCTGTAAGATTTAGGGTTTCCATATCAATAAATATTAATCATTATATAACTTCTTTCCACGATTCACTAAAAATAAGGCAAAAGTAGTTTTTTGTAGCAAATAATTTTGGCTTTATTTTGAGACCAAATTCAATTATATACAAGTTTAGCATTTTTTCTATGAAAAGTGCCAGGTCTCCTTTAGTGCACTTTATGATTGACAGTGCCATCTTTGGCCTATTGAAGACCCTGGGCATATTAGGATAATGGGACCCTATAACTTCCGTTTGGTGATTTAACAGGAACTAGGGACTTTGTATTTGATCTGAGGGGGCCCCTATCGATCGTGGGGCCAAGGCACTTGCCCAAAGTGCCCACTGGGAAAAACGGGTCTGATGATTGATATTATATTAACATCTATATATATAAAAATGAAACCCATTTTCCGTTGTCACGACATAACATGAAAACGGCTTGACCGATTTGGCTGATTTTTTTTTTGTAGTATTCTAATATTCTGTACAAGGTTCTTACGGAAAAAAATATAAAGAAAATCTCTCAGAAAGATTGAAAAATATAACATAACGAATGTCAACGTCATTCAATTTAAAACAAAAAATCTGTGGTAATCTGTGACAACACATCCATAACCGAGCTAACAATGAATAGGTACTCATACATAAGATAGGTCAGCTATACAAAATAAAGTAGTGCATCAAAGCTACGCTAAGGCGGTACGAAGTTCGCCGGGTCAGCTAGTTGGTTATAAATTAAAATAGTACACGCGGGGTACACCTCTGTATTGAGATAATAGTAAATAATTAAACATTATATTAAAAAGCTACTAGCAAACCAGTGAACCAAATGTTCACCAAAACCTGATTTAAAAAAAAATGTAATTAATTAATTGAGAACTTTTGTGTGGTTTCGTTTGAAATTCGTGATTTCTCGAAAACCGGAAGTGCTACGTTACTCAAATCCGGTTTGTGGTCTTATCAGACTATTCTTAACTTATAACTTAAACATTCTCTTTATCTATCTCTTACGGTTTGGCCACTGAAACAGCACCACAGACGGACGGACTTGTCTGATAGATAAGAGATGCTTAACTTATTGTTAATTAAAAATATGAATGTGATGAAAGTTGACATCAACACGGTTTCAGTTTTCGATGACATCTTTCAATTGACGACACTGTATGAAACTAAACAGGGAGAAAAAAATAGCCCTTTGCTGAGCTTTTTGCCGGCTCTTCTCTGTACAAGGTCTTCTACCGTGGATTTACGAACCGATGGCGTAGCTTTTAGCATTCACAAGAGCTTGTAACGGCTTCATCATCAGCCTGTGAATGTCCCTACTGCTGGGGCACGGGCCTTCCCTATGGAATAGGGAGATTGGGCCATGACCCACCACGCGGACCCGGTGCGGATTAGTGGGTGCTAACGACTGCAGATGCAGCCGGGACCAACGGCTTAACGTGCCTTCCGAAGCACGGAGGAGCTCGAGATAGTAATTTTTGGTCACCCATCCAATGACCGTCCACTGCTAAAGTTGCTTTAGTTCAATGATCGCAGCCGAACGCGCTAATCACATGCGCCATCGAGCTCCTCTGTAACAGCTTACACTGAACAAATGTTGAGTTGAGAGTATGAGTTTAAAAATGTTTTATTACACCGTGTATAAATTAGTTCGGTGAGATTACAAATGTTCAAGGCCCTCTTGTACCAGTTTCTATTTAATTCTAATTAAACATTAATCGTGTTTAGTAAATCATTACATCTTTGTCAATGAGGGCTATCGCGTATGAATCCGCCGCTAGAGGCGCTAGTGTAGCGTGAGGTCTCCGAAATGTCAAATGTTATTGCTTGTTGGTTGACTACGCGGGTTTATTTCTAATTAAAATAATGTTGTGAATAATTGGTAACAGTTCGGCTTAATTATGGCAAATATGAGTTATGTGGCAATGAATGTCAGTTATTAAAAATTTGAGCTTAGAAAAATGATTATGTTCCCATGTTTTCCGAATAAAACGGAACTGCGCGTCACTGTGGCATGGCCTATTATGTTTAGGATATGGTTCTTTTGTGTTAAAATCATTGATTCATTTTCATTCATGTGCGTATTAATAAACTTTAAAAGTTACAATTTAGAACCTCACTCAACAGTGGCGCCATCTGGTGAGGCAGAAAACGGTAGCCCTCATTGTTTTAAGTCAAATAGAGGTGGCACGAAACTTAAACATGGTTAGCTTTTAAACTGGAATAGGGTATTTGACAAGTTTTGGAAAACGATCTCACGTTATTGACTAATGTTTATGGAGACCGAGTGGACATTCATCACTCTGTTGTGTGTAAAAATAACCAAATCAAAAACTCCATTTTCAAGTTGCCGCGAAAACATTTCTCTGGACAATATGGCGTCTTACTAGTGTTATTACAACGTCAAACGATACCATGTAATGTCATTTTAACCGGAAGTTTACTTGCGTGTGACGCCATTTTAGACTCGGCCAATCCCAAGCGTTTTGGGTCACGTGACAATAGATAAGAAATCTATTATCTTTTTCGTTAGTTTTTAGTAAAATTATGAATATTTTTTTTGTAAAAATAGTAAAAACCCCTGCCAATATTCATTCTAAACACAGATGCTAACAATTGGCACTTAATTTTTAACACTGTCTAATACCCTAATAGGGTATTAAGAACTTCAGTGGGCCAATGCAATTTTAATAGGTTTCGTCCTGAACAACAATCTTATAGGAATTCCCCAAGGCGACTTGATGCTTATATTGTAAGCGTACTGTAGTCTAATATTGAAATAAATTCTTACGTGTGTAGTGTGTGTGGGAGGCAGAGCATGAAATTATCACCGAGACATAGTGTGCAGTAGTAACTCCTGTACTTTTATTTTTTTAATTCCCCAAGTGACCTAATGACATTTATACAAAAAGTATCATCATCAGCCTATTAATGTCCCCACTGCTGGGGCACAGGCCTTCCCTATGGATGGAATAGAGTGATTGGGCCATGACCCACCACGCGGGCCCAGTGCGGATTGGTGGGTGCTAACGACTGCTGATGCAGCCGGGACCAACGGCTTAACGTGCCTTTCGAAGCACGGAGGAGCTCGAGATAGGAAATTTTTGGTCACCCATCCAATAACCGACCACCGCGAAAGTTGCTTAACTTCAACGATCGCAGCCGGACGCGCAGACCACTTGCGCCATCGAGTTCCTCACAAAAAAAAATCGTGTCCATTATTTTTTGATCATCTAACTGACTATTACAGAATACAGATGGTATACAAAAAGTATACAAAAAGTATACAAAAAGTATACAAAAAGTATACAAAAAGTATACCATCTGTCAATCGTCTCAAATAAAATCAATCGGTATAAAAAAAACATTTTAATCAAGAAAGTGAAATGTGCCATAGAAGTTTACCGCCATAGGGGTGATGACGGGGTACAGTAAACGAAATTCTATTTAGTCCGTCAGTTAGATGATCAAAAAATAATGGACACGTATTTTTTCTTTGGGCAATCAACCAAAGAATGACAAAGTTATAGCGCGTCAAAGTTTGGGAGTAGGGGCTCGTGACGTCACTTTTGAGTGATTTTTCACTTAAAAGTGTACACAAACGTGACGTCATGCGACTTTTCAAATGAATATATCTCTGCAATGTTTACATTATGTGAAAAAAGAAAAAATACGTGTCCAACACTTTTTGATAATCTACGTCCATACTAATATTATAATTGCGACTGTCTGTGCTTCTTTCTGTCTGTCTGTTACCTCTTCATACATAAACTGCTAAACCGATTTAGATTAATTTTGGTACAGATGTAGTTTGAGTTCTTGGATAGGACATAGGATAGATTTTATCTCAAAATGCCTGTGCCGAATTTCATCTATATCGGATAAGCAGCTAAAGTGAGAAGAGGTAACAGATAGGCAATCATTCTTTAAGGGGGGGGGGGTGAAAGGGGATGAAAACGGGGATGAAAGTTTGTGTGGGATTTTTTTGACACGCAGATAAAGTCGTGGGCACACACGAGCACATAATCAAATTTTAATCACCCATCGTATGAGCATCGCAATACGCCATCAAGCTCCTCCGGCATCCTCCAGCACAGTAATAGTTATTTATGCAGCTGTTGTATAATGACGGGATATAAACACGAATGTGAATAAAGAAGGGCGTTGAAGTACATCATATAAGGAGTTTTCTCTAATTTTCTTAAAATATTTGCATGAAGTTTTAACTTTTTATAAAAACAGTTATTTTTAATGATCCTCGAACTAGTGACGTGTCTTAAAAAGATCGATATTTTTATTAATCATTAAAAATAACTGTTTTTATAAAAAATTAAAACTTCATGCAATAATTTAAAAAAAATAGAGAAGACTCCTTATATGATGTACTTCAACGCCCTTCAAGCTTTATTTGTATTTTTGTAACACCCTGTATATCCTTATGCATAATAATTAACAGTCGCGTTGCATGCATGCCTGATGTGAGCCGTTGTGGCAGTGCTGTCATTGTGTCATTGTATGGAAACTTGAACAGCAGCGTCACAACGGACGTAAAGAGAAATAACAAAAATTGTGTGTGTCAGCTCCGACGCACGACTGGAGTTTACTTCTATAGTTCGATAGTCTAACCAGACGCAAAAAGAGTATATTTAACTTAAAAAAGGTTGATACTGTATGAAAGGGTAAATTAACAAGTTAATGAAAACAATATACATATATAAATATGTATTTATTCATTTCATATACATTTATTATAACTAATTGACGAAATATTTTACATTAAACATTTTACAATAGTCAATTTCAGATGTGCATAAATATATAATTAGGAATGTTGATAAATTATGTAATTATTACTATCAGACTATTATCATTTTTTTAAATATTAATTAAATCAACATTATCTGCATTATTAATTACAGTGACAAGTGGTTTATGGTAACTAAAATAAGACACATGGACGTTCGTAGATACGTGGTTCACGAATCTTGAAAATTCCGCATCAATGGTTGTACCATACCTCGTTGTCCCCATTGCTCTATCAGAAACAATATCTAAATCCAGTTCAGCTTTAAAAAAAATTCTTAATGTCAATCCGTCATCTTTGTTTGTCAAAGTTGCGCGACATAGGAGGCGCACCAAAAACGTAACGAGGTCATTCATCGATAGATTTTACTCCACACATTTTTCTCATACCGGGCCCCTTATATATGCAAATCGATTCATAAGGAGTAAACTCCAAAACTAAATCACATTTGACAATGAAATTTTGCACTCGCAAACTATTTTAATTCGATATTGCTTCGTGCTAAGGCATATGTTGTCGCGAAGAACTAAATAAGCGAGAAAGCAAGACCACTACCTAACTGGTCTACCTTTTGGCACGCGAAGTTTATACACTTCCGTTCATTATCACGATCTATGTGTATGGGCCACATCACAGACATAGATTGATAAAAAACTGTGTGCCCAACCTAAGTACAGTATGAAAGAACCTATAGATCATCTGCGCTTAAGAAATCAGAAATCAATATATCTCTATTCAAATTGGATGTATATAGTACAACACTTTTAGTTTTTTTCCCTACCACTCGTTATATTTTTTAGCTGCGGAGAAAAACGAGCGAAATAAACTCCTCAACATTAAAAGTATAATGTAACAACATTTACAAATCATTATGTTGTTACAACGTCAATACAATTTTTTTTTATTTATTTATTTATTAGAAACAAACGGTCATACATATAATTTTGAAAATATTGTCAGTTTATATATCACTACAGACCTACAGTTTCCTTAATTAAAAATCGCGCTGTACAGCTAAAACCCAGTAAGTCGAAACGAGCTAACAATACAGATCGACCCGACCCCCCGCCCACGGAAACCCGTCAATGTTTCTCCAGTAATGCATGTATGTAAATATAATTTCTGCGCACAATTGTTAAACGGATACACACTACCGGGCTCCCACAGACGAAAAGCCGAGCCAACCTGCACAATCAACCAATCCCGACCCGCCGGACCCAACCACACAGCGACGAAATTGTTAACAAACCTTTTAAAGTAAACAAATTAGCGCTAATCAATTTAAACTAAAGAACTTTAAGTAAATGTGATCAAAAGCCTATCTGCGTTACATGTGTGAGTATTAAATTCTAATCTACAAACGTGATCAAACAGTGTATAATTTAAAGGCGTTTTTGATTTTGCCTATTGATGTGTTAAATATATCAATAGTGGTAAGTTTTTCATTTTGGTCAAACGTTATGCATGCACGTCTTGTAAACATATTTTTAACGTAACATGTTCTATTAAATGGAATATAAAATAATTTTTTATCACGACAATTGCGTTCGAGTCTGCGAGGTACTCTTAGATTTATTTTACTAAGTAAATAAGGAGCATCAACAATGTTATTTAGTATCTTATATAATAAAAGTGCGTCGACACAGTTTCGACGCTCTTCGAGCGTCTGAATATGATAGTGAGATAGTGACTGTGTATAACTTGGTTGAACGTAACAATTGCGATAGTTTACTGATTTAATGAATTTCTTCTGAACCCTTTCGATTCTATCGATATGTTTCCTACAGTATGGTTTCCACACTGCGCAAGCATACTCTAATCGACTACGGACAAAACAATTAAAAAGTGTTTTATATGTAAAATCTTTTTTGAAAGGTTTACTTACGCGGAGAATAAAGCCAAGCTGTTTGTAAGATTTGTTTATAATTGAATCTAGGTGCGGTAAGAAAGTTAGTTTACAATCCATTAAGACACCTAGGTCGCGGATTTGGTATACTCGTTGTAATGCTGTATTTGCCAAAGTATATTTAAAGTTAATAATTTTCTTTTTTCTTGTAAAACTTATAATATGACATTTTTCAAGGTTAAGAAATAGATTATTTGTGTTGCAATAATGTTCAAATTCAAAAAGATCGTGTTGTAGCAGTGTACAATCATTGGCGTCACGAATAATTCTAAATATTTTAGTATCATCTGCGTAAAGTAAAACACCAGAATGTAGAATGCTATTAGTTATGTCATTTACATATAATATAAACAATAATGGTCCCAAATGGGAACCTTGGGGGACGCCAGAATGAATATATTTGAATTCCGAGCAATATCCAGAGATTACAACAGCCTGTTTTCTTTTCTTTATGTAAGACTTTACCCATCGGAACAGATCACCATGTATACCAAGTCGCCAGAGCTTTTTTAACAAGGTACTATGGCAAATTTTGTCGAACGCTTTGGCAAAATCGGCATACACGGCATCTACCTGGAACCCGTCATTCATAGCTTCTAGAACAACTTCGGTGAAATTAAGTAAATTAGTTTCTACAGAACGACCCTTGTAAAAGCCATGTTGACAATAAGACACATGACGGCGAACCACCCTAGATAATTGGTCAGTAACAATTTTTTCAAGTATTTTTCCGAAATGACATAATTTAGAAATAGGTCTATATTTTTCAATGTCTGAACTGACTTTACCTTTAGGAACTGGAGTAACCCAAGCCTGTTTCCAGATCTCCGGCATACAACCTTCCCTCAAGGATTTTGTAAATAAAATAGTGATTGGTAACGTAAGAGTTGAAGAACATTTTTTTATAAATAACGGGGGGATACCATCAGGACCTGCTCCCTTGTTTATATCAATTGATTTCAGATAATTAAAAACAATGTCGGTGTCTATTTCTATAGAGTGCATATCAATGATAGGGTCAAGAGGCGGTGGCTCAATATTGTCAGATTCAAAAGGTAATTGGTTAGACTTCTCAAAAACAGAGTAAAAGTAATCGTTAAACAAGTTACAAATAATTTGCCCATCAGAGACCGTTGACCCTTTATAATTCATAGATTGTGGGAGCCCTTTATTAGAAGAAACAGACTTAACATAAGTCCAAAAATATTTAGGATGGGTGTTAATTTTTTCTTCCGAGAATGATATATAATTATTGTAGCACTCTTTCATCATTTTTTCTGCACGTTTACGCAAGATTTTAAAACTCTGGTAATCTAAGGGATTACCATATAATTTCCATAGCTTGTGAAATTTACGCTTTTCTTTCAAAAGTTTAGTCAATGCCCTACTGTGCCAAACTGGAACTTTAGTAGAATCATGAACTCGTCGTTGGGGAACAAATCTAGATACCAACCCGTTAATGATTTCGTAAAATTTTTTAACACAGTTTTCCGTATTTAAGTCTTGAAATAATATAGACCAATTTATACTACTTAATTCTGTGTTGATCTTCTCATAATCAGCACAATGAAAGTTATTAATAGTACTCCGAGATGGTTTTAACGAACTGTAATAATTTACTTTTAAATGTAATGACAATGACCTATGATGGCTGTCCTCAGCCGTCAGTGGGTGATCGCAGGCTACTATACGAAAATCCTCATTTGAAAATATTAGATCTAGTATGCGACCATTGACATTTTGTACTGAGTTGTACTGTTTTAAATGGGAAAAGGATATGAAGTCACTTAAAGATTGTACCGCAAAGCTACTGTTATTAATTAAACGCATTTCACATGAGTTTGTGTCCGCCCAGACAGCGTTACAAACATTAAAGTCTCCAGCTATAACAAACGTATCGTTAGGTCGATCTATCATTATTTGACTAGCAATATCAAAAAAAGAAGTAAGTGTATCCTTATATCCGGGACCCTGTGGTAAATATATACACGCAATATTTAGGAACTTTGTTTTAGAAGCATGCGTCAATGACACCGTCGCCGGTATCCCCGGTGCGAGCGCGGTAGTGGCTCCGTCATAAGCGAGCGGGAGCGACACCCACAGGCAGTCGGAATGTGCTCGAGAAGGCACGGGCCAGTCGCGGCGGAGCGGGCGCAACGCCGCTCGCACGGCGATGGCCGCCCCGCCGCCCCTCGCCGCCCCACTCTCAGCCGCCGAGCGATCGCAGCGAAATACACAATACCTTTCATCAAAAAATTCACGATCATAAAAATTAGAAGAAAGCCATGTTTCAGTGACACATATAAAATCATATTCAGACTGAGAAACTTGTGATAAGAAACTATGAGATTTTGTGCGCAAGCCCCTTACATTCTGATAATAACCAGAAAAAACATTAACTGTCATTTTCTATTTGATTGATGTTATTGTTTCTTATTAGCATATATATTATCAAAGAACAATGTATAGTACTCGCAGACAAATATAAAAGATTTTGATTAAAGTAAATAACACGGTAAAGTATTCGATTTATAGGTAAAATTTTCAAACATACTATCAGGCAAAGTAGAACAAATAAAAAAGTATAAATATGGTTAAAATATGATTTCGTTTGGTAAAAAAAATAGTGCACGCTAACGTTAGACCAAAGAGGGTACTCACACATACATGATATTATAATTAGTTGAACAATGCATATCATGTAAAACGTTTTATATAATATTTTACGTACGTACAGAAATAAGGTAAATGCTAATAATAATTCCCACAAAAAATAATGCAAATAATTTAAAAGAAGTCATTTTAGGTTTTTTAAATCACTATCACCCTTAATCACTATTGCATTACTTCCCTTATTTTTCCGCATGAAGATTTTACAATCACGAACCCATAGAAATGAGTAATTTAACTCCTTTTTTAATTCCCTTGCTCGCTTTAGAAGTAATTTATTTGTAGGGGTCAGATGGTCTGTGAAGTAAAGCGCCATGTCCGGCCCAGGTACATTGATATCGGAGGTGGATAGCCCACGTCGCTCGCGAACCGCCGCCAACAGCTGATCTTTACGTATACGCTGGGTAAAGCGTACTATAATGGCCGGTGGACGTTCTTGACCATGAGGACTTTTTTCAGGAGAAAGAAAACGCCGTACACGGTGAATAGTATCCACGTCTGTGTCCGTTAATGGGAATCCAACAAGATAACAGATATTGTGGAGAATTGTTTTTAAATTTTCGCCCTTTGTAAATGGCACACCCGATATCTCCACATTGTTCATCATAGAATACTGCCGAATGCTATTGTTTTCAGAATTCAAGACTTTTATTTGCTCAATATCGTCATCACTGATTTTCCGAGAAATACCATCATTTTTTATCTCTATGGAGGTCACTCGGCTTCTAAGTTCTGATAATTCAACCTTAATTTGATTTTGTTCTTGAATTAATGACTCTGTCAGGGACGAAATGCTACTAATGTGCTCCTTGATATCGGATAAAATTTCTTGTCTAGTTAAAGTCATGTTCTCATTACAGTTATTACTAAAAGACTGCATAATAGACATCATGTCCCGCCGGAAATCTGCTAGTTCTTGGGTCACAGTGCTGGGGTCATATTCAGGTTGCTTTCTTTTGCGGATAATGTTGGAAGTATCATCCTTAAGCTTAGAGAGATCAGGTTGCGATCCAGTTTGTAGTTTTGCAGGCGACCGAAGAGGGTTCATGATTGCGTTCACAGATACACACTCTGATAACAGTGTGGCTTGAAGCGGGAAGAAAAATCAGAGCTCCTCTCTTTTACTCGAGACGTGCGCAGGGGGGTATCCCCGCAGCAGCGATGCACCACGGCGAGAACAATAGAAGTCCTCAGCAGTAAAAAGTTAAATGACACAAACTTGTTGCAATCAAAAATGAATCTAAACTTGAACGACTGATGCACAAAATTTAAATGCAAAGAGTGTAGAAAAATATTTAAATTTACGAAAACGATTAGCGCGCGTCTGCTCACAGCGAAGGTTCAACTACACATTGATATACAACCATGATTTATTCAATATAGAAAACCTGTTGGAATGATTGGAACAGTTCAAACCCAAGCATTTTTGTCTGTTATATAATCAGGCACTTTGTAATAAGCTTTTTTAATAAGTGCTTTTTTTATACTATCTTTGAATTTATTTATGCTTCACTCTTGGATATTGGTATTGGTAGTGATAAGAAATATAGACTGGGCCATTCTCTTTAAAAAAATCTGTTTCTATTTAAATTTTAGCGGTAAACTTGATTATTTTGACGTGGTACCGTAACTTTGTTACAAATGTATGTTGGAATTCACCTAAACTTTAAACTTTCCACCCCGTCTGAACGATGTTTGAAAAAGTTTCGAAGTGTTTGACAAATCTCCTCAGGGTCAAACGTCACGTTTATTGTACACTAGCGGCCCGCACTCGCTTCGGTGTAGAGTTGAAGTGTAGACTACAGTTTTTGTTCTCAAGCATGTATTATACACAATGACATTCATCTATGATTCTTCTTATACCTGCATGCAAAGTCTCAGCCTAAAAAAAAGTTTAAAATTGATAAAGTTTCATACAAACTTTCATTCCCTATTTTATCCCATTGGGGGTAGAATTCTTCAAAATCCTTCTTAGCGGATGCCTATGTCATAACATCTACCTGCATGCCAAATTTCAGCCCGATCCGTCCAGTGGTTTGGGCTGTGCGTTGATAGATCACTATGTCAGTCAGTCACCTTTGAGTTTTATATATATAGATGATTGTCCCAAAAAGGGGAGTAATTTTTCAGGGTACACGTATTTACATTTGAATGTGCGGTTCTCTAATTTATCATAAATAACTTATTTATGTACGAGGATCCAGAAATTACTCCATCTGATAGGCAGATACCGCACCCGTAGGATAAGAGTGTGAAGACCCGGTCTACACACGACACGCTATATCAGGTGCAGGTACGTGCCTGGATGTTTTACCCCACCCCCCACGATAACGGCTTAGTAAAGCTGAAGCCCGAGTCTCAAAGACGCCCTCTAGTTGAGTCAACCCCCTCAGGTTCGAGTGGTCTAGAGGCTCCAAACGCAGAGGAGACTACCCCCGCGGGGAGATGCCATCCACCTAGAATACCTCTAGAGGCACTCGACAATTCTCGGTTTGAGGTCCCCTTAGGATCTCACCGTCCCCAAACCCGGTGAGGACCAACCGCCTACACATTCAAAAAAAAAGTCAAGATAGGTTGCCTATGTAGCACAAAGTGTGCCACTCCAGACATCCTCACCTTGCGGCCTGAACCCAATCTGCGGAACCCTTTTTTTTATAACGCAGGTAAAAAATCTTTTTACAGACGACGGCGCCTTTAAGAGGCACACCGCCGAACGGACCTCACACCTGGCTCCCGCAAGTCTTACGGGCCCCCCAGTGGCTACCCACCGAGAACCCCGAGAAACGTAGAGAGTGCTCCTCGGTGGACCTCGAAGTGGTCGTCCGGCAGACCACTCTCCTTACATATGGCGCAGCAGGGCTCGACAGCGCATTCCGCCGCCTCGTGTCCCTGCTGCCCACACCGGAAGCACGCCTGGCTTCGATCGTGCTCAGATGAGCACTGTCTGCAAGTGTGCCCCCTGCCCATACACCTGAAGCAGCGGATAGGAAGGGGGCCCAGCAGTCGTACCTGTGCGACGCACCAGCCCACCCGGAGCACGCCGCCAAACATCACTTTCTTTGCGATGCCAATTGGGCACCGCACCACCGTGAGCCCCATGCCCCCTGGGCCAGGACGCAGCTCCGAAGCTGTCACCAGATTGGTGGAACAACCTCCCTTACTCGCCTGCGCCTCGATGACATCCGCCATCGTTGCGGAGTCTTCGAGGCCAGACACCCGTAGGCCCGCCATCTTTTCCGGCCTTCCTACCTCAGCGAGGCCCGCCACCGCTTCCCGAAGGCGCGCTGCTAGGGCGTCGGCCTTCGTTCCACTGTCAGGCCCAGGAATCAGCAGGAGCTTGTCCCCGGTCTGACTAGCCTTAATAGTCAGGCCACCCGTTATCCCGACTTCTGGCAAGGAGATAAATCTGCGGAACTCACCAGCAGAAACTTGACACTACCAATAGGAAGTGTTATTTTACCTTGCTCTTCTGTTTAAAGTAACATCTGAATATGTAGTGATTTCTGTTAAGTTTGTAGTAATGTTTAATTTATCAAATTCGTCCATAGATGGCGTTACTGTTATGTTTAATATTTTTCTATGCAAGTTCTGAATCACGGTATTTAGTTTGTTTTTTGAATACACTTAAGTTCAATATTATTTCGAAGTAGAAGACCTCCGTGGTCGAGTGGTTTGTACGCTGGTTTTCTTGGTGTCGCCGACTCGAGAGGTCCCGGTTTTGAATCCCGGTGGGGCAGATGTACTCCACTCATGGATGTTTAATATGTATTTCTATTTAAATATACTTATATATGTACTGTTTAAGTATTCTATCCGTTACCCTAGCATCCCATAACACAAGCCTTACAGTGCTTACTTTGGGGCTAGGCTAATTGGTGTGAGTGTCGGAAATATTTATTATATTTATTAAATGGCTCACATACTTTTTGAGATTTTAACATTTCTAAGAAAATTCAGTAAACAGACAAAGATATTTTCGTGAATTATTTTATTTCATTTCCACTAGAGTGCGTACACATACCTGAATTTTATTGACCATAAATACATAAGTAATAACTTTGCTTTTTACTTTTCTCATCTAACTATCGACAAACCAATAAAACAGAGTATAACCGTTAACCTGTTTGTCGAAAGTTATCTAACGTTCCAATTCACCAATAATTTTTAAATATCGCTGGTTTTGGCACGCGCTCACCGAGCAGAGCGGGCGGTGTCTGTTATCGGAACGTATTACTCGAGATAACCGTTGTAACGTAGCTGCAACGTAAAATATCGTTATTGACTGGGACACTCGTCATTTAGATATATCTAGAGTTCAAAATTAAAAATACGTTATATTGTTTTAAACTTTCATGATCACTAACATTAAATTAACATAAGTTATTTACGGGATTGTTACCATCTACCTTGTTTTTAGTAAGTTTCCGATATTTCGGCACTATTGCAAGTGCCATGATCGCGGAGTAACTGTGTGGTTATACACTGTTGCAAGCGCCGTGATCACGGAGTAACTGTATGGTTATACACTGTTGCAAGCGCCGTGATCACGGAGTAACTGTATGGTTATACACTGTTGCAAGCACCGTGATCACGGAGTAACTGTATGGTTATACACTGTTGCAAGCGCCGTGATCACGGAGTAACTGTATGTTTATACACTGTTGCAAGCGCCGTGATCACGGAGTAACTGTATGTTTATACACTGTTGCAAGCGCCGTGATCACGGAGTAACTGTATGGTTATACACTGTTGCAAGCGCCGTGATCACGGAGTAACTGTATGTTTATATACTGTTGCAAGCGCCGTGATCACGGAGTAACTATATGGTTATACACTGTTGCAAGCGCCGTGATCACGGAGTAACTGTATGTTTATATACTGTTGCAAGCGCCGTGATCACGGAGTAACTATGTGTGCGCTAAAAACAAGGTACATGGTAACAATCCCGTAAATAACTTATATTACTATAAAAATACGTTTTGCTACAGAGAAATTAATGGACGTGTCAAGTTATTTTTAGTATATTCCCGCCCGGATATTTAAAGAAACTGGTTCGATTCCAGCCTGACGCCTGTCCTGAGTGGATTGCTTTTAACTCAAATTTTCTTAATAGACAAATGTATAAATAAGTATTTCAATCAATCAATAACGAATAATTATTGATTTTGCATTATGGGAAGAGTGTGGGAAATGAATTAAGTAAAAATTTTACCGTGATTTCGTCTTTAATACAAAGGCACGTCAAGTAGTTGCTTCCTTTTGTATCTGAAGTAGAAAAAAAATCTACTAATCCTCTGAGCTCGTATAGTGGATTAAAATCTGTTCTCTCTAATTGATCCAATTTATAGTGAAGGCCTTTAAGTATATATATGCTAGTAGGTGGCCACGACTTCGTCTGCCTGGAAGAAATGGTTTTTCATACAAATTTGCACAAAAAGGACCATTTACGGATGAAAACTATAAAATTAATTTAAATTGGTTCAGCGGTCTGAGCGTGAAGAAGTAACAGACAGACACACTTTCACATTTATACGGTATGAGTTTGATTCCATGGAATTGAATTTTTAAAGCATGTAACTGCTTGATGTTTAACTCTAAAGAAAATATAACTAGAAAAAATTCCACGCGGACCAGGCAGCAGACGGGACTCGAACCCGCTCCCTTCGCAATCCGGGCGAATGCACGGACCAATTATGCTTTTGCAGCGGTAGCATAATATATTTTCTTTAACACACTGGAAGTTCAGATAAAGAATTCTTTTGATACATTCAAAAAGAAAATCTCCTGAACATTTGAAATTAATAAACACATAATATACTGTTGTAATTAGATTATCGTTATAGAACTCCCATGTTATTACTTTTGCTTATGTTCCCACGCAATCCATTACGTATGGAAGTTTTAATCGAATTCCAGTAACGATACAGTGGACTGGTAAGTAATTTGGCGTCGCGTCGTGAGAAGTTCCGCCATTGTTCACGCCCGGCTATACTTTATAATCAATATAACAACCGTACAACTGGCACTTTCGTAAGTAATTACATGGCAATCGTGTGATAATAATTCAAAACTTTGGCCCTATAATGGTGTAAATGACAAAGTTTTAGTTTTGCTAGTTTGTATTATGTTTGTGACGTCAACTGTCTTGAGTTAAGTTTGGTGCACATACGCACATTTAAATTAATACATACCTAAAACCTTAGATTAAAACAAAAAGGGTAGATACGGTAAGCTCATACTTGCATCAAACAAAAACTGATCCCACGGCAGCGCGAATGGGACGGCGAGATCCGCGTCACTGCATTACCGACCCGAACGAAACAGCACGTTAAGTTTCAACGGCAGCGCGAACGAGACGGCGAGATCCGCGTCACTGCACTACCGACTAATCACGCGACAAGTACTCGAAGTCACTACCGAATAAAATTCAAAACACATAGCAATTTTTATGAAAAAATATAGTTTATAGTACTTACGAATGAAAAGTGATGCCGTGGGTTTTATTTTTAGTTCTTGAGCATTTTGAGCACTTTTTAAAAATACTTAGGCATTGTTTTATCATATAAACACAAAATATTAGCAATATTTCTTTTTGGCGTTCACATGTACGTCGTTTGCATGTCAAGTTGTGACTAAAGCGATTAGGGTCGTGGACCACAATTTATGCGGATCACTTTTGTGACGCTAGTGCCGTATCTACCCTTTTTGTTTTAATTTAAGCCTAAAACTAGGCTTGTGTTTGCACCTTCTTTTGTTGTTGTGTCATTCATGACAACTTCTTACTAAATTGGATGAGCATTGATGGACACAATGATGGAGTAGATCGCATCCAGCGCCGTGCGACTCGAATCGTCGACGATCAGGACCTTTCTGTTCAGCTTGATCCTTTGGCTTTGCGTAGGGATGTAGCTTCGCTCTGCATCTTCTATCGCATTTATCACGGAGAGTGTTCTGAGGAATTGTTCGGATTAATTCCAGCTGCTGCATTTCGCCATCGTACATCGCGACATAAATTTCATCCCCATCATCTTGATGCGTGGCTATCCACAACCGTGCGCTTTTGTCAAAATTCTTTACCACGTACGACAAAACTGTGGAATATATCATCGCCAGCAGTGTTTCCGGACCGATACGACCCAAAAACCTTCAAAAAAAGAGAGTACTCCTTCTTTAAAGGCCGGCATCGCATTTGTGATACTCCTGGTGTTGCAAGTATCCATGGGCGACGGTTATCACTTACCATCAGGTGAGCCGTCTGCTCGTATGCCCCCTATAGAACATTGGCCATTAGTTCGGCTCTGCTGCTCCTGCACGACAACGCGCGACCTCATGCTGCACAGCAGACGGCCTCCAAGTTAAATGGGCTGGAGTTGGAAAATATCCGTCATCCATCGTACTCGCCAGACCTTGCCCTTACAGACTTTTACTTTTTCCAGAATTTGGATAACTACCTACTTAGCGGGGGACAAAATCAATAACCAATAGGCAGTTTGAAATGCTTTTGAAGAATTTGTTGCCTCCCGTCCAGCAGACTTTTTTTTAAAAGGGACATGAATCAGCTACCATTACACTGGCGAAAATGCATTAATTGCATGGGTCATTACTTTGATTAATTAAAGAAAATAAATATATAAACCAAGGGCGTTAATTTATTTCATGAAAAACGCCAATTTCATTTTATTGAAAAAAGCCTAATCTATATATATGTTACCGGCCAAACCCGATTTCAGGACAAACTAGTTTTGCCTAGGCTAAACTGGTTCTTCCTATGCGCGATAGGATTAACTAGTATAGCCTAGTCCAAACTAATTTGTCCTAAGCCCGATAGGATAAACCAGTTTAGCCTAGGCCAAACTAGTTGATCCTGATAAAAATACGCATACTCTAGGATAAACTAGTATGGCCTAGTGTAAACATTATAGTATATCTAGAAATTCAAAATAAATAGATAAACTGAATAAAATAATCCGTAATTGGAAAAATAATATTTTTTATTAAAACCATAATGATTCATCGTTACAAGTTATGGATAATTAGTAATACAAATAAAAGTAAGAAAAGTTTAATTTTTCTAGTAAACTTTTCTTTAGATTTAAACACCTAGCAGTTAAATGCTTAAAAATAAATAAAAACAATAACTATAATTGCTATTTCTTCTTTCAAATGTTTAATACTTGAAAAAGTATTCATTTGACATTGTGGGTTGCGTGGTTGCAACCTACAATGCGAAGAGATGGCGCTGCCTTGCAGCTTAAGGCTAGGAAAATTTCGACGCGGCGAATAGGGCCGTGGTAGCATAATGGTCAGTGCATTCGCCCGGATTGCGAAGGGTGCGGGTTCGAGTCCGGTCCGCTGCCTGGTCCGCATGGTTTTTTTTTCTAGTAAACTTTTCTTAAAATATTTTGAGTTTACAGTGAGATGAATTGTAAAAGGTTCGAATGATTCGGAATTTCTTAAGCCGGGTAGTTACTCATTGGCGAGCTGTAACCATAACCGTTGCACGCACTGTAACCAAAAAGCATAGTGTGTACGTGGTTCGATAACCTGCTGCGAGAACGGTACGCGTGCGGTTTAAAGCGAGCCAACGTTCACAACTGAGCTACTAGCGTACACACTAGAACTTCGTACTGTATCACGCATGTTACGGTAACAGATCGCTAATGCGTACCCGGCTTTACTGTCTTCCGAACTCTCAGCAACAACAAAAGAGTTAAACAAAAACCAATTACAGAAAAAACACTCCCTCCACTTTCTTCCAGCGTTCTTTTTACATGACGCGCCCTGTACAAGTCCTGACATGTCTGTTCAATTACTTTCCGCTTTGCTAAATTGGTTTAGACTAGGTCGTACTAGTTTATCCTAGAGTGTGCGTATTTATATCAGGATCATCTAGTTTGGCCTAGGCTAAACTGGTTTATCCTGTCGCGCTTAGGATAAATTAGTTTGGACTAGGCTATACTAGTTAATCCTATCGCGTATAGGAAGAACCAGTTTAGCCTAGGCAAAACTAGATTGTCCTGAAATCGGGTTTGGCCGGTAACATATATAAACTCAAAGGTGACTGACTGACAAAGTTATCTATCAACGCACAGACCAAACCACTGGACGGATCGGGCTGAAATTTGGCATGCAGGTAGATGTTATGACGTAGGCATCCACTAAGAAAGGATTTTGATCAATTCCACCCCCAAGGGGATAAAATAAGGAATGAAAGTTTGTATGAAACTTTGGCAATTTTAAACCGATCGAGCTGAGACTTTGCATGCAGGTATAAGAAGAATCATAGATGAATGTCATTGTGTATAATACAAGCCTGACAACAAAAAATGTAGTCTACATTTCAGCTCTACACCGAAGCGAAGCGAGGGCGGGCCGCTAGTAATTGAATAAAATTAAATGTTGTATTGTAATTATCGATTAATTATTTTGTTTCCAATTTCAAGTTAAAGGTAGATTATATATAATATAAAAATTCCATCATTTTATCTTTCACGTAATCTAATCATAAAAATCTATCAAATATAATGTATAAATAATGACCTATATAACGATAACCCCTTATTGTATAACGAGATCAGACACAGACAAAAGAAGGACTTTTTTTCTAGTAAACTATTCTTTAGATTGAAACATCTAGCAGTTAAATGCTTAAAAATAAATAAAAACATAACTATAATTGCTATTTCTTCTTTCAAATGTTTAATACTTGAAAAAGTATTCATTTGACATTGTGGGTTACCTACAATGCGAAGAGATGGCGCTGCCTTGCAGCTTAAGGCTAGGAAAATTTCGACGCGGCGAATAGGGCCGTGGTAGCATAATGGTCAGTGCATTCTCCCGGATTGCGAAGGGTGCGGGTTCGAGTCCCGTCCGCTGCCTGGTCCGCGTGGATTTTTTTCTAGTAAACTTTTCTTTACATTTAAACATCTAGCAGTTAAATGCTTAAAAATAAATAAAAAAAAACAATTTCAAGTTAAAGGTAGATTATATAAAAAAAGCATCATTTATCTTTCAAGTATTTTTTTTTTTAAACACACACCAATCAATCTAATCATAAAAATCTATCAAACTTAATGTTTAAATAATGACCGAGATAACGATAACCCCTTATTGTTTAACGAGATCAGACACAGTCAAAAGAAGGACTACTTTCTCGAGTGTAAGAAAAAAATTGTGTGTGTCAGCTCTGACGCACGACTGGAGTTTACTCCTTATGTTCGATAGTCTAACCAGACGCAAAAAGAGTTTATTTAACTAAAAAAAGATTGATGTCAATCCGTCATCTTTGTTTATCAAAGTTGCGCGACATAGGATGCGCACCAAAAACGTAACGAGGTCATTCATCGATAGATTTTACTCCTCACATTTTTCTCAGAACGGGCCCCTTATATATGAAAATCGATTCTTAAGGAGTAAACTCCAATATGCATTTGAACCCGCCCCCCCACGACAACGGCTAACTAGAGCCCAGGTCCAAGTCTCAGAGACGCCCTCAAGTTCGAATGGTCTGGAGGCTCCAGACGGAGAGGAGACTCCCCCCGTGGGAGACGCCATCCGACTGGAATGAACCTCCAGAGGCACTCGCCAATTCTCGGCTTGAGGTCCCCTTAGGATCTCGCGGTCCCCAAACCCGGTGACGCTGTAAAGGTCATCTGCGACCAACAGCATACACACTCAAAAAAAAAAATGGGTGCGTGAACTTAAGTACGCGCGTGAGAAGTTATACTTCTTTTTGGAATTATTAAAAAATAGTTTTTAATTGCATGCAGATAATTAATTACAATAAGATAATAAAAGGATTCGAAAAGGCTAGTCAACGCAGTTAATAAAGTTCAGTTTTAATTTGAAAAATTTAATAAATAATCAAAATATTCAATTTAAATCACTACTGAATAAAATTTATTAGCACATATAAATTTCGCATTTGTATAACATTATAACACGTGTTAAGAATATAGAAACTAGAAACATGTGGATAAATATTATAAATATGAAAACAGTGATCAGAGGCGATTTTTTTTCTTTTTTTTTTGTGCGACTAAGAGATCCTATTACTATTTTGTTGGAAGCTTTTTTTCGAGACTTACGAGTACTGTGCGGTTTAGCGGCCGACTTCATGTTACTTTTCTGTTACAGTGTTGCGCGCGCATCTTAAAATTTCACTCTCATCATTTTTTCATAACGCGCCCGCGGCTAACTTCATTATGTTACTTTTGTGTTACAGTGATGCGCGCGCATCTTAAAATTTCACTCTGATCATTTTTTCATAACGCGCCTAAAGAAGTATAACTTCAAAAATGCATTTGAAATTTTCAGTCTCAAAGTCAGTACCTACCTACCTACAGGCACAAAGTAAGCGCCCTCGATCGCCTCATCAAAGTCCCGCGTACTCACGATCTCTCCATTAATCACTGAAACGTTTCGGCTCGTATATATATTTTTTACTGTAACCCGCACAGCTACAGACAAAAGCAATATGAGAGAAGCATTTCCAAGGGATCGGTTTTTTGAGACGTTTTTTTAACGTTGACCGTAGTAAGCATTTTCAATTGCGTTTGTGTCATTATCTAGAACTAGCAAACCAGTGAACCAAATGTTCACCATAACCTGATTTAAAAAAAAAATGTATTTAATTAATTGAGAACTTCGGAGATTTTGTGTGGTTTCGTTTGAAATTCGTGATTTCTCGAAAACCGGAAGTGCTACGTAACTCAAATCCGGTTTGTAGTCTTATCAGACTATTCTTAACTTATAACTTAAATATTCTCTTTATCTATCTCTTACGGTTTGGCCGCTGAAACAGCAACACAGACAGACGGACGGACTTGTCTAATAGATAAGAGATAATCTTATGGTTTAACAGTCTTGTTGTGTCTCACAATCATAATGAAAATCTTTTTCAAGAGAATTTGTCATGAGAATTTGACTTGCTTAATAAAACCTAATTTTTTAAATTATTACCTCTAATCATAACGTAAGTATTAAGTTTATAGTTATCTATATATATAAAACTCAAAGGTGACTGATAGAGTGATCTATCAACGCACAGCCCAAACCACTGTTGGATCGGGCTGAAATTTGGTATGCAGGTAGATGTTATGACGTAGGCATCCGCTACTACGTAGGATTTTGATCAATTCTACCCCCAAAGGGGTAAAATAGTGAATGAAAGTTTGTATCAAACTTTGTCAATTTTAAACCGATTGGGCTGAGACTTTGCATGCAGGTATAAGAAGAATCATAGATGAATGTCATTGTGTATAATACAAGCCTGAGAACAAAAACTGTAGTCTACACTTCAGCTCTACACTACATTAGTATATATATTTTAAAGTATTCATTTGACATGTGGGTTACCTATAATGCGAAGAGATGGCGCTGCCTTGCAGCTTAAGAATGGCTAGAGGAATTTCGATGCGGCCATCAGGGCTGCGGTAGCATAATTGGTCAGTGCATTCGCCCGGATTGCGAAGGGTGCGGGTTCGAGTCCCGTCTGCTGCCTGGTCCGCGTGTAATTTTCTCTAGTCATATTTTCTTTAGATGTTAAGTTTATGATAATTATTTAAAATTTTCAGAGGTGATGAGGTGTGTATATTTTAATTTGATTATTTTTTTATTTTAAATCCAGTTAAATGAAATGAAGGTAATGATGTAAGTAAACTAAACGCATATTTAAACTTTACTAGCTGTGTCACGCGATGTTACCCGCGGTTTTTGGAGTGTACTCCTTAAGAATTGATTTTCATATAAGGCCCCCGGTATGAAAAAAATGTGAGGAGTAAAATCTACTGAACAAATGACCTCGTTACGTTTTTTTAGGGATACTTTCCCGCAGTAAAATGTAGCCTATGTGTTAATCCAGGGTGTCAGCTAACTCCATACCAAATTTTATTTAAATCGCTCCAGCCGTTTAGACGTGAAGAAGTAACAAACATACACACTCACAAACTTTCGCCTTTATAATATTAGTGTGATAATATTAGTGTGATAACTGCGGCAACATTTTGCTATGGCGTAACCGTTTTACGTGTAATTGGCTCTAGCTGAAAATCAGTGTTATGCTCACTGAGCAAAAGACTCATTGAGCTGTAGCTATTGTGTTACGATGTTACCTTTTGTCAATATTTGTCAGTACTTTATTTTTTGTATTTGTGCCGTATATTTATAAACCTTATATCTATCAGATAGAAATGTGTGAATAGGGATGATGACAAATTTTTTTTTCTTCGTTTATCAGGTAGATTATCAAAAAGTATTGCACACGTATTTTTTCTTATTTCACATAATATAAACATTGCAGAGATATATTGATTTGAAAAGTCGCATGACGTCACGTTTGAGTACACTTTTAAGTGAAAATTCACTCAAAAGTGACGTCACGAGCCCCTACTCCCAAACTTTGACGCGCTATAACTTTGTCATTTTTTGGTTGATTGCCCAAAGAAAAAATACGTGTCCATTATTTTTTGATCATCTAACTGACGGACTAAATAGAATTTCGTTTACTGTACCCCGTCATCACCCCTATTATACTGCTGGATAGATAGATAGATACATTCTTTATTGCACACACACACACAAAAGAATAAAATATTTACATTACTGAGAAAGTAGATACTTAACTGTTTAATATTAATAAAATTTAGTTTGTCAATAATGGGTCTGGTACGTAAGTGGTTCTCTGAACTTACGACCATATTTGGCAGTGTTCTCCCCTTTCAAATAATTAAAGAGCATGAAAGACTGTTGTGGTTGTTCTGTGATTGGGCAAAAAATTTGTGTTGTGTAGTAAATTCCAAGTAGAAAATGTAAAAACGAAAACTGTTTACTGTTTAGCGCATGATGAGGCCATCTTTAATTACAGTTATATTATATCGTAACTAGCAAACCTGTGAACCAGATGTTCACAAAAAAAAAAAAAAAAGTATTTAATGAATTGAGAACTTCGGAGATTTTGTGTGGTTTCGTTTGAAATTGAAATCACGTGATTTCTCGAAAACCGGAAGTGCTACGTTACTCACATCCGGTTTGTAGTCTTATCAGACTATTCTTAACTTATAACTTAAACATTCTCTATATCTATCTCTTACGGTTTGGCCGCTGAAACAGCACCACGGACGGACTTGTCTAATAGATAAGAGATACTTAAGCATATGTGTAAGTTTGTTTGTATTAATATAGCTGTGTTGATGGTCCATAAATAAATAAATAAAGAATACAAAAAACGCGATCTAAGCGATCTCTTCCAGACAACCTTTGCGGTAAAGGATAGCTAAACGAAGAGGATGTTGCAGTATGCCAGCAAGATAAAATAAAGAAATATACATATTTTCTTGAACATATAAAGATTATAAACAAATAAATAACATATACCTATACAAATATATACATACTATATATAACTACACAAATATATACACATACATATTTTGCATTATTATATATTTATAGATACAGCAGACTAGGATGTAAGTAGGAGAAATTCATGAAGAATATTTAAAAAAATGTCAATTGACTTTGCGTGACGAATCTCAGGCGGAAGCTTGTTCCAAAGTTGTGCAGCTTTAATCGAAAATGAGTCCATATAATACTAAGACCGAGTGAGAGGTATATATATCTCTAATACATCATCGTATTTTGACCGTAAAACGCGATTGTGGTCCACACCATAAAATTGAAAACGTTCCTTGAGGTAAGTGGGAGTGCGAGGGTCATACAAAACCTTATAATGTAGTGAGAAAAGATGCTCTTCATGACGCAACCTAATAGGAAGCCACTTGAGCTTTCTCCTAAATTCAGAAACATGGTCGAACTTGCGCAGGCCATAGATAAATCGAATGCAAAGATTTTGAAGTCTTTTGATGCCAGTTATAAAAGAGAATGCTTCAATTTGCGATTCTCATTAATTATGTACTCTACGGAGAGCAAAGTTTTAGGAGAAAACAAAGTTTTAATTGGATTATAAAAAATGATTATAACCCACAAAAGGCATGAAAATAAAGTGATATAAGTTTCCCGTTATCATTTTAGTTTGGCTGGAATTCTTCGTAGCGGAGTGCCATCTGGGGATTGAGTACGATTGTAACAAATTTGTCATAGATGCGAATTGATTAAAACTTTTTATTGTATCTATTTCAACTATAGATTTGCGGATGAAACTTTTGGCCACATATCGCAAACTTAAAATTCATAAGAAGAGGAAGACTTACAATAGATTAGGCGATTGCGTTATGTTCAAGTGTGATGATGTATATATTTTTGAAAGAAAGAAAGAAGGAAAATAGAATTTTGCAAAAAAATTAAACATCTTCAACATCAGCAAAAGACTTGACTACTCTAAGATTGTAAGTCGTACAGAAATTAACATAAAAAAATCAAAGCAT
Source organism: Chilo suppressalis (assembly GCA_902850365.2). NCBI lineage: Eukaryota > Metazoa > Arthropoda > Insecta > Lepidoptera > Crambidae > Chilo > Chilo suppressalis. The sequence goes on along the minus strand of OU963901.1, from coordinate 28,800,303 downwards.
TTTTGGTCATTCATAAAATCAAAGAAAAATGTAAACACAATCCTCGATTCATTATTTCTAGATGATAGTGATGGTTCAAATGGTACAGCTTCAGTACCGCTCCTGGTACTAAACGTCATTCGCAATAAAAAAAAAACAATTGAGCCAAATTTAGTCTACCGGCTATAAGCGTATTATTATTTTTTATCTTTTTTTCTTCTTTCTCTACATGAAATAAAAGACTTTGAAGCAGTGCCTTAATTCGTCTAACATAAATAATGTACTAAAAACATGATCGCAGAAACGCATTCGATATTATCGACCGATAATAATGCGCCTATGTGACAAAGCCATAACAACGGTAGAATTGAAACGGTTGGCCGGAGGTCCATCCTAATGTGTTCTCCAAATATGATACGCTCGGTTTTCATACAAGTTAAAGCTTGTGCGTCATCTTCTTCAATCTAGGTGTGTGGGGTTTATGTAGTACCATAGACTATAGATTCTTTGAAGTGTCCCAGAGATCTTAGTTCATTCCTACTACCGTATAACCTTTCGACGCAACCAGCTTGACATTCTTGCTAAACTAATTTGTTATACAACGTTTACAGATGTAAAAGTTTTGTCCTATAAATATTATTTTCATTTGTGACAAAAAAACTTTTTTTACATTACGTTTTACGTTTTTTGTGACAAATAACATCTTTTTAGATAAGCAAGAATGCTAAGCAAGTTTATTATAAAACGCTTATTAGTCTTGTCCCAAAAAAAAAAATATTTTGGGACAGTATTTTTTTTTTACGTTTCGTTTCACGTTTTCTGTGACAAAAAGTTTTTTTTTATTTAGCAAAAATGCTAAGCCAATTTTTTATAAAACGTTTACAGATGTGAAAGTTCTGTTACAAAAATATATTTTTAATGTAATGACATGACTATGACAAAAAAACGCTGCTGATCTGAAGAAGTTACAATGTACTAAACAGTTTTTTTTTACATATACTCGAATATTAGTAAATTGCAATGTGATTGTATTAAGCTATTGTAAGGAGCTCAATGGCGCAAGTGGTCAGCACGTTCGGCTGCGATCGTTGTAGTTAAGCAACTTTCGCAGTGGTCGGTCATTGGATGGGTGACCGAAAATTTCTATCTCGAGTTCCTCCGTGCTTCGGAAGGCACGTTAAGCCGTTGGTCCTGGTTGCATCTGCAGTCGTTAGCATCCGCCAATCCGCACTGGGTCCGCGTGGTGGGTCATGGCCCAATCTCCCTATTCCATCGATAGGGAAGGCCTGTGCCCCAGCAGTGGGGACATTAATAGGCTGATGATGATGGTGTGTATTAAGCGTAGATAATGGGAGCACTCGTCTTGGGAAGTAACCTCCCGCTTTCAGAAGACCACAATAAAATAACACTACCTTTTGGTGGTGATGTGTTTTTGTCGGTAAGGTCCACAGGGTAGAGGATTGGGTGGATATATGTATATATGCAGATACACCCTTTTAACATTAGAAAACAAACATGTTTTAAACATGTTGACTTCAAAGATGTAATTAAAACGTTTCACCAATTAAATAAAAAGAAAACCACGGATCTGTGGGGCAATTCCGTTGATGTTTCTAAATCGGTAATTGAGACAATAGCTCCTATTCTAGCTTGCATATTTAATGATTGTGTTGACTGTGGTGTTTTTCCTGACCTCATGAAATACAGTAAAATAACTCCTTTGCATAAAACGGGAAGTACATCAGACCCCACAAACTTTAGACCAATTTCTGTGCTACCCACCTTTAGTAAAATTTTCGAAAAAATCATGTTAGATCAAATGCAATCACATTTTAATAAATATAATATACTTCACTGTAAACAATTTGGTTTTACACGGGGTCGTTCAACAACCGATGCCGGTGTTGAACTTATACAACAAATTTTTGACGCCTGGGAGAACTCGCAGGACGCTCTAGGTGTGTTTTGCGACTTGTCCAAGGCTTTTGATTGCGTTTTTCATGAAACATTACTCAGGAAACTCCACCACTATGGATTTAGAGATACTGATCTGGATCTTATTGCGTCATACCTGATGGATAGGATTCAGAGGGTTGACATTAACGGCAATAAGTCTGCGGGTTCGCCGGTTAAAATGGGTGTTCCGCAGGGCTCAATCCTTGGTCCTTTCTTATTTTTAATTTATATTAATGACTTACCTTACTACGTTAGAGATAAGCATGAGATAGTATTGTTCGCGGATGATACATCACTTTTATTTAAACTCAAACGTAAGGAAACAGTTATTGACGACGTGAACAGTTGTATCTCTAAGGTAGTCCACTGGTTTAATGTTAATAATTTATTACTAAATGAAGGAAAAACGAAATGTATTAAATTTGTATTACCTAATGTAAAACAGGTAAAAACCAGTGTGAATGTAAAGGATAGGAATATGGGCCTTGTAGACACCACAGTATTCTTAGGGATTACTTTAGATTCTAAGCTTCAATGGGGCCCACATATTGATAAATTGTCAAATAGACTTAGTTCTGCAGCATATGCCGTAATGAAGATACGCCAGTTAACGGATGTAGATACGGCCAGATTAGTATACTTTAGTTATTTCCATAGTGTAATGTCGTACGGAATTTTATTGTGGGGAAACGCCGCCGACATTCAAACTATTTTTGTGCTGCAGAAGAGAGCTATTCGATCAATTTATAATCTTAAAGTTAAGGATTCCTTAAGAGATAGGTTTAAAGAATTTGGTATAATGACGGTCGCATCACAATACATTTACGAAAATTTATTACTTGTAAGAAAAAATATTAATTTGTTTCTTAAAAACAGTGATGTTCACACACTTAATACAAGAAACAAAAATAAACTAACTTTACCTGCTACTAGGCTTCACAAAATCAATAATTCATTTAAAGGTCTTTGTGTTCGCTTATACAATAAAGTCCCAAGCAATATCCAAGAGTTAAGCATAAATAAATTCAAAGATAGTATAAAAAAAGCACTTATTAAAAAAGCTTATTACAAAGTGTCTGATTATAGTACAGACAAAAATGCTTGGGTTTGAACTGTTCCAATCATTTCAACAGGTTTTCTATAGTAAATAAATCATGATTGTATTGACGTTGTAACAACATAATGATTTGTAAATGTTGTTACATTATGCTTTTAATGTTGTGGAGTTTTTTTCGCTCGTTTTTCTCCGCAGCTAAAAAATATGTCCAATAACGAGTGGTAGGGAAAAAAAAATGTTTGGACGATTCAAAAGTGTTGTACTATACATCCAATTTGAATAAAGATATATTGATTTCTGATTTCTGATTTCAAACCTTTTTTCCTATTATACTTAGGCCTGCATAAGTGAGATTTCAGACTGGAGAGATCAAAAATTGTGTGTGTCAGCTCCGACGCACGACCGGAGTTTACACTCTAAAAACGATTGTCTTTGAACAGACACAAAACAAAATCAAGTCCGAAGAAGTCGGTTACAAGTAGAGACACCTCAGGAATCGTCCCATGGTTTCGACTATCATAGGTTCCATGTCACACATTTTATTATCTAACATCAGCGATATTCGTCATATATTTTATTATGTATTTCTGGAAACACACAATTTCAAAAATATCACACACTAGTCATCATTTTGTAAATATGTATTATAATTCCATTTATACTAAAAATCACTATTCCAGAGTGCTGGACACTTACCGGCATTTCTCTATATTCTGTTATTTATTTGTTTTCACTAATTTTGCTCCGATTTTATCTATTTTTAGTTTATTTATTTTATTGACATTTGTGACAACTTAATGTTTGTTATCCGTTGCCATGGCTAAAAGTGAAAGGTGCGCAGATGAGGTTGCGCACAAAAACGTAACGAGGTCATAAATGCCATTCATCGATAGATTTTACTCCTGACATTTTTCTCATACCGGGCAACTTATATATGCAAATTGATTCCTTAGGAGTAAACTCCAATAATAAAATAATAAAAAGATAGCAAAATGGTACGCTCTAACGGAATGACGGAAAACGTACATGACTCAATTGTATAAGCGCCAGAATCTAATTCGCCGGAGCCAGAAGAGGAATCGGCGATCCATTAAAAAAGTTTTAAAATGCCGTTGAAGAGGTCGCTTTATTAAATTGAGCATCATTACCGGCCGAGCTTATTGCGGCCGCGGTGCGCCTCGTAAAACTTTCATGTTCCCGTAATGCACTTACATTTATCAGCGTAGGGCGCCAAATGAATAATAAGTCGAGACATCGAACTTTCGATGGATGGTACTCGTCTGGTGACGTAGACTAGCGAATATTTTTCTATTCGCTTTAAAGTGAAGGGTACGGTTTATAATATCGCAAAATTGATAAAAAATTCAAAATTCAATATCGTTTATTCAGTCTAGGCTGTTACAAGCACTTGTGAATGTCTAAAAGCTACGCCATCGGTTCGCAAATCTACGGCGGGAGACCTTGTACTGAAAAGAACCGGCAAGATACTCAGCAAGGGCTGTTTTTTTCTCCCTGTGTTATATACAGAGTCGTCAAATTGAAAAATGACTTCAATATGATGTAACTCATCTTTCCATTACAAATGCAAATAATATAATAATTATGACTATAAAATAAAAAAATATATAAAAAACTGGTTTAACAAAGTTTAGGAATGCCGTGTCCTACTGTTAAAACAAAAAAAATAATTAACGACTATAAGTTTAGTACAATGATTAATAGTACCCAAGGTAGCAAGAGCAGACTCATCTTCGCTAGCAGCACCCGTTCACGAGCATGACGCATGAACCAGCCATCCATCATCAATCATCATGTGTATTTCAGTTTTTACTGAAATACACAACAGACCGATGAATATCCTTTTTACGGACTCCATAAACATTAGTCAATAACGTGAGATCGTTTTCTAAAACTTGTCAAATACCCTATTGTCAAATCACATCAGTATATTGTATCTTGTCTCCGAGCGAAGGCAGGATTGCTAGTTATGTATAATTTTTTATCATCTTTTCCTCTTCAATATTCCATAGGGTATGATAAAATATTCTCTTTAGGAAAAGACATAATTCTTTATGCATTACGTAGCTAGATTTGTCTAATGTAAAATGCACTATCGAAACGTCCGTTTTCGACTTAGCGACTTTTCGTTATAGACGTTTTTGCACAGGAAATTGGATCCGCTAGCCTCCGAACGCGGCCCCCGGCAGGCTGTGATGCAAACTATTTGTTCGCCTTCGGGAACGGCATTGCTGTCAGGGTATTTGGAATGTGATGGGAGTTATTCTCATGCACTGTAGTACTGCCATGGGAATATTTGTGTATGTTTACTTGTCTATACTTATTTACTAGAAAGCAGTCCTTTTAAGAGTTAAAAACGAAGTGAGTTTAAATAAAACAAAAAATCTGATTGGGAATAACTAAAAAAGACAAAAAAAACTCCTTTTCAATAGTTTTTTATCGTCAAAAATTTGGCGAAGAAAACTTCAAAATATTCATGAAATGGTACTAAATATTCATGAAACAGATACTATTAGTTCTTTTTGTTTGCATTATTTAACATAAGAAGGAGATAGAGAGCCTCTCTTGAGTTTGTTTCGCCGGTTCTTCTCGGAAAGGTCTCCCAATTTTGGAACCGGTGGTAGTTTACGGTAGTTAGGGTCAAATAAATAAACTCAAAATTACAAAAAAGAATTTTAAATAAAGTACTTTATTAACTAAATTAACTAATAAATTCATACATAGACAATAAAATTTTAAAAATCTAACAATGAAATAACCGAACGCTCAATAAAAGTCTTTCGAAGGTAGCTCGACAAAATTAAATAAAAAATCATTTTTTTTTCTTTCTGTGGCGTTCTGACGAAGCAGACCTGAAAAGGCTGCGAAACGTCAATAAATAAATAAAGTTTCGTGCATTAACCCGTTAAAACTAGTTTTATTTAATGAGTGATGTGCGTGAAACGTCAATAAATAAATAAAGTTTCGTGTATTAACCCGTTAAAACTAGTTTTTTTTAATGAGTGATGTGCGTGAAACGTCAATAAATAAATAAAGTTTCGTGTATTAACCCGTTAAAACTAGTTTTATTTAATTGTACTACATCAAAGAAAATTTATCTAAAAAGAAATGCTTAAGATATTATGCCAATTTCGTCAATCTGTTTTACGAACAAACATGTACAGTCGGAACAGATAGGTTGAAAGAGCCGTCTCTTTTGAAATGTAACAAGTATGTGCTTGTCGCCGAATGAGAGAACTGTTGGACATTATTTTGTTGGAAGGTCTGGAGGTACTCCCACGGCGATCGGCGGAAGACGGTGGAGATTTTGCGTTAGGGGGATGAAACGACTTGCCGAAAAGTCGAGTGCCTGTTTTTGAACGTGTTTTTCTTTTGAGCGCAAATATTTGAAACTTGTTAATGTATCGAGAAGATAAGTAATCGTTAATGAGGAACTTGATGACGCAGTTGTTAGATTGTAATCTTTAAGCTGTTTCGTCAAAAGTGTTTGTTTCGATGGGTAGCAAAACATAGTTACAAGTGTTGCCGAACTATCGATATTAAAACTATCGACAGTTTACATCGAAAATCATGTACCCTATCGATATGCCTATCGATAGAATCGATACAACCGATACTATCGATAGCTCAGAACAAGGCAATACTATCGAATGAGTGCAGTACTATAGATACTATCGATACTATTGTAGTTGGTTAATAACAAACTATTGATAGTATCGATACTATCGATAGTGTTGATTTTATCTGCAACAATACTATGGATAGTATCGATTGTTTTAGACTAAAGTTTGTGATTGACTATAATACCTGAAAATTGTAAACAATACTATTGCAAATTGTTAAACTATCGATAGTATGGTTGCAAATAAAATCGACAGTATCGATTCTATCGATAGTTTGTTATTAACTAACTACAATACTATCGATAATATCGATAGTATTCAACTCATCTGATAGTATTGGCTTTTTCTGTGCTATCAATAGTATCGATACTATCGATAAGCCGATCGATTCTCATACGATTAATCATCGATAGTCGACTATCGATCGGCAACACTACAGATCCTTCTTTATTTGTACAACATTTATTAGTACAAATTGCCTCCCTCTATTCTTTCAAATTCTCTCAAATTTCTCTTTCGCATTTTGAAAGTTAAGAGCAACAACATTTTTATTTTACAAATACAACACCTGAAACTTGTTAGCGGGACTGGCGCAAACGGTGAAAGCGACCAAAATTGAATTTACGAATGAATATGTCTAACGCCTGCTGCGGAGACACTCCAGTCCTAATGAATAGAAATTAAATTGTGAGCTTAACACACTAAGTGCTTACTGTTCTGGCTTGGTTCTGGCGCACCGACGATCTTAGTGGTTCCGACGATCCGAGCTAATTCAATTTTGAAATTATCGATATGTTTGTGGTGAGATGGATATTTCATTCTAACAATTATTATCAAGTGCTTTGGGAAATCAAAGGTTGGACTGGAAAGTCTATTATTGTTTTTGCTACTGGAGGAAACCCCAAACTGGCAAGAACTGTACTTGTATTTTTAGGATTCAAACGTAACTCTTTGTCTCCTCAATCTATTTGTTTATAGCAGTTCAATCTTCGGTCTTGTTTGACAAAACAATCGACTCGCCAGTTTTCAGATCTGTCAATAATCTGGTGGGTGCCTTGGACTTCAACCGCGTGGTAAAACTATACCCAATATAAACTTCCACCCCACCACCTTCCTTCCACCAGATAAAAACTATCCTATGACCTTTCCCGGGATTCAAACGATATATGTACCAACATTCATTAAAATCGGTTCAGCGGTTTAAGCGGTTAAAGGAGTGAAGTACGCCCATATTCGTTTTGGTTAAAGTTCCACTGTTAATATTGCTTCGGGTTCAACGATATTAAATACCACGATAGATACACCATGTGCGCTCAAAAAGTGTCCCAATCAAGAAGTGCTTGAACACCACTCAAGCACTTCTTGATTCACAGTCACGTGCGGGGCGTTGAAAAGTCAATATGCCGCAGAGCTCCGTGAAAAAATGCGTAAAATATACTTTTACGTATGTAAAGTGTAGTTTTTTCGACAGGCACCTAATCAATGTTTGTTAATTTAACGCATTAAAAAGGATATTTTGTTCTAATACTTACTATAAATTGATTTAATAGAAAATATTTGTGACTTGTGGCCCGCCCTTGCTTCGCTTCGGTGTAGAGTTGTAGTGTAGAATTTGAATTTTTCTCACTTTTTAAACCTTCAAACCCAAGATAAGATAAATCCTTTCAGCCGTTCTCGAGTTTTAGCGAGACTAACGAACAGCAATTGATTTTTATATACTCGTATATAGATATTCAAATGCATGGTCGGTAATATTCCTCACGGTCCGTACCTGCTGTACTGGTAACAGTGCATTCAGAATTACGTGTAGAGTCAAACAAATAAGGTCTATATAATTTCGCATATAGCACTAAGTCGTAAAATTTTATGAGCCTGCATTTCGAACTGTCACAACTCTTCGACGCTTGCGTTTTAATTAAGACCTTATACAACATGAATTAAAGGTGACTTTCAATGTTCAAAAAATGTTTTATATTGCTTTGTGACTACGCGAACATCATACGGAGCTTCATGGATCGTCCAATGTACCTTTTGGACAGGTTTCGGCCTAGATTTAGTTCGTGTTGGTGTATCCAGTATCTAGGGTATTTAATATCGTTATGCTCGAATTCCGGCTAACGACCAAATGCAATTGAGCCATTAGTATAGATCAAACACCTACGATGCTAGATCCCGCAGCATTTTAAAAATAATAATTATTATTGTCAGTCTTCTAAACTGTGGATAAAGAAAGGTCTGCAACCGTAATTATCATAACTTATAACTTAGCAGAGCAGCTCGCGGCATCGCATTAAGGGTGGAAGGTATAATTTAATTGCCATCAGGTTGTGTTTAGGGAGAGCTCGCGCGGCCATCGTACGTTGTACGGTCCGACATCTTGAAATTAGTAAATTCACTCGCTGTTTACGAGAAAACACTCGCTCTCCGAGTGTGGTTCTAGTAAGGTTTAATTTCATACCTAATGCGGGAAAGCTTTAAATATTACAAGATGGCGTTTTGTTTTTGTTACTTTGTAAGCACGATTTCGTTAAAAAGAAATGCTTTTGTTTATTTTAGTCGTAGATAAATTATTGGTCATCCTGCGGTTGACGGAAGCGAGACCAACCATTTATCTGAGATTTTAGTATATTCTTTAAATATTATAAACGTGAAAGTTTGTATGTCTGTCTGTTCGTTACGTAAATCTACTTAACGGATACGGATGTGTACGCTTAGAGTTTTGGCTTGGATTGAGACATAGAATACTTTTTATCTTGAAGAAATGTTAGGTTCCTGTGGGATTCTCAAAAAACAAAGTTTACTCTGACCCTGACCCAATCCCCTACCGTGGAGCCGTGGAACCTGATACTCACCGGCAGAAACACATAGGGTAGTGTTATTTTACAGTGGTCTCCTGTAAGGTAGAGGTAAGGCGATTCACCCTTTACGCGCGTGATCTACGCTATACTTCGGGACGCGTTGCCAGTGAGAGAATCGGCTTAAAACGCGCGAGGGACTATGCGGCGGCTCTCACCTACGCAGCAATTGGTAGAATCTGCGCGCGCCGATGCGTGGTGGGTCGAAGGATTTCGATTCGAACTCATCTACTCGCATACAACATTAAAATCTGTGCTCACTGCGCTGCAGTAGGTGAACTGCCTCACTTCTTCAGACGGGCGCTCCAATTCGGGTGAATAATCCGCTTTGCCCTAACTCTCTTAACTGAAAGCTGACATCAAAATCCTAAACATGTACTGAAGTCAACTTGGAGAAATTCCGACAATAAATCAATGCTATAAGAAATGCAATAAGAAAGGAAACTACTATACCTAGAGTTTAGTCGGGAAATAGTAAAGAATGTAATAGAAAGAAATTAGGTTAAGTAAATGAAGCTAATACAGCACCTCAATTTAAAAATAAGTATAATGAAAATGTAAAAATAAGAAATATAAAAAGAAGCAAATATGTAAAAATTCATAGGAAATAAATAAACATGAAAAATGATTGTAAAATAGATATAAGAATTTAAGAACTCATAGAAACGAAAATGTATATATTCATAATGAGAAAGAATATGTAATAGAATTACGAGATAAGAGAGAAAAAAAAGACAAGCACAAAAAAAGAAAACAAAAGAATGGAAAACCAAAAAAGAATATAAAGGCCTGCAACAAAACGAGGATTAAAGAAAAAAAAATATCAATTCTATCGTTGAAGTGTGGCTAGGGCAGCAAGGAATTATGCGGTGCAAAGGTATGAAAGCATATATAGGTCGATTTTCTTAATTACAATAACATCGAATTATTAATTCTTTGATGACGTCAATATAACACTTAATAATTAAGCAAGAAGTAACATGCTATTTGTTAAGTAGAAAATTGTATGTACACGTTAGTTAATATTTTAATAAGGAAAGTGAAAAATACAGTTCGTAGTTTATCGCGTTCGACAATCAATAAAATAGTGACATATTATTAAGTCCACTTGAAACTTTCCAGACACTTGAATTATAAAAGCCAGCCTGAATAATTAAGTGTCAAATGATTGCTGTGAACCAAAATGAAGAGTCACTTTATATTAGGCACAAGAGTGTAGCAGGTTTACTAATTATATTTGTAATTTTTAAGCACGTAACTGCTAGATGTTTAAATCTAAAGGAGATTTTACTAGAAAAAAAATGCACCAGACAGAAGGCGGGCCTCGAACCCGCACCCTTCGCTATCCAGTTATGCTACCGCGGCTCTGACGGCCGTGTCGATTTTTATTTGTGAGAAAAAATTCGCCCGGATAGTGAAGGAATTTTTGGGAGAAAAATTTCGCCCGGATACCAAAGGGATTATATTCGCCCGGATAGCGAAGGGATTATGCTACCGCGGGCCTGAAGACCGTGTCGAATTTTTCTCACAAAAAAATAGACACGGTCATCAGGGCCGCGCTAGCATAATGGTCAGTGCATTCGCCCGGATAGCGAAGGGTGCGGGTTCGCGGCCCGTCTGGTCCCTGGTCCGCGTAGAATATTTTCTAGTAAAATTTTCTTTAGATGTTTCCTAATGTTATTTTGATTCTGTTTGTAACGTTGTATAATAAAAACAATTGAAATTACGCAAATGACATTTCAATGGTTTTATCCTGCACAAAAAGTACACTGAAAGTAAAATTGGACGCGACATTAGATTCCCTTAAAAATGGGCTAGAGAGTAACCAACTTCACCAACTAAATAAAATTAATAGAATTTCAACAACATATAATAGAATATAGCCATTCTCAAAAGACTTGATTAAACATCAAAGGAGACCCGGCACTTTTCATAGAAAAAATGCTAAACTTGTATACAGTTGAATTTGGTCTCAAAATAAAGCCAAAATTATTTGCTACATAAAACTACTTTTGCCTAATTTTTAGTGAATCGTGGAAAGAAGTTATATAATGATTAATATTTTTTGATATAGAAACCCTTTTGATGACATACCTACGTATTTGATATTGACAGCTAGCTGCTTTTATTTTTTAATTTATTCATGACCTGGATACAGAGTCCTTCAGTCGAATACATTGTGGGTTACAAAATATTTTTAAATTAAAACTTAAGTAGATAAGTGTCCTTCAAAGGAGAGCAAGAATTGCAATACTTAAAATTACAAAAAATAACATTAGTTTTTTAAATTTTCAAATTTTGGTGTAAATGCTAATAATAATAAAGTTATATTTAAATGTAATTACAATCTAAGCAGTACAAATCAATTAAAACAGACAGCTAGCCTGCTGATGACAAATATTGCCAGACTACGTTACCCAATTATGAAACACAGTTAAAAAAATTAAAAAGTATACAACTTTGGCACAAAATGCCGAGTGTCCTTTCAATACAAATCCAACAAATTAGAAACTGTAATCTCTGCAAGTATCCTAGGAATAGAGCTAGATTTGTATATAAACGAAAACCTTGTTCTAATTAGTTCACGCAGACTAGACGGTGTCGCCGTTGGCTGTACAGAATTAATCAAAAGCCTATCGAACAATAAAAAAATATAAGAGTCACCGTCAACAGCAGCGCTTTCAAATATCGCGAACGCGACCGAATAGATTTTTCTGCTCTTGAAATATAAACTTATACGCTTTTACTTTGAAAAACCTATGTTTTTGAACTGAAAAACTTTTCAATGGTGTTTCTTTCAGGTTCTTTGTACGAGCAGTACATGACGTATTTTGTATTTAACCTAATTATTTTGATGACCGTGCGCAACTGCGTAGAGCGCCTCAATATTTACAGATATAATTATTTTAGTGCAATAAACATATTCTATACGAACTGTCTCCATTTTTTACATTCCTTCGTCTTAATTGTAGAAAGACCAAAGGGAAAGATCTTCCTCCGAGCTAGGTGATGTTAGCTCGGGGGCCGCGGTCTGACTGATGTTGGTCGGGCATCGTATATATGGAGTGTTTGGCTCCGAATTTCTCTTGCGCGATGTAGGCTTCCATACGTTGTGAACGCAGCGCCGGTAGCGCCATCTCTTAAGGAGGCGAGTGACTATTTCCTCTATGTTCATTATATGTGGGGCATGTAGATGTCGTCGCCACAACTTCTTGCATTCCCAAAAATTTAAACATTTATATTTCGGTGCGAGTTTCGATATCTTTGTAAAATTATTTTTAATGTACAAACATTGGTGTCGATTTTGACACGAGTCTCTAAGCTTAAAATTAATTTAACACCAGTCTTTTCTTTTCACTCTATTTAGAGAATGACATAGATACACAGTTGTCTAAGTTTAGGTTTAAAGAATTTCGTCAGAATCAACACCATAATCTGGTCCAATCCAGTGTTACTGGTTGAGTTAAGACCACACTATTTACCCTAAAAAAATCTAAAACTGGACTGCGGCAACAGAGTTGTAAGATAACTGTTAAATTAGACAATAGCGCCGACATTTCTCAATCTTACTGAATCCTAAGATTTTTGCGCAAACTCGATCAATCAAATCATCCTACGACATATATAATAACTAGCGGTGTAGAGCTGAAGTGTAGACTAAAGTTTTTGTTCTCAGGCTTGTATTATACACAATGACATTCATCTATGATTCTTCTTGTACCTGCATGCAAAGTCTCAGCCCGATCGGTTTAAAATTGACAAAGTTTCATACAAACTTTCATTTCCTATTTATCCCCTTGGGGGTAGAATTGATCAAAATCCTTTCTTAGCGGATGCCTACGTCATAACATCTATCTGCATGCCAAATTTCAGCCCGATCTGTCCAGTGGTTTGGGCTGAGTTGATAGATCACTATGTCAGTCAGTCACCTTTGAGTTTTATATATATAGACTAGCGGACCCGACAGACGTTGTCCTGTCTACACGTCTTTGTGAATCTAAACCATTCTCAGATCCCCTTGAACACACACAAAAAATTTCATCAAAATCGGTCCAGTCGTTTAAGAGAAGTTCAGTGACATATACACTCACAGAAGAATTATATATATAAAGATAATACAGAAAGGAAAATACAGTCCTTGCTGAGTTTCTTTTCAGTTCTTCTCAATACAGAGTCTCCCGCTGTAGATTTGCGAAACAATAGTTCTGTTAAGTAAGTACTTGTAGGAGTCTGAACTGATTTTGAGATCTTGGATTTCAATTTGAATTAGTTGCTAAGGGATTAGGTTATATTATGCTTACCTAATAGCTTGAGCGAGGCTTTTCGTAGTGTGATTTCAGCAGTAAGCGTTCTGTGGAACTTATTTCATAAACAGCTCCCTAAGTGACGGAATACATTTTCCGTCTTGACAGTCGGGTGACGCGTCATTTCCGTGGGGCGCATCGCTATGCCCGCCAGTGACGTCACATCCGTTCCCTAAAACCGTATTCACGAATGCTAGACCTTGTCACCTGATTGATTCCACTAAAAGAAATGATGTCGTTCGACTTGATGATAATATTAACTTAATGTACATAATATTAAATTATATGTATTAAAACAATGTTGTTTGGCTTGATAATAATGTCTGCATAAAGATATATTATGAAGATTTTAATATAAAGAAAATTTTACTAGAAAAAATTCGTCGAGGGCCAGGCAGCAGACGGGGCTCGAACATATGTTCTAAGGGCTCGAACCCATGGCCCTCCGTTATTGGGGCGGATGCATTGAGCATTACGCTACCGCGGCCCTAATGTGTCGATTTTTCTCTAGTATTTTTTAACTACAAGGCAGCGCGTAGTAAAATTTTGTTGAGATTTAAAAATCCAGCCTTTTAATGCCTAATCCTAAAAAGTATAAGATTGTATAATGGTATAAAATCAATTTTATCATAACGGACTATTGAACGAAGAACATTGTGCATGATCTTGGTATACTTTTAGAATCGAAAATGCTATTTTGTTGCACATTTTGATAACTTAATTGATCGTGCGTATCGTAACTTAGGGTTTATTGTCAGAGCATGTAAGGCAGAACTGAAAACCAGTGCTTTGCTCTCAGAGCAAAGGTATCGCTGAGTTTTTCTGTCGTTGCGGTACACAGTTACATAACTAGTAATTAATTGTTCTATTTGTTTACTTGAATTTGTGTGCTGTACTGATAGGAATAAATGATTTATCTATCTATCTATCTATGTAAGCCTGTCAAATGCAAAATCAGTTTAAAGTATTATACTATGCATATGTGAGGAGCGTATTTGAATTAGGCTTGTTGAAAATATATCGATGTATCGATACATCGATATTTTTTGCCGATATATTTTGATTCGATATATCGATACATCGATATAAAATAACCAATATCAAAATTCGTATAAAAAACGATATTTTTTTAATTATTAGCCGCATATCACGATCTAACTAATTTCGTATCTGGAAAAATCGTAACTGGATCTCAGATTAATGATATTCAACATATCTATGATCTGTGCTGTATTTAGTATTATGTATTATTTGTAAATCTGTTTCGCTGGTGAATTGGTTGTGCTGATTTCCATTATATTCTGTGTGGGTGTGTGTCTGTCTAGTCTTGTTTACGAAAGATAGCACCTGAGAGGCCCTGCATTCATTTCCATCATTCGAAAATAGGGTCTATTTTTAGGGAGATATTTTTCGTTCCATTATTATTCCGCGTGCCATATTTCGTGAGATACTGTACTGTCATGTAGTGTAGCGGCAATTTGGTACTTTGATAATTCTTTTTTTCATTATAATTTGTATTGAACTATTATTACTGTGCTAGGCTAACCTAAATATATTTTTGGGAAAATTGGTCCGATATATAGATATATCGATGTTTTTTTCGCGATAAATCGAAGCCGATATTGATATTTTTTAAAATATCGATGTATCGATATATCGATATTATTTTCAACTTTCGACACCCCCCTAATTCGAATATGCGAGTCAAGTATGGTCTTCGCGTTACGCTAATCATATAAAACGCATTCGTAGCTACGAACGTAGCTGTTGCGCTCATAGTCTTCTCACGTTGGAAAAGCGCTGTGCAGTACTGGTTGTCGGATTTCTGTATGATATGTAAATAAATAAGTATAAATATTTCCAACACTCACACCAATTAGCCTAGCCCCAAAGTAATCACTGTAAGGCTTTTGAAAATTATGTAAATTCGAATACATAAATTTAAAAAAAAAGTAGCCTATAGCAGTCTCATAAGTTCAAGCTATACATATACCAAATTTCCTCACAATCGGTTCAGCGGTTTAGGCGTGAAGAGAAGACAAACAAACAAACAAACAAACACACTTTCCCATTTATAATTTAATATATATATATATATAATATTATAATAATATATTTATATATATATATATAGTAATATAGTATATAGTATAGTGGATAGTATGGATTTATATAGAAAATACATATTAAACATCCACGACTGGAGTACAAATGCTCGTGTTCATCACACAAACATCTGCCCCCACCGGGATTCGAACCCGGGACCTCTCGAGTCGGCGACACCATGAAACCCGTCTTACAAACCACTCGGCCACGGAGGTCGTCATATGTAGCGCATGAGGAACACACGCAGGACCAATCGGTTTGTAATTCCTTGGCGGAGACCTATGTCCAGCAGTGGTTGTCTCTCAGTTGATATGAAGACGATGAAGCAATCACAGCCATTATTTTGAAAATTTGTAACGGAAATTTCACTAAGTTTTTTGCGGCCTTGTAGCTCCTCAACTCCCAAATATTTTAGACATCTAGCACAATCGAGTACACAACGATTTATTTGTGCAATTAAATCTCTTACTAGCAAACCAGTGAACCAAATGTTCACCAAAACCTGATTTAAAAAAAAATGTATTTAATTAATTGAGAAGTTCGGAGATTTTGTGTGGTTTCGTTTGAAATTCGTGATTTCTCGAAAACCGGAAGTGCTACGTTACTCAAATCCGGTTTGTAGTCTTATCAGACTATTCTTAACTTATAACTTAAACATTCTCTTTATCTATCTCTTACGGTTTGGCCGCTGAAACAGCACCGCAGACAGACGGACGGACGGACGGACTTGTCTAATAGATAAGAGATTCCGTCGTGATAGAAGTCATCACCACAACAACACGTAACCAAAGGTAATCGCGTTTACTTTGCTCAAAGTTTGCCAAATCCGTCGATCTTACGTATATATATATATATATATACAGTATGTGCCAACAAGTCAGTTTTTTCCTCTTTCCACGTTCAACGGTGAAAAGTTCTCGGGTGGCTTTAAATATTTATGTGTTGCGGAAAATATAAATACTAGACAGGGTGTGACAAAAGTCCGAAATAAAACTTTAGGGTTTGGTTGTGTTTCTTGTATAGAATTACCTACGAAAGTTTGACGCCTTTCAGACCACTTATATTTTCTAATTAAATTAATAAAAATATCGTTTTACACCTGCCTATGACAACCCTATAAATGCGTACGATTACTACTACCTAAACAGACCCCCCTCTCTCCCCCAGGCGCCCCTGCGCCCCGCTTAGATACCTACAAATTTTTATTTCATAATCATAATCATAATCAAAATCATTTATTCAGTTTAGGCTGTTACAAGCACATATGAATGTCTAGAAGCTACGCCATCGGTTCGTAAATCTACGGCGGGAGACCTTGTACTGAGAAGAACCGGCAAGAAATTCAGCAAGGGCTGTTTTTTTCTCCCTGTTTTATTATTTACAGAGTCGTCAAATTGAAAAATGACTTCAGAGGTGATTCATGAAGTCACTTTTCATTACATAATTATTAAATATACATTAATTGTTTATCTGCATTTTGATAGCTGTATCATACAGTATAAATACAAATAGTGTTATTTATATTCAGTGTGACTAAACATTAACTTCAATATTAAGGAAGTTAGGGCAGACTCATCTCCGCTGGCAGCACCCGTTCACGAGCATGACGCATGAACCAGCCATCGCTTCGCTCAACCATATTTTAGGGAACGTAACGACCCGCCTCACACGACACCGGAATACATACCTACAAATTTTATTTCGGAATTCTGTAACACCCTGTATATGAACTTCACGGCGTATTCGTAATTCGCGTATTACTTGGAAGCATACTTACACTTGAAATGCCAGGAACAAACAGTCAAAGTGAAGATTGTAACAATGTTTATTCTTCATTTTATTTTTCTTTCATCCCTTCGAGGCGAATCTATAAGATCAGTCAGTAATATTTTCGTTGTAAAAACTAGTTTTCTTTACTTCGTGTGATTGACAGAGTTTGAAGGGCACGTCTAGGTATTCTAACCTTCATCTGGCATAAGACATAACAAAGAAGGCTTTTAAAGAAAGTAAAGATGGCCAGACGGATTTGATTGTTCTGAAGGGGTATATTTTTTCTGCCACATTACCATTTTGCTCAATTCAAGCGAAGTGGGGTACATTTTTTTAAACATCTTTTGAATTTATTACTTAAGTCAATTATAGTTATTACTATAGACGAGGGATAGGGAATAATACATTATGTCCAAAGGAACGTAAAACTGCACTATTTAGCAATAGTGTCTTTGGGATCGCTACTACAATTTTTAACAAAATACCCAATAATATAAAGAGTTTGCCAATGACTTTGTTTAAGAAACGCTTAATGAAACTATTAATTGACAAAGTATACTATAGTACACAAGAGTTCCTTAGTGACACTTCCTTGAAAAAAATGGACATAATTCGGTAATTAACTTATATTTTAGCCTATTAAAGCACAATTTATTATTATTATTTATTTTTAGTTTGGCATATTGCTTAGTAATTTTGACATAAACATATTTTGACATTAATTCTAACTATGACTTGTTTGATTGTAATTTATTAATATGGATTTTTATATAATTGTTAACCTAATTATTTCATATAAAATATTGTATACCTTGTAATAAGGTCAAAATGTAGTGACACTTAACTTTTAACCTAACACCAATTTGCTGTACTAACCTACATTTCACAATAAAGCATTTCAATTTGAATTAAATCAATGCTGGGTAACATCACAATCCCTTCTACTAGTTTACTGTATTTTTTTTATAAAAGATTAGAGTGCATTCGATCACAATTGCATCTGATATTAAGCAACGATGTGGTAACGCCTATTTACTGTTGCATAGAAGGTTCCTATATTATATATACCGGGGAATATAGACTCAGGAAGGGTATTCCTTTCCCTTGTGGTCTCCGTCACAGAACTCGGAAAGAGTTTGGAAGCGTGATCATAGACCGTTTGTAAGAGATACGGCAACATTCCCAACCACCTGATAGATAATAGCCAATCAAACGATGTGACATCAAACAGTTGAACCAATCGGTGCATGCATCTGAGAGCAACGACGCCGAGTTTTGGTCAAGTTATGAACATTTGCTCACACGTAACTGTGGTAACGCGCCTGCCCCGCCCACAAGACCCTACTAACCCTTTTTGTGTTCTGTGGCCCTCATGATAAAGAAGGATAGGAATCATAAGTTTCGCAGGGGAGGTTATCAACCACGTACGGACGAATTGAATTTGTGATACTCCTGGTGTTGCAAGTGTCCATGGGCGACGGTGATCACTTACCATCAGGTGAGCCGTCTGCTCGTATGCCCCCTATAACATAAAATAAAAAGACCCTGCCCCCGTCTTGTCGTCCGATGGTCAAAGGTGCAGGCAGATTTAATAATTATTTACTTATATCCACGTAGGCAAATGTCTCGAACGAAACGAAAACGCGAAGATAGCTGGTACAGCAGTTGTAAACTGCTACACCAACCATCCTCACCTTGCCGGCCTGCAAAAGTGCTTCTTCACGCCTCTCCTAAAGGACCCCAGGTTGTAGGAAGGAGGGAACACTTGCGCGGGTAAAGAATTACACTTACGAATAGTAAGATAAAGAGAAGAGTCACCAAATTTCTTTGTTACATGTAACCTTTAGGCCGTTTGTCCACCGCCGCCGTCACCGTCACGTCACCGAGAACGAGATTATTTCGGGCCGAGTTTAATATGACGTGACGGCGATCGTTTGTCCACCGCGACCGCGATGGTTTAGTTTGTTCCAACTGTCATGCGTGGTAGTCGCGTTTTCGAAGAAATAGTGATGGCTAGACGACAACTTCTTCTCCTGCTTTTGTACCTTCGAAGGCGCAGGCGATGCAAAGAATTTTTATTACAATGATATATTATGATAATTGATGACAGACAACTGAACTGAGCTCGTGTACGGTGCGACGGCGGCGGCAGTGTGTGGACAAGTTCATACGTGTTTTGTATGGGTGCGGCCAGAGTGCACTCAGATTCAGATTCAGATTCAGATTTCGAAAACAAGCGCGAGAAATAAACAGTGTAGTCGAAGGGTACGGCCAGATTGCACTCCTGATTTAGATTCAGATTCAGACTCAGAAAACAAAGCGCGAGAAAAAGCAGGCAACCTGCTTAGACTACACTGTTTATTTCTCGCGCTTGTTTTCAGAATCTGAATCTGACTCTGAATCTGAGTGCACTCTGGCCGCACCCTATTGCCGGCACATCGGCCCGTCAAAATCTCGGGCCACGTTCTAGCGGTCACGCCGATCTACTCGCAATTTCGCCGGCCGGGATGACGGCGCTCGGGTGACGGATGTGCGTTGTGCGGTGGATACGCGGCTTAAGTAAATGTATGTACCGCTACTTCGGCGCCGTCATCTCGTTCTCGGTGACGTGACGGTGACGGCGGGGGTGGACAAACAGCCTTACATCTCTAAATTTCAAACCGTGTCATTCTCTTTTCGAATTAACCGCATCCCAATAGATCCTTCTCCTTCAAACACTGTGCCTTATGCTTATGAGGGAAGAAGACGCAATATATTTGCCTGCAACGACGGATGTCCGGAAGGAAACGGCTTTGTCAGCAGGCTGTCACCGCATCAACAAAAGAAATTAGTTCTGTCACCGCGTAAATACGAAATGGTCGAATTTTCATCGCTCCGCAAGAACTGTGTTATATTTTTCCGCATTCAACTCAGTTAAAGAAGTGTGTGAAGATTATTATACAATCTTAATTAAATGAACAGATTTCCCTAAACATAGGAGGTTTTGTGTGTGATAGCTATCAACGATTTTGTTGACCGCCATTTTTAACCGCTGGCATCGGAGGAGCTCGATGGCGCAGGTGGCTAGCGCGTTCGGCTGCGATCGTTGAAGTTAAGCAACTTTCGCAGTGGTCGGTCATTGGATGGGTGACCAAAAATTTACTATCTCGAGCTCCTCCGTGCTTCGGAAGGTACGTTAAGCCGTTGGTCCCGGCTGCATTTGCAGTCGTTAGCACCCACCAATCCGCACTGGGCCCGCGTGGTGGGTCATGGCCCAATCTCCCTATTTCATCCATAGGGAAGGCCTGTGCCCCAGCAGTGGGGACATTAATAGGCTGATGATGATGATGATGATCGGAAGATACTGCTGCAGGAGAATACACTGAGCCGCGCGTATTAACAAAATGTTTTTTGTTTTGTTTACAGATATATGTGAATGTGATGGCAGTGAAAATGCGAGTAACTTAAGTGTTAAGTGATCATGATGGAGATCGCTAATTTGGTGCTGATACTTACTTGTGTCATCTCATTCACCTGTACACACGCTAAAATTGGTAAGTAAACCTTACCATTGCATTAATAGATATAAAAATCTCGTTTTAACTTCGTTTCGTTATAAACAATAACGTTATACCCACATTATTGCATTTTAAAATGAAACAAGTAGTCCCCGCTAGTGTTGCCGATTGATAGTCTACTATCGATGATTAATCGATAATCTATCGATAGCCAACCAATCGTATGACAATCGATAGCTCAGAAAAAGCCAATACTATCGGATGAGTTAAATACTTAGATAGTGTTGTTGCAGACAAAATCAACCGTATCGATAGTATCGACACTATCAATAGTTTGTTATTAACAAACTACAACAGTATCGATAGTATCTATAGTATTATACGGGTGAATATACGCTATTGGGAATTTTCTTGGCCCACTTGAAAAAAATTTACCATTTGATTTCAAATTCATTATTTGATGAGGAAATTAACTGTTTTATTGGTATTTCTAAGGGCCAGAAGATATTGAATGGTTTTACAGGTTTATGGCTTCCAGGGGAAAATTCAGTGTCAGGGGTGTGACATTACTGACAGAGTAGTGACAAATACAACCAAGGGAATGACTGGCTAGTAACAATTAGTTAGGAAACACATTTAGATACATTGAAAAGAAAAACGGATTAATTGTTTTTTAATTATTTTTATTAAGTTTGAACTTCAATCAGTCTTTTGCATTACAAAATGTTTTCTTTTAATAAAATTAGTAGCATAATATTATCCCTAGTATTAGAACAAATAAAAATATGTTTTCTTAAGAAATTTTGCTTATCAGTCTTTTCCGACATAATATTAATAGTACTTAAGTACCTATTCTTATAATCACAGTAATTGTTTGGAGATCGCTATAATAAAAACTCTACTTATAAGTAAAACCTCACTAAATGTAATTATATAATCAACAAATAAACCCTATCTTACAACAAAACTTTAAAATCCTTTTCCTTACAACAAAATAACAAAATATTATTTCTTTAAATTTTAATGAGGTTCTTAACTTCAAACTGCTCTAAAACTAATTACAAATTACTTTTCAAAAACATCAACAGGCTTTTGAAACTTGTAAAACATTCTGTTACCTTTCATTACTATGTTTGGAACAGGTAATATTGTCAATATTTCTTCCCATATGACATCAGATACATCGTTATCATCTATTTTAAAAAGAGTACCTTTATCATTACAGATCTTTAGAAAAGTAACACGAATATCATCTTCATCATCATTAAAATCAGATGAACATACACCAGCATATCTGTATTTTTTGCCATTTATCTCATATTTTACAATTTAGTTTTACAAGCACAAAATCTCCGTTCTTAACAACTTTTGCACTATTTTTTACTTTCTTCTCATTATCATTCTTTGTCCGTTCTATATTTTCCTCCAGTTGATTTTGGATAAATTCACAAAATAATAATTTCCTTTTTACTTGTTCTACGTTTTCTTTACTGTTGCTCTTTAAATGTTCATTAACCTTCGAGTTTGGGGTCATTTTCTTTTTTTGGATACGCCTTAGCTTCCGTTGATAATCATGTACCTTTTGACGTCATCTTCTTATTTCATTTTTCTGTCTATTAATAACTCTATTCCTTTGTTTACGTTGCCTTTCTGATCGTCTTTTATCAGCTAATGCCACATCATTCTGTGGAATTGGAGGTTGTTCTTCATTATCAGACGAAGGCGGTGTTATCGGATGCTTTCTAGTCTTCTCTCTCCATGTTTTTCTAATAACCCTTTGCTCTCTTTCACATCATTCATGATTTTAATTTGTCCTTTCTCCTTTTTTTAAAATAATTAAGCTTTTCTTGGTCTTTTAACTTAGCATTTTTTACTGGATCACTATTCATTCTTTGATAGCGCAATCTTACAGCCTGACGCTTTTTTTCAAGCCTTTCTTCTCTTGTTTGCTTTTTTTTTCGCGTTCGCCATGATGTCGTCGCGTAAGTAAAACCTACAGCAAACTAAAACAAATGAAACTAAATGTTAAATCAATTTGTTAGTTAAATAAAATCATTCAATTTAATTTTCGTCACTACTCTGGTTCGTTTGTATTTCCCCTGGCACTAAAACTGCCAGTGAAGTGACGCCAGGGGGGGTGACAAAATAACATATAACCAAAAAAATATACGCAATGCAATCTTTATACTGAAATAATACGAATTACAGGCCATCTACTCATTTGTAACAATACATTGAATAATGAATGTCGTACATAATAGTAAAATATAAAAATACACACTCACCAGGGGAAATTCGGCAACGACTGGCACAAACACGTTGTTCACCGGTGAACCGGGCACTGACGTAACATTATTTCAAATTTGGACGACGCCATTGGCTTATACCTAACTTCACTCTGTCCGACGCGCGTTACTCAAGACCAATGAGGCGTGTACTCGGTTTTTGAGGGAAATTTTGAAATTCAAATTGAGCCAGAGAAGGTGACACTTTTTTTGGCGTCGGAAAAAGATGTTTTTTTAAACTAATAATTATTTTGTTTTATTCTGTTTTTTAAAAACAAATATTTTGTGTTGTTTGTTCAGTTACAATATTACATTTTATAAAACCATGTACTGGTTAAATTATAAAAAATATTCCGATAATTATAGTAAAATGTATGTATGGGGCCAGCCAGGGGAGTATACATTTAGTACTATTTTCCCTTATTGTAAACAAAATGATTAGGTTTCTTAATAGAATACTATGTGGAACAAATAAAATACACTATTATGTATTAATTAACATATAAAATAACAACAATTTGATTAATTTAATATTTTTTTATTCAAAGGCCATCAAAGTACCCAATACCGTATAATGACCCATACTCATTCGATAGTATTGCCTTGTTCTGAGCCATCGATAGTTTCGATACTATCGGTTGTATCGATCCTATCGATTGACCTATCGATAGGGTACATGATTTTCTATGTAAACTGTCGATAGTTTTAATATCGATAGTTCCGCAACACTAGTCCCCGCCTCAACTTGCCTTCGCAAGAGCCGGCAACGCACTAAGGTAGTCCCTCACTCTCAGTCAATGGCGTCAGCAACTTGCAAAATAAGTAATCACTCAATATTTTTACGTTAATTTCTTTAAAACGGTACTTATGTATGAAATGACACGTTTTTCATGTCTCTAATAGTTGCACTGTAGTTTGTGTACTATCTTACATAGGGCTTTTTGTCTGGAAAATCGTAAAATATTAACACGTTGTAGCAAAGTGTAGCCACGGCGAGAGAGCATGCCTGACTGAATGCAAGTAGGGCAATTACCTGACTTTCGTATTGTCAAATTTGAAGCGTGTATGACGTATATCTATAACTTCAAAACAAGATTAAAACATCATAGGTTAAAAAAAATAGTATGACTATTTTTTCTTCTTCATTTATCAGGTAGATTATCAAAAAGTATTGGACACGTATTTTTCTTTTCTCACATAATACAAACATTGCAGAGATATATTGATTTGAAAATTCGCATGACAATGTCACGAGTTACAATTAAACAAGTACATTTTTCACTCAAAAGTGACGTCACGAGCCCCTACTCCCAAACTATGACGCGCTATAACTTTGTCATTTTTTGGTTGATTGTCTAAAGAAAAAATACGTGTGCATTATTTTTTTGATCATCTAACTGACGGACTAAATAGAATTTCCATTACTGTACCCCGTCATCACCCCTATTGCCAAGACTGAGTGATGTGATCTTTGATGGATGTGATTCAAACAGCATTAGGCTTAAATTTTATTTGAGAATGTTGGTGCAGCAGTGCTATTCTGTAAAATTTCGAGTAAGATTGACGACGTCAGAGGGTAGACCGATATGTCTGCCAATAACATCTACCCGCAATTACTTCAGGTACTCCGTGATCATGGCGCTTGCAACAGTGCCGAAATGCCGGAGACTCATAAAAAAGAGGGTACATGGTAACAATCCCGTTAATAACTATAATGTTTTATCACTTTTGTTTGCCCACCGTGGGTAAAGAACCGTGCGGCAATGTAAAACAGCGCTGTCATAAAAAGTTACAATTGTATTACAGCTGGGTCGTATGATCTATACTAAAATATAAACAGAGAAAATGATACACTGACAAACTGATTGACTGACTGACTGACTCATCAACGCACATACATCAACGCCGAAACGGCTGACCTAGAATGATGAAATTGGGACAGTAGGTTCCTATTCTTGATTAGACAAATAATAAGATGGAATTTTTTGAAATTCAACCTTAAGCGTGAAGTTTGCAAAAAACGCTTGTTCGTAAAATGTTATCATTTAGACCTATTGATTGCAAATTTTGCATTAACATTATTTAGTAGATGTACACTAAGCCTGTTATAAAATATAAAATTTTTAAAATTACCCTCAATAAATTACAAAATTCGTGTCAAAATTTGTATAGGAGATCATCCATAAGTGCATACGATTGATTTAAATTTTACATACGTACTCTGTTTAAAATAAAAATGCTATCTGTGTTTCCATTTTTTAAACTACCCTCACTAAACAAAGATATAGGTGTCATGTTGAAATTTTAAAATATGTGTCCACGAACGCCTACACTTTTGGAAGTAGAGACATGATATTTAGTAAATAGGTTGTTAAAAAAACAAAGGCTTCAAGCGAGAAAGGTTTTAAAATATTGCGTGATATAGGGGTTCAGAGTTTGTATGGGAAAACGAGTTTGGCTAGCTTGACAGCTTTGAAAACTTGTCTAAGTTTAACTTAACTGAAACTTCAAAAAAATTGATTCATATTTTTTTTTAATTCGATCCTTACGACGAGAAATTAGGATAGCAAGTTATCTATAAAATATATTCAGCAAATTTGCTTTAATATTTTATTACTAGCAGCGCCCCGCGGTTTTACCCGCGAAGTTCCCGTTGCCTTGGGAATTCCGGGATAAAAAGATATTCAACCTATATGTCTAAAAGAAACTATTTGTTAAAAACAAAAATCAGGATGGCCATGCCCATGGCCAAATAGATTTAATATAATCGGCCTATTTACTTAGAAACCTTTTGCTAAGCTGAAAATCAGGTGATTGCTAATTCATTATATTTTCATAGTATTTAATACACCCGTGTGAAGCCGCTAGTATGATATATAGTGTAAGATTACCTTCTTATTACCGATCGAATCATAACGAGTATCTGTCAATAGTATCGATTATACCAAATACAATATCAGTTATTAGTATCAAGTTATTTCCTGTACTGGCAACATTGACATTGATAATCGGTAGATTGCACACTTGACATTGAGGCGTGTTAGCGAACATTACGTGTCGGAATAAAATCTTTAATTATCTTAAGAATCATTGTTTCATTTCTGAGTTAATAGTTGAATCTTATAATAGATAAAGACTCGATTCTCATAATACTGTAAATTGTCATTTTTACAAGTTTTCCTAAAAATTATGTACACCCGTGTGCCTTTAATTATTCCACCACAGTGTGTTTAGAAACAGGATTAGGCAACCTTAGAATCCTTGCCACCTTCTAACCATCCTCATGTTGCCGGCGCAAATGTAATTTAGTTACCCACATAAATCAGATTAAAATCAAACAATGTATCTCAAAATAGCCTCGTGTTACGTAGGTTTGGGGAAAATAAACTTGTATATTATTTTAAATTTCATCGAAGTTTAAATTAACTTTAAAGAGTATTAAGGAATTAGAGAATGTATTATCTATAAATGATGCGCTGGATATTTTCTCAATAATATTACTAAACAGACCAAAATCTTTAGTGTCGCCGCACACGGGCCACCGACCACAACCACAAAACGCCGCCACCAGCATATTTCTTGTAGTTTTCATACATTTTATATGGACTCGCCATACACGATACGCCCGTGGCCGCCACACGCTACAAATCGTCGTTGCTCGTTTCTTGTGGCCCGCACCGGCCACTTAATGCGCCGATACAAAACGCCGCCACACGTCACTCGCGCGATTCCCCACCCCTCTCTCCCTTACCTTAGTCGGCCGCTGTCGCGCGCTTCAGCCACTTTAGTAGCCGCTTCTAGCTTTTCGTGGCGGCGTTTGTGGCTGTGGCGTGTGGCCCGTGTGCGGCGACACTTAATGCGCATTTTTTGCTCGGATTTTATCGAAATGCAAATTTAGTTATAAACATTATATATACCTTCAGATAATTTTTATTGTGAAGTTACAATTTGTATTTTGTTATCATGCTTAAAAAATAAATTAAAATGATATGTTAGCGGATTGGTGATTGTAAAAAAATATATTTATTATTAAATTTGTTTAACGTTATTATTTAAATAACACCTTATTTTAACACAAAAAAAAATATTATACTGAAAAAACTCAAAACCAGTACCCCTAGCACGAACCATTATCGAATTCAAATAGTTTGCAAACCTAAATGTCAATGTCAAATTTTGTATGGAAACTTGAACAGCAGCGGCACAAAGTACGTAAAGAGAACTAAAAATCATTACACATTTTCCATTGACATTTCGGACTCGCAACCGATACGAATTCGATATTGGTTCGTGCTAAGGGTACTGCATGCCACACCAAGTTAAGAACTTACATATATCTCGAAACGGAAACATTGAAATTCAAAGAATTGGTTATAAATACATATAAATTCAGAAGACCAAAGTTCACGCAAATGCATAACATTAAAATAGCCAAGTCTTTTTTTAAAACCATGTTACCTGGTAGAAGCAAAGAGCAACCACCAACCCGTCGGCATGAATCCTTAAACAGCTGTCCGTCATTCAATACTGGTAGGGTAGGTACAGGAAAACTTGGACGGAATACGACAAACGTTCGAAATCGCTTGGGAAAGTAATCTGAACCTTACTACGGCATTTTACCTGGCTATTTGTGTTTGCTTGCTATTTGTTACTTTGACAGTTGGTTACGCCACTTCGCGACTCCATAATGTATCGTTATTTGATTTTTTAATAATAATTATGTTCGATATTAATCAGGTGCATTGACGACCTCCGTGGCCGAGTGGTTTGTACGCCGGGTTTGTACGCATGGTGTCGCCGACTCGAGAGGTCCCGGGTTCGAATCCCAGTGGGGGGGGGGGGGGGGGGGGGGGCAGATGTTTGTGTGATGAATACGAGCATTTGTACTCCAGTCATGGATGTTTGATATGTATATCTATATAAATATGCTTATATATGTACAGTATATGTATTCTATCCGTTACCCTAGTATCCCACAAAACAAGCCTTATAGTGCTTACTTTGGGGCTAGGCTAATTGGTGTGAGTGTTGGAAATATTTATTTATTTATTTTATTGACACCGATTTGAAGTCCTGTTTTTGCTTCTTGGGTTTGTGTGCCTGTGCTAACTTGACGCGTTAACGCTTTATCGCCGCCGCAGGTTCCGACGACGTTCACATAAGTTCTTAATTCGTCGTTGTCCGCCCTGCGCGCGCATTATATCTCCGTAAATAATTGAATTGTATCGCCGCACCGCACCTTTCAGCGAGTTATACAAATCCCGGGATTTCTGCACACCCAGAGGCATAAGGAAATGAGACTGGTGCTACCTTGGTAAATATTACGAACACATACCTACTACAGTTCGCGTTAGCAAAAGAAATTTTTAAATATTTCAACGAACCATATATTCATTTGGTCCATATTTAACTTCATACTCATCAACACCAGTCTCTTCTTTCTTTGACTGTTATAGAAAACGATAGTGCTTCTCCCACACCCAGTGCAACTAAAGCCTCAAATAGCTATGGCAATAAAGATGTCTTTATTAATCATTTTCTAATGATAAACTTAAATGTTATCATGTCGTGAAGCCTTATTAGAATCAATATTTTTAAGTAAAGTTAGTATAGGGTATTTGACAGTATTAAAAATAAAGTGCCAAATGTTAGCATGTGTGTTTACAAAGAATATTGGCAGGGGTTTTTACTACTTTTACAAAAAAAAATATTCATAATTTTACTAAAAACCCAAGGAAAAGATAATTTTCTTATCTTTTGTCACGTGACCCAAAACGCGTGGGATTGGCGGAGCCTAAAATGACGTCACATGCACGAAAACTTCCGGTTAAAGTGACATTACATTGTATCGTTTGACGTTTTAATAACAGTCGTGTGACGTCACATACTAGTTAGTCGCCATATTGTCCAGAGAAACGTTTTCGTGGCAATTTGAAAATGGAGTGTTTGATTTAGTTATTTTTACAGAAATGCACAACAGAATGATGAATATCCACTTTTTACGGACTCCATAAACAATAGTCAATAAAGTGAGATCGTTTTCTAAAACTTGTCAAATACCCTATTATGCAACTAACAAACTATGTACTTGAGTTTGTAGGTTTATTATATTTTAATGAATTATAACATTGCGGAATAATATTTTTTACAGAAATTTCTAATTCATGAGCTAAGTATCGAGCTAACATTTTCGTGGAAAATAAATAAAATAATAAATCTATGATTTGATAGATAAAATAAGTATATTTTCGATCTCCAAAACTTTATGTTAGTAATTTATTTATATCAAAAGAAAAGTTTTACTAGAAAAAAAAAACCACGCGGACCAGGCAGCGGACGGGACTCGAACTCGCACCCTTCGCAATCCGGGCGAATGCACTGACCAATTATGCTACCACGGCCCTGATGACCGCGTCGAAATTTTCCTAGCCTTGGGCTGCAAGGAAGCGCCATCTCTTCGCATTGTAGGTAACCCACAATGTCAAATCAATACTTTTTCAAGTATTAAACATTTGAAAGAAGAAATAGCAATTATAGTTATGTTTTTTTAAGCATTTAACTGCTAGATGTTTAAATCTAGAGAAAAGTTTTACTAGAAAAACAAAGTTCGAAAAGAGAGCGGAGTCCCGTCCGCTACCTGGTCCGCGTGGATTTTTTCTAGTAAAACTTCTTTAGATTTAAACATCTAGCAGTTAAATGCTTAAAAAAAAACATAATTTATTTATAGTTTGATCGTATAGTAATCTTATAGAAAGATACATTTTCCATCACATTTCCGCAAGCGAAAAGTTTTATACACTACTCTCGCAGTCTAATAACGCTGTCATCTATCCACCGTACTTTAAAATAGATATATTTATTTCATAATATAAAATTATTGCTATCTGACGCATTGGGGCTGTAGCCACTATTCCTCCACGAACAAAGAACTTTGGTGACTCATTTCTTTGTTGTACTGTTCGCAAGTGGAATTCTTTGCTCGCGCACGTGTTTCCTCTTACTTCTATCTGGGTTCCTTAACGAGAGGCGTGTAGTAGCACTTCTGCAGGCCGGCAAAGTGAGGTCCCTCCCACCGCCACATCACTCGCACTCCCGGTGCGCACTAGGACCGCGGTCCCTCATAATGCGCGCCGGGTGACGGGTGCAGGAGTATTGTCTAGTTTTTACGGTCGCCTTCTTGGCGAGGTAGGGCCCCGCTTGCTTCTCGGAGCAGTTGTGTTCCCTGAAGCGGCGGAGAGGAGTCCCCGATAGCTTCGTCCGCAACCCTCGGTTGACGAAGTATGCGTAATGCATTTTCCAAAGTGAGGATGGTTAGTGTGACAGTTTATAATTGCTGTATCAGCTATCTTCGCGTTTGGACTCTATCACCACTTAACACCAGGAGGGGTAGAGTCCTACCTATCTATAAAAAAAAACAATTGATAGCAAAAATGATTTTAATTAAAATTATAAATTTCATTCAGATATTCTATTCGGTTAATCTTGGACCATTCTTCGTTTCATAATTAATCTAATAATAAATCGTGATTAATTAGCAGTCACGAAATTACAATTTCTTAAAACATCATGTGTGTCATGTGATACTTGCTAAAACGTATTCAATCATATTATATTTTTTGTTGAATATGATAAGAAATTATGAAATTATGAATACAACGTCATGTAAAATGTAAGCATAGCTTCTTAAATATAATGTTTAGCAATAGTTTACAATATTTGGGTCAATTTAGTTGATATATAGATTTTGAAGGTAGGTCGGCAATACCTATAGTTAGGTAGCGAGCAGGTAAATACTACTTGAACGTGGAGAGACACCGCCGTGGCGACCACAAATTGAAAGAGGAGGGTACGCCGTCCCCGGGGAAATCTAATGTGTCCCCGAGCACGCAACAAATTTAATCAGAAATAAAAATCCAGGTAAATCTTAGAAAGAAAGGCAACACGAAATGCGGCGGACAAGACGCGCGGAATTTGCCCCACTCTCCTCTTTCATAATTTCGCTTTTTTCCAGTGACGCGCTCTTCGTAATTTCAAAAAGAAATCTGCCGCTTTGATGTAGCAATACGTTTTATTCTCTTTGAGATTGCGCTTAAAAACTTTTTCAACATTTCGTATATTTTGAGACGGCAGCTAGTCAGAATATTATTTAAGGCTATAAGGCGACCGATATTTTAATTTGTGACCACAAAGTATGGAAATGAACCGAATTTCAAGAGTTATATGAAAATTCTATGAAACACGCTTCATATTCATACATCAAAATGTATTCTCATATATTTTCGTTTGCACAGTCAACTGTTTAGTGTATAAAAATACATTTCAATATGAGCGCTTCCTGTAGGCCAAATATTTTTTAAAATGAGTATTTGATATTTTTTAGCTTTATATTATGACTGGCTGACCCAGCGAACTTCGTACCGCCATAAAAAAAAAGAGGTTGGTGGTAGAAAGTTGAAAATTTAGGGATGTATGTATTTTTGTATGATGTATCATAAAAAAATAAAAAAAAAAACTAAAATTGAAAAAAAAAATTTGGGGTGGATTACCCTTAACATTTAGGGGGATGAAAAATAGATGTTATCCGATTCTCAGATCTTCCCAATATGCACACAAAATTTCATGAGAATCGGGAAAGCCGATTCGGAGGAGTTTAACCACAAACGCCGCGACACGAGAATTTTATATATTAGATGTTATGGACTGCCACTGATCATATATCAGATCAATTTACAATCTTAAGATTAGAGATTCTTCAAGTGTCGCCGCACACAGGCCACACGCCACAGCCACAAACGCCACCACGAGAAGCTAGAAGCGGCTACTTAAGTGGCTGAAGCGCGCGACAACGGCCGACTAAGGTAAGGGAGAGAGGGGTGGGGAATCGCGCGAGTGACGCGTGGCGGCGTTTTGTATCGGCGCATTAAGTGGTCGGTGCGGACCACAAGAAGCGAGCAACGACGGTTTGTAGCGTGTGGCGGCCACCAGCGTATCGTGAGTGGCGAGTCCATATAAAATGTATGAAAACTACAAGAAATATGCCGGTGGCGGCGTTTTGTGGTTGTGGTCGGTGGCCCGTGTGCGGCGACACTTAGAGAAAAAAATAAAGAAATCGATATAATGACTGTTGCTTCTCACTACATTTATGAAAATTTAATGTATGTTCGAAAAAATATTACATAAGTAAATAGTGATGAACACTCGCTTAATACTAGAAATAAAAATAAATAAGCTGTACTAATTACAAGGCTCCACAAAATCAATAATTAATTTAAAGGTATTTGTGTACGCTTCTACAATAAAGTCCCTAGCAATATCTAAAAACTAAGTGCCAATAAATTTATTGAAACTACCATTTAAAGAGTTCTTATTAATAAAGCCTATTATAAAGTGTCTGTTTATATTTCAGACAAGAATGCTTGGGTTTAAACTATTCCAAACGTTCTGAAAGGCTTTTTCTATAATTATGATAAAGATATTGCTACATAATTATTCAACGATGTGAAGATTTTCTCGCCAGTTTTTCTCCACAGCTAAAAAAATGTACTTAACTGATGGTAGGGTAAAAAAATATGGACGATTAAAAAGAGTTGTATTGTGCACCCAATTTGAATAAAGATATTTTGACTTTTATATAGTGTATTTAACACTTAAGTGATGCAGTTAACTTTAACCAATCTTGGTACCTACTCGTCCTTTAAAACTTCAGTTGAGAAATGGAACAGCGGATGACTGATAAGTATCTCTTAGTGTCGCCGCACACGGGCCACCGAACACAACCACAAAACGCCGCCACCGGCATACTTCTTGTAGTTTTCATACATTTTATATGGACTCGCCACACACGGTACGCCGGTAGCCGCCACACGCTACAAATCGTCGTTGCTCGCTTCTTGTGGCCCGCGCCGGCCACTTAATGCGCCGATACAAAACGCCGCCACACGTCACTCGCGTGATTCCCCACCCCTCTCTCCCTCACCTTAGTCGGCCGCTGTCGCGCGCTTCAGCCACTTAAGTAGCCGCTTCCAGCTTCTCGTGGCGGCGTTTGTGGCTGTGGCGTGTGGCCCGTGTGCGGCGACACTTAAAGAGTCTCTAGTCTTAAGATTGTAAATTGATCTGATATATGATCAGTGGCAGTCCATAACATCATAATATAAAGCTTGAGAATATCAAATACTTTTACTCATTTTTAAAAATCGCGCGATTCCCCACACCTCTCTCTCTTAGTTGGCAGCTGTCGCGCGCTTCAGCCACTTTAGTAGCCACTTCTAGCTTCTCGTGGCGGCGTTTGTGGCTGTGGCGTGTGGCCCGTGTACGGCGACACTTATCGTCATTATTATTGTTGGTATTGGCACTGCTTATTATAACTGCTGTGTATCTAGAATATCTTTATTAAAAAAAGGTAAATAATTCGTTTTATTTATTTATTTATATGCCACACAAAATAGATTTACAGCATTTACATAGTTAAATAATAAATATTTCCAAATTTCACACCAATTAATTTAGCCCCAATGTAAGCACTGTAGGCTTGTCTTATGGGATGCTAGGGTAACGGATAGAATACATAATATACTGATACATGTATAAGACATAAAAATACATTTTAAACATTCATGACTGGAGTACAAATGCTCGTATTCATCACACAAACATCAACCCCCACCGGGATTGGAAACCTCTCGAGAAGGTGACACCTTAAAATCCGGCATACTAGCCACTCGCCCGAGAAGGTCGCCAAAAGTTTATAACTAAACTAGCGGCCCGCCCTCGCTTCGCTTCGGTGTAGAGCTGAAGTGTAGACTACAGTTTTTGTTCTCAGGCTTGTATTATACATAATGACATTCATCTATGATTCTTCTTATACCTGCATGCAAAGTCCCAGCCCGATCAGTTGAAAATTGACAAAGTTTCATACAAACTTTCATTCCCTATTTTATCCCCTTGGGGGTGGAATTGATCAAAATCCTTTCTTAGCTGATGCCTACGTCATAACATCGGCATGCCAAACAGCCCGATCCGTCCAGTGGTTTGGGCTGTGCGTTGATAGATCACTATGTCAGTCAGTCACCTTTGAGTTTTATATATATAGATATAGATACATGCAACTGTAACTAGACAAGACATATAGTCTGTAACTCCAAAAATATGTAAAATTGAGCAACTACAAAAATTACGAATTTCATTGAATTTTCGTTAACCATAATACGTATGGTTGAAATAATATTATTTCTGTGTACCTTATTATGACGGTTTTTCTTCTAATCATAAACAATACTGTCATCAAACGGTTACATATGTTTTTAGCATAACTAACTTGGCCTTGATCGTTTTGATCTTCTTTTTCTAGATACATTTTTATTTTCATCTCTCACTTTTCATTTCATTCATAAGTGACGACGACCTCCGTGGTCGAGTGGTTTGTACGCCGGGTTTCATGGTGTCGCCGACTCGAGAGGTCCCGGGTTGGAATCCCAGGTGGGGGGCAGATGTTTGTGTGATGAATACGAACATTTGTACTCCAGTCATGGATGTATAATATGTATTTCTATATAAATATACTTACATATGTACTGTATATGTATTCTATCCGTTACCCTAGTATCCCATAACACAAGCCTTACAGTGCTTACTTTGGGGCTAAGCTAATTGGCGTGAGTGTTGGAAATATTTATTTATTTATCATATGTATTTGTACTGAAATTGGAGCAGTGACATTTGTGGTTTAAATAATTGGTGCGGATTATTCGAATATTTAGCACACAGTTGACTTTAAAATATCCAGTTACACCAGGCAACACTTAAGAATTCATAGAATCTGTGCGAGTCTAAGTCGGCGGGTGGCTACCATCATTCAAGCTGTCAGGTGGCCGCCTACAGCTCTATTTTTGAATCACTCGTCTTGCGTCGAACGCTTAATTTCTACTAAAGGACACCCGGCATTTTGTGTAAAAGTTGTATACTTTTTTAATTTTTTTATCTGTGTTTCCTATTTGGGTAAAGTAGTCTGGCAATATTTGTCATCAGCAGCTAGATGTCAATGTCAAATACGTAGGTTTGTCATCAAAAGGGTTTCTATATCAAAAAATATTAATCATTAAATAACTTCTTTCCACGATTCACTAAAAATAAGGCAAAAGTAGTTTTATGTAGCAAATAATTTTGGCTTTATTTTGAGACCAAATTCAACTGTATACAAGTTTAGCATTTTTTCTATGAAAAGTGTCGGGTCTCCTTTCATTCGACATAATTAATTCCGTATTAATGAATCGATCGAGTGCAACGAATGGGTGAGATCACTCGCTGCATGGCGAATGGTGGAGGCGAATGATAGAAAAATTGACAAATTTTTTGTGCTATTAGACGACGATGATCTATTATTGTCATGCTTTATATGAAGCGACAACGAGAATTTTTTGTTCGGTTTTCATTGCGGTAATTACCGGTTTTTATTACTTCTACGTGAAATGAGTAAAATTTTACATTTCGTATTAAACAGGTAACACCGGTGACGAATGATTCAAAAAGGAGGTTTGGCGGGATTTCATCGAGTGTGGTTGGCGTCTTATTTTATTTATTCTTAAATTCGTTCATAGTGGATATTGTGAAATAAAATTGGTGTAATTTTGTGTTACAACTGTCTGCGTAACTGAAGAATTAGTAGAATCGTCAAAATATACGCTTTTCCGGTCAAGTGGACGTGAGAATTTTATTGTAGTATTGTCTAACTCACAGAAGCTTATCGAAAAAGCCAGCTCGATACATTTCGTGCAAAACACTTCAAGAAACATTAGAATGCGTCACACCGACATTCTAATGTAAATAGAAAAACAGAATAATTTAACTTAAGACTAGGCTGTATGGGCATTGTTCCCCTTGCCTTCCCTGAAAAGGGAGAACTTAACCAAAAAACAAAATTATTCAAAAATACGGAAAATCAGTACATATTATGCGGTTTGAAAGTCGAAGGTGACTTATGTCGCATTCGACGATACTATGTCAGACGAGTGATTCAAAAATAGAGCTCCTAGTCGGTCGGTTGGCCTGAGTTTGATCGCCGGCCGAGATTACCGACTCGACCGAGTACCTGCCTGTGTTCAAGTTCACCCGACACGTTAGATTCGGTGCGTGACCTGAATTTCGTGATAGCTTCTACTGCACTATTGTTAAAAGTGAATAATAGGGTTTATATTAAATTAAGATTGAGTATCTTTTAATAATTAAAGAATAAGCATTGAAAAAAAGTTTAAGGACGCACGTTTTGCGTGATTGATTAATAAACTTACATTTGCGTTTGTAATAAAGTTAGGATTGCAAAAACAGCGGCTACAACGTAAAATATAAATTTTGTTCCAACAGCTTCTAATAATAATAATATAGCCTTTTATTCAGATCATTTAGTACAATGGATTCTTAAACTTATGTAAAGAACTAACATTAAAATCTTTAAGTTAATAAACAATTTAAACTAATATTTGTTGCTTGGTTGTCTTTCCTAGATCTGTTTGTAACAGCTTCTAAGAAACTGAAAATAATAGATGCGTGTAACTTATGTACGCGCGTGAGAAGTTATACTTCTTTAGCATCATTAAAAATATTTTTTAATTGCATGCAAATAATTAATAATTACAATAAAATAATAAAAGGACTGGAAAAGGATAGTTAACACAGTCAATTAAGTTCAGTTTTAATTTGAAAAATTAAATAAATATTCAAAATATTCAATTAAAATCACTACTGAATTTAAGTTATTAGTCCATATGTAATTAGCACTTGTAAGTAACTAAAACACGTTGTGTCTATATAGAAACTAGAAACATGTGGATAAATATTATAAATATGAAAACAGTGATCAGAGCGTGCCAACATTGTTTTTGACAACGCGATCATCTTAAGGAGCTCCGTGGATCGTTCAAAGTACCTTTCGAACAGATGTCCACTTAGTGGTTAATAATCCACCATTATTAGACACTAACATTCATAACGCGCCCGCGGCCAACTTCATGGTGTTACTATTGTGTTACAGTGATGCGCGCGCATCTCGAAATTTCACTCACATGATTTTTACATAACGCGCCCGCGGCCAACTTCATGCTGTTACTTTTGGGTTACAGTGATGCGCGCGCATCTAAAAATTTCACTCATCATTTTTTCATAACGCGCCTAAAGAAGTATAACTTCAAAAATATAGTGTGCAAGGAGTACACATCTGACAATCTTTGACACAAGGTAGTGTCCGTAAATTTTGAAACACTTAGCAAGAGACAGATAGCCAAACGCAATCTGACTTGGAAGCGATACCAAAAGATCGGTGATTCAATCCTCAATCAATGTTTCTAGCACTATTATTAAGTAAAAAAAGGCAAGTAATTTTGCGTAGACGTCCGGCCGTTTTTTTGGAATTAGCAAAAATGCGACGATCGAAAGCAAGTGATGCATGCTATACTATTGAAGTACTTTTGTGAATAAATAAATATTTTGATAAAATAAATAAAACCTAAAGAAAAAAACAACAATTTTTAAAATGTTTGGTGACATGGAGATTTGAACCACGGCACAGACTACGGATAAACTTTATTGAGCACCATCTAACGTTTATTAGGCTACGGCTACTGGCCAGTTTAAGGCCAGTATTATAGAAAGATTCTCAGTGATTGATCTAGTCTTGAGCATAGTCAGAAAGGGATGTCGCTATATATAGCACATAGCGACATCCCTTTCTAACTGTACTCAAGTAAAGATCAACACTTAGTTGTCATTCTGTAATACGGGCCTTAATCACACCTCGAAGGTAACCCCCATATTCGGAACTTAATTATTTACTTTATTTGTCCGTGGTTGGGCTACAGACCATTGAAGTAATAAATTTCAACTTGATCGATCCAGTAGATTCCGAGCAAATTGAATGTGACGGACAGACAACCGAGTGATCCTATAAGGGTTCCGTTTTTGCCGATTGCGGCATGAAACCCCCAGGCGTAACAAGACTCATAACTGGAGGATAACGCCTGGAGAGTGAGGGGTAGATCGGGGAGTTGGTTTACCTGGTAGGTACTGGAGCTGGTCGGCTGGCTAGCCACTCGGACTGCGGTCCGTGCGACTAGTCAGGTGATGCTGTGAACGGAGAAGCCCAGGATCGGCTAAAGCGGTTGCGGACCGGGCTGCCGGTCGAAGGCGGGGTGGTTTGACGTATGCCACGCTTGCGTGAGTGCACTTCAAAGTATACCCGCACCGACTAGCGGCCCTCGGGCTGCTCGCCGCTACCGAATGCACCACACACCACGCAATTACCTGCATCGCGAGGGTTTGTGTTTTTTTCCTTAATGGCTTCGCACGGCTTGTGCATTTAGCCAATGTCAAGTGTTAAAATGTTTACAAATTCTATAGCACTCGTGGTCAAAGTAATAAATCAAGTCAAAGTAAGTCAAGTCAATCCCCCTTTCCCTATGTATCAGTAAATGTGTGGGGATTTACTGGAACCTCCCCGTGGATTTCTTGAGGGTACGTCGAAAGACACTTTCCGCTATTTTGTTTCACTTGCCAACACTGGTGCATGTTCCCGAACACTTAGTGGTTAATAATCCACCATTATTATACACTAACATCCACCGCAACACAATTTTTAACAAGAAAAACAAAACTGCTAAAGTGACGCTTTCCGATCCCGCCAAAAAGTCAGAGGGTTTGTTAACAGCAAACCAACGTGGCGTTTGACATTGTCGTGGATATAATGCATTCTTTCTCCCCGTCATCGAAGAAAAGCATGATACCCTAAAGAGCAAAGCA
The DNA here is from genome assembly GCA_902850365.2 of Chilo suppressalis. Lineage (NCBI taxonomy): Eukaryota > Metazoa > Arthropoda > Insecta > Lepidoptera > Crambidae > Chilo > Chilo suppressalis. The sequence goes on along the minus strand of OU963901.1, from coordinate 28,761,070 downwards.
ATCGACGCGAGATTCACAGCCGCTAACAGCAATTATCTTTTGAACTTTCATGGTCACTAACATTATAGTAATGTAAGTTATTAACGGGATTGTTACCATGTACCTTGTTTTCAAGCGCCATGATCACGGAGTAACTGAAGTAATTGCGGGTAGGCTGTTATTGGCAGACATATCGGTCTACCCTCCGACGAAGTCTTTTATTGCGTTCGATACCCGTACCACTGTTCACATTCTCACTATTCATTCGAAACTGTTCTCGACACACAATACTTACAGTATCGGATCGCGGCACGACACTTTTTTGATTATTTCCGGTTTTACACATACGAACCACAGGATTCCAGACACTCGACAATTTAAACCTGTCCTCACGATTGACATTTTTATGTTTTGTTATTTCAATGGTTTCCCTGACCAATCTTGGTATGTAGTGGCGATCTGTCGAGATAATCTGTGGGTTATGAAACTCAATCCAGTGGTTAGGATCAGAATCAATCAAATGTTCCGCTATGGCTGATTTCTGCGTATCGTTGTTCTTGATTGCTTTTATGTGTTCCCTTCATTCGGCATGATACTGTTCGCTTTGTTTGGCCAATGTACGAACTGCCACAGCTGCAATCGATCTTATAAACACCAGGTTTCTCCAAGAGGAAGTTGTCTTTAGGAGACCGTAGGTATTGTGAAACCTTTCGCACAGGAGTGAAAACAGTGTTTAGTGAGTACTGAGGAGCTCTAGCCAGAGTGGATAGAACCTGGGGACGTGGCGATTAATTAAAACAACTTGACGATGGTTATTATTTTATATTAGATTTCAGGCGAATATAATTATTTTTATCTAACTACGAGAGGTTTGCTTGGTGCCTGAAGATCTTCTCTTGAATGGAACCTTCTATCAAAAGACAGACGATTCCTTATTTCAAATCTTAAAATCATGACATTAACTTTTTAATATAACTGCCAACCGTAGGCATTGCAAAAGCAAAGAGTTTACCTAAACAAGGAGGCTGTAACGTCGCGGACGTTACAGTACTTATTCAGTATGTTTGAGATCTTGTCAGTCTTTCCTTTGACGTATGGCAAATAAACAGGTTGTCTGTCTACTCTGTGTCTCTGGTGTCTTAGTTTGTGTCTTGATGGAAAATGTTCCTGGTATCCATTACTCTGTAAGACTCGTCGTACATGCTATAACTCTTCTTGGCGATGTTATAAAACTCGCTAAAAACAAGGTACATGGTAACAATCCTGTAAATAACTTATATTACTATATAGTTAGAGATACCGGTTTTCAATTAAAAAAACCGATGCCCGTTCTTATGTAAAATCCTGTTCTATAAGTAGAGAAAGAAATAATTTAATTTATACAAGTAGGTACTAAACAGCAAGTACTATTAAGAATTCAAACCGAACATGCGAGTATGTTACAAAAAGCACTTGAAGCAGAAAATTGCTGCGAAGTTCTAAGCATCTACTTAAACGTAACCGCATGCTTCCTACAGACGGGTATCCTGTAACTCAATTAAATAGTTAACAGTTGTTTAGAGAGTGTGTACACCGTTTAATGGGGGACAGGTAAACTACAAAGTAACTTAGGAGCTAGTAATGAAGCCGCATTCATTTATTTAATATTATTGCGTAACGAGGGGCTTAGTGGAGTGTAGATGGAATTTCGTCAGTGTTATAATGACAGATGAGTTCTGAGCTCAGTAAATGTTATAGTTGGGAACACCCGAAGATGGGTTTTGAGTGTTGTAATGAATATAATACGTATGGTATGTATTTATCTATAAATATATTATCTATCCATCACTCACTCAGTCGCTCAGCGCGCTATGGAAAGGGCTATGCTCGGCGTTTCTCTGAAGGATCGCATCAGAAATGAGGTAATCCGACAAAGAACCAAAGTTATCGACATAGCCCACCGGATTAGCAAGTTGGAGTGGCAGTGGGCTGGCCATATTTTCCGAAAAACCGATAACCGTTGCGGTAGACGAGTTCTGGAGTGGAGACCGCGTCTAGGCAAACGTAGTGTAGGATGTCCTCAGGCACGATGGAGTGACGATTTGTGCAAGGTGGCTGGCAGGAGCTGGATGCAAGTAGCCCAAGATCGATCTGAGTGGTTTGCATTTGGAGAGGCCTATGTCCAGCAGTGGACTAACATGGGCTGTTGATGATGATGATGATCTATATAAAAACAATTGCTGTTCGTTATTATTATTTATTATCTTATCTTGGCTTTGAAATGTTCGTGGTGGTCTAGGGAAGGTTTGAACGGTGAGAAATATTCGAATTCTACACTACAGCTCTACACCGAAGCAATGCGAGGGCGGGCCACTAGTATTTAATATAGTTTTTTTAACATATACATACATTTTTTTAATTACATTATATATACATTACAATTAAATATACATTTTTTATATCCCTTGTTTCTTTCAATAACACCACCGACTCCAGTTTCTTTCCATCCTCTCCATCCACAGGTTGTCTAGAAGAAATCACTTTTAGTGATAAGACCGCTCATTGAATCATCATGTTTAGACGTACTATAGTGATTACAATAAATATTTGCGTATTGTATTGTATAATACGTGGAAGTAACCACTTATACATTTTCGGCTTGCTAGATGCTTCTTCGCGGTGGTTTAAAAATACCGTAACTTATTTCTTTAGAAAATTTTACTAGGAAACTTAACTGTAGATTTAAACATCTTGCAGTCATCATCATCATCATCATCAGCCTATTAATGTCCCCACTGCTGGGGCACAGGCCTTCCCTATGGATGGATTAGGGAGATTGGGCCAATACCCGCCACGCGGGCCCAGTGCCGATTGGCGGGTGCTAACGTCTGCAGTTGCAGCCAGGACCAACGGCTTAACTTGCCTGCCGAAGCACGGAGGAACTTGAGATAGAAGTTTATGGTCACCCATCCAATGACCGGCGCGCTAACCACCTGCGCCATCGAGGTCCTCAACATCTAGCAGTAAAATGCTTTAAATAAAAATAGAATAACTTATTCTTAAAAAATATGATTTACATATTAAACACACATCGCCTTTTGATTTGGATGTTTCTGTGCGTTTTGTAATTGTGCGGCAACGTGTATATGAACGAGAATTTCTAGAAAATCTACCTACTAGATAAGGTCTACTAGTGATTTCGGAAATCTGAATGTTGTTTTTGTTCTGAAACCAAATAGTAAATTGCACTCAAGGCGAGTTCCTAGCATAGTATTGGCCGCCTCGGCCGTGTTGCTCTGTATCTCGTAAACATAGGACCCACCAAAGGTATAATAATTAAAGACCTCGACAAACGACGATATATCCGAAATTAGTCAAAGTTTTAAAATCGACAAACCCTTTACTTTTAAGACATTTATTTAAAATTATAAAAATTATAACTATAATTGCTATTTCTTGTTTCAAATGTTTAATAATTGTAAAAGTATTTATTTGACATTGTAGGTTACCTATAATGCGAAGAGATGGCGCTGCCTTGCAGCTTAAGAATGGCTAGAAGAAATCGTCCGTGAGGACCGCTGTAGCATAATTGGTCAGTGTATTCGCCCGGATTGCGAAGGGTGCGGGTTCGAGTCCCGTCTGCTGCCTGGTCCGCGTGGAATTTTTTCTAGTTATATTTTCTTTAGATTTAAACATTTATTTGAGCTATATTTGGGGCTGCTACTTATAATAAGTGCTGTGTACCTAGAATGTCTTTATTAAAAATAGGTAAATAAGTTGTTTTAATTTCATTTTTATTAAGCATGTAACTGCTAGATGTTTAAATCTAAAGAAAATTTTACTAGAAAAAAATCCAGTCGGACTAGGCAGCAGACGGGACTCGAACTCGCACCCTTCACTATCCGGGCGAATGCACTGACCATTATGCTACCGCGGCCATTGCCCGGATAGCGAAGGGTACGGATTCGAGTTCCGTCTGCTGCCTGGTCCGCGTGGAATGTTTTCTAGTAAAATTTTCTTTACAGTTATTTTAGTTGAAAATACAGGGAGAGAAACAGCCCTAGCTGAGTTTCTGCCGGTTATTTTCAGTACAAGGTATATAGGATAACCCATCCTTTAATCGGCCTCTGCAAACATGCTACCTTATGAAATTGTAATTCCTAATTAAATAATTTAAATAGCGGCTGCTCGCGACTTTGCCTGTGTTAACTTCAGTCTTTGAAAATCCTTAACATACTTACAACATATTTCAGGGATAAAAAGTAGCATTATGTCTTTTTCTAGGTTATAGGGATGATGACTATTTTTTTTTCTTCGTTATCAGGTAGATGATCAAAAAGTATTGGACACGTATTTTTTCTTTTTTCATATAATATAAACATTGCAGAGATATATTGATTTGAAAAGTCGCATGACGTCACGTTTTGGTACACTTTAAAGTGAAAATTCACCTACTCCCAAACTTTGACGCGCTATAACTTTGTCATTTTTAGGTTGATTGTCCAAAGAAAAATACGTGTCCATTATTATTTGATCATCTAACTGAAGGACTAAATAGAATTTCGTTTACTGTACCCCGTCTGTCATCATCCCCTATTTTTTTGCATAAATGAGTAACAAACATACAAACATCTTCATTTACAATATTAGTAAGATAATGTTAGCGAGGAATTCTATCATTGTCACCACAAACAACATAATACACATAATATAATATCTTCTTACTCTCCCGATAGTCGCAAAGACAGAAATATTACGTACTGGAATAACACTTTTGTATCAAGCCCGATCCGTTTATCTCTGGCACAAAGGGCGGAAATGGCTTATCGATCTCAAGCTTTAGGCTGGCTACTCTTACTTAGGGATGAAACAATACTATCTAGATATCGATACTTTTACTCGATACTGTATCGGTCATAAAGTATCTGTATAGGAAGGCCAAAGGGAAAGATCTTCCTCCGAGCTGGGTGATGTTAGCTCGGGGGCTGCGGCCCGACTGATATTGGTCGGGCTTCGTATATATGAAGAGTTAGCCGCCGAATTTCATTTGCGCGATGTAGGCTTCCATACTGATCGCAGTGCAGGTAACGCCATCTCTTGAGGATGGTGAGTAATGATTTCTTATATCCGTTGTTTATCTGTGGGGCATATAGATGTCGCCGCCACATCAATCATGTCGGGGTCACCAGTGTAGGAAGGCCAAAGGGGAAGATCTTCCTCCGAGCTGGGTGATGTTAGCTCGGGGGCCGCGGCCCCACTGATATTGGTCGGGCTTCGTATATATGAAGAGTTAGCCGCCGAATTTCATTTGCGCGATGTAGGCTTCCATACTGATCGCAGTGCAGGTAACGCCATCTCTTGAAGATGGTGAGTAATGATTTCTTATATCCGTTGTATATCTGTGGAGCATATAGATGTCGCCGCCACAGTATCGATGTCTACTCGGTATCGAATGAAAAGTATCGATACTTACTTGTATCGATAAATCTTGACAAACGATATTACAATTATAAATTCAGCCACAGTATTAATTTAACGAAAACAAAATAAGGGCTCACGCCACGTAATGAACGAACGACTGACTGTATATATTGGAATAAATATAAATCATACACAAGGCTGCCAACTGAGCGGCAGAAAAGATACGTTCGCGAAACAAAAATTCCAAGTAGACACTAAGGTGTTCTCTATGGTAAGCCATACAGTAAATAATCAGCCTATGAATTTTTTTGATACTTCTCAGTGAGTGACCGACCGAGAACCGATACAAGTACTTACTTCACGATACTACTTGTTACTCATTTCTAAAGTATCGATGCCGAAAGTACTTGGTATCGTAAGTAAAGTATCGAGTACTTGTTACTCTTACTAACTTACATTTATATATGCTCCACTCTGGTACATAAAAGTCACACTTTATTTTTAGCTAGTAGCAATCCGCCGGGTTTGTACGCGTAAACTTTACGCACTCCCAGTGAAAAATGAGCATAAATCATATTAATTACAATTTTTATTATTTTAAAGCATGTAACTGCTTTATGTTTAAATCTAAAGTAAATATGACTAAAAAAATCTACGTATTCATTTGACACTGTGGGTTACCTATAATGCGAAGAGATGGCGCTGCCTTGCAGCTTAAGAATGGCTAGAAGAATTTCGTCGCGGTCCGTGAGGGCCGCGGTAGCATAATTGGTCAGTGCATTCGGATTGCGAAGGGTGCGGGTTCGAGTCCCGTCTGCTGCCTCGTCCGCGTGGAATTTTTTCTAGTCATATTTTCTTTAAATCATATTAATGTTGAATTATCGATTTTATATTTTTTTTTGTAACCTAAGTTTAAAGTTACATTATGCCGATCTCATTTTCATTATTTTCTTGTTAAACTTGACCTCGCGAACGAATGTACTGTTGGAATACTACTCGCGAGCCGAAGGACTTCGATGAAGGCGTAAGGTTGAAAATGCAGTGACAGTTGCTTACTTGTTTACAAGTCATGTATGCTAGCTACGTATAATTATTCGCCAGTATAATGCGATTCAAATAAGAATAGGAAAGCCAATGACCTCTGTCTGTCAAATGTCGCTTGAAAAGTACGGTTTGCAAAAAAAATTGGGAACCCTTTTTTAGTACTCCGCTAATTCAAGAATAAAAACCAAACATTTGTAAACAAACAATAACATATATTGATAATTAATATCAGTTGATATTTTTTTTCACTTATTGAGCTTTGGCCATGAATGGTTGATAACCTAAATCGTCAACCAAATTTCACTTATAATTGCGTTCAGAAACTCGATTTCAAACTTTCGTTTACATAATGTATGATGCATGTTCGTATGTGACCTAGTAATAGTGCATGATTATTCATAACTACTTCGGCGGTAATGCAGAGATGAGCGGAATAGAAGAGCTAGATTCTGATTAATGTTTTTTCTCACAGTCTTAATAAATAAATATTATTAAAAATCGTTGGTTTTTGTTTTCTCAATCTAAGTAAATAAATGTTATTAAAAAAGTCTGATGCTTTTTCTCACTTAATCTTAGTAAATAAGTTTTATTAAATAAAATCTTTTTTTGCTCACTCTACCTATATGGTTTGAATTGACAGCTATGACATCACAATATGTCGTCCAGTCGGTCCTATTCTTAATTGAATCGCATTATACTAAGTCTACCCAGTTGAACTGGATTTTTCTGGAATGCGGCGACTGGCGTATATTCTCGGTCGTTCTACTCTGCGCAGTGAACGGTTGAGTTCAGATTACAAAGGCGACTTAAGCACTAGTAAAATATTGTTTTAAACTTTCGTGGTCACTAACATTCAAGCTATTAACGGGATTGTTACTATGTACCTTGTTTTTTACGAGTCTCCGATATTTCGGCACTGTTGCAAGCGCCATGATCACGGAGTAACTGAAGTAATTGCGGGTAGATGTTATTGGCAGACATATCGGTCTACCCTCTGACGTCATCTTTTACTGCGCTCGATACCCCTACCATTGGTCACATTCTCGCTATTCACTCGCACCTGTCCCCAGCACACAATACTCACAGAATCAGATCGCGGAACGACACTTTTTCGTTTTTGCGGTTTTTGCACATACGAACCACTGGATGCCAGACACTTGACAATTTAAACCCATCCTCACGATTGAAATTTTGGTTTTCTCTATGGTGTTTGGTTATTTCAATCGCTTTCCTGACCAATCTTTGTATGTAGTGGGGTTTTGTCGAGATGCATTGTAGATTATGAAGCTCAATCCAGTGATTAGGACCCGAATCGATTAAATGTTCCGCGATAGCTGATTTTTGCGTATCATTGTTTCTGACTGCTTTTATCTGTTCTTTCATTCGGCATGCTATTGTCCGCTTCGTTTGGCCAATATACGAACTACTACAGCTACAGACGATCTTATATACACCAGGTTTCTCCAAAGCGAAGTTGTCTTTGGGAGATCGTAGAAGATCATCTCGACAGAACGCCACTACATACCAAGATTGGTCAGGGAAGCGATTGAAATAACCAAAAACAAAAATTTCAAATCGTGAGGATGGGTTTAAATTGTCAAGTGTCAATCCAGTGGTTTGTATGTGCAAAAACCGCAAAAATAAAAAAGGGTCGTTCCGCGATCTGATACTGTTAGTTTTGTGTGGCGAGAACTGGTGCTAGTTAATAGCGAGAATGTGACTAGTGGTAGGGGTATCGAGCACAGTAAAAGACGACGTCAGAGGGAAGACCAATATGTCTGCCAATAACATCTACCCGCAATTACTTCAGTTACTCCGTGATCATGGCGCTTGCAACAGTGCTGAAATATCGGAGACTGAGATTCATAAAAAACAAGGTACATGGTAAAAAATCCCATTCATAACACAAGTAAAGTGTACGTACAGTAAGTGAATTGTAATTAATATTAAATTTCTACTGCGTGTACTGTAAGGTGAATAAAGAACTGTCAGGCGAGAACTGTGTGTGTGAATTGTAGTCTTGTGAATATATGCATAGATGAGACATTTTTCTTCTAACTCGAGTTCCTCCGTGCTTCGGAAAGCACGTTAAGCCGTTGTTGGTCCCGGCTGCATCTGCAGTCGTTAGCACTCGAAATTCCGCACTGGGCCCTCGTGGTGGGTCATGACCCAATCTCCTTTATCTATCTATAGGGAAGGCCTGTGAACCAGCAGTGGGGACATGAATAGGCTGATGATGAGGCCTTTATTATTAAGCCAGCTTACTATCTAATAATATATAATCGGGGACAGAGAAATTATTTCTGCGGTCGTGGATTAGTTTCCTACAAAATCTTTTAGGTTCTTTTTATGGTCGCTATGTCCGTTTGTTCACAATTTAGCAGTGGTAAAATAAAATCGTGATTTTTTTGTGAAATGTTTTTTTTTAAGTAAATACTTCTTTAGCGGCGTTGTACACTTTTTTTTTGTATGGGTAAAAAATTTTAAACTCGCGTCAGGTTAAAAACGTAGGCTGATCGCATCATGACACACAATAAAATTGGAAATGTTGTAGACTTTCAATATATTGGACGAAACAAAGTAATATTTTATTTTACCGTATTATAATAATAAGTCTCTATCTAGGAAGTCCACGTGGCAGCTTTATTGCGAAGAAAATGCATTTTTTTACAATAGATGTCGCTAGATGCGCTTAAATGTGATTCATGTAAGTTGATTTCTTTACAATAGATGTCGCTAAGTGCGCTTAAATGTGATTCATGTAAGTTGATTTTTCTGAATTATTTAATATAAATAGGCTAGTTGACTCATATCGAATTGTATTAAATAAATGTTTATTTCTTAAAGTATTTGGTCTAGGGAACCTAAATATATCGATTTCACTTCATAAAAGCAGAAGATTGCTGTAGAAATTTAATTTGAAAAACTAATTTTTGGGCTATACTTTTTAAACACTAAAACGCTGTTCACCACATCCGCCATGATTGTGACGTCTCTTTTAGTAAACAACTAAATGTCATTCATACATAACTTTAAAACTTGTATTATTAAAACTGATAATAAATGAAGAGACTTAAAATATTATTCAATGAATACTTACATCAAAGTGATCTTCGCAAAAATAAATTTTACTATGAGTCGATAAAGTTGCAGGATCACTTTTAGCAAGTTCTAACCAGGTATTGCGTAGGTTAATTTCTTTCGGCACTTTAATCCACAACTTTCCTGGAGTCTTCAAGGTTTTTTTTTACATTCTCGTACATTACAATAATGATAATTACTATATTTTTCGTGGTATCTATTAGAAATCATGTTTTTTTTTATTATAAACTCAGATAGGTTATTTTCTACGTGCTTACGAGTTTTTGTTTACTACCGTCGACGTCATAGCATAGATAATCTATAGACTAAAATGGCCGACAGCGTTTTTGCATGTCCATGAAAAGTCTATTTTAAAATTGAAGCTTTGTAGCTTTCTAGGTCTCAAAAAAATACAATACATTTTTTTTCATTGTCTAATAGAACATTTATTAACCATTTAAAACCTTTTTCCAAAAAGGGTCAACTAGCCTATTGTCATGTTTGTGTACGATAGCGCAATAAATAAATATTGCTTTCTACCACATACATGATAGTACTTTTATACTGATAATTAAAACAATTCGTGCAAAATTATTCCCTAACCATTCCAAAATATCAAAAATGCACAAAGTTTTCACTTCTGCCGGCACTCCCGGAGTGCAACCCGTCGTTTTTTTTTCTCATCTACTCCATGATGGTCATTGCTTCTAGATCAGGATTGGCAAGGGTGCGAACATTTGATATTTTTGGTATAGCAAGCGTCTATATTTATTTAATTATTTTAAACTTTATTGACCAAAATACAATAGAATGGTACAAAAGACGGACTTAATGCTAATAGAATTCTCTCCCAGTCAACCTTTGGAAAAAAGAAAAACGCGAACGGCGGTATAAAGCTAAATATACACATAAATATTGGTATAATAAATAATATTAAAAATATATACGAATTAACATAGATACATATATAAATACATACTACGAAAGGAATACACATACATACATACCACAATTATATTTAAATATATACATAACTAACATTAATATACACATAACTAACCACATGATGATGATTAATAAAGTGACTCTTTATCTTAAATTTTAAGGCAGATGAGTGCGAACATTCCTTTTAAATATAAGTTTATTTGGAGATCTTCTGATAGAGTCAGGTAGGTCATTCCACAGCCGTATGGCTTGAAGAGTAAAGGAGTTGGACATATAGCCTGAATGAGGCTATGATGATCGTTTACCATCAGGCAACCATACTTGTTTTTATGAGTGTGTATTCTGTTGGTCGCAGATGACCTTTACAGTGTCACCGGGTCTGGGGACGGCGAGATCCTTAGAAGACCTCGGCATTGAACTCAACCAAGTTGCTAGTACCCTATTCGGAAATGTTGTCCAAAGCCTGATTGAGTTCAGCGACAAGATTCTCCCGTTTCTCCATGGTTTCTACCTGCACAGTCACTGGTAATTTATGTAGTAACAACGCAAACAGAAACATATGTATAGGAAATTTAAAGATAATATAAATATTTTAAGTATCTCAAGAGTGTTTTTAAACGTGTCATCCATAGTTATGAAAAGGTTTATGTAATCATATCAACGAAATCATTAAATCTAATACGGTGTGTCATAAAAAATTAAACGGCTCTTGAGTTTGCGTTATATATAGGTAATCAAGTCTAACTCATAAAGGCAGGGTTTCGATTTGGCAGCGGAACTGTGGAGTCATAAACACGTATCATATAAGGCGATAAAATTTCGGAAGCTCAGTGTATAAAAAATGGTAGGTATGTGGTATAAAAAACGGGTAACTGTCTAACTCGTCCACCGAGGGTTCCGTACAGATTTGTAGATTAGGTTAGGTTAGGCATATTTTTAACTTTTCCTGAAATTCAGAAATAAGTAATAAATAAAATTTTTTTGAGTGTGTATGCTGTTGGTCGCAGACCTTTTCAGCGTCACCAGGTTTGGGGACGGCAAGATCCTAAGGGGACCTCAAGCCGAGAATTGACGAGTGCCTCTAGAGTTATTCCAGGCGGATGGCATCTCCCCACGGGGGGAGTCTCCTCTCCGTCTGGAGCCTCTAGACCACTCGAACCTGGGGGGCTCAACTAGAGGACGTCTCTGAAACTCGGACCTCTGCTCTAGTTAGCCGTTGTTGTGGGGGCAGAAATAAAAAAATCCTTTCAGCTTGTGCGAATGAAGCCCTTTCATAAGATACCCACATGACACGATTAACTCACTCTCAAATTTGGACTACCGTTCCTTGCATAAAGACCCAGTTTCTGTGATTTTATTATAAATATGAAGCTTTCAGATATTTGCCTTTACAAATGAGTTCTTAAAAAAATCTACAAAATGATTTGCTTATCTATACATTATGATCGCGTATACCGTTGCCTAATATCCATGATTGTTACATAATTATGTATGTTTTTTTAATTTTTTTATCTGTACTTGTAGTATTTAATGGCGATATTACTTACCAATTTCCATAATTCCAGGTTGAAGGGAAGTTCCCTATCAATTTTGATTCCGTTGAGTGTCGAAATATACATATATTTTTTTCACAGCTTCAAGGGATTGTAGACTTGAGTATACGCTTTTAATTTCCCCTCGAACCCTCCAAGCGTTTCCGAGTTAAATAGTTTTGACCCTTACCAGACTTAATAGGGACAAAATCCGCATAATTATAGGAACCCAAACTGGTCATTGTCCCCTAAACAAACACCTATACACAATAGGAGTAACAGACAGCTCCCGATGCAGAGGATGTATGGAGGCGGAGGAAACGCCACAGCATGTCATTATGGAATGCAGGAGTGTGGCCGACCAACGGGCACGACTTCTCCAGTCGCCAGCATCGCTTCCAGAAGCTTGCAGCAGTCTGCCAAGACTGCTTTCCTTCTGGACTAACCTAGGCTGGCTGGAGTAAACGGGAATGTTTCAACACGCACAATGGTCCAATGATTAGGTCTAAGTGCAGAAACCGCCCTGAAAAACTAACTAACTAGTTTTGACAAACTGACGGACTGCAAAGTGATCCTGTAAAGGTTCCGTCGTTTCGTTTTTAGGTGCGGGGAACCCTAAAAGTAAGACTTCTTTTTGATATGTAACGATTTGAACTTTTAAATGGCCTTCTTAGATTTTTTCCGTTCGGGTAGGCGTCTGAAATTCACAGTCAAGTTTTAGATGATGCGGGCACGACGTATTTACGATGCGTTCTTTTGTTGATCTTTCTCTAAAAGTTTTATCCACCACGTCAAACGATGTTTATATTTCGTTTAACTCTTTACGGAGATAACGATGTTTTTGTAGGATTAGATTGTATCCTTAGAAAAGAGATTATATCCCTGGTTTAAGTTTAAGAGAGGTGTTTTAAAGGCTGTAATGCTTATTATTATTTAAGTCTTTAAGGATATGGAGGCAGGAAAAATGGAACCAGAAAAATTGTAATTAAATTAAAAAAAAAAAAAAAACTTTATTGCAACATAACACAGCAAATGGCGGACATAATGCCATAAGGCATTCTCTACTATTCGAGCAGTAAGAGCGTGAGAAAAAACTAATATGACGGGGGCGCAATAAAGACAATAAAGACAAATTTTAATGTAAGATAAACCAAGGATACAAATACTCTTAACAGAATACACACATACATATACATGAAATGAAATGAAAAGTCATTTATTCAGTCTAGGCTGTTACAAGCACTTGTGAAGGTCAAGAAGCTACACCATTGGTTCGCAAAACTACGGCGGGAGACCTTGTACTGAGAAGAACCGGCAAGAAACTCAGCAAGGGCTGCTTTTTTCTCCCTGTATTGCTAGATACAGAGTCGTCAAGTTGAAAAATGACTTCAGAGATACTTCTGAAGTCACCTTCCATTACATTATTTAGGATATAGATATATAGTTACAATAATAATTTTATATTTAGTATATAGGAACTGAAAATGTCCATGCATTACGATCATTTAGATAATCATTAACTTTATAATAGCCCTTATTCATAAGAGAATTCTTGATCTGAGATTTAAATTTGGTTAGTGGAAGCTCAATCAGATCTTGGGGAACTTTGTTAAACAATGCAATACTACAACCCAGAAATGAACCTCTAACATACATACAATACATACATAAGTATACGATTATGTCAGTCATATATGAGTACGCTGTTAATGCTATGAGATAGTGTATGTATCTCACAAATTAAAAGACGCTACTGATTGACGTTAAGTCATAGCTCAATCTCCCTATTCCATCCATAGGGAAGGTCTGTGCCCCAGCAGTGGGGAAATTAATAGGCTGGTGATGATGATAATGATGATAGTTTAAGAACTGGATTGAGACGTAGGATCCTTTTATCTTGGAAACATGTCAGGTATAGTGTGCGGAGGTGTTAACGTTCATACGTATGAGAAACGGTGGCGTGATTACTCACAATAATAATTGTCCAGATTAACTCACTTAGTGTTTATAATCCAACACACAATTACACACACATATTAAAGTACAGAAGGAAGTACAGAAGAAGAATAGATAGTTCGGAAAGTAAGCAAAGCACAAAACAGCACAGATAACTACGGCTATAATATTATTAAGCAAAAGCACTTTACGAGCTAGCGAAAGCTTAGGAATTAGTATCGAGTGACATAGGCTTCGCGCGGTGTATCAATCTCGACTGGTATGCGTGGCTGCGTTGTGCGCTCGCGCTGCTTGTATAGGGAAACCGGTCCGGCGACTATTGAGTTGCACGTTTCCATTTCACGACGGCGAGTGGGCAATACCGTATCATCCGGCAAATGTTCGGATGATGTAAATAATATAATATGTAGATAAATATAATTTTGTATAAAGATAATTTTAGTGAATATTAAATTGTGTAAGTATAATTATTATAAAATATATTTGTGTGTTGTTAAATAAATATAAGTTTAGATGTAAGCGTAATGTAAATATAATTAAGTATGTGAATTAATTATGTATAAATAAAGAAATTAAGTGTAAGTCACCTACATCACTCCCCTCCAGAGACCGTGTCTACGGGCGATAATAGTTAGGGAAATTTACCCTTCGGCCCGAACGTGTTATAACTGGACTTGGGATAGTGTTCTGTGGTTCCGTATACGTAGAAGAAGGAAGGATAGTATCCGACAATATATAGGCCGGTTTGAGGCGGTCTATGGATACTGTTAGATCTTTTCCTTTAACACGAATTTTGAAAGTTTTGTTACCCCGTTTCAATACTTCAAATGGACCATTATAATTATTTTTAAATGTACCTTTTAAAGTGTCATCTCTAACGAAGACATGTGATGAAGTATGTAAATCTTTATAAACAAAAACTTTACTTTTGTTATGATGTGAAGTTGGAACGGGTTGTAAATTTTCGGCAAATGAACGCAAACGGGCAGAAAAATCAGTAACGTCGGTGGTATGACAGTCAGTTTTGTGACCAAAAAAATCACCTGGCATTCGCAAGGTCTCTCCGTATAGCAGTTCAGAAGAGGTAGCTTGCAAATCGTCTTTAACTGCATTACGGATACCGAGTAAGACTAACGGCAAGGTTTCTGTCCAATTGGGGCTATTATGACAAGTAATGGCTGTCTTAAGTTGCCTGTGAAAGCGTTCGACTAATCCATTGCACTGAGGATGGTAAGATGTAGTTTTCCGATGCTTAAATCCTATCAACTTTGCTAAGGATTGAAATAAGGCTGACTCAAATTGTTTTCCTCGATCGGTGACAATATCGGTAGGACAACCGAATCGAGAAACCCAGCCTGATATAAAAGCTTTTGATACGGCCTCTGCTGTAATATCGGCAACTGGGACAACTTCAGGCCATCGCGTAAAGCGATCGACTGCTGTCAAACAGTACCTATAACCAGCAGATGGAGGTAAAGGACCTATGAGGTCTAGATGTACATATTTGAAACGCGCCTTAGGTAAATCTAGTGTACCGAAAGGTGACGATACATGTCGATTCACTTTAGCACGCTGACAAGGCAAACATGACTTAGACCATTCGCGACAGTCCTTTCTCATTGAAGGCCATACATATCGCTGAGCGACTAACTTAGCACTGGAGTTTGCACCGGGGTGACTAAAAGAGTGCAAATGTGTAAATATTTGCCTGCGAAACTCTTTGGTTACAAAAGGCCTGGGAGTCGTTGTGCTGACGTCGCAGTACAAACGGGTACGACTTCCAGGTATGTTGATTTTCTCCAAACGAAGAGAAGTTTCGCTTTTAAGTAGTTGTTGTAACTCCGGGTCAGTAGATTGAGTTTTAGCAAGAGCTTCTAAGTCGACTGGCATCTGCAGTTCATCGACACGGGAAAGTGTGTCAGCGACGACATTGTCTTTCCCAGCTATGTGTCGTATGTCTGTAGTGAACTGAGATATGAAGTCTAAATGCCTGTATTGTCTCGGAGAACAGTTGCTCTTTCTCTCGTGAAAAGCATAACACAAAGGTTTGTGGTCTGTAAATATAGTGAAGTGCCTAGCCTCCAGCATGTACCTGAAATATTTTATGCTCTGGTAAATAGCAAGGAGCTCACGGTCATAAGGAGAATACTTCTGTTGTGAGGGACTCAACTTGCGGGAGAAAAATGCAAGAGGTTGCCAAGCACCATCACTATATTGTTGCAAGACTGCGCCTATAGCAATGTCGGATGCGTCAGTTGTTAAAGCTAACTTAGCTTGAGGATCTGGATGTGCTAACAAGGTTGCATTGCAAAGACTTTTCTTGCAACTCTCGAAAGCATCTAATGCATCTCCGGTTATATCTACTGGTTTTGAACCTTTGACGGAACCTGTCAGCAAAGCGTTTAGGGGAGCTTGAATTTGAGCAGCGTTGGGCAAAAAACGCCTGTAAAAATTGATCATGCCCAAGAATCTCCTTAATTACTTGACAGTTTTAGGTACAGGGAAGTCTTGGATAGCCTGGACTTTACTTTGCAGCGGTTTAGCGCCAGAATGAGATATGGTATAGCCGAGAAAGGATACCTCAGGCTGTCCAAAGACGCATTTGGCGGTGTTGATAAGGACTCCATATTTTCTCATTCTGTCGAAGAGCTGACGCAGGTGGTCTTCGTGTTCAGAGTGACTTTTTGAGAATATTAAATAATCATCCAAAAAAGGGTAGCAAAAATCGAGTCCACACGTCATTTCATCAGCAAACCGCTGAAAAGTTTGACCAGCGTTCCGTAAACCGAATGTCATAAAAGGAAATTCGAATAATCCGAAGGGTGTAGTAATTGCAGTCTTCGTAATATCGTCCTTGGCAACAGGGATTTGGTTAAAAGCTTTTACAAGGTCAATTGTAGAAAAGATTGTGCATCCGGAAAGACTATGTGCAAAGTCATGGATATGACGAATAGGGTACTTGTCAGGAATAGTCCTGGAATTGAGAAGTCTACAATCGCCGCATGGACGCCAGCTGTTATCTATTTTCGGAGCAAGATGGAGAGGCGACGCCCAGGGGCTGTCAGATGGACGAGCAGTACCGTTTGCTATCATTGCGTCAAATTCCAACTTCGCAATTTTCAATTTGTCAGGAGCAAGTCTACGAGGGTTACATGATACTGGGGGGCCTGGTGTGGTGCGAATATAATGTAGAGTGTTGTGTAGTGTTTGGCGTGGTGTGCCCGCTGGCCGTGTAATTTCGGGAAACTCACCGAGAATGTTGTAATACTTGCCAACGCCAGTCAAGATTTTTACACTTGAAATCAAGCTGTCTGCAAAAGAAATAGAAGCTACAGTGGACACATTAGTTTTGTTATCAATTAAGCGTTTGTTTCTAACATCTACTATTAAATTGAAAAATGACAAAAAATCTACGCCTATGATTGCTTTAGTAACATCAGCTATTATGAATTGCCACACATAGTCTCGACGAAGTCCAAGGTTTAAACTTAATTGAACAGTACCGTAAGTGTCTATTGTTGAGCCATTGGCTGCACACAGTTGGTAGGTAGTCTTCGCACGGCGCACGCGGAACGTAGATCGTGGGACGACACAGAGATCACTACCTGTATCCACAAGGAATGGGATTTTCGATCTACTATCTGTCACGAACAGGCGACCAGTCTTGTTTGGGCAATCGTCAGCCGCCATTACCGACCGCCCTGAGTGTTTTCCGGCTTGAAATCGCAGGGGGCGATGCACTTGTGAGCCTTGCTTCCAAATTTGGCATGGTACCAACAGAGTGGCTGCTTCTTGTAGCGGGAACTCGATCTCCGGGAAGATGCTGATCGACCTCGATGACGGGGGATGGATCTGTTACGGGATCTGGATCTGTCCGCTGTCAGTGCCTTAACTTGTTTGGTAAGCGCTGCAATTTGTCGAGCCATATTTTCCAGATTGTAACCGGCTGAGGTGGTAGCAGAAGTGGACGCAACTACTGGAGCTGAAGGAGCGATATCCTGGATTCTGTCTGCAAGATCGGCTAAGGTTTCCAGTGAAGAGGTGGTCTGGGAAGCTATGATCTGCTGCATGTTGTGAGGCAGGCGGCTAGACCAGATCGTCTTCACAAAATCCTCGGGAACACCAGGGCCAGCTAAGTTCTGCAGGTGGCGGAGGAACTGGGAGGGTTTTCTATCGCCAAGTTCCTCGTGCATAAGGAGTTGCTTCACCTTCTTCTCTTTTGAAGCTGAGAGTCTCTTAATTAACTCGCTTTTGAGCTTCTGATATTTATTTGTCTCTGGAGGAGTAATTATGATGTCCTCAACTTCTGCTGCATATTGGTTGTCGAGTTGAGAAATGACGTAATAAAATTTTGTCGTGTCTGCAGTGATATTCGATATTGCAAATTGCCCTTCTAATTGTGCGAACCATATCGCAGGTTTATCCGGCCAAAAAGGTGCGACACGAACTCCGACTCGATAAACGTCGGATGGTGTAGTGGACACGCGCACTTCGGAATGGCCGTCTTGGCGTCTGACGTCACTCGTGGATCCTTCCAGAATTGTTCTTGTGGAATCATCGCTATCACTAGCCATCTTTTTGACAAAAATATTGTTAGTCGATTTCCAGGTACAGAGTAATTAGCGATGATGGTTGTGAACTTGTGATTAATGTGTTCTGTCGGGGTGACTAGTTATAGTGTGCAGAGGTGTTAACGTTCATACGTAAGAGAAACGGTGGCGTGATTACTCACAATAATAATTGTCCAGATTAACTCACGTAGTGTTTATAATCTAACACACAATTACACACACATATTAAAGTACAGAAGGAAGTACACAAGAAGAATAGATAGTTCGGAAAGTAAGCAAAGCACAAAACAGCACAGATAACTACGGCTATAATATTATTAAGCAAAAGCACTTTACGAGCTAGCGAAAGCTTAGGAATTAGTATCGAGTGACATAGGCTTCGCGCGGTGTATCAATCTCGACTGGTATGCGTGGCTGCGTTGTGCGCTCGCGCTGCTTGTATAGGGAAACCGGTCCGGCGACTATTGAGTTGCACGTTTCCATTTCACGACGGCGAGTGGGCAATACCGTATCATCCGGCAAATGTTCGGATGATGTAAATAATATAATATGTAGATAAATATAATTTTGTATAAAGATAATTTTAGTGAATATTAATTTGTGTAAGTATAATTATTATAAAATATATTTGTGTGTTGTTAAATAAATATAAGTTTAGATGTAAGCGTAATGTAAATATAATTAAGTATGTGAATTAATTATGTATAAATAAAGAAATTAAGTGTAAGTCACCTACATCAGGTTCTTGTGGGATTCCAAAAAAACTAAAGCCAACGCGGATGAAGTCGTTGAAAGCGTATCTATAAAATCCTTGTTGGTCTGTCTGTTGTAAGTGTTCTTCTATAAACAAGGCAACGTCAACAGCTGCATCCATATTCATATTCATTTATTGCATCTTGTTTTATACATAGGTGTTACAAGTATGGTTAGGTTGCAAACAAGAGTCCTGTAAGGGCACGGCAAATTTATAGATTACTAGCTGTCCCAGCGAACTTCGTACCGCCCTAAAAAATAGGGGTTGGTGGTAGAAGGGTGAAATTTAGGGTTGTATGTATTTGTGTATAATGTATCATAAAAAAAAATAATCTAAAATTGAAAAAAAAAAAAAATTAGGGGTGGATTTACCCTTAACATTTAGGGGATGAAAAATAGATGTTGTCCGGTTCTCAGACCTACCCAATATGCACACAAAATTTCATGAGAATCGGGAAAGCCGTTTCGGACGAACTTCGTACCGCCATAAAAAAATAGGGATTGGTGGTAGAAGGGTGAAAATTTAGGGTTATATGTATTTACTAATGCTGTATCATAAAAAAATAAAAAAAAAATATCTAAAATTGAAAAAAAAATTAGGGGTGGATTACTCTTAACATTTAGGGGGATGAAAAATAGATGTTGTCCGATTCTCAGACCTACCCAATATGCACACAAAATTTCATGAGAATCGGGAAAGCCGTTTCGGAGGAGTTTAACCAAAAACACCGCGACACGAGAATTTTATATATAAGATTATTACAATTAAATATTTTATACAAAATTAAATCACATATCTTAATAATATTATTTATAAATTAATAGTAACATTTAAATACAAAAACAGCTTTACAGTTTACATTAATTAATTTTATGGGTTGATTGGGTTATTGATTAGAATTTTTTTAAGATTACTATTACATCTTACACCAGTCCAGCGCAGAAGACAAAACTTGGTCACCATTTTCATCATCATCATCATCAGCCTATTAATGTCCCCACTACTGGGGCACAGGAATTCCCTATGGATGGAATAGGGAGATTGGGCCATGACCCACGCAGGCCCAGTGCGGATTTTTGGTCACCCATCCAATGACCGACCACTACGAAAGTTGCTTAACTTCAACGCTCTCAGCCGAACGCGCTAACCACCCGTGCCATCGAATCACCCTTTTGAATAGGGGTGATGACGGGGTACAGTAAACGAAATTCTATTTAGTCCGTCAGTTAGATGATCAAAAAATAATGGACACGTATTTTTTCTTTGGGCAATCAACCAAAAAATGACAAAGTTATAGCGCGTCATAGTTTGGGAGTAGGGGCTCGTGACGTCACTTTTGAGTGAAAGGAGATTGGTCAAATTGGCCTAAATGCAAATAAAATATTGACATATACAGTAATTCTTGGCGTAATTTATACTTTATTTTACAGTCATTAGATTTTAACGGCCACCTTTAAATAATATATTAATTTTAAAAAAGGACTTCTATTTTTACCGGTTTGGAAAACATACGAATCATTTTTATTGGCTATGGGTGTAGTAACATTCACAAAGACTGATCGAGATTGTTTATATAACATCAAAACAAATCTATTTTGTAAAGATTGATAAAATATATTTTTTTTTATTACACGGGTGGTATCAACATCCACAACTTTATTATCATTTTTACTACATGCAAATGTGCTAAGACAATTAATATAGATGGTAGGCGACATCATAAAGTCTATTGCCGTACATTTTTTGCCAAACACCTAAATAAACACATTATAAGGTGTGATACACTAAAAATCTAAAATATGGTTATAATAAAAACATAACAAAAATCATGAAGCTGCTGAAGATATGGCTGTATAACCTACAGCTCTTAGCTTTCTTTGATTAACGAGAGTTTAAAAATTCTCTCTAATCTGTGGCTCATTCACAATCATCACACAGTTTCTGTTCGTGTTTTTAAAAACATGCACATATCTGTTATTTTACATGCTCTATATACCTGAATCTAATACATAATATCGGTACTTGGCTTGATTGCACTATTTTCCTATATAAGTTATTTGGTTTTTATTATTCTAATACCTATGTGCCTATTTGCAAACATAACCTCAAAATCATTCAGTGTATATGGTTTATAGAAGTTCTCAGGAGTGGCCGTCGATAATATTCGTTTCTACGGTAATTTATATATAATTTCGAATGTAGGAAACAATTTTTCATGGTTATTGGTTTTTAGGCCAAACATGTATGGAAGCTGAGCAATCTCCTTTGTACTTGTTTAATTGTAAAACGTGACGTCATGCGCATTTTCAAATCAATATATCTCTGCAATGTTTATATTATATGAAAAAAGAAAAAATACGTGTCTAATACTTTTTGATAATCTACCTGATAAACGAAGAAAAAAAAATTAGTCATCATCCCTATTATGAAAAAGCGGTATTTTCCCATCATAAAAATAAACGCGGCGACCGAAAGTCAAATAATCACTTATAGCTCAGCATTGATGGTAGCGACAAACCAATAAAATTTACATTCAAGAAGATTTTCCATTAACATAACACGACTTTGAACGATGTCCAATTTGAGTTTTTTCTTCTGCGTCTAGGGGATTCTTTTATTATAACAGTTTGAAGGTTTGAAGTCAATTCAATTCAATATATTTATTGCTTCATGTGGTAATTACAAGTTCTTAAGATTTAGTTTCAGATCCAAAAATGAATCTTGTATGGGCACTACAATATCAATATACAAACAATGATTAAATTCCACATAATAGGGATGATGACGGGGTACAGTAAATGAAATTCTATTTAGTCCGTCAGTTAGATGATCAAAAAATAATGGACACGTATTTTTTCTTTGGGCAATCAATCAAAAAATGACAAAGTTATAGCGCGTCAAAGTTTGGGAGTAGGGGCTCGTGACGTCACTTTTGAGTGAATTTTCACTTATAAATGTACTCAAACGTGACGTCATACGACTTTTCAAATCAATATAGCTCTGCAATGTTTATATAATGCAATGTATAGTTTAAAAATACGTGTCCAATATTTTTTCATAATCTACCTGATAAACGAAGAAAAAAAAAATAGTCATGATCCCTATTATAATCAATCACAATGAAATTTTAGATTACCAGTACGCTACTTTTCATCAAAAAACTCTTGCATACTATAGAAAGTTTTATTCAATAAATATTACATTATAAATATTAACGGGATTGTTAGCTTGTACCTTGTTTTTATGGGTCTTCGATATTTCGGCACTGTTGCAAGCGCCATGATCACGAAGTAACTGAAGTAATTGCGGGTAGATGTTATTGGCAGACATTTTTACACATACGAACCACTGGATTCCACATACTAGACCATTTAAACCCATCCTCACGATTGAAATTATTGTGTTTGGTTATTTCAATCGCTTCCCTAACCACTAATTTGTGGATTATGGAGCTCAATCCAGTGATTAGGACCCGAATCAATTAAATGTTCCGCGATAGCTAATTTTTTCGTATCATTATTTCTGACTGCTTCTATGTGTCCTTTCATTCGGCACGCTATTGTCCGCTTCGTTTGGCCAATATACGAACTACCAGAGCTGCAGTCGATCTTGTATACACCAGGTTTCTCCAAGGGGAAGTTGTCTTTGGGAGACCGTAGAATCTGTGACATTTTTTGTAAAGCAGTGCAGACAGTATTCAGTGAGTACTTATTAAGTATGTTCGAGATCTTGTCTGTCACTCCTTTGATATATGGCTAAAATAGTGGTTGCCTGTCTACTTTGTGTTTCTGGTGTCTTAATTTGTTGGGTAGAAACTTTTCCTAGTATCCATTATTCTGTAAGACCCGCCGTACATGCTCCAACTCTTCGTGCAGGTGTTCCTTGTCACACAACTCATATGCACGGTTCGTCTGTGAAGTGGCTACACAATTTAGATGTTTAAGGTGGTGATGCGAGGAGGCGTTGAGATAACAACTTGCAACAGTGCCGAAATATCGGAGACACATAAAAAACAAGGTACATGGTAAGTACAAGTGAAACTTACGATTTTTCACTACTTTCAAAGTTACGAGAATCATAAAAACTAGTAGTATCGCCTGTAGTCTGCAGCTGCGGCCTGCGGTCTGCGGCTCAGTTCGGACTTGTACCTTAAGCCACCCGAAGCTTCGGCGCGCAGAAGCTAGGAAGCAAATAAATTTAATAAAAAAGCAATGTCTTTGATATCTTTGTCAGGTCTCACACGCTTAAGACGAAGGCAGTCGCTCTGACAGCAAACGTGCCCATGTTACAATCTTACTGTTTTTCCTAAAACCTGCTTCTCGAACTGGTCAATATTTACAGAACCTTTATTTATATTTCAATGTATACCTATTTCTATGCAATAATAGTGGTAGGTTCTATCTATTGCTGTCATTTCCACTTATCCCAGGGTATTTCACGCGTTACAGTTATCACTCATCCCTCGTCACCGCGGAGGGTTACCCGGCTATCCGGGGCGGGTTTTCATTGCGAAAATATTGTGTAAAGCCTGCCCTGTTACCGACGACTTAATCCTTTGCATTTGTAGACATTATTTTGGCATGAGTTCGGCTTGCTCTCTACGATAAGTTACTGAACCTTAAAATCAATTCAAATTAATTTATGTATGACTAGTGGCCCGCCCTCGCTTCGCTTCGGTGTAGAGCTGTAGTGTAAACTATAGTTTTTGTTCTCAGGCTTGTGCTGCTATAAACAATGTCTTTATTTATATAATTACACGTGTTATTGTGAGTCAACCATTAAAGATAGACATATGCTGTTGCAGGATATTTTTTAGACAATTTTATGTAGAATATTTCCGTCATACATGATTTCTATGTAACTTTAACCATTAAGGCTACACCCGCGACGGAAGCTTAAAAAATGGAGTAACTTCTCCCGTTTTCCCAACATTTCCCTTCACTACTCTGCTGCTTTTAATTGTAGCGTGATGAAAGTATACTATAACCTGCCCAGGAGTATGAAGAATAACTGTACCAAGTTTCGTTAAAATCCGTTGAGTAGTTTTTGTTTCTATAAGGAACATACACACAGACAGACAGACAAAAATTTTACTGATTGCATTTTTGGCATCAGTATCGATCACTAATCACCCCCTGATAGTTATTTTAAAAATATATTTCATGTACAGAATTGACATCTCTACAGATTTATTATAAGTATAGATATCATCAAATTCTATCTCCCCAACTCGCGGCGCATTTCCGTTACATCTTTTCCATAGGTTTTTTTCATTTACGGGGTGTAAAGATGTCCGAAAAGATGTTTCAAAAAAATAATGCGATCGAAACATTGTTCAAACTCCTGCCTGCCGCTCCATAGCAGTTGCGCACGGTTCAAACGCGTTAGTAGATAATTTGAACGCGCTAATCACAGACTACCGTTCCTTTGTTGAAGGTACCGCTTGATTGATGATCCGACTTCGCCGCAATAATCTCCTAAAGCACAGGGGGATGTGGAAAAGTACATACACACAGCTATATACGTTCCAAATAATGCGCCGGTCATTATAATATCACTTTCACGTGGTATACGTGAATTGAAAGAATTCTTAAAACAATAAATAAAACAGTTTTAACTGGTTATATGCACTGAATTTGAAAACTTAGGAGCTCGATGGCGCAGGTGGTTAGCGCGTTCGGCTGCGATCGTTGAACTTAAGCAACTTTCGCAGTGATCGGTCATTGGATGGGTGACCAAAATTACTATGTCGAGCTCCTCCGTGCTTCGGAAGGCACGTTAAGCCGTTGGTCCCGGCTGCATCTGCAGTCGTTAGCACCCACCAATCTGCACTGGGCCCGCGTGGAGGGTCATGGCCCAATCTCCCTATTCCATCCATAGGGAAGGCCTGTGCCACAGCAGTGGGAACATTAATAGGCTGATGATGATGATGATGCACTGAATTTATTTATTTATGGACGTTTCGCATCGTTTTCAGGAATGCATCTTTAGAATAATGAAGATGGATTTTCATCTCAATTTCGATGCATTCCTGAAAAGGATGCGAAACGCCCATAAATAAATAAATTCAGTTTAGGCTTACAGAAACGGGATAAGTTTTATTTATGTGCCAGATCATAGAGGGGGGGGGGGGGGGGGAAAGGAGAGAGATAGAGAGAGAACCATTTTATATATAGACAATAATATAATATACCATAGACAATTGTTCGCTTTAATTAAAGTGCTCTAAAAGTAAATTTTGTGCACATTACAAGTATGGTTTCAAGATATTTCGATTAGGTTGGACCTTCGGTTTTTGTCCAATTTTGTACCTTGGTACAAGTTATCACAAAAAACATCTAAAATTATACATAAAAAGACTCACTCATAAAATCTTTTAAAATAAAGAGTCTGCGTATAAAGAAGTGTTATAACTTAGATGCAATTTCGGGTCCTAAGCTACGCAACAAAAAAAAAAATACTATCAATTAAATTTTTCACGCAAGGTTTATAATTATATGAAGAAAGTCATTGTGTATAATACAAGCCTGAGAACAACAACTATAGTCTACAGTGTAGACTAATTTCACTTTTAATTCAGAATTCATTTTTAAGCAGCACCGAAGTGGCGTATTAGCGATTTAGATTTTCCACTGTATTGATAGTGAGATTGATGATGAGAAATAGCAACGGATTTGATGATGTCATGATTTCCTGAAGTCACAACAAGTGTATCCACACTTGCGCCATGATTATATCTCATAAAATTCTTATAATATTGAAAAGCCGGGAATCTACAGCTTAATAGTAACATATCCACTAGGTAGGTATATAATATAGATTCAATCCGCTTGACTCGATATCAAATTGTTAGCTGAATGACCAATACCCGTTCTATTTTAATTTCACCAGGTAATTGGCGGTTCCGACCTTTTTCAGGTTATCTGACCACGGGAATGAGACTTCTGATAGTAATAACTTATCGATCAGGAGCTTTACTCTCTTTCTCCGAAACGAAATTTCGGTAACGAACGAATTTTAAACGAAATTTCGCCATTGACCCTACTCTATTTTATTTTCAAACAGGCACATTAACTTCGGAACCATAAACAGTTTTCGTGAACGAATGGAATGAGTCATGTTTGTGAATTATTTTTATCTCTACTTTTGAGAAAACGCTTTTTTACTTAGAAACAATTTAGGTAGTTTAGGCCAAATTTTTTGTAGTCATTGAAAGAACCTTCTTTTACAGTGTTAGCCGACTAATTTGTAGAGTTGATACATCTACTGTATGTCAACCTAAATTTGTCGTTTATACTTTGAAGTATCGAAATTACAATAAATAATAAAAAATGGTTTATTTGTTAATTTTACATGCTAAAAATGTTTCTCGAGCTAAGCAGCTATTATTAAAAATACACTTGCAAGTACGAGTATTTTAGGCTTAATTAAAACAGAAATCCCAAAACGAAAATGAAAAGGTAACACTTTTCATTTCGTCAATTTGAGGTTAAAATTTCGAACAATTATCTGTCAAATTCAAACTTTCTTTCGAAAGTTTTGTGAATTAGAGTAGGCTTGGAGAATTTAATTGTCAAACTATTTCGGACGAACGAATTTTCGAAATGAAAAGGAAACAGAGTAAGGAACGTGCGAAATTTCGATCGAAATTTCGTTTTTCGTTGAAATAGAGGTATCTGTTAACTATACACCGTAAATTTTGAGTTACCTGAGACAATTTACTTGTGAATTCAGACAAAATTGTAGGTAGTACTTTAAAAGTATATCCACGTGAACGCAATAATTGTACAATTATAAAAGCCTAACAGTTCTTTTCGTCACAAAATAATCAAATAAATCTGTTTTTAGGATCTAAGTAATTTAAACCGATATTGGTGTCGATTCTGGCATGATTCTCTAAACTTAAAACTAAATCCCACCAAAAACATTCTGTAAAAAACTAGCCAAGTCTCGATGTAGCTGCTTGTTTATCTCTAAAAAGGAATGAAATCTAGACAAAGTCGTGCCAAGCCTAAGGTTCCTTACTGCAATTTCTTTATTATTATAGTTAATGTTTTGTGACTTGGCCGTTGAAGGGTATACGATATAAGTATAAAAGCCAGTCTAGTGTTATCCAGAGTTTTCCTTAAATTTTATTTATATGCGTATTAAAAGCAGAAAGGGAGACATTCGCCCAGCAATGAGACGCATTAGGCTAGATTAAATAAGAAGATGTGTCCCACTCCGCTGGATTTTTGCAATGACAGTCGATTTTTTTATGTACCAATAGTAGAAGAGGGCATTACTCAGCTGAGTGTTCTTCATCAGATACTTCAGACCTTCGATTTTTGACATCAAATGAAGCGGCCCACCAGTTGAATATTTTTTGTAAAGGCGGTATGTCGATCTCTTCTAATAGCTTGGTTGGGCTCTTGTGTTTTCTAATCAGGGTCATCAGGTACTCCAGATCTTCAACTTGTTCAACCCAAATTTTGTATTTCAAAGTTTATCTAATACCTAATAAAGACCAAATACAAAAGTGTCGCTGCTCCTATAAATATACTCGCTCCTTAACTATTTGAGAGTACAGAAAACGATGTAACTAACCTATCGCCATCAACAGAACATGCTTCCGTATCTTTTCTTCCAGAGCGGTGTTATTGCAGAGGGTAAGTTCCGCAAAAAGTTCCACACCGCCCAGTTATGAATGCCAAGCAAGCGGCGGCCATCACAGAACAGATGTTACAACTTTTTGTCGATGGATGTCTACGGAATATGGTGAATTTCTTGCGCGCAGTTATTTCGACTTGGGTGTAGCTTCTGCTTTTTATTATTACCTATTTTTATGATTATAATTTTATTTTTTTAAGCATATAACTGATTGATGTTTAAATCTAAAATGGCTCTGCCTTGCAGCTTAAGCGTCAGGGCCGCGGTAGCATAATTGGTCAGTGCGTTCGCCCGGATTGCGAAGGGTGCGGTTTCGAGTCCCGTCTGCTGCCTGGTCCTCGTGGAATTAATTTTTATGAGTTAAGAAATAGATGCTGTATCGTATGTACGAAGCATTAACTAGTTAGATGGCGTCCGATAATAGAAAAATAGTAAATTTGAAAACTCTAAAACCCACCTTCATAAAAATTAAGTTTCGATAATAACTGAAAAGAAGAAAACAAGTCCGGTAGTGTAGAATTCTGTTGAGTAAAAAAACAAAGCTTTATTAACAGTCTTTTATTAGGAAAATGCATTTTAGATTATGGAATAGGTAGGACCAACCTGTCAAAATCTGTCAAGTTTAAACGCCTCAAGGGCGTGCCAAAGAAATGGGCATACATACATACCTAGATATGCTTGAAAACATTACCCTCCGCAGTCGGGTAATGAAAATAGGGTTAAATTAAAACGAACATCAGAGAAGCGATTATATTACAATTCCTGCAAGTTGCACTTTTTATAATAATAATAATAATTATATACTTTTATTTCAGACACAAGATCCATTCCTACAATTTACAAATTAATTCAACAATTCCAATTTATAATTATATTAATATTTTACCTGAAGATATGAAATGTTATCCGTAATTATATATACCTAGTTATATATAATGTAAATAAAGGTCATAAATTCTATCACATGTTTAATATAAAATAATTGAAACAAGTTTATTCATTATGTAACCATTTATATACCAAAATGAACTTAACAAAACATAGATTCTTATGACAATAAAGTTTATTCAAAATGACCTCCGTGATTTGAATACAGGCTTTCAATCTGCGCGGTCAGTCGTCTATCGCAGCACGAGCGAGGTCCATGTCAATATTGGTGGCTGCCTTAATCAAGGATGTCTTGAATGACTCCAAATTGGGATGAGGCTTTGAGCACGCCTTTTCCTCCAAGTGTTGCCATATCTTGTAATCTAACGGACTCAAATCTGGACTGGAGGAGGGCCAGTCTTCGTGCCGGATGAAGTTGATTTCACGCGCCCCCAGCCAGTCTTGGGTGCTCTTCGCTCTATGAGCTGGCGCCGAATCTTGTTGGAATACCCAGTGCCTGTTATTGAACATGGTATGAGAAACAGGTTCCACAAGGTTCGTTAGGACTGTATTTTGATACACAACTGCATTCGTTTTTACAACTTTCTCACAAAAATGTACCTCTGTTAAGCCCCAATAAGAAACTCCCAACCATACCATGAGCGAGGATGGAAAATGGCCTCGTTGGACACGCGGAATACGGTTGCTCGCTTCTTCACTACTGTGTGCGTACACCTTATCATTTTGTTTGTTGTAGCTCTCTTCTACGGTGAAAATTTTTTCATCCTATTCATACCTATTCAGCATTAATTTCAGTTAAACATCGTCTCTATATATAGTCGAGTAAAATTTTCATTTTCTTTTCATTATTTGTTTTGTGCTGCTTTTACAGATGTAACAAAACATATACAGATAATAATATTATAATTGAACAACATAAAGAATAGCTAAAACTTTACTGAGGGTTTATTTTTTAAAATATGTATTTACATTTTAATGTTATATAGAGAAAAACAACTAAATGGGGTAACACAAAACATTGCATTTTTACGGCATTATTGGGGACTTTAGGAATACAAAAATTACCTGAACTTAAAAGACTTATATTGGTTTTATACAATAATGTTTAACGCAAGTTACAAATTCGATATTTAACAAGAGATTTTCTTTGTCAAACCTTCGGAATGAAATATCTTATTTCTGTAATTTGTACATTTAGTTGGTTTTCCCATTAACACGACGATTTTATGATTCTAATACTTCGAATATACTCTTTTTGGATTTCTTTTGCATTTTCTCGCTTTCATCTAAGGAGAAGTGGGTGTGGCCGAAAACCAGCGCTGCCTGAGACATTCTGTAACAAAGCAGTTTATGCTGAGCCACATCCTTTTGCTCTTCACGCACTTCATATCGCGTTGTACTATGTATTACTGTGAGAGCAATAAAAATATTTCTATTCTATTCTATTCTAATATATTGATGGCAAGGTTGGGCTTTTATAATAAAGAACCGCTACGCCCTTCCGTATTACTTATTTATCTATTAAATGGGGGTGGCGAGAAACAATATTTTATGGTGTCAAACGGAACTAAGCATCATTCATAATACATAATATCGATCTCACGGAACGCCTCGAAATGATGCAGCAACAATTTGATTCAATCTCTTACACTTGAGATGATTCTATTAGCGAACGGTATCTCTGTTATTGTGTTTATACTTTTATCTTAATTTGTTTTCTCTATTTCGATATTCACTTTAGATAGCAACGAAAGACGAATATCAAATATAATTAGCATTGTAACAATGTTTGTTTTTTAGGTTTTCACTTTATATTTTTTTTATTTATATATTGACGTTTCGTATCCTTTGCAGGAATGCGTAATCGGAATATTGACGCATTCCTTTCACATCTTATAGGGATAGCGTAAACGACATATTATCTGGTATTAGGTGGGCAGCCTTTGCAGGAATGCGTAATCGGCATATTCCGATGACGCATTCCTTTCGCATCTTATAGGGATAGCGTAAACGACATATTATCTAGTAAAAGGTGGGCATCCTTTGCAGGAATGCGTAGTCGGAATATTCCGATGACGCATTCCTTTCGCATCTTATAGGGATAGCGTAAACGATATATTATCTGGTATTAGGTGGGCATCCTTTGCAGGAATGCGTCGTCGGAATATTCCGATGACGCATTCCTTTCACATCTTATAGGGATAGCGTAAACGACATATTATCTGGTATTAGGTGGGCATCCTTTGCAGGAACGCGTCGTCGGAATATTCCGATGACACATTCCTTTCGCATCTTATAGGGATAGCGTAAACGACATATTATCTGGTATTAGGTGGGCATCCTTTGCAGGAATGCGTCGTCGGAATATTCCGATGACACATTCCTTTCGCATCTTATAGGGATAGCGTAAACGACATATTATCTGGTATTAGGTGGGCATCCTTTGCAGGAATGCGTAATCGGAATATTCCGATGACGCATTCCTTTCGCATCCAATAGGGATAGAGTAAACGACATATTATCTAGTATCAGGGTGGGCATCCTTTGCAGGAATGCGTCGTCGGAATATTCCGATGACGCATTCCTTTCGCATCTTATAGGGATAGCGTAAACGACATATTATCTGGTATTAGGTGGGCATCCTTTGCAGGAATGCGTAATCGGAATATTCCGATGACGCATTCCTTTCGCATCCAATAGGGATAGAGTAAACGACATATTATCTGGATAAATAAAGAAAATCCATGCATCTAATCCGTTGAAACTTGTTTCATTTATTGTAACAATAGATATAGGAATTCTCTTAAGATTGTAACTGTTCACTTATCTTATAAAAATTCAAACCTCACACAGAAAGGTAAAATCAAGATAAGTACACCGAAGATATTCCAAAAAATAAACCTTTAAGGAGCTTTTCAGTAATTGGTTAAGGTCTGTTAATAGATAAAGTATTTTCGGGGACTCTGTAGTATTACGCTTGTACTACTATTAAAGTAAATAAAAAAATATGCAATAACGCGTCCGATATTGTCGATCGATAAGAAAGCTTTACTGTCCTAATATCTTGGACTCAACAAATACCAGACAATATACTCACCTACCTATACCACAAATATGTAGAACATACAACGAACTATGTGTGAAAAATGCTGGTATTGATGTATTTTGTGATACATGGTCAACATTTACACGGAAGTTGTGTAACCTGTGACAAAAACTGTTTTCGTGTAGTGTTATTAGTATTATTATTTAGATGTTAAATTCTCATTTATTAATTGAGCATTGTTTGGTTCAATGTAATAATTGCAATCTTATTTAATTTTATTTTATTTAATATCTAATATTATAAGTTCAAATTCAATCCTTAAAATTGTATTTGTTAGATCATAATTATGAATGACGTCAACACTTATAATTGTTGTGTTTACAAGTGAACAACCAATGTAAAATTTGTATATCCATGTATGATTAACGCAATGTTAGTGTTGCTAATAAACAATAAGAAAGAAAGAAAGAAAACTGTTTTTACTGTTGACAGCACATAACATACACATAAAATGCAAAAATACATTAAACATATGGTAAAACGAAAGGAACAAGTAAAATCAACAACAACAAAAAACAGCTACAGAATGTGTATTTTATGTGATGCCAATACTGGATATGGCTCAGCATAAAACAGGTAAAAGACCTGCTGCACTGCTATTCTGCCATACCCAGAGCAGTGACATATAATATGTCGTTTACGCTATCCAACATTTCAATTTGTTGCCAAAACAAAAGATAACAAATAATCTTAGATTAAAACAAAAAGGGTAGATACGGTACGCTCATACTTGCATCAAACCAAAACTGATCCCACGGCAGCGCGAACGGGACGGCGAGATCCGAGTCACTGCATTACCGAACCGAACGAAACAGCACGTTAAGTTTCAACGGCAGCGCGAACGAGACGGCGAGATCCGCGTCACTGCACTACCGACCAATCACGCGACCAGTACTCGACGTCACTACCGAATAAGATTCAAAACAAATAGCATTTTTTATGAAAAAATATATTTTATAGTACTTACGAATGAAAAGTGATGCCGTGTTTTTTATTTTTAGTTCTTGAGCAATTTGAGCACTTTTTATAAACACACTTAGGCATTGTTTTATCATATAAACACAAAATATTATCAATATTTCTTTTTGGCGTTCACATGTAGTCGTTTGCATGTCAAGTTGTGACTAAAGCGATTAGGGTCGTGGACCACAATTCATGTGGATCACTTTTGTGAGGCTAGTACCCTTTTTATTTTAATCTAAGCAAATAATGTAGTAGTAACTAGAAGTTGCAACTTCTTTTCTTAAATAACCTAACATTAGGCGGTGCATAAGGCAGAGGGGAATGAAGCAGTGCACGCATCACTCCATTTATATAGTGACGCTCGTGGAGTATTTCCATTTCATCTTTCCCATAGGATTTTTCCATTTACACCCCGTCTGAAAAGAAGTTTAACTTTAAAAACAGCAGAAAATTTAAAATCGGTAGTTGAAGTTGAATGCCGATATTGATCAGTATCAGTAGGGGAGAGTGGGTAACAGCGGATCACGGGACACAGCGGATTATTCGCTATAGTTCTTACGTCTGATGCTTTACGCATACAAGCAAACGCGTGGCTACTGCTCGTCGATACCCCCCTCTCATGCGCCGGTCGTGTCGCCGCGCTCGCCGAGCGGAATCACGTGCTGTCACACGCAGACCAATAGGTAAGTACGAAAGTATTTTTTTACGTAATTTAAAAATTTGTCGTATTCCCTACACTTTAATAAATATAAATGATAGTCGTATATTTTGAACTTGTTATTTGATAAATCCGTTGTAGGTAATGTAATTTTGGCTTGGGTATAAGTAGTTATTTTTTGAATATTTTTTTTGTGTCGTACCGGCCTATAGGTCACAGTGAATAATTTTCATTTGGGTCACAGCGGACTGCAGCTGCACGGTAGCGCTGCATGATATTAAGATGATTTCACCAAAACCTACGTTTTCTGGGACTACAAAGAGGAAGCAAGGCGTGTACAACTTTAACGTTGATCTTTCTAACATTAATTTATGCTAATCTAATTTAATTTGACCTCAAACCGAATCTTAGCCAATTTTGAGATATCAGAAAATATTTGTTTTTATAGTTTATTTTTTGTTAAAGATTACTGAAAAAGTAATTATTTTTATTTTTAATAGTTGATATATCAACAATGTTCCTATTAAAGTTTATATTAATGATTATTTGAGGAGTAAATATATTTATGTTTAATAGTTGAGTTAGCATTTAACAAAATTCTTATTAAAATGTTTGTTAATGATTACTGAAGAAGTAAATATGTTTATTTGAATAGAGAAGAGAACTTTGTGGAAATGAAAGGAGAAGAACTGTTGTTTATTTAAACAAAATGTTGATCAGTTTAGGTCTCTTTAAACCAGCATAATTTGAAAGACTTGTTAATTTTTAAGACTAAGACGACTTAATAAGACTGTGATAGAAGGCTGTCTTAGAATATAAATAAATAAATAATTATGAAGAAAATTGGTATTCTAATGAACTTTTTTTTAAAAGATCCAGTGTACCCCAAGCGATTCCCTGTCACCCACGAAAAGATCCAAAGTGACCCATCCACGGGTCACAGTGGATCATTTCCCAATTTTTAAAAAACTTGTTATAACTTGTAAATTTATGTCGTTTTTACCAATAATTGCACCTGGGTTTGTAGATTAGGGACATATCTTGTGGTTAATTATCATAGATTCATTATTTACGCACAAACTTGGGATTTGTGGAGCTTGAAAAAAAAGTGATCCATTGTTACCCACTCTACCCTTAGCACGAACCAATATTGAATTCGTATCTTTTGCGAGTATGAAATGTCATTGTCAAATGTGTACTGATTTTTAGTTCTCGTTACGTACTTTGTGCCGCTGCTGTTCAAGTTTTCATACAAAATTTGACATTGACATTTCGGTTTGCAAACTATTCGATTTCTATATTGGTTCGTGCTAGGGGTACAGATCATATAGCGATGTCTTTATTGAACAAATTGAGTCATGCTAGTGGTTTATAAAGGGTGCAAGGAGCATCGTGGCCTTTGACGTGCAATCAAGTGTTATCTGCTCACGCACCATCGGAGATTTCACACCTTGTTTATGTTAATTAACGCTTCATTTCAGTAACTAAGTTTTGATCTAAAGAAAAGTTTACTAGAAAAAAATCCACGCGGACCAGGCAGCGGACGGGACTCGAACCCGCATCCTTCGCTATCCGGGCGAATGCACTGACCATTATGCTACCACGGCCCTATTAGCCGCGTCGAAATTTTCCTAGCCTTAAGCTGCAAGGCAGCGCCATCTCTTCGCATTGTAGGTAACCCACAATGTCAAATGAATACTTTTTCAAGTATTAAACATTTGAAAGAAGAAATTGGCTAATAGGGCCGTGGTAGCATAATGGTCAGTGCATTCGCCCGGATAGCGAAGGATGCGGGTTCGAGTCCCGTCCGCTGCCTGATCCGCGTGGATTTTTTTCTAGTAAACTTTTCTTTAGATTTAAACATCTAGCAGTTAAATGCTAAAAAAATAAATAAAATCATAACTAAGTTTTGATTATAAATGTTTGAATTACATTCGCTCTAATACTGGATCATCATCATCATCATCAACCCATGTTCGTCCACTGCTGGACATAGGTCTCCCCTAATGCACGCCACTGCTCCCAATTTTGTGTTACTCTCATCCAGCCCACTCCAGCCAGCCTACGAATATCATCATCCCATCTTGTCTCAGGGCGTCCTACACTACGTTTACCGAGTCGTGGTCTCCATTCAAGAACTTTCCGGCTCCAACGTCCATCAGTTCTGCGGCTAATGTGACCAGCCCTCTGTCACTTCAGTTTGCTAATTCGGTGGGCTATGTCGTGACTGTCGGATTACATCATTTCTGATGCGGTCCTTCAGGGATACTCCGAGCATAGCCCTTTCCATAGCTCTCTAAGCGACTTTATTACTGGATATCCTTTATTAATTGCTTAAAATAGGATATGTAAGCTTAGCCCTTTCCCAAATACCGTATGACTTTGATTGAAGAAGGAGCAACAGTTAAATGATTCCAAAATTAAACTTATTTTGTAGTACAGTCAATCTGTCGAAAAAAATATCGTTTCAGTGAAAAAAAACCTAAAGGGTAAGTCTTGTTTTTTGTGTTGCCAAATGGCGTCAGTTGTACGAGATTGCAACAATGACATAAGTTGTAGCACTCAACGCCCTCTACAATTATGGTCGAAAAAAAAGTTTCTAAAATGCATACAAAACAAGAAAAATGCGTTTCAAAAAAATTTTGACGATTTTTTTGAGTTTTTCAAAAAACGCCTACGAGTTGAACATGCCCATCGCCAAGGTGGCTTACTGACGTCATTTGGCAACAGAAAAAATAAGACTTAGCCTTTAGGTTTTTTTTTCACCACTCAACCTACAGATTGACTATACTATTGGAAGTATTACACCAATTCTATTTTAAACAAGATTTGTTCCATGCTGGCTTAAAAGCAAAATATTTTTTGCTTAAGACATCACCAGACCATGGCTATGTTTTTTTTTATAGTTTCTAGAATTTATGTAGAAACAGCAGTGCTTTTCTGTAAAATTTTCACGTACGGATCCGATGTGGATCCGCGCGGAACCATGTAGGAAAAGTGAAAATTTTACTGAAAAGCACTGCAGAACTGTCAGTCGTTACATTTATTTATAAGTAGGATAGTAGGAAAATCATTCTACGTCTTTTAGATTTTATCCCAATTTCAAGTTTTTATTAAGTAAATTATTTTCCAACTTCATTTTAACCCAAAAGCACAAAGCTTAAAAGCCACCCCATTTTTAACGTGTCGTGATTTAGAAACATTTCCATCCCCCGTGTAATGCTCTTTATGTAAATAGTTAAAATTTCACAATATAATTACTACGTTTAAATAGCACATAGCATGAACGGAAGACTAATTAATGAATTTGACAGCATATTGCACTCAGTGCGAACGAATCGGTCAGGGTTATATAAAAAAACTAGCTGACCCAGCAAACTTCGTACCGCCATAAAAAAATAGGGGTCGGTGGTAGAAGGGTGAAAATTTAGGGTTGTATGTATTTACTAATGCTGTATCGTAAAAAAATTAAAAAAAATAAAATTATCTAAAATTGAAAAAAAAAAATTGAGTTTAACCACAAACACCGCGACACGAGAATTTTATATATTAGATATTTCTAGAAACAAAAATCTTTCCTAATCAATAATACAATCACACTAATATTACAAAGGCGAAAGTTTGTGAGTGTGTATGTTTGTTACCTCTTCACGTCTAAACGGCTGGAGCGATTTTAATAAAATTTGGTATAGAGTTAGCTGACACCCTAGATTCACACATAGGCTAATTTTATCCCGAAAAATGTTATGTTCCTGAGGGTTTTTCAAGAAACTAAGTTAACGCAAACGAAGTCGCGGGCGATCTCTAGTTCTTAATAAATATGCAATTTTAGCTCCAATGCAGTCAAAGGTAGTCAAAAATGCCATGCTAATCCTTATGCGTCTAAAAATGGCAAAGAAGATACAAATCTAACTACTGTGCAGTTAATAGCGCCTTAAGCTGTCACAAATAATTTTAGGATTCTGCTGCAGCCATGAGCTATAATTTTAGCCGTTTTTAGACAAGTGACTTATCCTGACTCAATTTTGCCACCATTATAAAGCTTTACGGAAGGA
Organism: Chilo suppressalis; assembly: GCA_902850365.2. Classification (NCBI taxonomy): domain Eukaryota; kingdom Metazoa; phylum Arthropoda; class Insecta; order Lepidoptera; family Crambidae; genus Chilo; species Chilo suppressalis. The sequence goes on along the minus strand of OU963901.1, from coordinate 28,723,489 downwards.
AGTTTTTGTATTTATCATTTAAAATTTGTAATGGAAAGTGACTTCATGAGTTATCTCATATATAATACAGGGAGAAAAAAACAGCCCTTGCTGAGTTTCTGGCCGGTTCTTCCTAGTACAAGTTCTCCCGCCGTTGATTTGCGAACCGATGGCGTAGCTTTTCGACATTCACAAGTGCTTGTAGCAGCCTAGACTGAATAAACGATAATGAATTTAGAATTTTTTGAAGGCTGCATATTTCACTAGTGTGTTAGTTAGATATGCATCACTGGCGTTAACTTTGCTCTTTTAAGAATACCACGGGAACCTGTCATTTATCCGAGATAAAAAATATTCTGTGTCTTTCCAGGTTATAATAATAATAATATAGCATTTATTTTCTCATCACAAATAGTGTAACAGTACAATAGGTAACTAGCTTAATCAATACAAATGCATAAACCCATTAAAAAGTCTTTCCAGGTTATAAACTATATGCGTACCAAATTTCATCCAAATCCGTTAAGTAGTATTTGCGTGATTGAATAACATTTAACAAACATACGGACATAAAAACATTCAAACTTTCACATTAATATTATTAGTAGGACTAGCGGCCGCCCGCGACTTTTTTATTTTTTTATTGAAGTTATACTTCTTTAGGCGCGTTATGAAAAAATGATGAGAGTGAAATTTTAAGATGCGCGCGCATCACTGTAACACAAAAATTAACAGCATGAAGTTGGTTGGACCAACTTACTTCATGCTGTTACTTTTGTGTTTACCGCACATTAAGAAAATCTACCAACAAAATAGAAATAGAATCTCTATTTAGTGGGTGCTAACGACTGCATTGTGAAGGCCTATCAAAAGTATTTATTAATCTGGAACAACGGAACCAAAGCGCGATTCAGGAGACTACAGCGCCATCTCTTGACCATTGGTGTAGTAGAACCAAAAACCACATCTTTATTTTTTTATTTATTTAGGCATGCTAACAGTCACACATATTAATACATTAATGAATAGGTCGGATACTATACAGTTTTCTTATATGCAGACCAATTACAAGCATACACAACAATCACAATAATGTTAATAAACAACTTGATATAATTCAACTGATTGACCTGATCACAAATCTATGTATTTTAAACGACTATATTATGGATAGATTGATGGACCGCGCTAATTTATTCAAATACATACATACAAAAGAAGAACAAATTATTTTGCTATTTATTTATTTGTTGTACCAAAGTGTTTCATCAATTTTAACTTTAGTTCTTTCGGAATCGCTCAGTAATCAACTTTTTTTTTGGAATAGAAATAATCTTAGTAATGGTCTCTTTCCAGGTTTCACCGCTGCCTGCGTGTGAAATTTCATCAAAATTCGTTTATCCGTTTTTGTATAATTGAGTAACCCAAACTTTCACATTTATAATATTGTTAGAATCACTGAGATTATTATTCATTGACGACCTCCGTGGCCGAGTGGTATATACGTCGGGATTCATGGCGTCAGAGGTCCCGGGTTCGCGTCCCGGTGGGGCCAATGTCAGTATGATGAATACGAGCATTTTTTCTTTAGTCATAAATGTTTATATATATTTCTAGTTAAAAAATACTGATACAGGGTGTTACAAAAATACAAATAAAGCTTGAAGGGCGTTGAAGTACATCATATAAGAAGACTTCTCTAATTTTCTTAAAATATTTGCGTGAAGTTTTAACTTTTTATAAAACAGTTATTTTTAATGATTAATAAAAATATCGATCATTTTACGACACGTCACTAGTTCGAGGATCATTAAAAATAACTGTTTTTTATAAAAAGTTAAAACTTCTTGCAAATATTTTAAGAAAATTAGAGAAGTCTTCTTATATGATGTACTTCAACGCCCTTCAAGCTTTATTTGTATTTTTGTAACACCCTGTATATGTACAGTATATGTATTCTATCCGTCACCCTAGCATCCTATACCACAAGCCTTACAGTGCTTACTTTAGGGCTAGGCTAAATGGAGTGAGTGTGAAATATATTTATTTATTTAAAGAACTGAAAACTGTGCGGGTTTCAATCGTTCACATTTAGGTAGGTAGGCACCTGCCATGCCAACAATTAGGATTTCCCAGTTACCATCGATGCTATCGCACGAAACGACCGCGGTCACGGAAAACGATACAACACAACGCTTTCAAAACTGTACACTAATAATTCAGACGTGTCATTAACTCCCTGATAAGCAATACGGAATTGCGTTATTGTGTTCGAACCACGACCTCTGGGTATCAATTAAACAATGGTTACGAAGATTAGAAGATAATTTGAAAAGAAAAAAAAAGGTAGGTGGTTTGATTGTCGGTTTCGTGTTTATTTTTTTAATGGATCTAGTCTTTATATATATAATTCTTCTGTGAGTGTGTATGTCACTGAACTTCTCTTAAAGGACTGGACCGATTTTGATGAAATTTTTTGTGTGTGTTCAAGGGGATCTGAGATTGGTTTAGATTCACAATTTTGTCCGCTGGACAACCCCTATTTTTTTAGGGCGGTACGAAGTTCGCTGGGTCAACTAGTATATTATAAATAAATAAATAAATAAAATAAAATAAAAATCTTTTATTTCATAAATGTTAGTAACAATTTTTCTTACCCTATATTAGTATTTCATTACTTTTTCAATCATTATTATAACATATTTATAAATATCATTAAATCATTAACATTATATAGAAATAATTAAAATAAATAAACAATTTATTATCACTGTCATCTAGGTAGTATGTACGCCGGGTTTTATGGTGTCGCTTTTATGGTACTCGAGAGGTCCCGGGTTCGAATCCCGGGGCAGATGTTTGTGTGATGAATATGAGCATTTGTACTTCAGTCATACATGTTTAATATGTGCTTCTATATAAATATAATTATATATGAGGAGCTCGATGGCGCTAGTGCTTAGCGCGTTCCGCTGCGGTCGTTGAAGTTGAGCAACTTTTACAGTGGTCGGTCATTGGATGGTGTCGTGGTACACGACTTTTCTTTGACGACGTGACGTCACAGACCGGCGATCACGCAAATAATATGTCAACAATAGGTACATAACTTATGAAATAATAGGTAGCACAATTTAACAACCATTAATTACGATCGAACATACATCCTTGATTATGTTTCGTCTCCTAATTCATTCCTGGAATCATTGCTGTGTCTGAAAACACGATCATAAATAATATTTCATTGTAAAAAGTGTTTATCGTAATATCTTTATAAATACCGAACCAAATTACGATTTAATGGTATCATTGCATTCAGAAAATTATTCTCATTCCATTTCACGGCTTGTTTTCAATAAATATGAAAAACATATTTTCAATAAAAAAACAAAACCAAACGTCATGTGACGTCATGTGTGCCTACGCGCATGAGAAACCTTTATCGATGCAACTGGCATCTCGACAGTCGCCCGGTGACATTCCTACGAGGAGGCTGTGTCGCTCGTCGCCCAAATCAGTCCGCGGTATAGAACATTCTAGTGGCACCATGTTTGGTGGGCCGATTACCGAACCAGGGGGATGAAAATGGCACTCTGCCATGCCCCTTAGTTTTAGTGTTAATTTTTTGGCGTGGCCTTCTGCCCGTAATATGTAAATAGTTGAAAATGATATAATCTCGCGGCCGCTGCGTGCGTGGGGTGACATGTGATTGCCCACGCTCTCCGACTCTTCGGGTCTTCGGCTTCACCGATGGGCTCAAATGCCCATGAGCTCCTTCCGCCTGCGTGCGCCCTGCTGAGGACTCCGCAGCCCGCAGACCCCTATCATCAGGGTGCAGCATGCTGTGACGTCTAGGGTTGACGTCCTGAGGCATCACCGCCATCATCGCTTCGTTCAACGAGGGAACGTGGTACCACCAGTGATGTGTGTCGAATCGTGAGCTCACGTAATATTCCTTTTTTTTTGTGTGCGCGTTCCTCGTCGCCACGTGTCCCATCTGGACTCTAATGACTTTTCGGGTCGACAGATTATTACATAGCATCATTGTTATTATACTTTAAGAACCATTGTTCCGCTGCGGGCCGCCGCCATGTAACTCGCGAGATCATCTTTATATATATAATTCTTCTGTGAGTGTGTATGTCACTGAACTTCTCTTAAACGACAGGACCGATTTTGATGAAATTTTTTGTGTGTGTTCAAGGGGATCTGAGAATGGTTTAGATTCACAATTTTTGTCCGCTGGACAATGTTTTTTTAATTAATTTTTTTTTATGGCGGTATGAAGTTCGCTGAGTCAGCTAGTAATAATATAAAATTGCATGTACCAAAATCCGCCATCTTTGATTTGTTCTCCCATGCTACGGCCTTTGTACTTCAATAATTCATTGCTGTAACCGAGAGTTTTTATCCCGGTACCTTATCAGCTGGGTATTAGCTGAAATAACACTTGCTCGTATGTAAGGAGGTTCCGTACCATTAGATAGTAAAGTAAAGAAAAATATTTCCTTTCCATTTATTTTTCCATTTATAAACCAATTATCAATTCCATCCTTTTTCTTTCACATACAACGTACTGAACCAATTATAAATTCTATTTTTTTCTTTTACATACGACAATGGGTGACCAAAAATTTACTAATTCGAGCTCCTCCGTGCTTCGGAAGGCACGTTAAGCCGTTGGTCCCGGCTGCATCTGCAGTCGTTAGCACCCACCAACCCGCACTGGGCCCGCGTGGTGGGTCATGATCCAATCTCCCTAACCCATCCATAGGGAAGGCCTGTGCCCTAGCAGTGGGGACATTAATAGGCTAATGATGATGATAAATTTGAAACACGTATATTTTTTTTTTATTTTTTTATTTTTATTTGTAAAGGTACATTAAACAGCCAAAGGCCAGCAAAAATGTACACAGCTGAATAACATAATTAAACCTTATTTACCAAAAAAAAAACATTGATGAAATAGTCTTCAATCTTAGGTAATGAAACAAAGCGGGCGAAAGGAATGAAAAATCACTAATTGGGTACGAGTCTAAAAAACATTCATGTATCTGCAATCAACCAAATGAATAAAAACATGCATAAAATAAACAATAAATATGTATTGGGATCTGACATGGAGGCGTGGCCTATTCAATATGGCGCCGACGGGGGTGCATTTGCCTAGTCAAACCGTGATGAAATACCGTAAAATAGTTAAATATCAATATTAGTGGTAGATAATGATAGTCTTAACAATTAATGATATTTGTGAATGGTCCGGTTCAACGCCCAGTAATCGCAATTTTCGAGAGGGTGAACGACTGGTAGCTGCGAAACATTTATTGAATTGTGGTATACACAAACATTTATTGAATTGTGGTAACTAAACCAAGGAAACTCTTTCATTTTAATGTTGTTGCCGTCCCATTCTTTTCTTAGTGGAATAATAATGAGATCTTGTAAAATGCTACTTCACACATGCTTAACCTCAAAAAACGAATTTGACTCACCTGGTAATATATAGTCGTCTTTCAGAAAATGCAATGAACACACTTTCATGTGAGGATTTATTTTACAGTCAATCTTCAAAGCGTTCTTCCATGCTGTGAATTGGTCCACTTTTTCCATTTGACCAAAATAATTTTTGATGTAAACACAACGCGCATTTTTTTTAGGAAACTTATGAAACGTTAATTCACGGTTTTTTTGAAAACTGCTTCCACATCCATACACACAACACTTTATTCTTTTTTTAGAAATCTTGCGAGGGTTAAATATTCCTAATTCTTCCGTCATTTTTTGTTTAATTTCTCAAAAGTACTAATGACACTAATGATAACTTATGTGTTTTGATGAGCGATGCACCCCGGTATTAGTTCCAAAATTGAACACCAGGTGTCTCACGAATTTTGTCAGATCCCAATATGTATATATATTTAAAAATAACAAGGGTATTTGTTATATATTTATTTGGGGACGGGGGGGTAAAGTGTCAACCTCAAATCATTTTTAAATTTCTGTTTTGATCCAAAAAATATATCTATGCCTTTAAATTTTGAATTGTATAAGTGTGACACGCGCGTTAGGATAGAATGGTTCCCATATTTTGTACGGTGCAATGGTACATGAAAAAGTGAAGTGTGACGAGTACGATAATTAGGCACAGATAGCGAGAGGCCCGCAAGCAGCTCAGGGCAATCAAGGTGGCCACGTATCAGATCCCACAGCAACCCCATATCCAAAATCATTTTAAAAACTTCTTTCAATTTATCAAATTACAATATTGAATGGGGAGTTAAATAGGATTGCACTGATAGCCTTGATCATAGTGGGTATGATGCCGTCGGTCATATTCCAGACACTGCATTCGTATATCGTCACTACCGACCAATCACGCGACCAGTACTCGACTTCACTACCGAATAAGATTCAAAACAAACAGCAATTTTTATGAAAAAATATATTTTATAGTACTTACGAATGAAAAGTGATGCCGTGGGTTTTATTTTTAGTTCTTGAGCAATTTGATCACTTTTTAAAAACACACTTAGGCATTGTTTTATCATATTATAAACACAAAATATTAGCAATATTTGTTTTTGGCGTTCACGTGTACGTTGTTTGCATGTCAAGTTGTGACTAAAGCGATTAGGGTCGTGGACCACAATTCATGCGGATCACTTTTGTGAGGCTAGTGCCGTATCTACCCTTTTTGTTTTAATCTAAGGTTCCAACTCCCTCATTGCAAGATTATCCTATACTCTAAACAAATATAGTGACATTGTCAACATATATCATGACTGTGATCTCATTGCGAAACAAATTGTATGATCACATATTTCCTCCGAATTCATAAAAAAATATTTTGAAACAGATTTAAAGAAACAACTAACTAACGAAAAAGTTAATAGTTTTCTTATCTATTGTCACGTGACTCAAAACGCTTGGGATTGGCGGAGCCTAAAATGACGTCACACGCAAGTAAACTTCCGGTTACAGTGACATTACATTGTAACGTTTGACGTTTTAATAACAGTCGTGTGACGTCACACACTAGTAAGACGCCATATTGCCCAGAGAAACGTTTTCGTGGCGACTTGAAAATTGAGTTTTTGATTTGGTTATTTTTAACAAACATATATAGTGACATTATCGACATAAATCATGACTCTGTGATCTAATTTCGAAACAAATTGTATGATCACATATTTCCTCCGAATTCATAAAAAAATATATAAAAATATTTTGAAACAGATTTAAAGAAACACACACACACACATACACACTTAATTTTAATTAAATAACATCTGCTTAAGCTTAATGTAATGTATGCTGAGTTCGCCTATAAGTGGTTACACATTATATCACTGAATGTAAAATTGTATTAAAAAAATTGTGTGTGTCAGCTCCGACGCACGACTGGAGTTTACTCCTTAAGTTCGATAGTCTAACCAGACGAAAAAGAGTTTATTTAACTTAAAAAAGATTGATACTGTATGAAAGGGTAAATTAACAAATTAATGAAAATAATATACATATATAAATATATATTTATTCATTTCATATACATTTATTATAACAAATCGACGAAATATTTTACATTAAACTTTTTACAATAGTCAATTTCAGATGTGCATAATCAATCAATCAATCAATCAATCAAAATCATTTATTCAGTTTAGGCTGTTACAAGCACATATGAATGTCTAGAAGCTACGCCATCGGTTCGTAAATCTACGGCGGGAGACCTTGTACTGAGAAGAACCGGCAAGAAACTCAGCAAGGGCTGTTTTTTTCTCCCTGTTTTATTATTTACAGAGTCGTCAAATTGAAAAATGACTTCAGAGGTGATTCATGAAGTCACTTTTCATTACATAATTATTAAATATACATTAATTGTTTACCTGCATTTTGATTGCTGTGTCACACAGTATAAATACAAATAGTGTTATTTATATTCAGTGTGACTAAACATTAACTTCAATATTATGGAAGTTAGGGCAGACTCATCTCCGCTGGCAGCACCCGTTCACGAGCATGACGCATGAACCAGCCATCGCTTCGCTCAACCATATTTTAGGGAACGTAACGACCCGCCTCACACGACACCGCCGAAGAGACTATTATGAGAGCATGACTACCCATAACTACCCATACTAACTACAACATATTTACTTAAATTAAGGTCATTTACCTGTAAGACACAACAAACAATTACAAAACAAAGCAAAGGAGAAATCACGACCACGCCGTTTTGTCAATCAAATATTCTTAAACAGTCTGATAATCTTACTTAAGTTATCAACTTTATATACAGCTTTCAGTTTAATTATAATATTGTCAACACATAATTCATAATTTAAATCATATAGAAATACCCGTTGGAATGGTTGGAACAGTTCATACCCAAGCATTTTTGTCTGTAATATAATCAGACACTTTATAATATGCTTTCTTAACTAGTGATTTTTTAATGGTCGATTTAAATTTAGTCATGCTTAACTCTTGAATATTGCTTGGAACTTTATTGTAAAAGCGAACACTAAGACCTCTAAACGAATTATTGATTTTGTGGAGCCTAGTAGCAGGTAAAGTTAAGTTATTTTTATTTCTAGTATTATATGTATGTATTTCACTATTTTTAGTAAACAAATTAATATTTTTTTTTACAAATACTAAGTTGTCATATATGTATTGTGTTGTGTGTGTCAAATTTTGAACGTGTTTTTTTATTGTTAAATATATTAAATAAGTGGTGAAAATGTATTAAACATGGTCTGTAATAAAGCTGAAAACAGAGTTGAAAAGGAGAGGAGCGTATATGCAAGGAAGAAAAGCTGATCTAGTAGAAAGGGACTCTTTCTATGATTTTGCTAGAATGCTCATTCTCGGTACATAGATGCATTTTCCATGAATTTTTTAATAATTCATGGATCTCGGTAACTTTTGGCGGGCTCATTAGTCAAATCTATCTTATTTTTGCATCAGTCAGATATCACATAGAGTTAGGTTACCTCGGGCTAAAATGGGAAGTATAACATTGGGTTTTTTTACAGTCTTGAGGCATAAGACCGCAATTTTATTGTATAAAATGAATAAGCTAATAGGTATGTATTTGATAGAAGTTTTGGGTCAAGCGATTACAGCGCCCCTAGTCACGAAATTTTGCAGATTTCTTGTCCATTGGAGCAGTGGCATCTTGCGTTTCAGGCACTGTGTTCATAACCGGTAAAAGTTTGTATGTTTGTCACTCATATCACTCAAAAATGGCTGAACGGACTGCGATGAAATTCGGCACACATATAGTTTCCAACGATATTAAATACCTTATATACAACATTACAAACAAAATCGTGGTCAAAACCTGTCCAAAAGGTACATTAGACGATTCACGGAGCTCTGTAAGATGATCGCGTAGTCAAAAAAACAATATAAGGCTTTATTTAAACATTGAAAGTCACCTTTAATGCATACTATATAAGGTCTTAATTTAAACACATGCGCCTAAGAGTTATGACAGTTTGAAATGAAAGCTCGTAAAATTTTACGACTTCTTGCTATATATGATGCGGATATGCGGAAGAATTACCTTAGTCTTTGAATCTACGAGCAATTCTGAATGTGCTGTTAGCGATATAGCAGGTACAGACCGCAAGGAAAAGTCATAGCTCTATTACCGACCATGCATTTGAATATCACAAATATTTTCTATTAAATCAGTTTATTGTAAGTAAGTATTAGAAAAAATTATGCTTCAAATGCGTTAAAGTAACAAACATTTATTAGTTAACTGTCGAAAACAGGACACATTATATTTCGCATTTTTCACGAAGTTCTGCGGCATCTTGACTATTAAATAGTCCGCGCGTGACTGTTAACCAAGAAGTGCTTAAGTGGAGTTCAAGCACTTCTTGATCGGGACACATTTAGAGCGCACGTGGTGTATCTAGGGTATTAAATATCGTTGTTATCATCCCGAAAATTTTTAATTTCCTGAGGGGTTCCTCAAAAACTAAAGATAACGTGAATGGAGTCGCGGGCGTTCCTAGATAATTAATAATCTAGAATTGCTTTTCCGCAGGTTATTTACGAACACATAAAAGTTCACGCCGACTGGATCTACAAAGAGCTTGGCATTCAAGAGCAGAGCGATCACGAATTATCACTTGATAAGGCGCCGCTGCTTTACATCATGTTTCATATCGGGAGGCGTCCATTCGATCAGGTAAACTTCCAACAATAAATAACAATAAGGATGATGACAATATGAAGTGAGAGAGTGAGTGAGAAGCCCAGTTTCCTCGTAAGTAAGTCTAGAAGATATCCAACCAAACAATTCTACGAGGAAACTGGGCTTCTCACTGTTCGACAGTTGTTTATATACAACTCAGTTCTCCGCTACCATAAAACCCTGGATCTTACGCAGCTGTCCCTAAGTAAAAGACGCATTCGTACTCCTGTCCCAATTTCCAAAACAGTGTTTGCTAGACGACAAGTAAACTTCACAAGTTCATTTTTATATAGATACTAGCTGATCCAGCGAACTCCGTACCGCCCTAAAAAAATAGGGGTTGTCCAGCGGACAAAATTGTGAATCTAAACCATTCTCAGATCCCCTTGAACACACACAAAAAATTTCATCAAAATCGGTCCAGTCGTTTAAGAGAAGTTCAGTGACATACACACTCACAGAAGAATTATATATATAAAGATTACAATGATTTAAACAACATTATCAAACTAAATAGAAATAATCTTAAAACTGCACATCAAAAAGTTTAAAAACGCTAGATTATAAAAATACAGAAACTATATTTAAAATAATAAGATAAACATTATAAGATGCACACACACACACACACACACACACACACACACACACACGCATACACATAGACAGACACAAACACACATAACATGGCACACACATTTTGGCTATTCCATTGAATTAATAACTTAAGAACAGTTACGATTTTATTTATTTTTTAAGCATTTAACTGCTAGATGTTTAAATCTAAAGAAAAGTTTACTAGAAAAAAATCCACGCGGACCATGCAGCGGACGGGACTCGAACCCGCATCCTTCGTTATCCGGGCGAATGCACTGACCATTATGCTACCACGGCCCTATTAGCCGCGTCGAAATTTTCCTAGCCTTAAACATAAATAAACATTTGAAAGAAGAATTCTTCTTGTTTAATACTTGAAAAAGTATTCATTTGACATTGTGGGTTACCTACAACGCGAAGAGAGGGCGCTGCTTTGCAGCTTAAGGCTAGGAAAATTTCGACGCGGCTAATAGGACCGTGGTAGCATCATGGTCAGTGCATTCGCCCGAATAGCGAAGGATGCGGGTTCGAGTCCCGTCCGCTGCCTGATCCGCGTGGATTTTTTTTCTAGTAAACTTTTCTTAAGAACAGTTATCTGCATTAATAAATTGTTTACTTAATGGTACACAACTTTATGAATAGGGTGGAGGGTTGAGTACCTGAGACACAGGATTCATCCTAGGTCAGGTGTCAACCCACCATAATCTGATCAATACGTTTCATTTTTGGTAAAAAAATTGCATGTTTTTTATATTGTTGTTTTTATGTAGCCATTAATACCAACATTGTGAATATTGTGATTATGGTGAGAAATAAAGGTTATTATTATTAATATCTTACCTATGTTAAAATGGTTGTGTTATATTATGACAAATATAAAATGCGTAAAAAATAATTAAGTGAAGATATGATAGTATATAATCTATACTTAAAAAGTATCTTTCATCATCATCATCAGCCATTAATGTCCCCACTGCTGGGGCAAAGGCCTTCTTTATGGATGCCATGACCTCCCACGCGGGCCCAGTTCGGATTGGCGGGTGCTAACGAATGCAGATGCAGCCAGGATCAACGGCTTAAGGTGCCTTCTGAAGCACGGAGGAGAGACACTAAGTTTTCGGTCACCCATCCTATGACCGACCACTGCGACAGTTGCTTAACTTCAACGATTGCAACCCGACTCCTCATAACATTGACGGCTTCCGTGGCCGAATGGTTTGTATACGGGTTTCCTGGTATAGCCAACTCGAGAGGTCCCGGGTTCGAATCTCGGTGGGAGTAGATGTTTGTGTGATGAATACGAGCATTTGTACTCCAGTCATGGTTGTATAATAAGTATTTATATATAAATACACATATATATGTACAGTACAGTATATGTATTCTATTCATTACCCTAGTATCCCATAACACAAGCCTTACAGGGCTTGATTTGGGGCTAGGCTAGTAAAAGTGGCATAACCCTCAATTATTCATTTTCTGATTATGCGGCTTAGGCCACTTATGAAGTTTACGTTGACAGAAAAATTCAATGCAAAAATAACTTTTGCAACGCTATCTATTGACGCCTGAATTGAATGAAGATTTTGAATTAGAATTTAACACATTTCTATTAAATTGTAGAAGATGAACCAGAATATGAATAATAGGGTATTTGACAAGTTTTAGAAAACGATCTCACGTTATTGACTAACTAGCAAACCAGTGAACCAAATGTTCACAAAAAAAAAAATGTATTTAATTAATTCAGAACTTCGGAGATTTTGTGTGGTTTCGTTTGAAATAGAAATCACGTGATTTCTCGAAAACCGGAAGTGCTACGTTACTCACTTCCGGTTTGTAGTCTTATCAGACTATTCTTAACTTATAACTTAAACATTCTCTATATCTATCTCTTATGGTTTGGCCGCTGAAACAGCACCACGGACGGACGGACGGACTTGTCTATTAGATAAGAGATGTTTATGAAGTCCGTAAAAAGGATATTTATTATTATGGATATTCATCATTCTGTTGGGTATTTCATTAAAAATAACTAAATCAAAAACTCCATTTTCAAGTTGTCGCGAAAACGTTCTCTGGACAATATGGCGTCTTACGTCACACGACTGTTATTAAAACGTCAAACGATACAATGTAATGTCACTTTAACAGGAAGTTTACTTGCGTGTGACGTCATTTAAGGCTCCGCCAATCCCAAGCGTTTTGTGTCACGTGACAATAGATAAGAAAACTATTATCTTTTTCGTGGAGTTTTTAGTAAAATTATGAATATTTTTGTTGTAAAAATAGTAAAAACCCCTGCCAATATTCATTCTAAACACAGATGCTAACAATTGGCATTTTATTTTTAATACTGTCAAATACCCTATTGAGGGTTAGGCCACTTTTACGCTGACAGCCTCAATTGGTGTGAGTGTTGGAAATATTTATTTATTTATTATTATTATTATTACTAATAATTTATTTCCAGTTTCTTCGTAACGAATGGCCTCTACCATGGAGTAAGCTGGTAGCTACGTGTAAGGCCTGGTCAGGGGCCGACGGTGCCAGGGTCCATATCAACAGACGGACCGACATACGATCCGTTAAGAACAACGCTAAAGCGTCCAAGCAGCTCCTAGAGCTGTACGGAATGTTCAAGTCGCCGACGGAAGGACTGCTGTAGTCTGTAGATGGGGTTATAGTGACAGATTATCTTCTAACTAGAAAACTGTATCGTTAAAAAAGCCTATTGTTTTAAAGGAAGCTTCCGTGATTGAATTTGATAAATAAACTTAGCGAACAAGATGTTACATAAACGATTGAAACAGTGGTTACATTTTAGTTGACTAATACAATGAGTTTAACGAATACACTCGTTATTGAAATGAAATGAAAAGTCATTTATTCAGTCTAGGCTGTTACAAGCACTTGTGAAGGTCAGAAGCTACGCCATCGATTCGCAAAACTACGGCGGGAGACCTTGTACTGAGAAGAACCGGTAAGAAACTCAGCAAGGGCTGCTTTTTTCTCCCTGTATTGATATATACAGAGTCAAGTTGAAAAATGACTTAAGAGATACTTCTAAAGTCACCTTCCGTTACATCATTTAGGATATAGATATATACTTACAATAAATTTTATATTTAGTACATAGGAAGTGGCATTAGATAGGTACCATATTACTGTTACAAAAACTGACTAATACCCATCAAATAACAAATTACAAGAAACACTATGTCCATGCATTACGATCATTAACTTTATAATAGCCCTTTTTCATAAGAGAATTCTTGACCTGAGATTTAAATTTGGTTAGTGGAAGCTCAATCAGATCTTAGGGAACTTTATTAAACAATGCAATACTACAACCCAGAAATGAACCTCTTGATTTTTGGAGTCTGAAACATGGAACGGCAAGCTTGTTCTTAAATCTTGTGATAAAGTTATGGGTTAGACTTTTTTTTTTGCAAATGCGTCATAGTTTTTTATTAGATATATTATATTTATTAAGTAAACCTAAACCGAAAAAGTAAATTTCCCTCTACATCTATTGAATAGATCAATTAAGTGTTAGAGAAATCCAGTAGTGGAGATACAGCTGATGCGGCAGATAACTGTGCCGCATAAGGGCGCTTGTTAAGAGAGGACGCGAGATGAGAGAATTTTGAAAAATAGGTATTTGAGAAAACTATAGCTGTCGCTCATTGGCAAATACCGTGCGATAGGGACAACAATAGTTAACACTGAAAATTGAGTATAAAAATTGCAAAATTCGAAGTTAAGTATTCCTCCTTGAAAATTAGATATATGTAGAAGAAATTTTACACAAAGAATAATAAGTAGACCAGGCAGCGAACCCGCATCCTTCGCTATCTGGGCGAATGCACTGACCATTATGCTACCACGGCCCTATTAGCCGCGTCGAAATTTTCCTAGCCTTAAGCTGCAAGGCAGCGCCATCTCTTCGCATTGTAGGTAACCCACAATGTCAAATGTCAATTTTTTTCTAGTAAACTTTTCTTTAGATTTAAACATCTAGCAGTTAAATGCTTAAAAATAAATAAAATCATAACTATAATTGCTATTTCTTCTTTCAAATGTTTAATACTTGAAAAAGTATTCATTTGACATTGTGGGTTACCTACAATGCGAAGAGATGGCGCTGCCTTGCAGCTTAAGGCTAGGAAAATTTCGGCGCGGCTAATAGGGCCGTGGTAGCATAATGGTCAGTGCATTCGCCCGGATAGCGAAGGATGCGGGTTCGAGTCCGTCCGCTGCCTGGTCCGCTTGCATTTTTTTCTAGTAAACTTTTCTTTAGATTTAAACATCTAGCAGTTAAATGCTTAAAAAAAAATCATAAGAATAATATGTAGTTATACTATGCCTCTATATTTTGCTTTTTTTTTGAAAATGCTTATTAAATCGCTACACTAGACGTTTTTAGCCCTAGATAACTAACCTTCGTCGATTCGACGACGTACATTTAAAAAAATCGCATAAACTTCGCATCCTTTTAATAAGAAAAAACTATGATGAATTTAAATCTCAAGAAAAGTTTACTAGAAAAAAATCCACGCGGACCAGGCAGCGGACGGGACTCGAACCCGCATCCTTCGCTATCCGGGCGAATGCACTGACCATTATGCTACCACGGCCCTATTAGCTGCGTCGAAATTTTCCTAGCCTTAAGCTGCAAGGCAGCGCCATCTCTTCGCATTGTAGGTAACCCACAATGTCAAATGAATACTTTTTCAAGTCCGCTGCCTGGACCGCGTGAATTTTTTTCTAGTAAACTTTTCTTTAGATTTAAACATCTAGCAGTTAAATGCTTAAAAAAAATCATAACTATGATGAATTTGCAAAAAAAAGTCTAACCCATAACTTTAACACAAGATTTAAGAACAAGCTTGCCGTTCCATGTTTCAGACTCCAAAAATCAAGAGGTTCATTTCTGGGTTGTAGTATTGCATTGTTTAAAAAAGTTCCCCAAGATCTGATTGAGCTTCCACTGACTAAATTTAAATCTCAGATCAAAAATACTCTTATGAATAAGGGCTATTATAAAGTTGATGATTATCTAAATGATCGTAATGCATGGACATAGTGTTTCTTATAATTTGTTATTAAATGGGTATTAGTCATTTTTCACAACAGTAATATTGTACCTATCTAATGCCGCTTCCTATATACTAAATACAATGTTAACTATAAAATTAATTGTAACTATATATTTATATTCTAAATGATGTAATGGAAAGTGACTTCAGACGTATATCTGAAGTCATTTTCCAACTTGACGACACTGTATATAACAATACAGGGAGAAAAAAACAGCCCTTGCTGAGTTTCTTGCCGGTTCTTCTCAGTACAAGGTCTCCCGCCGTAGTTTTGCGAACCGATGGCGTAGCTTCTTGGCCTTCACAAGTGCTTGTAACAGCCTAGACTGAATAAATGACTTATCATTTCATTTCAATACTTTGGCTAGTTTCAATCTACCCGTTGCCCCTGCCATAGACAGTAGCCTTTAGTGTAGTACTAGCAAACCAGTGAACCAAATGTTCACCAAAACCTGATTAAAAAAAAAATGTATTTAATTAATTGAGAACTTCGGAGATTTTGTGTGGTTTCGTTTGAAATTCGTGATTTCTCGAAAACCGGAAGTGCTACGTTACTCAAATCCGGTTTGTAGTCTTATCAGACTATTCTTAACTTGTAACTTAAATATTCTCTTTATCTATCTCTTACGGTTTGGCCGCTGAAACAGCACCACAGACAGACAGACGGACGGACTTGTCTAATAGATAAGAGTTGCTTGTGTGTGCCATTACAGCGATCATGGCTCGTCGATTCGACGAAGGTTAGTAATAACGTTATATTTTGTACCCAATTAAGAAATTAAATTTTTGCGTTATTTTTCCTTTGTGGCTATTTTTTTATGTATGTTTAATGCTTTTTATTGAAGTGTAGTCCTTAAGAATCGATTTGCATATATAAGGGGCCCGCTATGAGAAAAATGTGAGGAGTGAAATCTATCGATGTATGACCTCGTTACGTTTTTACTGTCTACGCTGTAGCAGCCGTAGTGCTACACCGTAGCACAGTATCGTAGCACAGTATCGTAGCACAGTATCGTAGCGTACCTTTATTTATGCACATCTGAAATTGACTATTGTAAAAAGTTTAATGTAAAATATTTCGTCGTTTAGTTATAATAAATGTATATGAAATGAATAAATATATATTTATATATTATTTTCATTAATTTGTTAATTTACCCTTCCATAAAGTATCAATCTATTTTAAGTTAAACAAACTCTTTTTGCGTCTGGTTAGACTATCGAACTTAGAAGTAAACTCCAGTCGTGCGTCGGAGCTGACACACACAACTTGTTGTTCTCTGGTTTAGATACTATTTGTCAGTATTTTTTATTAAAAGGTGAGTGCGATGGCAAAAATTCATCAGGGTGTCCTATCCGGCCTATGATCCAGATTGTGATGAAAATTAGGGATGTCGAAAGTTGAAAAAAATATCGATATATCGATACATCGATCTTTTAAAAAATATCAATATCGGCTTCGATATATCGCGAAAAAAAGATCGATATATCGATATATCGGACCAATTTTCCCAAAAATATCGTACATTAGCTCACGAAATATGACACGCGGAATAATAATGGAACGAAAATTATCTCCCTAAAAATAGACCCTATTTTCGAATGATGACATAGACAATACTAAATACAGCACAGATCATAGATTTGTTGAATATCATTAATCTGAGATCCAGTTACGATTTTTCCAGATACGAATTTAGTTAGATCGTGATTTGCCGCTTATAATTAAAAAAATATCGTTTTTGATACGAATTTCGATATTGGTTATTTTGTATCGATGTATCGATATATCGAATCAAAATATATCGGCAAAAAATATCGATATATCGAACAAAAAATATCGATAAATCGATATATTTTCAATAAGCCTAATGAAAATTCTACTTTGACCCAGCACTACGATTTTTGAAAATACTTTAAATCAATGACTGAAGTTTACTATCAAACAAAAGGAGGAGTAGATACATTGGATCAAATGTGGTCCCTTGCTTCTTGCAGTCAAAAAATCATGGCTCTGGTGAATGGAATGAAATGGCGAATGCTCAACATTGCATGTATAAATATTTACGTTATTTATGTAACGAATACTGTAGAGGCTAACAAAAATCTTTGCTCAGATGTGATTAGCTAAAAGCTCTGCACCACAAGGTAATCGAACTGCATATGGAAAAGAAATCAGCAACACATACTTTACAAACTACTTTACAAAAGAGCGTACTCCTTCCTTAAAGGCCGGCATCGCATTTGTGATACTCCTGGTGTTGCAAGTGTCCATGGGCGACGGTGATCACTTACCATCAGGTGAGCCGTCTGCTCGTATGCCCCCTATAACATAAAAAAAAAACTTCTTTGCAGACCTTTATATCAAGAGTGGAAATGCAAAATCGCCAACCAATGGGCTATTAGTTCAAAAAGCCACCAAAATTTATGTCGCTTCAGCGATCTGAACAGTGAAAATCATCAAAAATATTGAGTTGCTTGAGCGCCAAAAAGTACCTACTCAAATCTTTACAAAATAGAATAGAATAGAATAGAATAGAATAGAATAGAATAGAATAGAATAGAATAGAATAGAATAGAATAGAATAGAATAGAATAGAATAGAATAGAATAGAATAGAATAGAATGGAATGGAATGGAATGGAATGGAATGGAATTGAATAGAATAGAATAGAATAGAATGGAATGGAATGGAATGGAATGGAATGGAATTGAATAGAATAGAATAGAATAGAATAGAAATATTTTTATTGCTCTCATAGTAATACACAGCTCAATACATAGTACAATGCGATATGACAGCGTGAAGAGCAAATCGATGTGGCTCATCATAAACTGCTTCGTTACATTATGTCTCGGGCAGCGCTGGTTTTCAGCCACACCCACTTCTCCTTAGATGAAAGTGAGAAATGCAAAGATATTCCAACAGAAATAGGTGATACTTCTACGATCATATTGTGTATATGGGTGTGTGTCTGTGCGTGTGTGTGTGTCTCTCTCTCTCTCTGTCTCTCTCTGTGTGTGTGTGTGTGTGTGTGTGAAAAATAATGATTTCAATCACGGCGAAAATGAGTTCTTTGCATTATGTGTAATTCATTTTCGACCAAAATGGCGTATAAGCGATTTTGCCTTAATATTCTGCCCCACTAAGCACAAAAGCGGTATCTCAATGAAAGCTAGTTTCAAGATAATTGCCATTTCTTATCTATTAGACAAGTCCGTCCGTCTGTCTATCTGTGGTGATGTTTCAACGGCCAAACCGTAAGAGATAGATAAAGAGAATGTTTAAGTTATAAGTTAAGAATAGTCTGATAAGACTACAAACCGGATTTGAGTAACGTAGCACTTCCGGTTTTCGAGAAATCACGAATTTCAAACGAAACCACACAAAATCTCCGAAGTTCTCAATTAATTAAATACATTTTTTTTTTAATCAGGTTTTGGTGAACATTTGGTTCACTGGTTTGCTAGTTCCTTATAATTTAAGGTAAAAGTGAGATAGAGAAAACTTTCTTTACGTTTTTAACTATCTTTGAAATAGCATACCGCTTTCAAGGCTTAGTTCAATAGATGCGTAATTTTCTAAGCTATCCGATGCCAGAAAAATCAATTTTTCGTTTTTTTTATATACCGTTTTTGCGCTTAGCAGGGCAGTATTTGGCGCCCTTTTTTTAATACGCAGGCAAAAAATACTGTTTACAGACGACGGCGTATTTAAGAGGCACATCGCCGAACGGACCTCACACCTGGCTCCCACAAGCCTTACGGGCCCCAGCAGTGGCTGCCCACTGAGGACCCCGTTACCCTTACGGGCGCTTTACGGCATAATATCCGCTAAAAACCCTGCGAATACCCTCTAAGCTGCTTAGCGCGAAGCCGCGGGATCCTCGTTTAGGGATTCTTCCGCGTCTAGTATTTGACATTTGATTTGATGTTTGCTTTACAAAAAATGTATGGCGGGCTGAGTGATTTTCGCTTAAGCGACATCTAATTCGTAAAGTTAAGACGCCATGTAACTTTTTAAATAGTCCTCCTATTTAAAAAGTTACTTAGAAAATATTATTTTATGAATATGTTTTTATTTTTATGGCGTCACTTCTCATTTACAATAAATTTTGTTTTTTTTTTGTGAAAAAAGACATTTTTGATCCCCGTTTCTGTAAAGTGGCGTTAGAGAGATTTTGCTTTTCTACCGTCGAATTGTTGTCGCAAACCTAACTGACGACCGGATGTAGATACGATGTACATAAAACCGTGTCTGGAGCCAGTGGAAATTCATCTCCTTAAGAACATGACATTATTTGTTCTTAATTAACATTAACCTTTTTAATTCTTGTAATAATATGACTTATTAATTGTTATATTGATTTGACATATTTTTTTTAAAACACCAATTAGCCTAGCCCCAAAGTAAGCACTGTAAGGCTTGTGTTTTGGGATACTAGGGTAACAGATAGAATACATATACAGTACATTTATAAGTATATTTATATAGAAATACATATTAAACATCCATGACTGGAGTACAAATGCTCGTGTTCATCACACAAACATCTGCCCCCACCGGGGTTCGAACCCTCGAGTCCTCTCCTCTCCTCTCGAGTCGGCGACACCATGAAACCTGGCGTACAAACCACTCGGCCACTTAGGTCGTCATTTATTTTATTATAAAAGGTATTTATTTTATTATAAAAATTTTCTCCTTTTCTTAATTCAATTGCAATGATTACTGCTATGAATATTAATGTTTTAATGTATGACTTGCCGGCGTTTTGGATTTCTCTGTAAGCCGGCATGTGTAACTGAAATTAATTCAGAAATAAATAAACAAGCTCCATAAGGCTTCCTATAAATGAACGGCTGGCAGCCGACGGCAGCCGTCGACCTATGTCGTTGACGTGGCAAGGACACACGTACGTCTGTGCGTGTAAGTATATACGAAGTCTTAGCCATCCTCACATTACCGGCCTGAACCCAATCCACTACCCCGTGCAGTCCTGGTATTTTAAATAAATAAATAAATAAATAATAAATATTTCCAACACTCACACCAATTAGCCTAGCCCCAAAGTAAGCACTGTAAGGCTTGTGTTATGGGATACTAGGGTAACGGATAGAATACATATGCAGTACATATATAAGTATATTTATATAGAAATACATATTAAACATCCATGACTGGAGTACAAATGCTCGTGTTCATCACACAAAACATCTGCCCCCACCGGGATCGAACCCGGGACCTCTTGAGTCGGCGACACCATGAAACCCGGCGTACAAACCACTCGACTACGGAGGTCGATTATTATCAACAATAATGCACCGAGAAACCACTTTGCACCTTGTGAAGTACTCCCTCCTTTTTATTGTTTCCTTCCAGGCGGGGGGAGTGGATGTGAATTCCTCATGGATACCCTACAGTCGGCTGCAAGGTTATGTCATACTTTTACTGACAAAAAGCTTCATCTGATCGCTTAATTAGCGGGTGGATCTCACAAATATATTTTTTTTAAAGCATTTTTTACCTTCCACAGGAATTTCTCTCTGATTTCAATCTATTAGCATACATTCTATAGTCTACCTTTCTGACAACTTTTTACAAGTATTTGGACCACGTTATCTCTTGTAGATTTTGAATAATCAAGAAAATTGTATTTATTGTAATGAATGTAATGACATCTATAGGAGTGTAATGACATTTTAATATTGCTGTAAAGAAATAAGGTATTTAAGGTTTATTTAAGGTATTCTTGTAATGATCTTATTTTCCTTAAGAATTTTAATAACAGACGGTAATGATCAATACGTTTATTTAATAAAAAAATAACGATAGTTTAATAATGTACTTTAGGCATTATTATACGTAGTACGATTTTGTCGGATAGGCCTATCAGTTTCAGTCTCATCAGGAGACCATCATAATTTGCAAGATAACTACGCTAAGGTCCTAAGTCCTTTGTAATTTAATCAAAGATAAATTCAAACAAAAATACTAGTCAAAACATAAAATAGGTAAGTCCAAAGATAAACTCGATAACAAAAATTCGAATAAAAAAAAATACAACTAAACAATAAACAATTCGAAACAAAATTACAACTCGAAACAAAAATAAACAACAATACCTACAGTTCGTAGAATTAATAAGGATTTGATTTTATAATAACAGAACAGTAACAAATACAATACTTTACTTTCTTAAATACTTATACAATACTTTCTTAAATGTAGGTAACAATTACTTATGTAGGTAGGTACTAACTGCGATATAAAAAAGCAAGGAATGATTAGGTGCTGATAATATACAATTAGGAACATAAAGGAGATCAGTCAAATTGCACCAAAAACATAAAACTATCGGCCAACGAAAATAAATTGCAGATTATTATTGTAAGCAGTGTAACGATCATTTTTTGTTATGACGTTAATAGTGTATGATTAGTGGCCAAGTGTTATTCAAGTTAGAAAATGATAAGAAAATGACATTTTCGAACTTGAATAACTGCTTGGCCACTAATCGTACACTATTGACGTCTTAACCAAAAATGATCGTACACTGTTTGCAATAGTATTGCTCAATTTATTTTCGTTGGCCGACACTTTTACTTTTTTGGTCCAAACATGTATGAAGCGTGACTGATCTCCTTTCAACTTTGAATTATTATTTAACCCAATTAAAAATATTCCAAAATCAGTAGTATCTTCGAGATCAATAGAATTTCTAATTCGTAAAGTACAAACTTAGCTTCAAAAACATCTAATTACTTTAGGAGTCAAACGAGTAAAAACATCTAAGTTCGTAATCTTATTATAAAATAAAAAGTTGACCTTAAACTTAATACCAGGCTTTTCATTTCTTTGGCTTTTTAAATACTATTTTTGGTTTTAAGAAATCTTCAAAATCAGCTAAATTTTCTTTATTGTCCGAAGATACGGTCGTCATGTCTTTAGATGTAGATGGTGTTGACTTGTAGGCGGATACCAAAAAATTTGTCATTTCCTCGGCCCCCAAAGAAATGTCCTGCAGCACAGTTATTTTATTTGATACACCATCATTAGGAAAATATTTCCTACTGCCTTTGGTGCGTACAAGCGGTGCAACAAAATCTTCTGGCTGTTGGATCTCTTTATTGAGTCTAGTTGGGTTTTTGGTGAATCCAATATGAAAGCCGTGGCCACATATTTCACCCGGGCTACAAGAAAAGCAGGTCAGGTTTCTAAAAGTGATAAAATCCTTATCTTTTTTCCAAAGAACTTGATGCACGGAGAGAGTGCCACGAAAAGTGGTAAGATTTTTTGGCATGAGGTTATCTTTGTCTGTTACCATTTCCTCTGTCACCGGCATTATAATAACATTCTTTAATTGTCCTTCTAAAATCTTGGTAAAATCAACAAAATTAGCAACATCTTTTCCAAATTTAACCGCTGCATCTGCTGTTCGTTTTACAACTGCACCTACACCATCAGGGGCACCTTTGCCGTGCCCTTTCTCGGAATAGTTCCATATAACACATTCAATTTGTGGAAAATCATTACAAAGTTGAGAAATCATGAAGAAAATGTACTTATTCCTATACTGCGACGTGGGGGAATCAGATAGAAAATATAAAGTAGTTACAAATGGGTTTTTTTCTATTGTCAGACGAATTAATGGTAATAGGTGCGCCCAAATAGCAGGTGCATCGTGACGCACACATTGGCTGACAGTACAAACCGACATAGGATCTACAGTTCCAGTCTGAAAATTATGGGTGTATACTACAGCTGTATGAAGGGTTATTTGGGAACGACTGCCACCGAAATGTAGAGCCTGAACTTCTTGGGCGAATTTAATACAGAAATTTTCTGAAAAATCTACATGTAGGAGGGCTTCATGGTTTCTCAACTTTTCTTTTAACTTTTTAATCTCGTTGTACTGGTTTACAATATTAAAACAGTGAAGAAAAAAGTCCGGCAAGTCATCGTTAAGTTTTTGAATAGCATCTAATGGCGAAATTTTTGTAGCTATTTTGGTTGTTATATTGCATATTTTCTTCTTCCTGTCTGCAGTTATGTACTCCCTTTTCTGTCTCTTCCACGAATAGTATTCAAGTTCTTTATCATTACTAAATTCTTTATAATTAAGCAGTTTTTTCATGCATGAAACGCATTTTCTAGTAATACATTCGTATTTGTATCCAGAACAACAAAGCGACGAAATTAGCTCCATCGAATTCTTCTCTTTTATGATATTTGCTCTATGCAGTGCCTGAACAAGTAAATCTATGTTTGAATGAAGCTCGCACATACATGTGTCTCTATCCGAATCTTTAGGAAACACGACCCAAAACGGCCGGTATCGGCAAAAAGTTGAGTAACTGATAATCAGATGTTCATTTTCGGCTCTGAATTTATCATATAAATTTTTCAAATTGTCACTCAAATATCTTTTTTGGCGGCGTTCTTTGTTTTTAGTAACGAATTCTTTTTTTCCTGACCCAATCCGGCTGTTGAGATCGTCTTCATAAAACTTTTGGATTCTTATTAAAATATTATTTTGTTTTGATTTTATTTCTTGATGATAGTTTATTCTGCTCTTATTCTTTAAACAATATTTGCATGATATTTCCTTATGTTTTGAGTTTGTAATTGTTTTCCTTAATCTATTTAGTCTTTGGCGTAAATCTTTGTTTTTCTGTTTTAGTTTCTTTATTATTTGCAACAAATTCTCCCTCTTTGCTTCCCTATATTTAATTCTCTTCACTAGCAATTTTTCTGGCGAAGTAACAGTTTGAACTTGGAAGGGCGTACCAGAGCTTAGTGGATCTTTGGAATTTTTATCGGTACTCTCAAGGTTTTGAGCACTCGTCGAAGCTTCCATCATAACTATGTTTTCTGCTTGTTGTTTCTTCTTCTGTTCTGCTATTTTCTGTCTGTGTCTCCTGGTATTTTCTCTCCATTGTTTACGCTTTAAGCGCTGATCTCTTGAATTCAATTCATGTATACTTAATATTTTCTTATTTTCTTTTCTTTTCAAATAATCAGCTTTATTTTTCTGTTTCTGTTCTTCGTATAATACTGGGTCACTTTTTATTCGAAGGTTTTGACGTTGTTTTGCTTGTCTTTGTTTTTTCAAAATTTCTTCCTTTTTCTTGTTCCCGCTCGGCATTCTTTCCTAAAAGCAAGCAATTTATAAAGGTTTTTTTAAATAAAATCATTAGAGCGCATTCCCGATTCTATCCTCAGCGGTAACGTTTCAGTGCCAAATACCAGGCCAATTCTAAGATAGTCTTAACGCTAGATGGCGTTAGGGACCTTACCCTAACTTCCGAAGCAATTAATTATCTTCTTAAAGTACAGTCACGTGATTCAGCCTACAAAGTCCTATCAAACTGGAAACAACTAAACAAAGTAGTAGGTATGCAAGTTATTTTAATTTTTACTTTATTGCATTCATTCACAATGCAATTTTTATTATTGAAAAATTTAAAATGAAGTATTTAGAAATGAAGTGCGTAAGAAGTATTCTAAAAATTCGACGCCTTTCGTAACATCTCCGTAGCTCAGTGGTTAGAGCAGTCGCCCGGACAGCGAAAGGACAGCGAAAAGCGTAGGTTCGAGTCCCATCGGAGCTGGTTGTGAGACGGGTCGAATTTTTCTAAATTCTTAATTTTCAATTTTTAAAAGTAGTATGCTGTCATGGGATTCGAACCCACATTCAGGATCTCAAGGCAAACGTCTAGATCGCGGGGGTGATTTGATTTTTTAATAAAATATTTAGTCAATAAACACTTTATATCTCAACTCAATGAAATGTCATTACATTCATGATTATGTCATTACGATCACGGTAAATTTGAACGTAATGACTACGAGCGTAATGACAAGACGGGCAATCTTAAATTATATTTTTACTAAATACGAAGTTAGATAAGAAAAACTCCATACAATTATCGTTGGGAACCAGGGTCTAATATATGCATAAATTAGAATTTACTCACGGTTGATCCTTTACAGTTACACGTTAAAACAGAATGACTTCAGGTAGTGACAAAACACTGCGAACGAAACTTTGTTAAAAAAATATCATTAAAGACACGTCTTTCTCCCAGTAATCACGGCCGACGAATGAACGTCGACCGGCGGGCGGGCGTTCAATGAGGTTTCGGCGTGTCACGACATGATCAAACTTGAATTTATAGACTTTCAAAAGTTGAATTGTCATCGTGAACTGAATGACGGATTTACAGTGACAAAACTTTGAACTGAATTATTTTTTAAAATATTAATAATTTCATATTATTATAACTACAAACTGAATGGGACATTCATCAAGCCTCCGTTATTTTTTTTCTTACTTGGTCCTAGTAGTAATTTTATTTTTATTAATTATGTTTTTATAGGAAGACGGGTTGGCTTCAAGCACCTGAATGACACTTTGCATAGTTTTTAAGCCTATTTTTTTTTTAGAGTAATAAAACACATGTAATTGTTTCTTACCTAGTAAGTATAACCTTATACTCATAACTTGCAGCTAAAATTTATTTAGAAAAACTGGAATTTTATAATTAATCAACGGTAGATTGCTGATATCGAATTTTGTAAGATCCACCCTAGCACTTTATTCGCGAAATTAGCACTTTAATGTTCAATTTTTCCCTTTTTTTTAATTTTTAATTTTTTTTTATAATATATATCTTAATATATATAAATCTCGTGTCACAATGTTTGTCCTCAATGGACTCCTAAACCACTGAACCGATTATAATAAAATTCGCACACCATGTGCAGTTCGATCCAACTTGAGAGATAGGATAGTTTAAATCTCAAATTATAGTCGCAATTTTAATTTATTGCAAATTATTACTTTTGGGCGGTACGAAGTTCGCCGAGTCAGCTAGTATTTATATAGAAATGATAACCGCCGATTTTTATTTTGTTTCTTCCCAGGCGGGGGAGTGGATGTGAAATCCTCATGGATACCCTACAGTCGGCTGCAAGGTTATGTCAGACTCCTACTGACTAAAACACACTCGAAGTTCATGCTTATGGCCGGGAGGGCCTTACAATCTATACCTGTGGCCTTTACGAGTATATAGGACTGAACGTCTAGGGCAGCAAAGAAATATTAACAAATAGCCATGACTTTTGGTCACGACCAAATCGTCAGTCTTTTGAATAAGAGCTACTGGAGGGTTATTATGTTACTCTGCCGCTCTCGTGTAATTCCTAAAATGCTCCACTCGGTCTCCGCTACTATTGAATAAATAATTGTCTGTAAACATAGCAGTATTGAAATAGCAGCTTTTTCATCTCTGCTCTAAGCGGACAGACGGCCTGTCCGTCTGAATCAATAAAAAAATGGGTGCGTGTACTTATGTAGGCGCGTGAGAAGTTATCCTTCTTTGGCATCGTTCAAAATTAGTTTTTAATTGCATGCAAATAATTAATTACAATAAATTAATAAGAAGTCTGGAAAAGGACACAGTCAATAAAGTTCAGTTTTAATTTGAAAAAATAAATAAATAATCAAAATATTCAATTAAAATCGCTACTGAATATAATTTATTAGAACATATGTGATTTGCACTTGTATGAAACTCAAACACGTATTCCGAATATACAAACTAGAAACATGTGGATAAATATTATAAATATGAATACCTATAACTGTTATTTTATTACAAAAAATAAAGATGTGGTTTTTGGTTCTACTACACCAATGGTCAAGAGATGGCGCTGTAGTCTCCTGAATCGCGCTTTGGTTCCGTTGTTCCAGATTAATAAATACTTTTGATAGGCCTTCACAATGCAGTCGTTAGCACCCACAAAATATAGATTCTATTTCTATTTTGTTGGTAGATTTTCTTAATGTGCGGTAAACACAAAAGTAACAGCATGAAGTTGGTCGCTAAAGCGACCAACTTCATGCTGTTAATCTTTTGTGTTACAGTGATGCGCGCGCATCTTATAATTTCACTCTCATCATTTTTTCATAACGCGCCTAAAGAAGTATAACTTCAAAAACTTCATCTTACTTCCTTTATAGCACTCGTTTAAATGTAATCTGAATGCATTTAAGAAACCCTGCTCCTGTTGGTTGCGGATCGTGTTTGCATTACAGCCAAAGGTTCTCGTAAAATGGACAAAAAATCTGTTCCGTACCTCAAGAGGACAAAACGAAACCCTTAGGTTTAGGATCACTTTGTTGTCCCGTTGTTCGTTTGTCTGTCCGTCTGTCGGTCAAGACCCTTTATCTCGGGAACTCGGGTCTACTACGATCCCTTGACACTAAAAAAATCAAACATCCACTTCCAACTCTACTTCAAAATCCAATAAATTCAATATCGTTTATTCAGTCTAGGCTGTAACAAGCACTGGTGAATGTCGAAAAAAGATACCGCCGTTTCTGTTAGGTACCTTCGTAGAAATTTGTACGAAACCGTCGTTGAGCGAGTCAGACCTACATTTGTCTGGTTATTTGTTTTTTTTTAATATTTGTGAAAATTTCATATATCTGCCAATTGTCGTTCAAGAGATATAGTCCTGTGACTGTGCCAGACAGACAGCCTATAGTTTACGAAAAGCAAAAAAAATAATACTTTCTGTAAATGTGATGTGATTAAAACTATTTACAAAAAAAATGGGTGCGTGTACTTATGTAGGCGCGTAAGAAGTTATCCTTCTTTGGCATCGTTTAAAATTAGTTTTTAATTGCATGCAAATAATTAATTACAATAAATTAATAAAAAGTCTGGAAAAGGACACAGTCAATAAAGTTCAGTTTTAATTTGAAAAAATAAATAAATAATCAAAATATTCAATTAAAATCGCTACTGAATATAATTTATTAGAACATATGTGATTTGCACTTGTATGAAACTCAAACACGTATTCCGAATATACAAACTAGAAACATGTGGATAAATATTATAAATATGAATACCTATAACTGTTACTTTATTACAAAAAATAAAGATGTGGTTTTTGGTTCTACTACACCAATGGTCAAGAGATGGCGCTGTAGTCTCCTGAATCGCGCTTTGGTTCCGTTGTTCCAGATTAATAAATACTTTTGATATTATAAATATGAATACTTATAACTGTTACTTTATTACAAAAAAAGGAGGCGAGGTCGCTAAAGCGACCAACTTCATGCTGTTAAAATTTTGTGTTACAGTGATGCGCGCGCATCTTTAAATTTCACTCTCATCATTTTTTCATAACGCGCCTAAAGAAGTATAACTTCAAAAACTAATAAGTCACGAGTATTTCAAGAAAAGTTTTCATTCATTTCAAGACGTCAAACCCGCTATCGAATTGATATCAGCTTCGATATGATATGGGCGCGATTCACTGCGGCAGTTTGCGGCTGAAGAAAGTTATGACACTGAACAGGAGTGGAGCACTGGAAGTTTTAAAGTCCAGAGTCTCAATGTCTAGCAATCATAAATCCTGTTATTAAACTTGTGACATACCCATTAGGCGTCTGTTATACTCGACGGGAATGCGATTAAGTTATCTTGCTGTAATGTTGGTATGATAACAGTGCGCTTTTCTGAGTTCCGTTTAACGGAACACTATTAATAAGTATACCATGTTGTATGGCTGTCTGTCACATGTTTCTATCACCTGAACGGAAATAGGAACTTTTACACATCCGGTATTTTTGCAGTTTATCATCATCAGCCTATTAATGTCCTTCCCTGAATAGGGAGATTGGGCCATAACCCGCCACGCCCACGAACGGCTTAACATGCCTTCCGAAGTACGGAGGAGCTCGAGACAATAAATTTTCGGTCACCCATCCAATGACCGACCACTGCGAAAGATGTTTAACTTCAACTATCGCAGCCGAACGCGCTAGCCACCTGCGCCATCGAGCTACAAACTTTTCGCAGTTAATATAGTCAAATTTCGTGTATTTTTCATTTGTTTTGTTAGATCAATTTTAAATATCTTATTATAGTACGGAATTCTACGTTTGGGAGTTCTTTGCCTTGCACTTGGCCGGTTTATATGGATTTACGCGCCTCCCCAGTGGGGTTTACTTACCAGGTCATTTTTGGGTTCCGTACCTCAATCTACAAAAGCGGAACCCTTTTAAGATCCCTCGGTTGTCTGTCTGTCTGTTACAGTCGATTTGCTCGGAATCTACTGCACCGATCGAGTTTAAAGTTTAAACATACACTAGCGGCCCGCCCTCGCTTCGCTTCGGTGTAGAGCTGAAGTGTAGGCTACAGTTTTTGTTCTCAGGCTTGTATTATACACAATGACATTCATCTATGATTCTTCTTATACCTGCATGCAAAGTTTCAGCCCGATCGGTTTAAAATTGACTAAGTTTCATACAAACTTTCATTCTCTATTTTATCCCCTTGAGAGTAGAATTGATCAAAATCCTTTATTAGCGGATGCCTACGTCATAACATCTACCTGCATGCCAAATTTCAGCCTGATCCGTCCAGTGGTTTGGGCTGTGCGATGATAGATATAGATGTGTGCCTGTGACCCAAACATGGATGAATAAATAAAACAAGTTTCACCGGGTTAGACGCACTGATTTTATTTATTTATTGGCGTTTCGCATCCTTTGCAGGAATGCGTCGTCAGAATAATGTTTTTTTTTACTAGTTTAGTTTTTTTTTAGTAGTTTACGTAAGTAAACACAAAAATAATTAAATAAAGTACTTTATTAATTAAATTAGTTATTAAATTCAAGCATAGACAATAAAGTTTTAAAAATCTTCGAATTAAATATCCGAACGTTCAATAAAAGTCTTTCGAAGCTAGCTCGACAAAAGTTAACAGTTACTCCGTGATCATGGCGCTTGCAACAGTGCCGAAATATCGGAAACACGCTAAAAACAAACATGGTAACAATCCCGTAAATAATTTATATTATAATAATAATATAATTTATTTGCCAAAATACAGTTCATAGGTTGGTACATTTTATAGAAGTAAGTAGATGATTTCTACCTGCAGGCAGGTGTGGAAATATTGAAGTCATTTATTTTTATATGTTCCTTAATACTATAATAACATTTTTTTTTGTAACCATTTTGTCAAGTTACTTTTAAACATAGTTCCAGTTTCTAATTTTATAATGTCGGGTAATTTATTATATTAAATTTACATATTAACATGTTGTAGGCATTAACTTTATAAATATAAAGTGGCAAGGAGGCTGATATAATAAGTTTCTATATCTCGTATGTCTATTGCTCATTTCTACGCGCTTCTCGAAATACTTGATGTGATCCCTGACAAAGAAACATGCTTCCTTTATGTACATGCACATAATAATACATGTACATGTATAATCATGAAAAATTGTTTCCTAGATTCGAAATTATATATAAATTACTGTAGAAGACACCCCTGAGAACTTCTATAAACCATATACACTGAACATATTAAAATAATAAAAAACAAATAATTTAAATAGTAAACAAGGGAAATCAAGCCAAGTACCGAAATTATGGATTAGATTCAGGTATATAGAGCATGTAGATTAACAGATAGTTGCCTGTTTTTAAAGTTAATGCATAAGAGTAACTTTTAAAATCAGGTGTCATTTCCGGTTAGATATGTAAGATACTCTGTGACAGAAACTGTGTGATGATTGTGAATGAGTCACAGATTAGAGAGAATTTTTAAACTCTCGTTAACCAAAGAAAGCTAAGAGATTTAGGTTCTATAGCCATATATTCAGTAGCTTCATTATTTTTGTTATGTTTTTAAGATAACCATATTTTAGATTTTTAGTGTATCACTCCTTATAATTTTATTTATTTATTTATTAATTTATAGTCAGGGAACGTAGGCCCATAGATAGATACCTTAAAGTCTAACATATTTACAGATTAAAATGTGTTTATGGAGGTGTTTGGCAAAAAATGTATGGCAATAGACTTTATGATGTCGCCTACCATCTATATTAATTGTCTGAGCACATTTGCATCTAGTGAAAATGATAATATAGTTGTGGATATTAATACCACAGTGTAATAAAAAAAAAAAAATATCGATCTTAAAAAATAGATTTGTTTTTATGTTATATAAACAACTTCGATCAATCTTTGGCTGAATGTTACTACACCCATAGCCATTAAAAATGATTCGTATGTTTTCCAAACCGGTAAAATTAAAAGTCCCTTTTAAAGTAAATATATTATACAAAAGTGTCCGTTGAAATCTAATGACTGTAAATTAAATTATAAATTACGCCAAGAATTACCGTGTATATGAATATTTTTTGTGCATTTGGGCCAATTTGAGCAATCTCCTTTATCCTACTGGCTAATTTATTTTTAAGGTTTTATGTATACGAGATTTAAACGAGAGGTTTATTTATACGCTAAACCTTTATGTAATCAAGACCTACGTTTGACCACTGTGGCCTTTCAGATGGCACGCACTTACAGTTAAAAGGCGATCTAGTTTCAATTACCCATAGTCTCACTATAGTGTAGTGGGTCTACGGGGAAAGAAAATTACCTGCAGACCCACCAGTGGGGAATAGTGGTGGGACCACGGGTAATAGGTGGTACAAACGCAGAGAGCGGATTCTATGTTCTGTGAGTACGCGATGAAAACCCGTAGCTAGGGCCCTGAAGGCCGTCAGCAGAGTCACAAAGTATAGATAATACAGAAGGTAATCTCAGGTATGTACTTCACTTTTCATACTAACGCGTGCTTGCGCTCTGCGGTTGCGCTAGGATTGTCAAGTTTGACTTAGACACAACTAGATGTGCCCCGCAGTATTAGGGATATTTTCCCGCAGTAAAACTTAGCCTATGTGTTAATCCAGGGTATCAGCTAACTTCATACCAAATTTTATTAAAATCGCTCCAGCCGTTTAGACTTGAAGTAGTAACAAACATACACACTCACAAACTTTCGCCTTTATGATATTAGTATGATAAACTATAGTAGTGGCACTCGTATCGTGTTGTTTGATTTATTGGTTAGAATGCAACAGGTAGAAAGGAAATATTATAAACCAATTATAATTGTAGGTATTCAATATTGTGAAGTGCACACCATACAAGTAGATTTTATGGTAGGGAATCGAATCCGTTATTTACTATTTTTATTTAACAAACTACGTGCATAAGTTTAATTAAAAGAACGAGACAAAATTTTAATAGACTAATAAATATTTCCAACACCCACATCAATTTAGCCCAAAGTAAGCACTGTAAGGCTTGTGTTATGGGGTACTAGGGTAATGGAGGCCATGCACGTTAGGTTTTGCATGATGGTTTTAACCGTGCATTCATAACCGACATGCATAACCGAGTTACATGCACCGAAAACTGTACAGTTTTATCATATACACCTTACAGTTCTTACTTGTTCGGCTAAAACCATCATGAAAACCTAATGTGTATGGCCTCCATAACAGATAGAATACAAATGCAGTACATAAGTATATATATATATATGTATATTTTTATAGCATTATATGTTAAACATCCATGGCTGGAGTACAAATGAAAAAAATCATCACACAAACATTTGCCCCCACTGGGATTCGAACCCGGAACCTCTCCAGTCGGTCACACCATGAAACCCGGCGTACAAACCACTCGGCCTCGGAGGTCGTCTCTGTATGTAGACTACTAGTCTGGTTCACAAGTGCCTTTTCTTCGAAACCTGTTCGCCAGCACCGATCCACCACCGCCACAAACGTCTGCATATTTTATATTGTTCGAGCAAACTCTAATTATTAAGAATATGTGATTTAATACTTGGCATTATAGTATTTGAATCCCTTTGCCTTTTGTAATCTATGTTATTAAAAAAAAAAGGTATTTTACCTTCTGGTTTTTGCTGTACCAAAAATGGTGTGTTGTGCTTTATAGTAAAACAGTTGTAATGATAACTTAAAAGAAAATAAAATATTTAAAGAAAAAAAGCCGCATTTAATATTTTCTGCCATTATCCTAACACTAATAATATATCAACCTGTATGAGTACTGCTGCGCTCACCGATTAGGCGATTCATGTATAGGTAAATAAAGGATCAGGATTTTTTTTCCAATTATTATTTATATTTCGATTATCTCAAATTGAATTGTTTTGAAATATTTCAAAAAAACCAAACCCTTATTTTTTATTTTATTTTATATTTTATAAGTTTTGCATTATTTTTCAGGCCCTCTTGGAATTTTGATAGAACGTTCTAGATGCCATTCCGAATCGACCGATCCAGCTCGTCACTCGAGAGGTTCCGGGTTCGAATCCCAGTGGGGGCAAATGTTTGTGTGATGTTTTTTTTCATTTGTACTGCAGCCACGGATGTTTAATGTATATTGCTATAAAAATAAACATTTATATATGTACTGCTTATGTATTCTATCCGTTACCCTAGTATCCCATAACACAAGCCTTACAGTGCTTACTTTGGGCTAAATTGATGAGGATGTTGAAAATATTTGTTAGCCTGTTAAAATTTTGTCTCTTTCTTTTTATTAAACTTATGCACGTAGTTTGTTAAATAAAAATAGTAAATAACGGGTTCGATTCCCTACCATAATATCTACTTGTATGGTGTGCACTTCACAATATTGAATACCTAAAATTATTATTGGTTTATAATATTTCCTTTCTACCTGTTGCATTCTAAGCAATAAATCAAACAACACGATACGAGTGCCATTACTATAGTTTATCATACTAATATTATAAAGGCGAAAGTTTGTGAGTGTGTACGTTTGTTACTACTTCAAGTCTAAATGGCTGGAGCGATTTTAATAAAATTTCGAACAGAGTTAGCTGATACCCTGGATTAACACATAGTCTACGTTTTAATGCGGAAAATATCCATAACACCGCGGGGCACAGCTAGTTGTATCTAAGTCAAACTTGACAATCTTAGCGCAACCGCAGAGCGCAAGCACGCGTTAGTATGAAAAGTGAAGTACAACTTACCTGAGGTTCTGAAGGAAATGGCACTTGTGAACCAGACTATACCTTCTGCACTATCTATTTTGTGCCAGAGTTGTTCTTGCATTGTATATTCACAACGCGGCATCACGGCACGGCCTCGATACGATTGTTATGCATTCTGCGCCGGCGGAATCAAATTTTGATCTGGTCCTCTTTGCTTCAGCATACTTTATTACTTTGTTATTCTGTTATGCGACGCGCAGCGGGATCGGATAACGATGCGACCATGTGGACGATAACGGGAAGATTTTTTTTTATTTTTCAATAAATCGAACGTGGCCAATCAGGGTTCGTTATACAGGGTGTAAAAATAACCTATGACAAAGACTGAAAGTACGCATTCTGTACACCCAAACAATTAATGTTACAAAATATTATACGTGGGAATCATTTGTATTTTTTGGAGTTTACTCCTTAAGAATCGATTTGCATATATAAGGGGCCCGGTATGAGAAAAATATGAGGAGTGAAATCTATCGATGAATGACCTCGTTACGTTTTTACTGTCTACGCTGTAGCAGCCGTAGTGCTACACCGTAGCACAGTATCGTAGCGTACCTTTATTTATGAACATCTGAAATTGACTATTGTAAAAAGTTTAATCTAAAATATTTCGTCGATTAGTTATAATAAATGTATATGAAATGAATAAATGTATATTTATATTATGTATATTATTTTCATTAATTTGTTAATTTACCCTTTCATACAGTATCAATCTTTTTTAAGTTAAACAAACTCTTTTTGCGTCTGGTTAGACTATCGAACCTAAGAAGTAAACTCCAGTCGTGCGTCGGAGCTGACACACACAATTTTTTTCCAGTACGCAATATATAGCTCAATACTCTGGCGTCCTCAAACTAAAATGCGGCTAAGTGACATGAGGTTGATTTTTCAGTCTTAAAATGCATCTTATACAGTTTTTAATTCTCTATCGATCTGTCTATAACAAGTGTTTTTTATCTTTTATAGTTTAAGTCTAAAAATCCGTCATGTGATGAATGGTTACAAAATAGCAATTATATAAAGTTTACGAGCAGTTTTTTGGCCATATCTCACAAGTTGTTTTTGTCATTTAGCCGCGTTTTAGTTTGAGGACGGCCAGTACTGTGGCTACGAAAATAATGTGCCTATGTGTATGTGTGTGCGCAGGGCCGGATTTAGAGGTCCAGAGGCCTCGGGGCAACAGAGGAGCGAAGGCCTCCTCATCCCAAATTATTTTCCAAAAAAAGTAAACAATTTTTTTTCAGTCGAGTTTTTCAATAAATAATTAATTGTGAACCAAGTAGATTCCCTTAGTATTGAATAAACACATAATATAAACTGAAACAAGAACTATCTGAAATTAAATCTTAGAGTTAACGAACGGAATAATCGTTGATGATTTCGTTGAAATCGAGTTCTTGGAGAAAAGATGTTTACTACTGTTTACTAGTTGGAATTTGAAAGATTTTTTTTCCGAAGTCTCTATTGTAGGGGCCCCTCGTTTGTGGGGGCCCCTCGTTTGTGGAGGCCCCGGGGCTTTCGCCCCGGTTGCCCTCCCCTAAATCCGGCAGTGTGTGTGCGTGTGTGTAAGTGCGTCGATAAAAAAGTTTCTAAATAACGTTTTGAAAAACAAATTGTGACCTTCAATATCTCCATAACCATAAATTTCTCCGTAAGGTCCAGAAGAAAAAAATATCGTCATGATATCAAAAATACGTGGCCTTCGACATCGTTAAAGGAATTTTTACACCCTGTATATGAAATTGCTATTTTTGTTAGAGCAAATGTACACTTATATATTACGTTTAATAGTAGGAGATTTGAAGCCAGACTTTGTTTACCATCTAACAAGACATGGCTTATGAATAATAGTGTACTTTGTATGTCATCTCAAGTATATAATAAAATACCACATGAAATTAGAAAAGCTGAAAGCCCCAATATATTTTGATCAAAATTATAGAATATATTACTTAAAAAGGCGTACAGTATTAAGGATTTTTTAGAGGACAAATCTTTGTAAATGTATGTACCAATTTGTTTATTTTAATTTGCATGCCTTGTGGTGAAATATGAAATATTATAATTTAACACCTTTGTATCACCTGTGTTTGCAAATAAATGATTGATTGATTATTTTTTGTGTAACATTATGAGGGTAACTACTATTGGTTCGTAAAATATATTATAACCTGCTTTCAGATAGTAAAAAAATAAAATAAAAAGTGGGCATATAAAACCAAATTAATTTATATTTATAGGTATGAATTACTATCATTTAATGGAATTCCATTCACTGTATGCCGTAATACAGGCATTCGCCTAGCTGGGCGACAGATAAATATGTAATTATTGCTCTTATTGGGAAAAAAACCTTCTATTTTGTTTAATCCTAACTCCATTTCATTGTGGATATGAACGTAGCGATGATCGTATAAAATTCTCCTGCCTGCTAACAAAAACATAGGTGATATTTTAGGGACGTCAATAATAGGGGTGATGACGGGGTACAGTAAACGAAATTCTATTTAGTCCGTCAGTTAGATGATCAAAAACAATGGACACGTATTTTTTCTTTGGGCAATCAACCAAAAAATGACAAAGTTATAGCGCGTCAAAGTTTGGGAGTAGGGGTTCGTGACGTCACTTTTGAGTGAATTTTCACTTATTAGTGTACTCAAACGTGACGTCATGCGACTTTTCAAATCAATATATCTCTGCAATGCTTATATTAAGTGAAAAAAGAAAAAATACGTGTCCAATACTTTTTCATAATCTACCCGATAAACGAAGAAAAAAAATTAGTCATCATCCCTATTGGTGTGTTTGTTAAAAATGATTATGTCTGTTACTTTCTAAAAGTAATAGAATAAGAGAACACGTCACTTTGACGCGCATTAAAACGTTCCTGAGTGCAGACATTAATCGCTGCAGTTAGGATCGGCTATAACATTTTCAATCTAAAGTCTAGGGTCATAATAGATTTAATAGCTCTCCGAAATTGCTATCGGTCGATTGGTCCAAACGTTTATATAAACCAGGTACCTATCTCGGAACACATAAACAATGATATCCAATTTCCTAGAACGACAAAAGCCGAGTGTAGAACCTTGGTCGAAACCGAACTGGCGACAAAGGCACTCGGTCTTACTATGAGCATAAATCGTCTGCCTGCCAATAGTTCGCAACTAAATGAACGAAATAATGTGCTCTTAGTAGGTTTAACTAAAGTTAATTTCACAGCCATATGTGTTACTTAAGTTATAGGTAAGGCCAAAGCTTAGTGATATAGGATCAACAATATTAAATACCCTAGTAATACAACAACATGAATAAAATCGTGGCCAAAACCTGTCCAAAAGGTAGTACATTGGACGATCCACCGAGCTCCGTAAGATGATCACGTAGTCAAAATATATGATATATTTAAATTTTTAAATAATGCCTTATAAGGCACTTTTCATCATCATCATCATCAGCCTACTAATGTCCCCACTGCTGGGGCACAGGCCTTCCCAATGGATGGCATTGGAAGATTGGGCCATGACCCACCAGGCGAGCCCAGTGCGGATTGGCGGGTACTAACGACTACAGATGCAGCCGGGACCTACGGCTTAACGTGCCTTCCGAAGCACGGAGGAGCTCCAGATAGATGTTTTTGGTCACCTATCCAATGACCGACCACTGCGAACGTTGCTTAACTTCAATCATCGCAGCCGAACGCGCTAACCACCTGCGCCATTGAGCCGTCCAAAAGGTACATTAGACGATCCACCGAGCTCCGTATGATAATCACGAAGTCAAAAACAATATCTTGTTTTTGATATATTTAAAATTTTAAATAATTCCTTATAAGGCACGTTTGGATGCATACTCTATAAGTTCTTCATTAAAACGCATGCGTAAAAGAGTTATGACAGTTCGAAATGCAGGCTCGTAAAATTTTACGGCTTATTGCTATATGCGGAAGACATAGACCTTATTTTTTTGATTCTACGTGCAATTCTGAATGCGCTGTTAGCAATATAGAGTAGCAGGTACGGAAAGCGAAGCAAAAAGAGACGGCTATATACCGACCATGTATTTGAATATCACAAATATTTTTTATTAAATCAGTTTTTAGTAAGTATTATAACAAAATTTGCTTTAAAAGCGATAACACTTTGATTAGATACCTGTGGGAAAAACGATAGTTTTTTTTTTCACGGAGCTCTGCGGAATCTGAGTTTTAAACGGTGCGCGCGTGACTGTGAACCAAGAAGTGCTTGGCTGGAGTTCAAGCACTTCTTGATTGGGACATATTTTGAGCGCTCGTGGTGTATCTAGGGTATTTAATATCGTTGTATAGGATACCTCAGAAATGAAACAGCGCGGCGTGGGTCTTGCAAAACTTATTTTTATTCTTGAAATGAAATGAAAACTTTTTACTGAATGAATGAAATGAAAAATGTTTACTGTTCTTCACTCAAAGCGTATAATCACTTGGAATCGAAACTTATCAATTGTTCAAAACTTATTCACGTTGATTTATTGTAGATAAATCTCGGCCTCCCTCTTTAGCTGTCTGTAAAATAATGCCCGTTTGCCGCGTTTCATCGACCAATACAACCAGATAGCTGCAACCAGTGTGGCCAGCTATATTAAAATGTTGCAAGGAAACTTTTTTAATTGATATTTTTATTTCGATACGATGAAACCTTACAGTATGCGATACCTCATACAACAAAATACAGATTAGTGTATTGATGTTGATATTTTTTGAAGTATTTATTTTAATTGCTAGATGATTAAATCTAAAGAAAATTTTAATAGACAAAAATCCACGCGGTCCTGGTTTGAAATTGGATTTAAACCAGTATCTTCCGCTATTCAGGCGGGCCTAGAGAAATTGGAGGAAATCCGACACGCTCATTAAGGTCACGATCGCAAAGTTGGTTAATGCGTCCATCTGGTAAGCGCAAGGTGTTGAAAACATTTATGTATATGTTATGTATGCGTACCGAGATGCAATGCCAATAAGTCAGTGTGCTATCAGCCGTCTTGCGTTTTACTCGTCACAATGGGCAGCGAGGTTGAGGGGGCTTACTTCGCAATGCAAATTCAGCAACATAGAAGAGGCTTTGCGAGACCGCTTCATCATGGGGATGCTGTCTGATGTAGAAAAAGAGAAGTTGTATATGCAGGAACTGGTCAGAGCTCCACAGAGCAGGATTGGACTCACCGACAAAGATGATCATAGTATATTGTTTTTAAACTTTCATGGTCATTAACATTATAATAATACAAGATATTTAAGGGATTGTTACCATGTACCATATGTGTAAAAACCGAAATAATCAAAAAAGTGTCGTGTCGTGATCCGATACTGTAATATAAGTGTTGTGTGTCGAGAATAGTTTCGAGTGAATAGTGTGAATGTGAACAGTGGTACGGGTATCAAACGCAAAAAAAGACTTCGTCGGAGGGTAGACCAATATGTCTGCTAATAACAGCTTACCCGCAATCACTTCTGTTACTCCGTGATCATGATACTTGCAACAGTGCCTAAATATCGGAAACTCGCTAAAAACAAGGTACATGGTAACAATCCCGTAAATAACTTATATTGCATCATAGTATAATTGCGTCGCTGCGGTCTTTTGTGATGCGTTTCAGCTAAAGCTTCGAACAGTTCTGAACGAAAAGAAACGTTTGCTCCCGCGGTAAATAAAAGCATCAGAGCGAGTGAACGAGTTAGTACAACGATGATTGTTTACCAGACTCAGGGCATGAATGCTCTCTTAGTGTCGCCGCATATGGGCCACACGATACAGCCACAAACGCTGCCACGAGAAGCTAGAAGTAGCTGCTAAAGTGGCTGAAGCGCGCGACAGCGGCCGACTACGATAAGGGAGAGAGGGGTGGGGAATCGCGCGAGTGACGTGTGGCGGCGTTTTGTATCGGCGCATTAAGTGGTCGGTGCGGGCCATAAGAAGCGAGCAACGACGATTTGTGGCGTGTGGCAGCCACCGGCGTACCGTGTGTGGCGAGTCCATATAAAATGTATGAAAACTACAAGAAATATGCCGGTGGCGGCGTTTTGTGGTTGTGGTCGGTGGCCCGTGTACCCGACACTTACTCAGTCAGTGATGAAAACAATGGAACATCGTTTTGATCATTTCATTTATAGAGCGAACAAATGCTTGCTCGGAACTGTTTCGAGCGCCTGGTGGAAACGCGGCATAGGGTGGAGGTTGCTTTCCAATAGGGACCGCTTCAACTTGAATGGGAATTCCCATATTGGGTATAAAATTTTCAACTATATTTCTCTTATGTATAATGCTATTCAAATAAGATTAGGAAAGCCAATGACCTCCATCTGTCAAATGTCGCTTGAAAAGTACGGTTTGCAAAAAATGTCGGAATACTTTTTTAGCACTCAGCTGATTCTAGAATAAAAACCAAACATTTTTAAACAAACAATAACAAATGTTGATAATTAATATTAGTTGTTTTTTTTCCATTTATTGAGCTTTGGCTATGAATGGTTGATAACCTAAATCGTTAACCAAATGTCACTTTATGTAGCGTTCAAAAACTCGATTTAAAACTTTCGTTTACATGTAGGATGCATGTTCATATGTAACCTGCATGATTATTTATAACTTCTCCGGCGGTAATGCAGAGATGAGCGAAATTGAAGAGCTAGATTGCGATTAATATTTTTTTTTCACACAGTCTTAATAAAGCAATACTATTAAAAATCGGTTGTGTTCTTTCTCAACCTTGGTAAATTTATTTTTATTAAAAAATCTGATGTCTTGTCTCGCTTAATCTTAGTAAATAAGTTTTGTTAAATAGCAAAATTTTTTTGCTCACTCTACCTATTTGGTTTGGATAGACAGCTATGACGTCAAAATATGGCGCCCAGTCGGTCCTATTCTCAGTTGAATCGCATTATCTAAAGCGTTCCAATATAAGCGTTCAATCCGCTGTGTCCTAACCTCTCTTGTAGCTACAGATACAAAGGCCCTGTACAACCGGACTATTGGATCGTGAAAGTCTCATTAGTTCGGTCAAACGGGCTAATGACCAAATTACTGGTACTGTGGCCAGCGAAATTGTGTTCAATCGTGAGTAATAGGAGTGAGTTGCTAAGCTTGCCATTCTGTTGTATCTACCTATTTGGTGATCAACCTTTATGTCGGCACTAGGACAAATATTTTACCTTCTTTATGTTAAAAGGCAAAAAAACATAGCGACCGACATAACCTATTGACGCTGGCGATACAAATATATAACTCGAACTGTTGCCTCATCATCATCATCATCAGCCTATTAATGTCCCCACTGCTGGGGCACAGGCCTTCCCTATGGATGGAATAGGGAGATTGGGCCATGACCCACCACGCGGGCAGTCCATCTAGCATCTTCTAAGCAGGCGTGTACCATCTCATGCCTCATCATCGCTTTCCATCGAGCGAGAAGGTGGTCAACGCCTTGTCTCATCATCATGAGCCTATCAATGTCCCCACTGCTGGGGCACAGGCCTTCCCTATGGATGGATTAAGGAGATTGGGCCATGACCCACCACGCGGGCTCAGTGCGGATTGCTGGGTGCTTACGACTGCAGATGCAGCCGGGACCAACGGCTTAACGCGCCTTCCGAAGCACGGAGCTTCGAGATAGTAAATTTTTTGTCACCCATCCAATGACCGACCATGCGAAAGTTGCTTAACTTCAACGATCGCAGCGGAACGCGCTAACCACTTGCGCCATCGAGCTCCTCACAAAAGGTAGTGTTATTTTTCTATGACCACAATCACCTATGCTCTGCCTCTCGTGAATGGTAAGCGTCCACAATGCGGTTTCATTGTGAATACGCGGATGCTAAGGGCTAAGAATGCTTTTGAAAGGCGACATTTTTAGGTAAAAACGTGACAAAGAAGAAGAAATTATTTACTTTAACAAATTGCACTCAGTCCATCTAGCATCTTCTAGGTAGGCGTGTACCATCTTAGGCTTCATCAACGTTTTCCATCAGGCGAGATTGTGGTCAAACGCCTTGTCTCATCATCATCAGCCTATTAATGGGCACAGGCCTTCCCTATGGATGGATTAGGGAGATTGGGCCATGACCCACTACGCGGGTCCAGTGCGGATTGGTGGGTGCTAACGACTGCAAATGCAGCCGGGACCAACGGCTTAACGCGCCTTCCGAAGCACGGAGGAGCTCGAGATAGTAAAATTTTGGACACCCATCCAATGACCGACCACTGCGAAAGTTGCTTAACTTCAACGATCGTAGTCAAACGCGCTAACCACTGGCGCCATCGAGCTCCTCCGCCATCGACGCCTTGTCTATTAACCATTAAAAAAAAGTCCAGGTTTTAGACAAGTTTCGAACCCAAGTGGATTTTTTTCCAGTAAAGATTTTCTTTAGATTTGTTAATAACCTTTTATATAAATAACCAGGCCAGATACGATCCTTTTCTGCAGGTCACATTTTCCTCAATTTATAAATCTAGCAGTTAAATAAATAAAAATACACCGTGAATATTGAGTTACCTGACAAACTTTACTAGCTAATTCAGACAGCGTTTTTTTTTTCACCATTTTCATTCACCCACAAGTGACAAACAAGTTTAATAACCCGAAAATAGGGGTGATGACGGGGTACAGTAAACAAAATTCTATTTAGTCCGTCAGTTAGATGATCAAAAAATAATGGACACGTATTTTTTCTTTGGGCAATCAACCAAAAAATGACAAAGTTATAGCGCGTCAAAGTTTGGGAGTAGGGGCTCGTGACGTCACTTTTGAGTGATTTTTCACTTATAAGTGTACTCAAACGTGACGTCATGCGACTTTTCAAATCAATATATCTCTGCAATGTTTATATTATGTGAAAAAAGAAAAAATACGTGTCCAATACTTTTTGATAATCTACCTGATAAACGAAGAAAAAAAATTAGTCATCATCCCTATTCTATAAAAGTGAATTCCGATCTAAAATCTTCAACGATATAATATACTATCGTTGGTTAAACGCCTCTCAGCTCAGTCTCAAGATATTAGCCTCTTCAGTCTCAAGAGCCTACGCAAAGTGACAATAATGTGGAGTCAATGATCCGAACGTGATCTCAATCGACTCGCTTTACTTGCTCCTAAATTCTCAAGAGATTTCAAATGTTAGAATGCAATGCATTCATTCTGTTGATTTATGATAATGTTATGTTATATGTGTATATATTTGAGGAGCTCGATAGCGCAGGTGGTCAGCGCTTTAGGCTGCGATCGTTGAACTTAAGCAACTTTCGCAGTGGTCGGTCATTGGATGGGTAACCAAAAATCTTCTATCGAGTTCCTCCGTGCTTACCGGTACCGACTGCATCTGCAGTCGTTAGCACCTGCCAATCCGCACTGGGCCCATGTGGTGGGTCATGGCCCAATATCCCTATTCCATCCATAGGGAAGGCCTGTGCCTGCACTGGGACATTAATAGGCTGACGATGATAATTTTATAAATATACCTTTATACTATATTATTATTTGCCACAGCTGGCATGAAACATGCTGTCTCAGCCAACACACTTGCCGGTCTAAACCCAATTCCCCTTCTCCGTGGAACAACGGTACTTCATTATATCATCACTAGCAGACCCCCGTGACTTTGTCCTCATAAATTTTAGTCTCTTGACAATCCCACAGGAACTTTACTATGTCTCAATCCTGGTCGTAAACTGTATGCGTACCAAATTTCATCCAAATCCCTTCAGTAGTTTTTGCGAGATTAAGTAACAAACATACAAACATACAAACTTGCACATTTATAATATTACTAGCTGACCCAGCGAACTGCCTTCCTCTCGCTCCCCCGGTTGAAGGATGCATAAAGCATTTTCCAGACAAAAAAAAAGTGGTAGATGAGAAAATTTAGGGTTGTATGTTTTTTTTAATACCACATAAAAAAAAAATTGTTCAAAAAAATTTTTAGGGGTGTGTAACGTAGTGTTCCATCAATTTACTGGGATAAAATTCCTCTTAACCCATATGAGAACACTACGTTACAATACCCAATAGTTTGAATTTTGGCGCGAAGGCGCATTGTGAGTTTCAGAACACTACGTTACAGGTGCAACCATTATCACTTCAGGAT
Organism: Chilo suppressalis; assembly: GCA_902850365.2. NCBI lineage: Eukaryota > Metazoa > Arthropoda > Insecta > Lepidoptera > Crambidae > Chilo > Chilo suppressalis. The sequence continues at coordinate 28,678,538 of OU963901.1, read as the reverse complement.
ATGAAAGATAGTAGCTGATTCTCAGACCCACGCAATATGCACATAAAATTTCATAAAAATCGGTCAAGCAGTTTCGGAGGAGTTTGGTAACTAACATTATGACACGAGTATATAAGATGGAGGTTGGATAATTCATGGAGGTATATTTTTATACCAGGTACAGAAAATTATCCCATGTTCAGTGTATGGGGCTTATTCAATCCATAGGGAAGGCATTGGGGACATTAATAGACTGACGAATAACGATGATGAAGTGTATGTGGAGTTCAGTTATGATGCGGCATGGAAATATGCTGTCTCAGCCACTCTCACACAACCCAATTCCCTTTCTCCGTGGAACCATGGTACCTCATATTATTATTATCAGCTGCTCCCGTGACTGCACACCACCGAAACTTACCAGGGGGATATATTTCCGCGCTTTTATAAAAGAATCTGCGCATAAGGCTGCGTACGGATAGCGCTTTCTTCTGCTACTATTTCCATGTTTCAGACTCCAAAAATCAAGAGGTTCATTTCTGGCTTGTAGTATTGCATTGTTTAATAAAGTTCCCCAAGATCTGATGGAGCTTCCACTGATAAAATTTAAATCACAGATCAAGAATACTCTTATGAATAAGGTCTATTATAAAAATTATGTTTATCTAAATAATCGTAATGTATGGACATAGTCTTGTAATTTGTTAATAGATGGGTATTAGTCATTTTTCATAACAGTAATATGGTACCTATCTGATGCCGCTTCCTAATATACTAAATATAAAGTTAACTTTAAATTTATTGTAACTATATATATATATTCTAAATGATATAATGGAAGGTGACTTCAGAAGTATTTCTGAAGTCGTTTTTGAACTTGACGACTCGGTATGTAACAATACAGGGAGAAAAAAAAACAGCCCTTGCAGAGTTTCTTGCCGGTTCTTCTTAGTACAAGGTCTCCCGCTGTAGTTTTGCGAACCGATGGCGTAGCTTCCTGACATTCACAAGTGCTTGTAAACGCCTAGACTGAATAAATGATTTTTGATTATGATTTTGATTTTACTCGTAGCCGTGAAACGCTGGCCAGGTATTCACTGGATACACGTTCAGCTCTTGTACATACCGCCGTGAACCTGAATGCGAAGCCGAGCGATCCATAGCGTTACGCGAGCCCCGTCAGCAATTATTAATCACTATTGTAACTCAATGCGTCCATTCATTTTGCCGTCCAAGTACAGCGTAGCCGGGCGTGCACGTTTATTTGACACGCGACCAAAAACCGACTGACGACGAATAGTAGAAGATCCGAAGCTACAGCGACCTTCATCGAGCTAATAATAGAATGAAACCTAGAGGACTATCCCCAAAAAAATCCTGGACAGACGATAATTACTAAATTTCACAAAATAAATATTAAAAAAAATTTTTTGCTACATCAATATAAGAAAAGATTGTCCTGACTTAAAGTATAAAACGTATAGAATGTGCAGCCGTTGGGTAACGCAACTGTTACCGACATATCTGTTTATACCTGGCAACCCAGTAGTCAACCGGGTAAATAATAGACAATCCAACGGCTGCACATTTTATACGTTTTATACTGTTTTTAGGACAACGTTTTCTTTTCTTGATGTTGCAACATTCAATTAAAAATATATTTTTTTAATTAATGAAAATTAGTCTGTCCAGGATTTTCTTAGGCAACCCATTTTAAATATATATTCTAATACACTAAATTAATGATAAAATATGTTTCATTCTATTATCAGCTCGGTGAAGGTCGATGTAGGTTCGGATCTTAAACCAGGACGGTGGCTCGCCAGTCGGCAGCAAGCCACAAGTATGGAACGGGCTATCCGTACGCAGCTTTACAAATGCGGGGGCCAGTTTTTCTTTATGAAGATGAAGTTAACTTCTCTGGCGTGAATGTGCCAGTACTGGCTCTATTGTAAGAGATAGGTACTTTCTTCATGCCAGTTTAGCGTCAAAAGTCTAGTTAAGTTACTGGCAGTGTCGTAATATTGGACCTAGTTACTGAATCATCATCATCATCATCATCAACAGCCTATCCTAGTCCACTGCTGGACATAGGCCTCTCCAATTGCACGCCACTCAGATCGATTTTGGGCTACTCACATCCAGCTCCTGCCAGCCACCTTGCGCAAATGCCTGAGGACGTCCTACACTACGTTTGCCTAAACGCGGTCTCCACTCCAGAACTCGTCTACCCCAACGGTTATCGATTCTTCGGCAAATATGGCCAGCCCACTGCCACTTCAGCTTACGATTAGTAAGCGGTGGGATATGTCGATAACTCTGGTCCTCTGTCGGATTACCTCATTCCTCATTCAGAGAAACGCCGAGCATAGCCCTTTCCATAGCGCGCTGAGCGACTTTAAACGTACGGAACTTTGACGGTACGGCTGGTCCACAAGGACCAGCTGTTCCGTCAGTGTCCACGTCTCGGCTCCGTATGTCATCACAGGTAGGACGCACTGATTAATCAATGTAGGAAAATCTAAATATTCTTGCGCGTCTAGCTGGCAAGAACAAGACGTTAACACCGAGAAAGTAATGTCATTTTACGAAATTGTCGCCAGCTTTAACAACGGTATCAGTGAAAATCTGCCATTATACCTACTTAAAACATTTTCACGAATACGTTTACACGCATTTGAATAATTGATGTGTCGCATTGCCATTCGGGGGCACGTATCACCTGTTGCTTCTGTTTTGTGAGGAGGGTCCTTACACCACGCATAATTTATCGGATTTTATTCATTTTTCACTTGGAGACTTATAAATATTTATCAATGATTGCACTCAGGCAAAGACGACAAATAAAGTTAAAAGAATATTGACATAAAACTAATGTGTACCGCCTCTAAAATACTTTATATTCAACGCAAATTGCGAATGGCATCAACTATGATTTTATAAATTAAAACAATGTTTGGCGTTACCTACCAAGCTACCTATATCTGCCCTTATTGTTAACAGAGAATGACAGAGATGACAACATAACTTTATGATCTGTATGATACTCCAACTTCATACTATATGATACTTCGTAACTCCATACTATATGACGAAATGATATGGTATATATATTGTGTATGCAATAATACTTATTTTATCATCATCATCATCATCAGCCTATTAATGTCCTCATTGCTGGAGCACAGGCCTTCCCTATGGATGGAATAGGGAGATTGGGCCATGACCCACCACGCGGGCTCAGTGTGGATTGGCGGGTGCTAACGACTGCAGATGCAGCCGAGACTAACGGCTTAACGTGCCTTCCAAAGCACGGAGGAACTCGAGATAGTAAATTTTTGGTCACCCATCCAATGACCGACCACTGCGAAAGTTGCTTAACTTCAACGATCGCAGCCGAACGCGCTAACCACTTGCGCCATCGAGCTCCTCTCCTGATCGCAGATACATGAATTTTTTATAAACTCGTACCCAATTAGTGACTTTTCTTTGTTAAAATCAGTTAGTTTTCATTCCTTTGTTTCATCACTTAAAATTGTATTGAAGCCTATTTCATCTTTGATTTCTTTTTATTTTTATGTTTTCTTTTCAGTAACTTATGTTCACTTATATTATTCCAGCTGTGTACATTTTTGCTGGCCTTTGGTTGTTTAATGTACCATTATAAATAAATGAATACTATATCACACTCCTAAATATAATGCGATTCAAATAAGAATAGGAAAGCCAATGACCTCCATCTGTCAAAAGTCGCTTATAAAGTACGGTTTGCAAAAAAATCTTGGAACCCTTTTTTAGCACTCGGCTAATTCTAGAATAACAAGCAAACATTTGTAAACAAACAATAACAAATATTGATAATTAATATTGTTTGATATTTTTTTGTCATTTATTGAGCTTTGGCTATGACTGCTTGATATCCTAAATCGAGAACCAAATGTCACTTTAAGTTGCGTTCATAAACTCGATTTAAAACTTTCGTTTACATAAAAGATACACGTTCGTATGTGACCTAGTAATAGTGCATGATTCATCATAACTACTCCGCGGTAATGCAGAGATGACCGGAATTGAAGAGCTAATTTCTGATTAATGGCTTTTCTCACACAGTCTTAATAAATAAATATTATTAAAAATCGGTTGTTTATTTTCCTCAATCTTAGTAAATAAATTTTATTAAATAAAATCTGATGTTTTTTCTCACTTAATCTTAGCAAATAAGTTTTATTGAATAAAACTTTTTTTTGCTTACTCTACCTGTTTGGTTTGAATTGACGTCACAATATGGCGCCCAGTCGGTCCTATTCTTAGTTGAATCGCATTATACATAGACTAGCAAACCAGTGAACCAAATGTTCACCAAAACCTGATTTAAAAAAAAATGTATTTAATTAATTGAGAACTCCGGAGATTTTGTGTGGTTTCGTTTGAAATTCGTGATTTCTCGAAAACCGGAAGTGCTATGTTACTCAAATCCGGTTTGTAGTCTTATCAGACTATTCTTAACTTATAACTTAAATATTCTCTTTATCTATCTCTTACGGTTTGGCCGCTGAAACAGCATCACAGACGGACGGACGGACTTGTCTAATAGATAAGAGATAACAGAATAGGCCACCATGTTTGGATAGCGAAATGCGATTTGTAGTTTACCCTCCGTCGCTTGCTTACATATCCACCATCACCGAAAACCTGTTTGTTTCCATAGCTCCTACGCTTCAGACCCTAATGCTATCTTGTAGCTCACGTGGCCTGTATTTGCTAAGTAAATTACAGACGGCTCCGTGTTTAGTTTGGGGCTGCAATAATAGCTGTACTGTAGCGATATCGCCGGAATGTATTACCTATGTGGTTAGAGATATACGACGTGGACAGGCGGTCTAAAATAACGATGCAGCATGTTTCATAATTTAGTTCATTAATAATGTTCATCATCATCATCAGCCTATTAATGTCCCCACTGCTGGGGCACAGGCCTTCCCTATGGATGGAATAGGGAGATTGGGCAATGACCCACCACTCGGGCCCAGTGCGGATTGGGTGCTAACGACTGCAGATGCAGCCGGTACCAACGGCTTAACGTGCCTTCCGAAGCACGGAGGGGCTCGAGATAGTAAATTTTTGGTCACACATCCAATGACGACCACTGCGAAAACCACTTGCGACATCGAGCTGTACCCTTGCGAGTCCGAAATGTCATTGACAAATATCTACTGCTTTTTAGTTCTCGTTACGTACTTTATGGCACTGCTGTTCAAGTTTCCATACAAAACTTGACATTGACATTTCGCACTCGCCGCACCAATATCGAATTCGAATCGTTTCGATATTGGTTCGTGCTAGGGGTACAGCTAATATGAAATGAAATATCCAAGTAGACTAACTTGTTCATGGGAATCCGTATAGTGGCCAAATAATTGAAACATTATTTGTACACGTGTCATTCATCATCATTATTATCAAATTAAATTCAATGACGGCTGAACGAATTTGGATGAAATTTGCCACAAACCTCCTTTTATAGTAATTGATATTTATACCTTTATTAAATAAAACTAGTTTTTCACGGGTTAATGCACGAAACTTTATTTATTTATTGACGTTTCGCAGCCTTTACAGGCTGCGTCGTCGGAATCCATTTTTTATTAATAAATATAATAATAATACGCCAATAAATAAATAAAGTTTCGTGCATTAACCAGTGAAAAACTAGTTTTATTTAATGAGTGATGTGCGTGAAAACCTCAGAAACAAATATACCTTTATATATTTATATTTTTTTAACGTGTATGTTTAGGCATGGTTATTGTTACTTGTCTGTATCGTACCTATTTATTTATGAACACGAAATTATATTTAATTCATAAGCTACGTGTCGTTTTCCTACATTATTCCCATTAGTATGTGCAAAAACCTCAAAAATTTTAAAAAATCGCCCTTCCGCAATCTTATACTGTGAGTATCGTGTGTCGGGAACAGATGCGAGCGAATAGTGAGAATGTGACCATTGGTAGGTGTATCGAGCGCAATAAAAGATGACGTCAGAGGGTAGACAGATATGTCTGTCAATAACATCTACCCGCAATTACTTCAGTTACTCCGTGATCTTGGCGCTTGCAACAGTATCGAAATATCGGAGACTCATAAAAAACAAGGTACATTGGTAACAAGCTAGCTATAATTATTCCCATTTAATAAATACAGTCCACCGCTCCGCACCACAGTATTGTAGTTTATTACCTGGGTTGAGACACAGTATATTTTTTATCCCGAAAAAATGTTAAGATCATCGGGGATTATAAAAAACTGAAGTTAACGCGGACAAAGTCGCAGGCGCTGGCTAGTGGCCAAATAAAAAGAACATCATTCAATCTTTTTGAAGTTATACTTCTTTAGGCGCGTTATGAAAAAATGATGAGAGTGAAATTTTAAGATGCGCGCGCATCACTGTAACACAAAAAATTAACAGCATGAAGTTGGTCGCTTTAGCGACCAACTTCATGCTGTTACTTTTGTGTTTACCGCACATTAAGAAAACCTACCAATAAAATAAAAATAGAATCTCTATTTTGTGGGTGCTAACGATTGATTTGTGAAGCCCTATCAAAAGTATTTATTAATCTGGAACAACGGAACCAAAGCGCGATTCAGGAGACTACAGCGCCATCTCTTGACCATTGGTGTAGTAGAACCAAAAACCACATCTTTTTTTTTGTAATAAAGTAACAGTTATAGGTATTCATATTTATAATATTTATCCACGTGTTTCTAGTTTGTATATTCGGAATACGTGTTTGAGTTTCATACAAGTGCAAATCACATATGTTCTAATAAATTATATTCAGTAGCGATTTTAATTGAATATTTTGATTATTTATTTATTTTTTCAAATGAAAACTGAACTTTATTGACTGTGTCCTTTTCCAGACTTTTTATTAATTTATTGTAATTAATTATTTACATGCAATTAAAAACTAATTTTAAACGATGCCAAAGAAGGATAACTTCTCACGCGCCTACATAGGTACACGCACCCATTTTTTTTTACACCAATTAGCCTAGCTCCAAAAGTAAGCACTATAAGGCTTGTGTTATAGGATACTAGGGTAACGGATAGAATACATATATAAGTATATTTATATAGAAATACATATTAAACGTCCATGACTGGAGTAAAAATGCTCATATTTATCACATATCACATTTGCGCACCGGGATTCGAACCCGGGACCTCTCGAATCAGCGACACCATGAAACCCGGCGTACAAACCACTCGGCCACGGAGGTCTTCATTATTATCAAACTTTGTGTTTCTTACTCGATCACGCAAAATCGACTGAACGAATTATAAAGAAAAGTTTACTAGAAAAAAATCCACGCGGACCAGGCAGCGGACGGGACTCGAACCCGCATTCTTCGCTATCCGGGCGAATGCACTGACCATTATGCTACCACGGCCCTATTAGCCGCGTTGAAATTTTCCTAGCCTTAAGCTGCAAGGCAGCGCCATCCCTTCGCATTGTAGGTAACCCACAATGTCAAATGAATACTTTTTCAAGTATTAAACATTTGAAAGAAGAAATAGCAATTATAGTTATGATTTTAATTTTTTTTTAAGCATTTAACTGCAAGATGTTTAAATCTAAAGAAAAGTTTACTAGAAAAAAATCCACGCGGACCAGGCAGCGGACGGGACTCGAACCCGCATTCTTCGCTATCCGGGCGAATGCACTGACCATTATGCTACCACGGCCCTATTAGCCGCGTTGAAATATGAACGAATTATGATGTAATTAGGCACACATATAGTTTATTACCTGGCTTGAGATATAGGATACCTTTTATCTCGATTGATTGATTATTCCGTGGGATTCCCAAAATTATTTTAGGCGTATGCATTACCGATTTTATTACGCGAGCGTAACCGATATATAAATGTATTGTTAAATAGATTAAAGAAATCGTTCCACAGGAGACTGCGAGTCAAACAATAATTCAACATTAACATAATTTATAATTAATATTTTTTTATTTATTTATTTATTTTTTTAATTAATCAACTTGGTAAAGTACATTTATTACACACTGTCTGTTATCTATATATCGGCAATGTTTGTAAAGTGCAATGCAATTTTTTTATAAATATAATTATAAATAATGTATATTAATTTATAGGCACGTTAAGCCGTTGGTCCCGGCTGCATCTGTAGTCGTTAGCACCCACCAATCCGCACTGGGCCCGCGTGGTGGGTCATGGCCCAATCTCCCTATTCCATCCATAGGGAAGGCCTGTGCCCCAGCAGTGGGGACATTAATAGGCTGATGATGATGATGATGATGATGAATTTATTTATTTCATTTCATGTAATGCGTAATACTATGTCATATAGTTTTGATTATTTATTATTATTATTTAAAATTCAGTAATGATTATATTTTATTTATTTTTATTAATATTATTGTTATTGTTTGAATTTAGTTTGAATAATTGACGAGTTGTGATACAACGATTTAATTTTAAGATAAAATGGGACAAATTCAATTGTTATTGTAATTTTTAATATGGGTTACTGTGCCTGAATGTTTATTTCAGGCACAGTAACCCATATTATTACCATACATCTAGTGAATGGATCTACTGAGAACGATCCATCCAATATCTCCATTTTAGACAGCCTGTTCAATTGACGCTGCAGATTGAGATGTGTCTATGTCCCACCCGTACCGATACAATGGGTAAGTACTTACTTGTCTATGACAACACTGTTGTTGCTAGGCGACATCAATTCCGAGTTGGAAACTACTAATTATAATTAATTGGTGCTGTGTTATAATAGTCCCTTTTGATTATCACTCTCATTATCTTTGTGCTAAACTATATGTCGCAGTTGAATTATACACATTATGAACTGCCTTGTTGTTTTATAAATCTGTACCCTTAGTACGAGTTTTACAATTACGAAAACTATGATAGTTTTCGTGAGCTCGCCCTTGTACTAAGGGTACTGATTTTATTGTTTTCGTTTCAATATAAATACACAGTGTTTGAATTCTATCATTAAATCATTTGCTTCTTCTTAAATTTTAAGTATATTTGGTTACTTTTCACCAAAATGGACATAGAAACATAATTTACAATTACGAAAACTATGATAGTTTTCGTGAGCTCAAACTTGCCAAAGAGAACTTGCTAAGAGTACTGATTCGAACCTTCCAGTAGCTCCTAATCAAAAGACTGACGATTTGGCCGTGACCAAAATTTTTGCTGCCCCAGATTCAGGTATGTTGGAAGTACCAACTTCATGAGGTGCAATATTGACTCCTTTATTATTTTGCCGCGCTCGTGTAAGTCCAAAAATTCTCGCATGACTATTATTACGATCCTAATCAAAAGACTGACGATTTGGACGTGACTAAAAGTGATGACTGTCTGTTGAAAATTTTTTGCTGCCCCAGACTCAGGTATGGTGGTAGTACTTCATGAGGTGCAATGTTGACTCCTTGTATTATTTTGCCGCGCTCGTGTAAATCCAAAAATTCTCGCATGACTATTATTACGATCCTAATCAAAAGACCGACGATTTGGACGTGACCAAAAGTGATGACTGTTTTTTGAACATTTTTGCTGCCCCAGACTCAGGTATGTTGGGAGTACTTTATGAGGTGCAATGTTGACTCCTTATGTTATTTTGCCGCGCTCGTGTCAATCCAAAAATTCTCGCATGACTATTATTACGATCCTAATCCAAAGACTGACGATTTGGACGTGACCAAAAGTGATGACTGTTATTTTGAAAATTTTTTGCTGCCGAAGACTCAGGTATGTTGGGAGTACTTCATGAGGTGCAATGTTGACTCCTTATGTTATTTTGCCGCGCTCGTGTAAATCCAAAAATTCCCGCAAGCGCTCCCGAAGACTATTATTACGATACGTTCTGCAATACGGCAGATCACTTTATTTTTATTACCTAATTATAGACAATAGGGTATTAGACAGTATCAAAAATAAAGTGCCAATTGTTAGCATCTGTGTTTAGAATGAATATTGGCAGGGATTTTCACTATTTAAACAGAAAAAAATTTTCATAATTTTACTTAAAACCCACGAAAAAGATAATAGTTATCTTATCTATTGTCACGTGACCCAAAACGATTGGGAATGGCGGAGCCTAAAATGACGTCACACGCAAGTAAACTTCCGTTTAAAGTGACATTACACTGTATCGTTTGACGTTTAGATAACAGTCGTGTGACGTCACACACCAGTGAGATGCCATATTGTCCAGAGAAACGTTTTCGCGGCAACTTGAAAATGGAGTTTTTGATTTGGTTATTTTTACTGAAATACACAAGAGAATGATGAATATTCCAATATAGTTTTACGGACTCCATAAACATAAGTCAATAACGTGAGATCGTTATATAAAACAATGTCAAATACCCTATTATTTCATAGCTGTCGGTGTCGTCACACTTTCTTTGCTATAAATAACAATAAGACATAACAACACGCGACTTTATGAAACATTCAAATTAATGAAGGTACTACCTATATCTAATTGATGTTTAAAATACCAAAGTAACTATATACGGTACAAGCAGGAAGTATGTCTGTGTGTTAGTCGCTCAATATACCTACCTGGAATTTTAATGGCATTGGACAAAATTAATTACAGTATATGGGCAGGATGTACCCACAACGAGTAGGTAGGCAGTTACACGAGATTTCATTCCGCTAAAAGGTTTCTCAGACATTTTAACTCCGAAATCTACGCACTCGAATTAATTTATCAATTCCTTATAAAGCACGCACATACCTACCTACTTGAGTATTTTCATTCTTTCAGAAAGATTAAAACATCTTTCTATTAAACCTCGTCCATCATCATCATTAGATGGAATAGGGAGATTGGGCCATGACCCACCACGCGGGCCCAAGGTGGATTGGCGGGTGCAAACGACTGCAGATGCAGCCGGGACCGATGGCTTAACGTGCCTTCCGAAGCACGGAGGAGCTCGAGATAGTAGTTGTGTTATTTAAAGACTTAGTTGACATATAAATTTTTACTTTCGTTAGATGGCGGTGCAGGATTTTTTTCTTTCTATGTTGTAAATATACTACAAATGTTGTAGTATGTTTACAACAACTGTTGTAAATATACTACAGTTTAGGGGTGTCCACTCTGAAAAAACATCGATGTATTTTTTGATTCGATACATCGCAACTATACATCGATGTCAATCGATGTATCGAATGAAAACATCGATGTATTTCAAACATTGAGTACTTTTTCTTAAATTTAAAAAAATTTTGCTGTCTGTTAATAGAATATCAGAAATATATGTACCTTAGTTTGTTTCACAAAACCAAAGGTTATTAAATGTTTATAAACATAGAAACTCGTAGTTATTTTTTATTGTCACTGCACTGACTCTTGCGCAGTGCTGCCAACATCGGAGCCATATCAGAGAATTCGGAATGCTTTCATAACAGTAAGTAAAATTTTAGTGGTCAAACTGAAGTTTTTTTTTTACTGAGGTTAAACCAAAAAGAGGATATTATCACTACGTGGTCAAACTGTATTACCAATTCGATGTTTTTTTAAACATCGATGCATCGAGTATATTGAAAGCTTTTCAAAACATCGGATCGATTCGATGTTTTTCATTAGAAACATCGATGTTTTCGATGCATCGATGTATATCGAATATCCCTACTACAGTTTCACTCAGGAGGTTAAAAATGTCAATTAATCGTAGCCGTACCGTACCGTAACTAAGGTTGATATAACAAACTACCTAATTATAAAAAGCAAGCTTACATCAAAATTCAGAATTATAAATTAGTAATAATAAGTTCGACAGTTTTGTAACACTGGAGCTGTTGTGCACTGTACCACCATCATGACAAAGTGAACAGATATAAATATTATTGGTCCTCACTACAAGCGAGTGAATATCGTACACCTACAGACCATTACAATGGTGGCGGTGACAGAACTTGGAAAAGTGATTGCAATCTGCAAGCCGGCGGTTCATATTGCGAGTCGAGTCGAGTCGAGTCGGGCACAACAATGGCCCAAGTTTCACAATTTGTGGCGGCTGCAAGAAAATCGATTGCCAACAACTTCCTAACTATTGGCTGCTACGATTTATTGGCCACCGAGTTGGACAATGGCTTAGTTATTCGGTGTCTATACGGTTGGCAATTTTTATGAGTTCGCCTTTGGAACGATTGGTAATAACAATTCAAGTTTTTGCTGACTTTTTTACTCAGACACGTCAATCAGGTAAAGTTAATGTTTGTCAAAGTGCCAAGTTTTATCCTCAGAACTTAAAAACAGTTTAAATTCAACTCCTAAAGTAGACCTAGATAGTTACCTATATTATTTTACATAAAGACTAAAACAGGACAGATACAATATATGTGAGTGTTCTGAGGAGTTATTCTCCCTTATCCCTCCATCGCTTTTTCTTCAGAGGACCACGCGCGCTGGCTTACGTTGCCACTGCCTTACTGTGGCCACTATTCCTACACGAACAAAGAAATTTGGTGACTCATTTACTTGTCGTATTATTTGTAAATGGGATTCTATGCCCGCGCACGTGTTCCCTCCTACAATCTGGGGTCCTTTAAGAGAGGCGTGAAGGATTATTTTTGCAGGCCAGCAAGGTTAGGATGGTTGGTGTGGTAGTTTATAACTGCTGTACCAGCTATCTTCGCGTTTGGACTTTATCACCACTTAACATCAGGTGGGGTAGAGTCATCTGCAGACCTGGATATAAAAAATAAATAAAAATGTTGTTATGAACCGTACTATGAAAAGCGTGCGTACAGCTTTTGTATGTCTTGGTTTGGATACCTTGGTTCAAGCCTTAATTACCTTTACGATGCCGAATCAAAAAGCGATCCAATGACAAATGCAACCTGCCAAAACGCCACTAATACTTTTTGGTTAGGTTGTACTTTATTTGGGGTATTGTCTTATTCCATGACTGTAGCAAAGAATGTGACATCAACAAACTTTGAACAAACTGAAAGATTTATTGACGTGTTTGAGTTCAGCTGTGAACTTTGTTTATGTCCTTTGATCTTAGATTAAAACAAAAGGGAAGATACGGTACGCTTATACTAGCATCATATAAAATATGCTCCGACTCAACTACATAAGCAAATCTCATACACGCACACGTCTGTAAATAAATATTCAATCGAGCGAGCGAAACAGAACTGTACGTTTCAACGCAGCGCAAACGAAACGGCGAGTCTGTGTCCGAGTCCGCACGGCTGAGCTGTATTGTTGTCCTTTTCTAGCTAACAAAATGGCAATTACTTAAATAACAGTCACGAGAAACCATGATTTTTGAGAAAAAAAAGTTACGTTTTTATTTTTTTAAGCATTTAACTGCTAGATGTTTAAATCTAAAGAAAAGTTTTACTAGAAAAAAATCCACGCGGACAGCGGACGGGACATTTCTAGTAAAACTTTTCTTAAAAAAAAGTTTTTACATTTTACTAATGAATAGTTTTGCCGAGAGCGGAGCGTTATTTGATTTTGAACTATTTGTGTTCCTTATAAAAGCATCAAAGGCATTGTTTTTTTTATAGACAGTTCCTACAAATGACTCCGGCCCACCTGATGTTAAGTGGAGGTGAAGTCCAGACGCGAAGATAGCTGATACAGCAGTTCAACCTGCCACACCAGCCATCCTCACCCTGTCGGCCTGCATGTTGCTTCTTCACGCCTCTTTTAAAGGATTCCAGGTTGTAAGAGGGAGGGAACACGTGAGCGGGCAGAGCATTCCATTTACGGATAGTACGACAAAGAAATGAGTCACCAAATTTCTTTGTACGCGTTGGAATTGTAGCCACAGTTAGACGGTGACAACGAAAGCCAGCGCGCGTGGTCCTCTGAAGAAAAGGGGAAGGTGGGATAAGAGAGAATAACTCCTCAGAACACTCGCCGTGGTACAGACGTTAGAACGCGCTTAGTGACGCCACATCACGGCGTAATTGGAGAGACTTGAGGTGTTTAGTCACCTCCTCATCGCCTATGATGCGTATTGCGCGCCGCTGTAACCTATCCAAAGCATCGAGCAAGTACTTGGCGGAGCCATCCCAGAGGTGCGAGCAATATTCCACGCAAGACCGCACCTGCGTGTTATATAACAGACATAGTTTGCTCGGGCGTGAAAAAACGTCGCTTTATCTTTATAACACAGAATATACGCAATATTGTTATATTGAGCGCACATGCAGCGTGTTTGAATGTCCACTTTTGAGCCGCGAGTGCCGTAACTTCACTTTTTGTTTCAATCTAAGCATAATGATCGAGGTGAAGAGTTAACGCTGAATGTGCTAAGTCCACACTTACTTGCTAACTTCACCGAGCAACGATTAAGTGAATAAATAGTTAAGTGAGTTTCAGAAACTATTCAAGGTGTTGTGACCACAGATCTTGACGTAGGCTGTGACACAGGTCTGTGTTTGTTACAAACATGAGCTAATAGCGGGCCATCCAATACCGTTCATTCGTGTTGGAATCTATAATACGTAGGATTTGAATGGTAGTCAATTGTTTGCACGCTCTTGCACATCGACTACCACTCAATCCGTACGGATTATGGATGCCGGCAGGATTGAGCGTTAGTGGATGACCAGATATTAGCACTACTGAAAAGTGCGTCCCAATCGTTAAAACTCGGATTCTTGTGTTATGGTGTTTCTCTTGAGAAGGTTCAAATAGATTATCGTTACTATCTTTTCTCTAGACGATCCAATGTAATTTAATCGGTTTAATTTATTTATCTCAAAAATTTCTTCATCATCATAAGCCTATTAATTTCCCCACTGCTGGGGCACAGACCTTCCCTATGCATGGAATAGGGAGATTGGGCCATGACCCACCACGCTGGTCTAAAGCGGGTTGGCGGGTGCTAATGACTGCAGATGCAGCCTGGACCGACAGCTTACTGTGCCTTTCGAAGCGCGGAGGAACTCGAGATAGAAGATTTTTGGCCACCCATCACATGACCGACCACTGCGAAAGTTGCTTAACTTCAACGATCGCAGCCGAACGCGCTTACCACCCGCGCCATCGAGCTCCTCAAAAAAATCTTATTTTAATTTATTTCAAATTGTAGTTTGATCTATTAGCAAACGCTAAAAGCCTGGAAAGTAAATGTTTTTGTGCTCAGGATAAGCCTAGTTTAAGAACCTCTGTGTATCCCTTCGAAAAACTAAAAATGGTGGCCTTATAATAAGCAGTGATTCCAAAGACGCCATCGCCTAACTAAAACAATCAATGCAACTGTCAAATTCAGGCCTGACCATTGACGAGCCCCCTAAACGAAAGCCTAGAGTAGTAATTATCGGTGTTCCTTCAAGGTTCCTTCAGCCATGCAGGAAAACAAGTTTTTAACCGTTTATATCATCAGAGTCTGGCCGATAAACTGCAGAAAATGGATTTCGACACATTTCGAAATAAAATTAAATTAGGCCATAAACGGACAGAAAAGACGCCGAGACATGCAATTACATTGTTGAAGTGTCAGCTGTCATATACAGAGCAATGATAGTAGGGATTTCGAAAGTTGAAAAAAATATCGATATATCGATACATCGATCTTTTAAAAAATATCAATTTCGGCTTCGATATATCGCCAAAAAAACATCGATATATCGATATATCGGACCAATTTTCCCAAAAATATCGTACTCTAAAATAGCTCACGAAATATGACACGCGGAATAATAATGGAACGAGAATTATCGCCCTAAAAATAGACCCTATTTTCGAATGATGACATAGGCAATACTAAATACAGCACAGATCATAGATATGTTGAATATCATTAATCTGAGATCCAGTTACGATTTTTCCAGATACGAATTTAGTTAAATCGTGATATGCCGCTAATAATTAAAAAAATATCGTTTTTGATACGAATTTCGATATTGGTTATTTTGTATCGATGTATCGATATATCGAATCAAAATATATCGGCAAAAAATATCGATATATCGAACAAAAAATATCGATATATCGATACATCGATATATTTTCAACAAGCCTAAATGATAGTAAGTGATAGAGTTTATGTGAAGTGGTCATCTTGCCCTGTCAGAGACTTTATTTTGGTTCCGCGTTGTTATATATGCCAGCAGTATGGTCACGCGGCCAAGTCATGTCGTGAAATAACTCATACCTTCGGCCATTGTGGAGAAGAAGGGCACTCAATACAAGAATGTACAAAGAAGAATAGCGAACCAAAATGTGCTACTTGCATGCGCTTCAAAAAACCTAGCAGCCATACCACAGGCTTAGCAGAATGTCCGGCAAAGCTAATGGCAGAAAAAAATACATCAATTCAATTGATTATGTGGGCGCCTAAGAGCGAGAAAGTTATAAAGGTAATAAAATAAATTATGTATTTTCTAGTTTTTCTTTATTCTATTTAATTTGGATAGATTTGAATATGTACTTATTGATTTGAAGTAGTAAATATGTACGTAGTGATAATTTAATATATTAAAATTAAGCCTATTTTACCTGCAACACAGGATATCCTAGTTCAGGCACAGTGAGTAATAGCACTGAAGGACAAAATTATGACCTGTATTGTTAATTTAATTTAAATAAGTATCTCTATGTGTAACGTTGACTAACATATTTCTTAAGTGACAATTGTAACTAACATAGATTGATCAATGCAATGTTTTAATAAATTTGATTTGATTTGATTTGATTTGATTAGGCTATGCATTCTTCCAATGCACAAATGCTCCAAACAAGAAACAAAATATTTATTTTTGCAGTATGAATATTCTTACTTTATGCAAATAAATAAATAACAATTATTATATTTGTTTCTCAGGTTTTCACGCACATCACTCATTAAATAAAACTAGTTTTTACGGGTTTTTTTTTTGAAAAATCATTATTCTGACGATGCAAACCTGAAAAGGCTGCGAAACGTCAATAAATAAATAAAGTTTCGTGCATTAACCCGTAAAAACTAGTTTTATTTAATAATTATTAATATACGATTATCAAGCGTTTAACAGCCATATTGTTTTTTATCCGCCTGGTTACTGGAAGCAGCTGGTTCGAATCCCGGGAGAAAACTTTTTTTTTTTTACGCAGGTAAATATCTTTTTTCAGACGACGGCGCCTTTAAGAGGCTCACCGCCGACGGACCTCACACCTGGCTTCCGCAAGTCTTACGGGCCCCTCAGTGGCTACCCACCAAGGACCCCGCAACTCTCACGGGCGCTTTACGGCATAATATCCGCTAAAAAAGTCCTGCGAATACCTCTACACTGCTTAGTGCGGAGCCGCAGGGTCCCCGTTAGGGATTCTACCACGGCTCCGCCCCCAGCAGCTTCCCGGCCTCGCCGGGGCTCCACGGCAGGGGTCTCCCGCGGTATTACGGGGACCCTCAGACGTGCGCAGGTAGGCCCGCGCGTGGGGGCTGGGTACGCGGCCTACTGCCCACCATCCCTCTCCCATCCGCTGCGGAGGGGACTCCTGGGCGTAACCGTCCAAGAAGCCCTCCGCCGCCCCCCTTGTAGGACAAAACTACAAGAGGGGACCGCCGTTCCTGGGAGGGGGGAGCGGGAGGGGAAGCGTAATTCTTCCCGTCCCTCTCCCCCCTCCTGTCACCCATGTCTCCCCGCGTTTTCTTCTAAAAAAAGAGGGGGGAAAGGCCGGCGACAGCATTCGTGGGGGGGGGGGGGAGGTCCGAGCGGTCGAGGCTACTCGGACATCCCCCCCTCTGAGGGCGTCCGTCCGTGCGCCGCCTCAGTGGCCACCTGCTCGGGAGGTTTGCCTTTTGTGACCGGGGGGTCACACCTCCCGCTCCCCATGATGTGGCCCGATGACCGGCCACTCTCTGCGCACACTGCGCAGCGGGGTGGGGCAGCGCACAATGCCGCCCTATGCCCCGTCTTCCCACACCGGAAGCACAAAGTGCTCCGGTCTTCCTTCGCCGGGCACCTGTCGGCGACGTGGCCCCTGCCCATACACTTAAAGCAGTGCGTAGATGGGGGGCCAAGGGGGGTCACGCAAGCAAGGCTCCAGCCCACCTTGAGCCTGTCGCCCTCCGCCACCTTTTTTGCGGATTCATCTTAATGTGAAATTATAAATCGTTTAAAATATTAAGCATTTTGGAAAGAAATATTCTACTTAGGGCCGATTTTTTAAAACTCGGATAAAACTTAACTGTTCAATAAATTCATACTCAATCAAATAAAGAAAGATGTCATCCGTTACATTACACGGATAGTAGAGGATGCGGGTTCGAGTCTCGTCTGCTGTCTGGTCCGCGTGGAATGTTTTCTAGTGGAATTTCCTTTAGATTTAAACATCTAGTAGTTAAATGCTTCAAAAATAAAAATAAAACTATGCAGGTAGGTATTTAACAAGGAAGCGCGAATTTATCGGGTGACTCACGCTCGGCTGCCTTTAAAACCAATACATTGCAATCGTGTTTACAGTCTACGGAATGCCACGTTAGTAAAATAGGCGACAAAACATTTTCCGCGACAGAAAAAAGAAAATATTCGCTTCGCATCCAATAATATACCAAGAAACAACAGTTGGTGAAGAACTATCTAAGTATAATTTTTATTGAAGTTATACTTCTTTAGGCTTTAGGAAAAATGATGAGAGTGAAATTTTAAGATGCGCGCGCATCACTGTAACACAAAATTTTAACTTAATGAAGTTGGTCGCTTTAGCTTTACCAACAAAATAGAAATAGAATCTCTATTTAGTGGGTGCTGACGACTGCATTGTGAAGGCCTATCAAAAGTATTTATTAATCTGGAACAACGGAACCAAAGCGCGATTCAGGAGACTACAGCGCCATCTCTTGACCATTGGTGTAGTAGAACCAAAAACCACATCTTTATTTTTTGTAATAAAGTAACAGTTATATATTCATATTTATAATATTTATCCACATGTTTCTAGTTTGTATATTTGGAATACGTGTTTGAGTTTCATACAAGTGCAAATCACATATGTTCTAATAAATTATATTCAGTAGCGATTTTAATTGAATATTTTGATTATTTATTTATTTTTTCAAATTAAAACTGAAATTTATTGACTTCGTCCTTTTCCAGACTTTTTATTAATTTATTGTAATTAATTATTTGCATGCAATTAAAAACTAATTTAAAACGATGCCAAAGAAGGATAACTTCTCACGCGCCTACATAAGTACACGCACCCATTTTTTATTTTAAAGCATGTAACTGCTTGATGTTTAAATCTAAAGAAAAAATAACTAGAAAAACTTCCACGCGGACCAGGCAGCAGACGGGACCAGTTAAACATCAAGCAGTTACATGCTTTAAAATAATAAAAATTATAACTATAATTGCTATTTCTTCTTTCAAATGTTTAATACTTGTAAAAGTATTCATTTCACATTGTGGGTTACCTATAAAACGAAGAGATGGCGCTGCCTTGCAGCTTAGGAATAGCTAGAAGTATTTCGACGCGGTCCGTGAGGGCCGCGGTAGCATAATTGGTCAGTGCATTCGCCCGGATTGCGAAGGGTTCGGGTTCGTGTCCCATCTGCTGCCTGGTCCGCGTGGAATATTTTCTAGTTATATTTTCTTTAAACTATCTAAGTATTTCTTTGTTTGAACTAGCATGATATAAGCCACACTGAGCTTTTGCGGGAAGCACACCACAGTTTAGCCTAATCTTGGGACTTTGTAAGTGTTGTAAAATTTATCTTTCTTACGGGATGCTGGGGCAACGAAAGGAATGCATACAATAAACATTTTATTATATTTGAATTTTTTAAACATTTAACTCCTAGAAGTTTAAATCTAAAGTTTTTTTTGTAAAGAAATATGCAGATATAGCTACATCTCCAATTCCTCCTTTTGTATGATGAATACGATGAAAACTTGTGAACAAATCACTAACAAAACGGAGGTCATCTACACTTAGTCGGTTTGAATGAACCCTGTACCTTACTTAATTTTACATAGAGTAAGAGTTCTAAGTACAAAAAAGTCATTACATAATTATAATAGATTTATTTTCTAGCAAACCAGGAACCAAATGTTCACCAAAACCTGATTTCTCGAAAACCGGAAGTACTACGTTACTCAAATCCGGTTTGTAGTCTTATCAGACTATTCTTAACTTATAACTTAAATATTCTCTTTATCTATCTCTTACGGTTTGGCCGCTGAAACAGCACCACAGACAGACGGACGGACTTGTCTAATAGATAAGAGATATTTCAATTAATTTTTGCATGCTGGAAACGGCTAATTGTGCGATCTGACCTAATCATTTAGAAACATCATTGTAACCACAATTAATGAAAATAAATTTCATTTCATTTCATTTCATTTCAACAACAGAAACACAACTCCACCAAAAGATTGTGTTTGTAGCAGGGCTTGTTTACCGGTTAATTTTCAAACCTAAATCAGTGGCAAGTGCATTAGGAGCGTTTCATTCAGGTTTGGCTCTACCTTAACCTTAAAAAATGGGTGCGTGTACTTATGTAGGCGCGTGAGAAGTTATCCTTCTTTGGCATCGTTTAAAATTAGTTTTTAATTGCATGCAAATAATTAATTACAATAAATTAATAAAAAGTCTGGAAAAGGACACAGTCAATAAAGTTCAGTTTTAATTTGAAAAAATAAATAAATAATCAAAATATTCAATTAAAATCGCTACTGAATATAATTTATTAGAACATATGTGATTTGCACTTGTATGAAACTCAAACACGTATTCCGAATATACAAACTAGAAACATGTGGATAAATATTATAAATATGAATACCTATAACTGTTACTTTATTACAAAAAATAAAGATGTGGTTTTTAGTTCTACTACACCAATGGTTAAGAGATGGCGCTGTAGTCTCCTGAATCGCGCTTTGGTTCCGTTGTTCCAGATTAATAAATACTTTTGATATTATAAATATGAATACCTATAACTGTTACTTTAGTACAAAAAATAAAGATGTGGTACTACACCAATGGTCAAGAGATGGCGCTGTAGTCTCCTGAATCGCGCTTTGGTTCCGTTGTTCCAGATTAATAAATACTTTTTATAGGCCTTCACAATGCAGTCGTTAGCACCCACTAAATAGAGATTCTATTTCTATTTTGTTGGTAGATTTTCTTAATGTGCGGTAAACACAAAAGTAACAGCATGAAGTTGGTCGCTTTACGGCATCGATAATAAATGAATTACTTGACTCACTAGACGCTAGCAAACGTATCAATAAATGCATCAATCTCTGAGCATTAACAACTTGTGACTTGATAAGTTCAAACAAAACAAACTTCAAGCGATGCCGACGCGTGCACGTGTCGCTCTCCGATTAAATCGGTTTATTTGACGACCTCCTTGGCTGAGTGGTTTGTACGCCGGGTTTCATGGTGTCGCCGACTCGAGAGGTCCCGGGTTCGAATCCCGGTGGGGGCAAATGTTTGTGTGATGAATACGAGCATTTGTACTCCAGTCATGGATGTTTAATATGTATTTCTATATGAATATACTTATATATGTACAGTATATGTATTCTATCCGTTACTCTAGTATCCCATAACACAAGCCTTATAGTGCTTAGCTTGGGGCTAGGCTAATTGGTGTGAGTGTTGGAAATATTTCTTATATTTATTTATTATTTAATTATTGATTCGAACGCAAATCTAATGGGTTCTCTGGATAAACACTACCTTACTTACTTTGTATATGTGGGTTTAAATTCATCGGTACAAATGAGATAAAACTTATCGATTTAAAATGAAAATAAATCAGTCACCTGGCAAAAAAAATGATTTATAGAATCGAAATGAATGTCACAGACATTTCGAGGTTTGCGATTGTTTGAGTTATGACGTTTTTATATGCGATAGAGCGTTATCATGTTTTTGGTTTTACACAAAAAGCTACATTTTTTAAATGTAGATATTTCATTAAACAAATATCGAATGTATATACGTTTTTGCATACAAATTTTGGTGTACCAAAACTGATTATTTATAGTGCTCTGCGGTTTCACCCGCATTAATTTGAGGATAAAGGTATAGTGTATCATCCTTAAACCATAGGCCGTATACAGAAAGAAAGCCGAAAGCCGATCGGCGCTTATCGGCGCCTATTGGCGCTGATTCTTTTTCTATGGACCGGCGCCGATCGGCCCTGGTCCGAATAATAAATAATTTGTATTTAAATTATTATCCTTAGATTAAATCAATCTAAGTTATAATCTTTTTATAAATCTAATAACTTTATCTTTTATTAACTAAGCGCTAAAATTATTTGTTTCGTACTTACCGAATGGTGACAACAAGTCTTTCTTCTGGAAGGATTGGTTGTTTATGCCAATTGCACCAATTTTTCATCAAACGGTTTTTCACTAAATCCAAAATGTAATAAAATGTTTCTTGAATCATTCTTGTATATGTATAAAATCTTTGTTCATCAAATTTCATTTTTTTTACAAATAAATGATGGTATTCTCCGAAACGTTTCCTTTCTCTATTTATAGGATGTATAGCCTTTTTTCGCATTTTTAAATACACATTTTCTAATAAAACCAGATCATCGTCCGCTGAGTCCGACATTTTGCTTGATCTGCTTTAATCGGCTTCCTTTATGTAGGAAGGATAAGCGCCGATCGGCTTTCGGCTTTCTTTCTGTATACGGCCATAGTCATATGCTGTTGCGGCTTTTTTACAGAATTTTTACAAGGGAACAATTCCGTCATTCATGTTTTAAAGGGTTCCGTAGCCAAATGTAAAAAAACGGAACCCTTATGGATTCGTGTCCGTCTGTCCGTCCGTATGTCACAGTCACGTTTTTTTTCCGAAACTATAAGAACTATACTATTGAAACTTGGTAAGTAGATGTGTTCTGTGAACCGCATTAAGATTATCACACAAAAATAGAAAATAAACAA
Organism: Chilo suppressalis; assembly: GCA_902850365.2. Classification (NCBI taxonomy): domain Eukaryota; kingdom Metazoa; phylum Arthropoda; class Insecta; order Lepidoptera; family Crambidae; genus Chilo; species Chilo suppressalis. The sequence goes on along the minus strand of OU963901.1, from coordinate 28,655,602 downwards.
TTTTTAGGGGTACTATGGTACTTTTTTACCCATACTTAGAACTGAAACTCAAAATTGTTTTTTTCATCAAACCCATACGTGTGGGGTATCTATGAATAGGTCTTCAAAAATGATATTAAGGTTTTTAACATCATGTTTTCTGAACTGAATTGTTTACGCGAGACACACTTCCAAAATGGTAAAAAGTGAGAGTAAAATGAGTGAAATCTAGGCTTGTTGAAAATATATCGATGTATCGATATATCGATATTTTTTGTTCGATATATCGCTATTTTTTGCCGATATATTTTGATTCGATATATCGATACATCGATACAAAATAACCAATATCGAAATTCGTATCAAAAACGATATTTTTTTAATTATTAGCGGCATATCACGATCTAACTAAATTAGTATCTGGATCTCAGATTAATGATATTCAACATATCTATGATCTGTGCTATATTTAGTATTGTCTATGTCATCATTCGAAAATAGGGTCTATTTTTAGGGAGATAATTTTCGTTCCATTATTATTCCGCGTATCATATTTCGTGAGCTGTACGATATTTTTGGGAAAATTGGTGCGATATATCGATATATCGATGTTTTTTTCGCGATATATCGAAGTCGATATTGATATTTTTTAAAAGATCGATGTATCGATATATCGATATTTTTTTCAACTTTTGACATGCCTAGTGAGATCTAGTAAGTAGGTGTTTTAATACGTCATAAATCGTAAGCCGCAATTTACCTTTCATTCAATCAACTCAACTTTACTTCTCAATAACTTAATTTAAAAAATACACTATTATAAAAACATTGATCAAACTTACAACGAACTATAAGAACTTTTATATTATGTTACTTGCTGCTACGGACAGGGTTACCATATCTCAGGATTTGTCCTGAGATTTCAGGATTTTTGAACTCTTCTCAAGATTGCGGATGGATTTTGCAAATCTCTTGAAATCTCAGGATTTTTTGAATTTTCGATAAAATACAGCTAACATTTTAAAGATTTGTTTAATAAAAACTTAAACAAACTAAAAATAATCTTCCTTTGATAATAATTGCACAGTTAAAATCAGTACTTATTTATCCAAGTAGGTACTTGATCAGTTTTATCATACTTAGTATGTGATGATACGTTATTAAGTAAGGTTTTTTCTTTAATTATAGATTTATAAAATGCCCCACATGTTAAGCTCCTTAAATTATATTGAATTAAAAGTATAAGGAGCGTGTACATAAACGATAATATTACGACTTTTCTAAATTCTTAAGTACGTTTGAGAGAAAATTCTCAAACTGTAAAAATCTCAGGATTTTTCAATGGAAATGAAGCCTTTTCTCAGGACTTTTGATTTTTTCATCTGGTAACCCTAGCCACGGAACCGTTCATGGGCGAGTCTGAGTCGCACTTCGCCGCTTTTTATGTAACTGTTACCGTTTACGCCGCGCACGCAAAGGAAGTTCACAAATGTTTTTTCCCGTTTTTTGCTACAATTTTCATTGGTCGAAGCACCAATGTCCTATTAGGCGCTTAGCAGACGACGGGGCGGGGCGGGCTTTTTGTCCGCGAAGCAATAACGACCGCGTCTGCCCGTCGATGTCAGCGGCTGCCCGCGCCGCGTACACAAAACATACGACGGGCAGAGGCGGTCAGTTAAGGACGTTCGTTCTAGTGAATAGTCCATGACCGCCCCGCGCCGCCGTCTGCGTTACTGCATATAAACTGGTTTGTATGATCCACGGCGGGCAGCCGCGGACATGCCGCGCCGCCACTGCCCGCCGGGCACCCAAGGCGCGGTCTTTTTGACCGCTGTTTGCGTTTGAAGTATAGGATTCGCATTGTGCTATTATTCGCGGCGAAATTGACCGGCCCGCCCCGCCCCGTCGTCTGCAAAGCGCCTTAGTTGTAGCGTTTTGTCATGTAGTTTATACACTTCCTCAATGCATGCACTAGGGCCTAGTAGTTCTTGGGATTAGCGTGTTCAACCAAACAAACAAACTCTTCAGCTTTATAATAATATCTATGTGTCGTGGATTGTTGAACGGGAGTCAAGGCGGCACCGACTTGAGTGTATTTGGCGAATGGGTTGGCAACACTAGTTACTAATCAACGTTATCTGACGTTTGACATCTGTCACTGTCAGTGTATGAAAACGAGTGAACCGTCAGTTTTGGGGACCGCATCATCCCCCTCTCAGGGGATGATCGCTTAAGATGAAGCCTGTACCCCTTCCGAGCATGAACTACGGATGTGTTCTAGTCAGTAAGTCTGATATAACCTTGCAGCCGGCTGTAGGGTATCCATGAGGATTTCACACCCGCTCCTCCGCCTGGGAGGAAACAAAAGAAAAGTAGTTTTGGGGACATTGGTGATCTAGACGTCAAGCTGTTCAGTCGTGTTGTAGGGATGTCGAAAGTTGAGAAAAATATCGATATATCGATACATCGATCTTTTAAAAAATATCAATATCGGCTTCGATATATCGCGAAAAAAACATCGATATATCGGACCAATTTTCCCAAAAATATCGTACAGTAGCTCACGAAATATGACACGCGGAATAAAAATGGAACGAAAATTATCTCCCTTAGAATAGACCCTATTTTCAAATGATGACATAGACAATACTAAATACAGCACAGATCATAGATATGTTGAATGTCATTAATCTGAGATCCAGTTACGATTTTTCCAGAGACGAATTTAGTTAGATCGTGATATGCCGCTAATAATAAAAAAAAATATCGTTTTTCATACGAATTTCGATATTGGTTATTTTGTATCGATGTATCGATATATCGAATCAAAATATATCGGCAAAAAATATCGATACACCGATATATTTCCAACAAGCCTATCGTGTTCAAACCCCTTAGCGATTTCACCACGCTCCGATCTAATCCGTTTTCATCTGAGCAATCATAGCTCATTTTGAGCTTATTATTTATTAGACTATCTTCATGAAACCCAGACACTGCAAATCGTGTATTATTTAGAGGATAATGGACGACGACCCGTCACTAAACGAATGCCCGTGTGCCCCTTCTACATAAAGATGTGTTTAGCAGAATTTGAAGGTATCCTCTTTTGTCTGTCATGTTAACATTAAAGTTGCTGAGTTGTCTAAACGCATTTTTTACGGTAAAAAATGCACTTCGAAATTTCACGGGACTTCTAAAGTATGAAGTTACAGACACATGTACACAACAGTTCTTAAAAATTGTATTTCTATAATATTTAGAACTGTTTCTTCGCTGATTAATTGACATTATATAAATGGAATTATAGTTTTAATATGATTGACATTAATGTGACTAATAACAATATTAAATATTTATTGGATTTACTGTAAAATAATTTAATATTTGCATACTAATTTAGCAAATCATGTTTGAGCATCATATTTATTGTAAAATCTATTTATTGTACCATGTTTATTGTAAATAAATATATGAATATGAATAAAAAGTTACCGATGCCACTTGTGTCTGTTTAAGAAACCTTTCATGGGAACACTTTGCTATTCTTTTGTACCCTCACAGGAGTTATCAATAATATTTTTGCTTTACGATAGCAAAACAACGGACTAATGCATTGCGACTCCGTTTTTCCATTTCACTTCTATGTATTGTTGAGCACACGCGAAGAAAGTCCTAAAATAATACGAGAGCAAGCACCCAGAGGCAACACCTTCCATTTTAATGCGTTAAAAGCACAAAAGTGGCTTCAGTGTAGCGCGGCTCTGTTTTGTGAACGCAAACCCGACAAAGTGCTTGCACCCTACAGCGTATGATCGCAATAAATGTGCCATTATAGGACGTTCGCCGACGTCCCGTGTATTCGGTTATTTTATTACCTATTTCTAAAGATACCATGGAAAAAGTCATAATTTACCTGCGGTCGATGAGACCGCACGTAGGTAGTTACAGAACAAAAGCAGGTGGTAGTAATAGCCAATCATTGGACAGAACATTTTTTTTTGAGTGCGTAATAGTATGCTATTGATCGCAGATGACCTTTTGCAGCGTCATCGGGTTTGGGGGCGGCGAGATCCTAAGTGGACCTCAAGCCGAGAATTGGCGAGTGCCTCTAGAGGTATTCCAGGCGGACGGCATCTCCACCTTATCCTAAGGGTGCGGTGTCTGCCTAATGCTAAGCTAGTGTGCAAGTATGCTAGCTGTGTAGTGTTGGTGTTTGTGACCTGTGTGGGAGGAATCGGAGGCGCGTTGGCGCGTGAGATTTCATCGTCGTGGTACTCTAAGACGTGCCTAGGCCGACGGAAACGGAGGGACCTACGATACCGATAGAAAAGTCACAATTTACCAGCGGTCGATGTGTAGTAAAAGCCAATCAATGGACAGGACATGTTAGTATGATACATTAGTAGAGGATAATAGAGCTTTTTTTTCTGGCGCTTCGCCGGCCGCTGCCGCGGCACGCTCGCTTTCCTCGCTCGGCTCGCGCGTCATGGTCACAACACTGACCTAACCTAACCTAGTGTGAAGTATTACCGTTTGGGCCCTGAAAGAACAGTTAAGTCTACTATTGTAATATGTACCAAAGTACCTTATTATATCTAAATATTTGATGGTTTTCTAAATATAAATGTGTAAGTTCTTGACATGTTTGATATTTAATTTAGGAAAAAAATCTTTAATTTGTTTATTTTGTTACAAAAATTCGATTAAATTTGTTTGTGTCATCAAGTTCTTACATATGCTGGATTTTTAATAAATATTTTATGGACATCCTAATTATACGATCCGGCCAAATGTGGATGACCAAATCGTTAAATGTTGACAATTTAATGATCTGGTCAAATTAAGTTGGCCACATCATGAAATGTGACCATTTCACGAAATTCTCGAGCATTTCATGAAGTGATCAAATTTACGATATGGCCACGACATATACATTGGTCAAAAGGGTTTGCTTTGAAATAAAAACGTGACTATATAAGGAGCAGAAACTAATGCTTTTTATAAACTTTTGTTTTTGCAAATATAATGAAACTAATGATGTTAACATAGATTTATTGGTGTCACGACACGATTCTTGTACGAAGCGCGAGATCCATTTATGTACTCACAAAGATACATCATAAATTTAGTAGCACCCTCTCCCATTACTAGTGAAAAATACTCTTTTGTTTATCTCACCCCCGACACTAACTTATCATGATACGAGTATAATTGACGTGTCACACGGCGTTTTTATAAAGCTTAATGCCCAAATATTTTATTTTGTCCATCGCAAAATGAGTCTTGCACTCAGGGTAGTGCAGTCTCAAATCAAGTTTAGAGTTATTTAAGCATAGTCCACAAAGCTGGCCTCACCGCGTACCAAAATATTAACGTAGACACTAATTTGCTTACGGCTTTTCATATGCAAAAATATTAAAGAGTTAACTAACGAAGATGACATCTATTTTATATGTAACTAGCGGCCCGCCCTCGCTTCGCTTCGGTGTAGAGCTGAAGTGTGGACTACAGTTTTTATTCTCAGGCTTGTATTATACACAATGACATTTATCTATGATTCTTCTTATACCTGCATGCAAAGTCTCAGCCCAATCGGTTTAAAATTGACAAAGTTTCATAGAAACTTTCATTCCCTATTTTATCCCCTTGGGGGTACAATTGATCAAAATCCTTTCTTAGCGGATGCCTACGTCATAACATCTACCTGCATGCCTTTCAGCCCGATCCGTCCAGTGGTTTGGGCTGTGTGTTGATAGAGCACTATGTCAGTCAGTCAATCATTTTTGAGTTTTATGTATATAGATAGATTAAGTGAGTCCGATGCAGTATCTGGAAGCAAGAGTATCTTTATCATCATCAGGCTATTAATGTCCCCACTTTTTGGGGCACAGGCCGTCTATTGATGGAATAGGGAGATTGAGTTATGACCCACCACGCGGGCCCAGTGCGGATTGGGAGGTGCTTACGACTGCAGATGCAGCCGGGACCAACTAATATACCATGTTGTATGTCTGTCTGTCACATGATTCTATCTCCTGAACGGAAATAGGAACTTTTATACATCCGGTATTTTCGCAGTTCATCATCATCATCGTCAGCTTATTAATGTCCCCACTGCTGGGGCACAGGCCTTCCCTATGGATGGAATAGGGAGATTGGGCCCGAACCCACCTCGCCTACCAACGGTTTTACGTGCCTCTCAAAGCGTAGAGGAAATCGAGATAGAAGATTTTGCTCACCCATCCAATGACCGACCACTAAGAAAGTTGCTTAACTTCAACGATCGCAGACGAACGCGCTAACCATCGAGCTCCTCTCGACTCCTCTCCCAACAAGAGCATATAAGGCCGAAACACCTTATATGTGTATAGAGAGGTAGGGCAAAGCGCTTCTGCCACTCGCATTGGAGCGCCTGCCTGGGGAAGAAACCTCCATCTTACAGAAGATTCACAGTAAAGTAACAATACCTTTTGGTGCTGTTGTGTTTCTGTCGGCGAGTAAGGTTCAAACTCAAACTCATTTATTCAGTCTAGGCTGTTACAAGCTCTTGTGAAAGTCAAACGGTACTCCATCGGTTCGTAAATCTACGGCGGGATACCTTGTACCGAGAAGAACCGGCAAGAAACTCAGCAAGGGCTATTTTTTTCTCCCTGTTTCGTTTCATACAGTGTCGTCAATTGAAAACACGTGTTGATGTCAACTTCCATCACATTAATATTATTAACAAACGTTAAGTATAGCTAGGTACTATTTTTAAATTTAGAAGTGGCGATTAAACAATTTTCAACCAAATTAACAAAGTAAAACGACTTACACCCGGTTTCTGAAACGCATGTCATCGAAAAAATTACGTAACAAGTTGTTAATCTCTATTTAAATGCACTTTGGGTTTCTCAATGAGCCAAGTGACAGTTTGTCAATGATTTGTTGTTGCAAATGTCAAATCTCGAATTAATGGCCGATTGCGGTAGTTTTCGGTTTCCGGAAAGCTTTTTTGTATGTTAACTGCATGTTAACGTTTTGTTGTGTTTTAATAAGTAATTGGTGAAAATTGATCAATTAACAGACTGTCAAAAGAAATTTTACTGATATTTTAGTCAGAGGATTGTTGTAGTAAAATGTTGTCAGATTTATCTGTTGACGATATATCCCTATCTAGTGACGAGGAAGATCTGGCACCAACTCACCAGTTCCGGAAACGAATAAATCCTGTAATTCATTACAATGATGAAGAATTTAAGGATCGCTACAGGATTTCAAAATCTGTTTTCCATCAACTAATGGGAAAACTGACACACCTGGAACTTAAAACGAACAATTATGTACACTAAAGCCTTCCTAGAATTATGGCTAACCCAACATAAAAAGAATATTTCAATTCAGTTCAGCAGTTCCTGACGTTAACGCGTTCAAACAAACAAACAAACATCTTTATATTGTAGTTTATATCAGATTTACACTATAATTATTTTACTTTTTATTTGCTTTAGAAGTAAATTCCAATTCTTTACTTTTTATTTTTAAATTCTTCAATTTTTTTCCAAGTCACGTTTTTTTTCCACCGTCACTGCATTGGTAGACTTATTTTCTATTATTGCTTTGTGCATACATTGAAATATATATTATCAATATATTTACAAATTTTAAATGCCAAAAGCAGATCGGTTAATTTGTATAGATTAGAAAGCTTGATTTGAACAACTGATTTGTACCTATTAGGTACTTACTTATCCACTATTGTTAAAAGCTCCCTCTTTTCTCGCTCCGTATAGTTTTTTCGTGACATATTATGTAAAAACTTTACAAATGAAAATAAATTTCAATGTTTTCGGTACACACAATCGCTTCTATTTTTCTGACTTCTAAATAAAAGTCACTTATAAGTTGTCAAAAGATAGAGACAAAGCTATGCGTTAGACAGAAACAAAACATGAATGATCGAATGAAAGTGACTGGTTTTAGCTAGGGTGGCCAGACTAATAAATAAATCCAGCCTTAACAGTAGATTCGTTAATTTTTCGGTAAATATCTTTTCAGAAACCCACAGTTGCTCAACAAATAGTTAATTATGACAGTCTGTCAACTAATTCAATATTTGACATGCGTTTCAGAAACCGGATGTTAGTCTATTATATTAAACCCAAGGTGACTTATCATTTATGAAATCTTTAACAGCATAGTAACCTTTCTTAAGGAGACATGTTTATATACACACTTTAAACTTAATAAAAGGTAAATTAATTATTTCTTTTGGTATTTTATTATAGTAACATATACCTTGACCCACAAATGAACCAAGTACCTTTTGGAGTCTCAACGGTGGCAATTTGAGTTTATCTTTTTCCATCCATCCAGGGCTCCACTCCAGGATTGGGTCAGGGCTGGCAAAGGTGCGAGTGATAATTTAGGTTACGCAAATGTCCTTAGGCTATGGGGCTATTAGATGGGCCATTCGCTTGTTTACCACTCTTTTAACATAAAATAATATGAAATCTCTAATCCAGAAACGAAGTATTCTGAGACGACATAAATAATACGCTCAGAGGAAAGCAAATCTGTGAGTTGAGATATTTTCAGCGTCCCAGAAGCTATACTTATCGGTATAGGAGATAATTTGATTTGGTTGCGAGTCACACAAAATGGAGGCCTTTAGCGCTTCTCGTCTTTTTTCAAATGAGTTTTTTTCGGTCGGGGTGTAAATGGAAAAATCCTATGGGAAAGATGTAACGGAATTACGTCACGTGTGTCACACGACTATAACATATATGTGTGTGTGTGGAATGCGTTCGCAGCTCTCCCTTACGAGCATGAAAGTTGGAGGGTAACTCGGCGAAGGCTGAAGCTACGAGCGTCACACGCAACAATATCTTATATATAAAATTCTAAAAAATATACTGTAAAGAGTATAATATAAAGAGTATATAGAAGCTATTAAATACAATACAAAGTACCTAATCTTTATATATATAATTCTTCTGTGAGTGTATATGTCACTGAACTTCTCTTAAACGACTGGACCGATTTTGATGAAATTTTTTGTGTGTGTTCAAGGGGATCTGAGAATGGTTTAGATTTACAATCTTTATATATATAATTCTTCTGTGAGTGTGTATGGCACTGAACTTCTCTTAAACGACTGGACCGATTTTGATGAAATTTTTTGTGTGTGTTCAAGGGGATCTGAGAATGGTTTAGATTCACAATTTTGTCCGCTGGACAACCCCTATTTTTTTAGGGCGGTACGAAGTTCGCAGGGTCAGCTAGTATATATATAAAATTCAATTGCTGTCAGTTTGTTTCGCTAAAACTCGAGAACGGCTGAACGGATTTATCTTATCTTGGTTTTGAAATGTTCGTGGAGGTCTAGGGAAAGTTTAAAAGGTGAGAAAATATGAAAAAATTGCGAGGAAGATAGTAAAAACGTCAATTAAATTTCCCATATAAACTGTTCTATCTTCTTTCCTGTCAAACATTTTGGTACGGTAGAATCGGGTCCGTCATTTCTTCCAAATTATTTTAACCCGTACGAAGTACGCGGGGTCAACTAGTGAACATATAAAAAGATCAGTCAGAGTCCAGCTTGTGGAAATAATCCTTAATTCACCCTACACAGCTTGAATTTGGAGTTGCTCATAAAATTTCGTCTTCAAGTAACGCAGAGGGCAGCGCTTTGACCACGCCCGTGTCCATAATTAAGTCAGCACCATTCCATTCCACTACGTCTCTTTACAGTGTCAAGTAACTAGGAAATGAAGGAGACAAAGTCGAAACTGCGCTAATTATGCTTTTAAAGTACTAAAGGCTAATCTAAAACTAGGAACGAAAGGTACTTATTTAAGCGTAGTAATTATTTTTAGACACTTTTTTGAAGTTATACTTCTTTAGGCGCGTTATGAAAAAATTATGAGAGTGAAATTTTAAGATGCGCGCGCATCACTTTAACACAAAAATTTTAAAAGCATGAAGTTGGTCGCTTTAGCGACATGCTGTTACTTTTGTGTTTACCACACATTAAGAAAATCTACCAACAAAATAGAAATAGGATCTCTATTTTGTGGGTGCTAACGACTGCATTGTGAAGGCCTATCAAAAGTATTTATTAATCTGGAACAACGGAACCAAAGCGCGATTCAGCAGACTACAGCGCCATCTCTTGACCATTGGTGTAGTAGAACCAAAAACCACATCTTTATTTTTTGTAATAAAGTAACAGTTATAGGTATTCATATTTATAATATTTATCCACATGTTCCTAGTTTGTATATTCGGTATACGTGTTTGTGTTTCATACAAGTGCAAATCACATATGTTCTAATAAATTATATTCAGTAGCGATTTGAATTGAATATTTTGATTATTTATTTATTTTTTCAAATTAAAACTGAACTTTATTGACTGTGCCCTTTTCCAGACTTTTTATTAATTTATTGTAATTAATTATTTGCATGCAATTAAAAACTAATTTTAAACGATGCCAAAGAAGGATAACTTCTCACGCGCCTACATACATAAGTACACGCACCCATTTTTTTTTTATTAGGAATCTCAACAGCTTTTATTTATTAATTCAATGCTTAAGTAAACTTATTTAAAAAACTAAGCCAATTACAGAGTTTCACGGCATTTTAAAATAATTAAGGAAGTAAAACATAAATTATTTTCTTAGAAACACAAAATTACAAAATAAGAAGATCTGTGTGTAAGTTATTCTTATCATAAACTGAAGTAACAAATAAATAAACACTTTTTGATCGATTGTCAGTATAGATTCACAGTTCCAAAATGTATAAATAGTATTACAATATAAATATAAAACCGAAACAGAATAATAATCAAGTTTTTCTTTATTAAAACACATTCAAAGGGTATAAATAAAAATACATTTAATATAGTTGGGGGGGGGGGGGGGGATAAATAAATATAGTTATTAGTATTTAAGTGTTTGCCAGCTATGGCTTATTTGATTCAGTTAACTTTTTTACTTTTAGGAGATGCATTTGTATTGAGGGCTGGGACCGAATAACAGCGTATTCGGCCAGCCCGCAAGACAAAAGTTAGTTAAACGAGATGAAACAGTATATTTTTTAGAATATTCTGAAACAAAAAGTTTCATTTATAATCTTGACACCAATGGCAAAGACCCCGCCTTTTAACAAAGAAAACAGTATTTTATTTTAGGGCAAAGAAACTTTATCCAAAGCTAGAATAAAAAAAACACCAACCAAGTGAAAGTCAGACTCGCGCACGATGGGTTGCGTACCCATTATCTATAGTACAAAATTAGATATCTACTATCTTAATATATATAAATCTCGTGTCACAATGTTTGTCCTCAATGGACTCCTAAACCACTGAACCGATTATAATAAAATTCGCACAACATGTGCAGTTCGATCCAACTTGAGAGATAGGATAGTTTAAATCTCAAATTATAGTCGCAATTTTAATTTATTGCAAATTATTACTTTTGGGCGGTACGAAGTTTGCCGAGTCAGCTAGTTATAATATACCTATAGTCCAGGCAACGAAAAGGTATAGAGGGAAATGCTTAGAACACAACTTTTGACTTCGTAACTTTGTTAGGACTAGTTAGGAGGTAAACATATCAAAAGTCCCCGCCCGTAGCCCTTAAGCCGGGGGGAAGGGGGGGGATTGAAGGACCCATTTTTAGGTTTTTCGCATATATCTCGGAAACTATGCATCCTAGCGACATGAGACTCTGACAAAAGTGAAAGCTGATTAAATTTGCTACAAGTCCTATTCAGTCAAGTTTTTTGATATCTTGTATAGTTTTCGAGATATATGCGAAAAACCTAAAAATGGGACCTTCAATCCCCCCCTTTCCCCCCGGCTTAAGGGCTACGGGCGGGGACTTTGATATGTTTACCTCCTAACTAGTCCTAACAAAGTTACGAAGTCAAAAATTGTGTTCCAAGCATTTCCCTCTATACCTGTTTTTGAGCATTCGTTGCCTGGACTACTACGATTATATATCGATTACAATATCGAGTTAAATACATCGCCTTCGTTATTTGTCTCCCTTACTTTATTGCTAATACAAGCCTTTATAATTTAATTCACTTTTTTTTTTTTCTTTTTTTTTTTTATAGATAGGTCCGACAAATGACTCCACCCCACCTGATGTTAAGTGAAGGTGAAGTCCAGACGTGACGATAGCTGATAGAGCAGTTTTACCTGCCACACCAGCCATCTTCACCCTGCCGGTCTGCATGTTGCTTCTTCACGCCTCTTTTAAAGGATCCCAGGTTGTAAGAGGGAGGGAACACGTGAGCGGGCAGAGCATTCCATTTACGGATAGTGCGACAAAGAAATGAGTCACCAAATTTCTTTGTACGCGTTGGAATTGTGGCCACAGTTAGACGATGACAACGTAGGCCAGCGCGCGTGGTCCTCTGAAGGAAAGGAGAAGGTGGGATAAGAGAGAATAACTCCTCAGAACACTCGCCGTGGTACAGACGATAGAACGCGCTTAGTGACGCCACGTCACGGCGTAATTGAAGAGGCTCAAGGTGTTTAGTCACCTCCTCATCGCCTATGATGCGGATCGCGCGTCGCTGTAACCTATCCAAAGCATCGAGCAAGTACTTGGCGGAGCCATCCCAGAGGTGCGAGCAATATTCCACGCAGGACCGCACTTGCGTTTTGTACAACAAGCACAGTTGATCGGGCGTGAAAAAACGCCGCACCTTGTTCAGGACTCCGAGTTTGCGTGAAGCTGTTTTGATCACGGTTTCGATGTAGTTCTTTGGATTCAGGTCTGAACGAACTTCCATACCGAGCATGGAAATGTTGCTCTGCAGCGGTAGTGTTGTGCCCTGAAGAGATGGAAGAGGAAGGAATGACGATGTTTTTGCCGTGAAAGCGCAAGCCTGAGTTTTTTTGGCATTGAACTCAACCAAGTTCCTGGTACCCCATTCGGAAATGTGGTCCAAAGCCTGATTGAGTTCAATGACAAGATTCTCGCGTTTCTCCTTGGTTACCGCCAGCCCAGCCGCTGCTTGTCCGAGATACCCCGCATGCACTGTACTATCGTCTGCATAGCAATGAATATTCCCAAGAGGAATTAAGTCATTGATATGCAGCAGAAAGAGAGTGGGGGATAGGACGGAGCCCTGGGGAACGCCGGCATTCACTGACATGAACCGCGAACTGCTACCATCCGTAAGGACACGAATTCTACGCTCATGCAGGAAGTCAGCTACCCAAGAACAGAACTGGGCTGGCAGACCGTATGCCGGAAGCTTGGAGAGAAGGCTTTTGTGCCAGACCCTGTCAAACGCCTTGGCAATGTCAAGGCTGATAGCCAACGACTCGCCACGCTTGTCGATAGCCTCACCCCAGATATGAGTTAAGTACGCTAGAAGATCACCCGTCGATCGTTTCGGTCTAAAACCATATTGACGATCATTAATCAAGGAGTGATCCTCTAGGTAGCGGGTCAGATGGTTATTAAGGACCTTTTCTAAAACTTTACATAAAACTGAGGTGACTGCTATTGGCCGGTAGTTTGCCGGGTCTGAGCGATCCCCTTTTTTGGGCACCGGTTGCACATTGGCATCTCTCCAAGTCTCCGGCACACGCCCCAAAGAATACGAGCATTGGTACAAGCGCGTGAGCACGGGAGACAACTCCGCTGCACATTTTTTGAGTACTACTGCTGGGATGCCATCAGGTCCACTAGCTTTCCGGACGTCGAGTGATTGCAATTCGGCACGAACCTCGCGCTGCCTGATTTTAATATCAGGCATCGTTGTGCCACATTGAGGTAATGATGGTGGCAGTGCATTGCAATCATCGATTCGGGAGTTAGCCGCAAAGAGTTTTGCCAGTAAATCGGCTTTCTCCTGCGGCTTATGGGCTAGTGTTCCGTCTGGGCATCTCAGAGGTGGCAGCGAGGGCTCGCAGAAGTTTTTTTGCACGGCCTTGGCCAGACGCCAGTAGCTACGGGAACCCGTAGGATGCGTCATAAGTTCCTGGCCAACACGTGCAACGCGCTGGGCATCCGCTCTAATGTAAGCCTTCTTACAGGCCTTGGAAGCAAAATTGTAGGCTGCTTTGAGTGAATCGACCTCGGGATCCTTGAGAGCGCGACCTCTGATCCAAGCACGATATGCCGCTTGCTTACGCGAAGCAGCTTCAGCACAGTCGTGATTGAACCAGAGGTTACGCGTGCCCTTACTGATGAGATCAGAATGAGGAATATAGTATTCCATACCCATTATAATCTCCTCAGTAACGGCAACGGCACTGGCCGATAGGTCCCTGTCACTGAAGCAGCGCTGCTTCCAAGGGACGGACGCAAAGTAGTCACGCATACCGTCCCAATCTGCCGACCCATAATGCCAGATACGGCGCTTGACCACTGCTGGACGCGGAGGCTTGGCCTGTGGTGCTTTGGCAGATATCAGGCAGTGGTCTGACGAGCCCAGGGGGGCTCTTACCACAACCTGGTAGCCCTGTGGATGGGTCGTGAGCAGAAGGTCCAGTAAAGAAGGCGCTTGACTTGGAATATCTGGGATCCTGGTGGGCTGATCAACCAGTTGCTTCAAGTCATGCGTGAGAGCGAATGCGTGAGCAGAGATCCCTGCATGGTCAGTTTTGGAGGAACTTAACCACAAATTGTGGTGAGCATTAAAGTCCCCCAAAAACACCAATTCTGCATTGGGAAATTGTTCCTGCGCGTCATCTGCTGCCCGACTAAGGTGTTCAAAAAGTCGAGTTGTCTCAACATCGCCGGTGTGGGATCTGTAGAGACACACGTAAACTCTGGCCAGGGGGCCAGAGTCGACGTGTACCCCCAGCATGGAGAAGGAGGGATCTTCCAAGCAGCGGAGACGGCGACAACAAACATCCGCCCGAACATACAGGCATACACCGGCTTTCGCTTTGAAGGACTCTTCAAGCACGTAGCCGGGATAATTAAGGTAGCCTGTGTCAGCAGGCGGAAGTATTTGTGTCTCCGTCAGGAACAACAATGCTGGCCGTGCTGTCTCAAGATGGTGGTGGACAGCGTTGAGGTTAGAGTGGAGTCCGCGTATGTTGCAGAACTCGACCTCAAACAGCGTTGAAGGCGTGGGGGTGTGCACCGCTGAACGTCCAAACTTTGTTTTAGGAGCTGCCATTATGGAAGTGAAAAAGAGACGTGAAACGAGTGGACGTTGTCGCGACAAGACCGGGCAAATTAGGGAGGCATGTTTCCCCGAATGATTGCCTGCAGAGGATATACGCCGACCCGCCGGACGGAAGGGCCCCCGCACCCCCCCGGAAGTGGCCGCCGGGACCCCACGCCCCGGTCACCAACCGGCACGACGGTCCACCCCGAGATTATGCGTGACATGATGGGGCAGCCTCGCGAACTGGTTAGGAACGCTCGGGCCCCTGTACTGTGCCACGGGCGGCCAGCGGGACAGCCGTTTCTACGGGTCTCCCTGGCCGGCGGGTCGATGCAGTTCTCCCGGCATCGGTTCCACGGATGCCTAGCCCTGGACCGAATCCGTCGCGACAACCTCCACTCGAGCCCTGGTTGTACGCTGGCTGACCCCGAAACGCGCGAGAAGCACTTCACGGGTTTTTCACCATGCGCACGGTGGTAACAAACCAGGCGGGTGTTAGGCACCCTACCACCAGCAGAGCGGATGGAAGCTCCGACATCCCTTAGTCGCCTCTTACGACACCCACGGGAAGAGAAGGGGCGGTGAGTTGTATTCTTTCTCCGTCACCGCACGGATAAAAGGTCCACTTTTAGGTAGGATATAAAAAAGAAACTGTGGAAGGCCAATAAATGTGATCTCTTTAAAAAATTATGTTAACATTAAACGAGCTCCGTGGCCTTGTGGTTTAAACGCCGGATTTCATGGTATCGCCGACTCGAGAGGTCACGGATTCGAATCCCGGTGGGGGCAGATGTTTGTGTTATTATGTGAGCATTTGTACTCCAGTCATGGATGTTTAATATATATTTCTATATAAATATACTTATATATATATATATAATATATGTATTCTATCGGTTTCCCTAGTATCCCATAACACAAGCCTTATAGTGCTTACTTTGGGGCTAGGCTCCTTGGTGTAAGTATTGGAAATATTTATTTATTTAAAAGATCGTTACCTTACCTTACAAAATTCATAAGAAGAGACATGGTAGAAATTAAAGTGTCTGATTGCGCAGTTAATCGAAATAAAACACGAGACTATTTAAAGAAAACCTTATTAGAGCTTCCTCGATTTTCAGTAGCCGCGTTAACCAAGGAGGCTGCACCGAGATTTGTATCTTTGCCAGAGGATTCGGCAACTTCATAAATGCCCGCCCCATTTAGTTTGGATCCGAGCCAACGGAGGACACTGATTGCTAGCATTGACTCAACTATTGCAACTGTATTTTATGCAATATTAAATTCTGGCGGTGTCAGTATAGCTGCCGCTGAGACGTTCATTGTTTCATTGTTGCGGTTCGCTTCCGGATTTCAGTCTTCCCCTACAGGCGTGTTATTTTCGGTCTATAATATCCTATGCGTTATTTCGATATCTGTTCTTAGTGATCATAATCAAAATCATTTATTCAGTTTAAGCTGTTACAGCAATGATGAATGTCTAGAAGCTACGCCTTTATCACGATCGAAGAACACTACAATAAGCAAAATGATATTGTATATCTAAAGAAGCTGCTCATTTGGTCGGAAAGGTACAACGTGGTTCATTATCCTGCGTCAGTGATGGTTTGGTGAGGCGTGTCTTATCAAGGACTCATAAAACTAAATTCTTGTGAAAAAGGAGTGAAAACTTCAGCTAAAGTATATCAACATACAGCCTTGGATCATGTTGTCATACTCTGTCTTAATCTCTGCAATACACTTTTTAAAAATATACCGTGGACTTTCTAGCAGGATTCTGCACCTGGTCACAAGGCACGAACTACCCAAGCCTGGACGTTCTACAACGTTCTGGACTTTTATAAGAGCTGAAGATTGGCCCTCATCTAGGCCAGATCTTAACCCTTTAGACTTCAAATTATGGTCAGTTTTAGAGGAGATGGCCTTCTCTAAACCACACGGCGACATTGAGTCTCTTAAAAGAGAGCTATTCGATCAATTTATAATCTTAAAGTTAAGCATTCCTTAAGAGATAGGTTTAAAGAATTTGGAATAATGACGGTCGCATCACAATACATATATGAAAATTTATTACTTGTAAGAAAAAATATTAATTGGTTTCTTAAAAACAGTGATGTTCACACACTTAATACAAGACACAAGAATAAACTAACTTTACCTGCTACTAGGCTTCACAAAATCAATAATTCATTTAAAGATTTTTGTGTTTGCTTATACAATAAGTCCCAAGCAATATCCAAGAGTTTACCATAAATAAATTCAAAGATAGTATAAAAAAAGCACTTATTAAAAAAGGTTATTACAAAGTGCCTGATTATATTACAGAAAAAAAAATGCTTGGGTTTGAACTGTTTCAGTCATTCCAACAGGTTTTCTATATTAAATAAATCATGATTGTATTGACGTTGTAATAACATAATGATTTGTAAATGTTGTTACATTATGTTTTTAATTACCAAACAGATTAAAGGCCTTAGAGACAAAGGTGGCCATTTCGAATAGTTTTTTTTTGCTAAGACTTTAATAAATTTGTGGGTATAAATTTTAATAATATTACATTACTTCATTAAAAAACATACATTTTCATTTATAACAGAACTTATGGCTGGACTAGGTATACCTATGGGAAATACGGAAATATTGATAAACACAATCATACTGTGAGCTCGTACAAACAATATGTATAGCACAGGTAAATCGCAAAATTTTAACAAAGGATGAGAGGAATCAGAGTGACTCCGATTCTAGCCGCTCGCGAACAATCACAGCCGGAGTAAAAAATATATTATTCACGACGACCTCACAATTGGGGGCTGAATTAAATTTTGTTTACGTGCCCTTCGCCAGTGCCTTTGCTCGTCTTCGGTACGAAAATTTGTCAAGGATATGCTTACTTCAAGGGCTGTTGAGGAACTCGATGGCAAAGATGATCATTGAAGTTAAGCAACTTTCCCAGTGGTCGGTCATTGGATGGGTGACCAAAAAAATCGTCTATCTCTAGTTTCTCCGTGCTTCGGAATGCACTTTAAGCCGTTGGTCCCGGCTGCATCTGCAGTCGTTAGCACCCGCCAATCCGCACTGGGCCCGTGTGGTGGATCATGGCCCAATCTCCCTATTCCATCCATAGGGAAGGCTCGTGCCCCAGCAGTAGTGACATTAATAGGCTGATGATGGTGATGATGATGAAGGGCTGTATTAACGTCAACTTACAACGTTAGATATCAATTTTCAATTTAATAAGAGAGGTAATTTGTACAGATAAGTATTTCCAAAAGTTACCTTCAAGGTGACAAAAAAATATTATGCAATTCGTAAACATAGCGCCGTATTTCTAGGATCACTCAATCTAAATGCCTCAGGATTGAGTGATCCAATAAAACTATTATAGATTCCTGGATTTACGTTGATGTAACTTGATTTTTTGTAAAATAATGTGACAAATTCTGTACATTTTTTTAATATGAAAATTTCGTTCACAGCGTTAAAGTTTTCTGAGATTCAGCTTATACTATTTTGCGTAATGTCTGAAATGAGTGATCCATATTTTGGGCAATATCTTCGATTGCCTGAGAGGCAAATTTTTCGATTTCGGTTATGAGTTTTGACAATTTTACACTAAATAAGAATAAGAAAAGTAGCAATATTTACATAAAGTCATGACGCCGCCAATACAATTAATTACAATAGAAACATTAATTAAAATTCTAAACTGTCTACTCGAATTTTGATTGCTGTGTCCCGTGGCTGTGTCATGCAATAAATAAATAAACAAAAAAGAGGAACTGGAGCATGATTGATTTCAAATGTGCTTAATTGATCTTATGATTGTGTAACTGGAAGCATTCAAAATCAAATTAAAATTCAAATCATTTTTATTGCGAATATAGAAGTTTGTTAATCGAAATTGAAATTGTAATTTAATTAATGGGATGTCTAAGTCATAGATAAATGATTGGCTGAGTAGCGAGACCAATCATTTATCTATGGTCGAAGTAACATTTTGAAAAAAAAATTGGCAGGGTGTATACAAAAATGTAACCATAATGTCAAATCAGACATGACAAAATGAAGATTATATCAAAGAATACCCGGCATTTTGTGCCAAAGTTGTATACTTTTTAATTTTTTTATCTGCGTTTCATAATTGAGTAACGTAGTCTGGCAATACTTGTCATCAGCAGCTAGCTGTCAATGTCAAATACGTAGGTTTGTCAATATAACCTATATATGTAGCCGGGTCGTCAAGAGAAATAACGGATAAAAAAGCAATCACAACAGAGAACATTCACAATCACAGTACGCGGGAGCGGATGCGAAATGCGAATGATTTTTTTGTTAGTATTTTAGGATTGTCAAATTGACATTTGGTTTATTATTTAGAAAAAGCAAAGGAATCATAGTTTTTACAGTCACTTGAGTAATATTTTGAAGTAAAATTCTGTCCCTTGAAGATTTAGGGTTTCCATATCAAAAAATATTAATCATTATATAACTTCTTTCTACGATTCACTAAAAATAAGACAAAAGTAGTTTTATGTAGCAAATAATTTTGGCTTTATTTTGAAACCAAATTCAACTGTATACAAGTTTAGCATTTTTTCTATGAAAAGTGCCGGGTCTCCTTTCAAATTATGTCAAATTACAAGATAGGTCATTCAAAAATTAAATAAAGGAACAAAGTAATAATACAAATACTTACTTACTGCTGCGGCGCAACGATCCAAAGTGGATCTTGGCCTACGACACAAGATGACGCTATGTTGTTTTATTTAGAAAGAAAGAAAGAAATAATTTATTGACCAACAAAAACATAAATAAAAACAAAGAACAGAATAGGGTCAACTAGGTCCCTGCCTCAGCACAATGCCACAACGACACTAAGGCCGCTGCGGCGCTGATATTCTGGCAGGGCCTAAGGTTGACGTAAAAAAAAAAAAAAAGTAGCCATAAAAACAAAAAACACAATCACGGAATAACAGTACCACAAAGAATAACAAAAAAATATGAAAAGGCTGTTGTTTTTATCCTTTGCCTTAGCGCAAAAAAATGATAAAAACCACAATAACATAAAAAAAAATCTCTAGTCTGTGGTAACAAATAATTGAGTACGAGCTTTTTATAATTTAAAGTAATTAATAAAATCTCAACAAGTGCAACACTATTAAAAGAGTAATTTTGTTTTTCTCAAATATCTATCTATTTATGTAAATGTGACTGTGTTTAAGGCTAATAAATTTATTTCTATTCTATTTCTATGCTCTGCGATACCGGGCTAGGTCCCGCCAGCCGTCGGCACCCAAAGACTGCAAGTCCTTCTGCACCTCGTCGCTGCAGCGGTATCTGGGACGTCCAACGGGCCGTCGTCCTATCGGTCGCCCCAAATACGCCCTTTTCACGGCTCGATCCTCTCCTATTCTCTCTACATGCCCGAGCCAGCGAAGTCTAGCTGCTTTAATTTCTCCTATGATGTTGGGCTCGGACACTAGATTTTTCAGCTCGATATTTGTCCGCACTCTCCAGCTGCCATCCTCTCTTTGAGTCGGCCCCAGGATCTTCCGCAGAATCCTTCTTTCGGATTCGGATCAGAATACAAATGGACAAACAATATTAATTGAGAATTTATCTGTCATATATTTGCCAACTGTATAGTGAGCTTTTCTTACCAGTAGTTTCTTAACTCTCATTAAAATTTTTGGATATTGAGTATTTTTTTAAGGATTCTGATAATTTATTGTATAGTCGCGGTGCCATGCCAAATATGCTTTTATTGTAAAGGGCAGTCCTACTGGCGGGAAATCAATAATCAATATCTTTTTTTGTGTCTTATACATTGTATATTCTAAGATGTTGAAACAAGTTTATGTTTGCTTTCACAAAGACTACCATCTTATAAATATACAGAGATGGTACTGTCGTTACGTTAAGATTTGAAAAATGTTGCTGACAACTGTCCCTATATTTTAATTTACAAGTCGCTCTAATACATTTTTTTTTTAATTTAAACACCTCAAAATATAATACCATATTAATATGGATTCAACATGACTTTGGTAGACAATTATCAGTGTTGGTCGGTGCACAATTTCACTCAAACGGTATATGAGAATTCATTAACACGACTGCATAAGTGATCTTCTACATGACTTTCCCAATTTAGCTTATTGTCAATATAGTTTCCTAATAATTTCGTAGCCTATACTTTGTCAATTTTTTGTTTCTGTAATTAATGTCATAGTCATTATTAGAAGCATTCTGTTGGCTTCAAAAATGTAGTTACAAATTTCATAATTCAGTACTAATTGTTCGAATCTGACAGCGCCTTGGCTTGTGTTAACTTCAGGCAAAGAAAATATGTACGTCTCCAACTGTGACACCTTATGGCGATTCTTAGACATTCTTTGTACCGTTTCCCATTAGAAGTAAGAAAAAACTGCAATTATTGTTAGCTATGCCAACTTAAGATTTGCGTAGGTTACGTCTCGTACACAAATCTTTAGTTGGTATTGTCTCGAATGTACGAGCGAGGTTTTTACCATATGTGCGATCACCTTAAGTAATTTTTTAATCGCTGATTAAAACCAACATTTAAAATGTAATTCCTACCTTAGATCATTATATTTAACACACATCTGTTATTTATTTATTTTAAACTTTATTGACCAAAATACGATAGAATGGTACAAAAAGGCGGACTTGATGCTAATAGCATTCTCTCCCAGTCAACCTTTGGGAAAAAAGAAAAACGCGAACGGCGGTATAAAGCTAAATATACACATAAATATTGATATAATAAATAATATTAAAAATATATACGAATTAACATAGATACATATATAAATACATACTACGCAAGGAATACACATACATACATACTACTACTATTATATTTAAACTAGCAAACCAGTGAACCAAATGTTCACCAAAAAAAAAAGTATTTAATTAATTGAGAACTTCGGAGATTTTGTGTGGTTTCGTTTGAAATCACGTGATTTCTCGAAAACCGGAAGTGCTACGTTACTCAAATCCGGTTTGTAGTCTTATCAGACTATTCTTAACTTATAACTTAAACATTCTCTTTATCTATCTCTTACGGTTAGGCCGCTGAAACAGCACCACGGACGGACGGACTTGTCTATTAGATAAGAGATATATATATACACATAACTATACACATGATGATGATTAATAAAGTGACTTAAAGAGTCTTAAATTTATTATTATTATTTATTTATTATTTATTGATATTATAACTTTCACGTAATTTTATATGTGAAAGATATCCATTCCATTCGCAATCAAACAAGAAAGGAAGACACAAGGAGTTTTCAGGATATACCTAAATATTATTGAAGTGAAACTTCTTTATCGGCGTTGGAAAAAAATTTACCGTCACATTTTTCGGTTACGCGTCACATTTTTCCGTTACGCGCCATCTTTTTTTATATTAATAGTTGATAGCTGAATGATCACACTGTCGCCGGCGAGAACTCTCTCTACTCGTTTGTAGCTGAGTGACAATAGTTATTAAAGATAAGACTCAGCCAAACTCGCATAGCGATACTCGCTCAGCGACAGTTTCATAGGCAGTAATTTGTATTCATGTATATTAATAAAATCCTTTTGTTTAAACTTTATCTAATTTAACTTTATTTAACCAATTTCTGGAAAGTTGCATGTAGATCATTTTTCGAAAAATAAGGAAATAAAGAAGTTTCACTTCTTACGTGTGTACACTTGTACACGCACACATTTTTTTTTTAGTTAGATACATGATTGCAATTTTCGCGTGTGATGCCGCCCAGTATCGTATAGAAGGCGCCGCGCCTCGCCGCTCTGGCGGAAACATTTCTTAATTAAATAAGCCTCAGGCAGGTGGAGTGCCAGCCAATCTAATTTAAGACATGCGAATTTCTTTGTATCTAGTTGCTGATATTTCTATGGTAAAAATCCATATTCACGTTTACATATCCGTCTTTTAAATAATTATTTTACCCCCAGATTAGAACAGATGGCAGGATGCACAGCTCAAATGCACGGTACACAGATCGCGTGCCGCTAAAGCAAATATCAAGTCCGTTATTCTGTAATACAATACAATACACAATTCTTTATTGAAAACACCACAGTACAGTACATAAATGGGGTAAATACATTATGCTTAAACATAGTGATTCAATGGGCAGTCTTATCGCTAAAAGCGATTTCTTCCAGACAACCTTTGGATGGAGAGGATTGAAAGAAACTGGAGTCGGTGGTGTTATAAAAAATAAAAACAAGGGATATAAAAATGTATTTAACTATATATATTAAATATATATATACGTACCATACATACATAATATATACATACAATATATCTATAAGATATATACATCTTTATATATATAATTCTTCTGTGAGTGTGTATGTCACTGAACTTCTCTTAAACGACTGGACCGATTTTGATGAAATTTTTTGTGTGTGTTCAAGGGGATCTGAGAATGGTTTAGATTCACAATTTTGTCCGCTGGACAACCCCTATTTTTTTTTAGGGCGGTACGAAGTTCGCTGGGTCAGCTAGTATAATATAAATATATGACACATACATACATAGACTACACATATATAAGTTTAGTCCAGTCAGAAAAAAAAAGTAGAAAAAAAAAGTAAAAATAAAAATGCAGTTACATCGACAAATAATGGTTGAACACAAGATTTTCGAAAATATAAATAGATTGTGCTCGTCTTATGGTTACTGGAAGAGAATTCTGATTCTGAACAAATCACTAATCTGAGATTATAGGTAAAATAATTATTTAGAAGACAGATATTCAGAGAAATTTATTATAATTAATAAAGTCTTTTGAAGAATTATCCAAAACAACAAATTGATAAAATAATGCACGAATTCCCAAATCTAAAAGATACGTAGACATAGTTTTCAAAGTCTATGAACAACTCAACTAAAGTCTGTGGAGTTTGTTATAAATTGCGTATCTCTGTCTATGGTTGAGCCGGTTGCCAAGCTGTCAGTGGTAATCTAACGAATTTTCAACTTCATAATTAAAATGAACGATAACAAAGCGAATTCAGAGAACGAGCTTTTGGTTGCAATTAAAGATCTTTTGAAGAGGAGCGGTCATTTGAATAAATTACAGGCGGAGGTAAAATTTATGTGTTTTTCCAGCTCAACTCTTAAAGTAGAATTTCGATAACTTTACTTAGTATACCAAACGGGATGCCTACAATGAAATATTGCGGAATAAATATTTCGGCTCAGCTTTCCATTATATGTAATTGAGTTGCAAGCTGAAATTTTTGTCACGCAAAGTGTTAACTATTAAAAACACGTACACAAAATCTTTTTAGGCGGAAACGAATAGAACTCGAAAAAAAAATTATTGAAAATTAATATTTTTGTAGGTTATGAGTCAATTTTGACAGCAATTTTGATCAGTACTGCCTTTTTTTATGCAAAAATAACATGTTTCTCGTTGTCTATGGTAAATATAAGTTTATTATGTTGGTACTATTGTCAAAATGTGACAATTTACCGCCATTAATGAGATCTGTCAGTCAGTATTTGTGTTCGTCGCAGTTGAGAGCTTTTTCGTACTCCTGTTGATATTAACGTCGTCTGACTACCATGGCATCCTCAAAGCCTTCGACCTCGAGTTCTGCTGGCCCTTCGCCTGAAGAGTCGAGTGTAGTGCGAGTTTTGGACTCTAATGAGCCGCTTGTGTGGTGATACTTCACACTAGGTTAGGTTAGGTTAGTGTTGTGACCTTAACGCGCGAGCCGAGCGAGCGAAGCGAGCGTGCCGCGGCAGCGGCCGGCGAAGCGCCAGAAAGAAAAATTCGTTAATAGAGACTTTTTCTACAAAAAAATCATCATCTCTAGGCCCTGGAAGTACAGTTTTACCTATAAAACCCCTCTAATTTTTTATAATTATCATTTCTGTAAAAAAACGCCGGGAGGGGGGAGGGGGATTTACCCTTCCCTCTGAGGGGTCTTCCCTAATACCTATCCCCCTGAAATTCCACTACATTTAACAGATTTAATGAATTTTTAGGTTAGGTAAAAAAAAAAACTGCATTTCCGCCAAAAATCTTTTATGGCGGGGGGGTCGGGGGGAGCCCCCCCCCCCCCCCCCCTACAAATTACCCCGAAATTCAATTACATATAATGGAATTAAGTACCAATATTTCTGCTTTACGCGCAAGTGGTTAGCGCGTTCGGCTGCGATCGTTGAACTTAAGCAACTTTCGCAGTGGTCGGTCATTGGATGGGTGACCAAAAATTACTATCTCGAGCTCCTCCGTGCTTCGGAAGGCACGTTAAGCCGTTGGTCCCGGCTGCATCTGCAGTCGTTAGCACCGCACAATCCGTACTGGGCCCGCGTGGTGGGTCATGGCCCAATCTCCCTATTCCATCCATAGGGAAGGCCTGTGCCCCAGCAGTGGGGACATTAATAGGCTGATGATGATGATGATGAGTGGGAGTATGCAGACCTTACTCCTCGTGTACATCAAGGTCTTATACACGTATTTAACATATACAATGTCTTAATTTTTTGTTCACACTTTAAAACATGTTTAAAAAATGTAGTTTACACGCCTCCGATTTGCCACAAAGGCCTGTGTGGGAGAAATCGAAATCACCAACACTACACAGCTAGCATACTTGTACACTAGCTTAGCATTAGGCAGACACCGCACCCATAGGATAAGAGTGCGAAGACCCGGTCTACACACGACACGCTATACCAGGTACAGGTACGTACCTGGGCGTTTTTCTCCACCCCCCACGACAACAGCTAACTAGAGCCGAGGTCCGAGTCTCAGAGACGCCCTCTAGTTGAGCCGACCCCTTCAGGTTCGAATGGTGCTATAGGCTCCAGGCGGAGAGGAGACTTCCACAGTGAGGAGATGCCATCCGCCTGGAATACCCCTAGAGGCACTCGCCAATTTCACGGCTTGAGGTCCCCTTAGGATCTCGCCGTCCCCAAACCCGGTGACGCTGTAAAGGTCATCTGCGACCAACAGCATACACACTAAAAAAAGTACTATACAATACGTGTATCAAACTTGTTGGATAAACAAAATATGTTAAGTAAATAAGTGACTTATATTTCTAAGATACTAGTTATCTATGCACAGTGTAAACGAAAGAATGTTTTAAACAGCCACAACAAGTATTCTACAAGCTTTGTTTAAAACTAGTATATGATATGACTTGTTTTTTGGTGGAACAATAAGCTAGTTGACCCTTTTTGGAAAAAGGTTTTAAATGGTTTATAAATGTTCTATTAGACCGAAAAAAAATGTATTGTATTGTTTGACACCTAGAAAGCTACAAATCTTTAATTTTAAAATAGTCTTTTCATGGATATACAAAAACGCTGTCAGCCATTTTAGTCTATAGATTATCTATGCTATGACGTCAACCTGTAGTAAACAAAAACTCGTAAGCACGTAGAAAATAACTTATCTGAGTTTATAATAAAAAAAACATGATTTCTAATAAATTCCACGAAAAATAAAGTAATTATCATTATTGTATTGTACGAGAATATAAAAACACATCCTTAAAGACTCCAGGAAAGTTGTGGATTAAAGTGCCGAAAGAAATTAACCGTTGTATCAGTTTTATGTTTATTACTACATTGTAATACTAAATGCACTGTACTTACATAGAGATGCCTTGTCGTTTCTCTGCTCCGCAGAGCAGAAATCGGGGTTTAGTGCAAAAAATTCACCAACCATCAATGCGTCAATTCTTGGCAGATTTGTGCTTTCTGCTTTCACAAAGCCGGCATCCATAATTAGTTTTGTCAAAAAAAACAGTAAACGGAAACTTTTCTAAAGTTAAAAGTGTTTTAAGATAAATTTAGTCAGATGAAAGAATCCACCCACAGTAACACGCGAATGACATTTCGTTCTTTACTACAACAAGAGACGTCACAATCATGGCGGATGTGGCGAACAGCGTTTTAGTGTTTAAAAAATATAGACTATAAAATATTTTTTAAAATTAAATTTCTACAGCAATCTTCTGCTTTTATGAAGTGAAATCGATATATTTAGGTTCCTTAGACCAAATACTTTAAGAAATAAACATTTATTTAATACAATTCGACATGAGTCAACTAGCCTATTCACAATAAGCTTTAACAATAAAATGGTTCCGGTCGGTTACTTTGTTAACTGTCATCTTATAAACTGTAATATTACCATGGAATAATGATGATTGTTCTAAGGATATTACAGACTTCATCACCATCATTCACTTATGGTGGCTTCTGACTTAACCAGTCCCAACGTTCATGGACCACGGCCGACACGGACCCAGTGCGGATTGGCTAGATGCAGCCGGGATCAAAGGCAAAAAACATTTAAAATAACATTAATGGAAATGCAAAGGTTAGGAATAACCACATATGGTCGTATGGTAGCGGTGTCTGCCGCATTCTAATAGGTGTGTCACAATTTGTGTTTAAATGCTGATGGCTAAATATTAATTCAATAATTCAAAATTAATCTAAATACTAAAAAAGTCATAATTACAATAACACTGAAATATTTATGGTGAAGTTATAACAATAACAGATATAATTATAAATAATTATAATAACAATAATAATCTATTTGCATTCATCACGTCAGTGTCGTTTCACGTTACGCGCTTTCTAGGCAGAACTGAAAACCAGTGCTTTGCTCTCAGAGCAAAGGTATCGCTGAGTTTTTGCCTTTTAATATCGTTGCGGCACGCAGTTATATATTTAGTTATTAATTCTTCTATTTTTTTTACTTGAATTTGTGTGCTGTACTGATGGGAATAAATGATTTATCTATCTATCTGTCATGGGCTTAATTTGTCTAACGAAGAGCTCGCGAGATATCTATACTTATAATAAATCTGTAGAGATGTCAATTCTGTACATGAAATATATTTTTAAAATAACTATCAGGGGGTGATTAGTGATCGATACTGATGCCAAAAATTCAAACAGTAAAATTTTTGTCTGTCTGTCTGTGTGTATGTTCCTTATAGAAACAAAAACTACTCAACGGATTTTAACGAAACTTGGTACAATTATTCCTCATACTCCTGGGCAGGTTATAGTATACTTTTCATCACGCTACAATCAATTGGAGCAGAGTAGTGAAGGGAAATGTTGGGAAAACGGGAGAAGTTACTCCATTTTTTAAGCTTCCGTCGCGTGTGCAGCCTTAATGGTTAAAGTTACATAGAAATCATGTATGACGGAAATATTCAACATAAAATTGTCTAAAAAATATCCCGCAACAGCATATGTCTATCTTTTATGGTTGACTCACAATAACACGTGTAACTATATAAATAAAGTCATTCTTTATGTGCTATAAAGCCTGAGAACAAAAACTATAGTTTACACTACAGCTCTACACCGAAGCGAAGCGAGGGCGGGCCACTAGTTAATAATATAATCGTGAAAACACACTCCCACTGTTCTTTAAAATTGTTTATTGTTACAACTCAAACGACCACGATGTTCCCGCACCGAGTCACTGTGACCTAGAAAACTCAATACGTCTCAACGACTCTATATACCGAAGTCGAGTAAACACAGTGTACAAAGAACAAAGGCTATAATACGACACGAGAAAATCAAGTCCGCCTGCCAAATATCCGGGCTAACTGCCGAAACTTTGTGGGACTACGAAGAGTATGCTACATACAATGTCACTTACTTTTTATCCACATATTTAGCTGGAGACGAAGTTGGGACTGGATTGAATAAATCGGAATAATATCAGACTTTCAGTTTGGTTGTTGTTCAAAAAACTATTGTTTTGCAGCATGTTGAAATTTGCATATTTTATTTTATTATCGACTAGTGGCCCGCTCTCGCTTCGCTTCGGGGTAGAATTGATCAAAATCCTTTCTTAGCGGATGCCTACGTCATAACATCTACCTGCATGCCAAATTTCAGCCCGATCCGTCCAGTGGTTTGGGCTGTGCGTTGATAGATCACTATGTCAGTCAGTCACCTTTGAGTTTTATATATATAGATATCAGCGGAGCTCGATAGCGCAGGTGGTTAGCACGTTCGGCTGTGATCGTTGAAGCTAAGCAACTTTTGCAGTGGTCGGCCATTAGATGGGTGACCAAAAATCTTCTATCTCAAGTTCCTCCGTGCTTCGTGCACGTTAAGCCGTTGATCCTGGCTGCATCTGCAGTCGTCAGCACCCGCCAATCCTCACTGAGCCCGCGTTGGGTCATGGCCCGATCTCCCTATTCCATCCATAGGGAAGACCTGTGCCCCAGCAGTGGGGACATTAATAGGCTGATTATGATGATTTATTACCTACATACCACAAATATTCCGCTCTACTTAACGTTTAGTGTGATTGGAATCCAGGCACGAAAAAATGTGATGAGGATTACAATGGGCAACTAGATAAACCAAGCCTGAACTCAATTCTCTGGTCGGAGTTTCAAAAACCTTACTCCAGGAGTGTTTTTAATAGTGGTTTTTCTAGAGCAATGTTTCCTAACCTTTCCAATACTGCTACCCCTGTAACCTATTAGGGAAACAGATTTTACCCCGACTTTAAAATGTTACCATCAGTTCAAGAAATTCCAATTTGGCCGCTACATCTTCGTCTCTACTAATGTACTCAGCACCCCGCGGGCTCACTAGCAAGAAGGAGCGCATGCTCTATATAGTAGTATTATTTAGATTTGACCAAATAATTAGGTTCTTTGTTACCCCTGAAGTATGGTAGATTTACCCCCGGAGGAGTAATTACCCCTAGGTTTGGAACCCAGGTTCTAGAGGTTACGTCCCCAGTCGAGCGATCCTAATCAAAAAGAATCATCTGTATCCTATTTCTCTTTTTATTGCATCTCACAATGATATTAAATGCGACAGGAGTTTCTTGTAAAAATATATCTGCCCGAGTATGTTTTCTAGTTTACAATGCCTGAAAAACTTGATCTTTATTCTCAGATGCGTGCCAAAGTCACCGAGGTGCTCCAAGAGAGACAGCTCTCGTCTCATGCTGACAAAAAATCCGTTATACCCCAACCGACGGATGAAATTTTGCTTGTCAACGAACTGGTTCGCGAGTATCTGGAATGGAACGGCTATTTGTATACGGCTTCGGTGCTTGCTTCGGAAGCTGCGCTTCCTAATGAGAAGAAGTGTAGAGGTGACTTGTGTACTGAAGTCGGTGTAAGAGATGACGAGAAGTCGGCAGCGTTGCCTCTGCTCTCGAACATCGTGGCGGCTTACACGGAACGCATCAAACGCAAGATCCATAAGAGCAGGAAAGAGGACCACTGATTGATGGCTGCCAAATTATTACGTTTTAGCGTCGCCGCACACGGGCTACCGACCACAACCACAAAACGCCGCCACCGGCATATTTCTTGTAGTTTTCATACATTTTATATGGACACGCCACACACGGTACGCCGGTGGCCGCCACACGCTACAAATCGTCGTTGCTCGCTTCTTGTGGCCCGCACAGGCCACTTAATGCGCCTATACATAACGCCGCCACATGTCACTCGTGCGATTCCCCACCCCTCTTTCCTTTACCTTAGTCGGCCGCTGTCGCGCGCTTCAGGCATTTTAGTAGCCGCTTCTAGCTTCACATGGCGGCGTTTGTAGCTGTGGCGTGTGGCCGTGGGCGGCGACACTTAGATGTAACTGCTTGAGATTTGGGAGGATTTTTGTAAAGGGTTATATTTGGAGTGTGTTCTTGCGTTTCATGCCTGAGGGCAATCGTTATGATCCATTGATTTTTTAATAAGATATATTTTCAATCATTAAAGAATGTACTTTTTTTTCCTAAAATGGGTGTGTTAATACTTAAGTTACGTTGTTATGAAAAAATGGTTCATCAGTCTACCCTCTGATGTCTGCCATATGTCTGCCAGTAACATCTACTCGCAATTACTTCAGTTACTCCGTAATCATGGCGCTTGCAACAGTTGCTATTTCTTATTTCAAATGTTTAATACTCGTAAAGGTATTCCTTTGACATTGTGGGTTAACTACAATGCGAAGAGATGGCGCAGCCTTGCAGCTTAAGAAAGACTAGAAAGAATTCTACACAGCCATCAGGAGCGCGGTAGCTTAATTGGTCAGTGCATTCGCCCGGATAGCAAAGGGTGCGGGTTTGAGTCCCGTCTGCTGCCTGGTCCGCGTGGATTTTTTTGTAATATTTTCTTTACAATTAAAACAAAGTAGTTTATATCTTGGTGGTTCAAAATGGCCGACCTTAAGATGGGTGACCAAATATTCATCATCTCTCTCCCCTATACTTCGGGACGCATGCTAAGCCGTTGATGGTGGGTTTAGGTCCAATCTCCCTATTCCATCTATAGGTAATGCTCGCATCGCAGCAGTGGAGACCATTTGAAATAAGACCTAGCGTCTTTATTAACCATAGATTCACAGTTCTTAAGCTTATCATATATGTACTTGTAACAATAATGCCGTTGATAAACGTTCGTGCTAGGGGTACTCTACCCCTTTCAAGAACCATTATCGAATTCGAATAGTCTGCGAGTGCGAAATGTCAATATCAAATTTTGTATGGAAACTTGAACATTAGCGCCACACATTACGTAACGAGACCTAAAAATCAGGACACATTTGACAATGACAATTCGGGCTCACAAACGATACGAATTCGAAATCGGTTCATGCTAGGGGTACTGCTCTTATAATATGTTAACTACAGAAAATTATACTCGAACAAAATCCACGCGGTCCATGCAGCAGATGGGACTGTAACCCGCGCCCTCCGCTATTCGAGTTGCACTTCAGTACATCCGCCATTATGCTACCGCGACTTTAATGGCCATGTATCATCCATCATCAATCATCATCAACAGCCTATCTTAGTCCACTGCTGGACATAGGCCTCTCCAAATGCACGCCACTCAGATCGATCTTGGGCTACTCGCATCCAGCTCCTGCCAGCCATCTTGCGCAAATCGTCACTCCACCGTGCCTGAGGACGTCCTACACTACGTTTGTCTAGACGCGGTCTCCACTCGAGAACTCGTCTACCCCAACGGTTATCGGTTCTTCGGCAAATATGGCCAGCCCACTGCCACTTCAACTTGCTAATCCGGTGGGCTATGTCGATAACTCTGGTTCTCTGTCGGATTACCTCATTTCTGATGCGATCCTTCAGAGAAACACCGAGCATAGCCCTTTCCATAGCGCGCTGAGCTACTTTGAACCTGTGTATCATTGACCGTGTGGAATATTTTCTAGTATTTGTTAAATTTCGAGATAACGCCACCTCTTCGTATTCTTCGTTTTCAGTGTCAAAATAAGTTTCTTTAGAGCTACTGTTGTAATATGCTTTGTTGCGGAGAGCTAGTGGGATGGAAGATGAAGTTTAGGATTTTGGACGCAATGGGTTTATTTACACTATTTTAAAGTGATACGCAAAATAATATTAAAGTTGATTACAGGCAAAGACTGCGAGAACACAATAACAATTCTGATAATAAAAATCATGAATACGTGAGTACTTTAAAAACACTTAAAAAAACTATAAAAACTAAATCTATCAAAATATGATGCCGTATATCTATAATAAGGTAACCTGCGTATATCTATACTTATAATAAATCTGTAGAGAGGTCAATTCTGTACATGAAATATATTTTCAAAATAACTATCAGGGGGTGATTAGTGATCGATACTGATGCCAAAAATGCAATCAGTAAAATTTTTGTCTGTCTGTCTGTCTGTGTGTATGTTCCTTATAGAAACAAAAACTACTCGACGGGTTTTAACAAAACTTGGTACAATTATTCTTCATACTTCTGGGCAGGTTATAGTATACTTTTCATCACGCTACAATCAATAGGAGCAGAGTAGTGAAGGGAAATATTGGGAAAACGGGAGAAGTTACTCCATTTTTTAAGCTTCCGTCGCGTGTGCAGCCTTAATGGTTAAAGTTACATAGAAATCATGTATGACGGAAATATTCTACATAAAATTGTCTAAAAAATATCCCGCAACAGCATATGTCTATCTTTTATGGTTGACTCACAAAAACACGTGTAATTATATAAATAAAGTCATTGTTTATAGCACAAGCCTGAGAACAAAAACTATAGTTTACACTACAGCTCTACACCGAATCGAAGCGAGGGCGGGCCACTAGTCTATAATAAAAACCCTTTATTACCAACTTTATAACGTAGTTAAAAAAATAGTTTCTGTATTCTGTAATTTTACTTTTCATCTGTTGCAATATTTTTTCACATTCATTGTATGACCACGATACAGGACCTCCTAGTGTGGGACCCATGGTTATAAGCTGACTGTATGATGTAAATTTTAATAAATGTATTTGTATGTCGGCAACACTTTGCTTTGGCTTGTAGTGTTAAAATTTTAGTATCGACAGCGATATTACTCAATATTTTGTACTTACTTAAGAAAAGTGTCAACATTTTTAATATCGAACATCGGAAGGGCAAATTTTATTACGATGGCTGGAAGTTTGACCTACTTACGTGCCATAATTTCAGACCAGCTGTATTTCTCGTCTTAAAATTCCAATCCTGCTTCTGCAAACGTTTCGGTGGAACAATTTAATTTTGCAATTGGGTAATAATTAAGGGTGCTTGTTGACGAGACGATTTCTAGCCGGGTCTTGGTACGATTTTTAACCATGTCTCCGTCCGGTTGTCGGTTAGGTTAGGTTAGGTTAACGACACCGACGTTAGCGACGGGTTTTTTTGAAGTGAGAGTTTCCATTCTCTCTTCTATTCTCTCGCTCTTCCGCCTCTCTTGATGCGGAGGTTTAACCTTATTTCTATTTAAGTCATTGTTATTCTGTACCTGCTTATTTCGTTTATGCCTTGGTTTGTAATTCTTTGAATATTTTAATTTTGTTTTAAACTTTCATGGTCACTAACATTATAGATATTAACGGGATTGTTACCATGTTCCTTGTTTTTTAGAGTCTCCGATATTTCGGCACTGTTGCAAGCGCCATGATCACGGAGTAACTCGGATCATAAAAAACAAGGTACATGATAACAATCCCATTAATATCTATAATTTTAATTTTCTTATGTTTTATTAACAGTATTTGTATAAATATAGTATAATTGCTAAAAAGAAGAAGGATAAGATTAAATCTGTGTATACTTATTGAATTGGTTAAGTTTAAACTATTTAATGATAAAAGTAAAATAATAATAATCAGGTAAAATTGTGTAAATAAATTAAATCAGTATAAATCGGATTGTAACAAAAATATAAATTAAGCGTATAGTGTAGAAATATTTCATCATTTACACTTAACATCACCGCTCTATAGAATTTCTCGATCGACTCCCTGGAACAGCTCTCCTACATTAAAACATGGAGGGTCGATCTAGGCAGGGAGTCATCCAGCAGTCGAACAAGATGTGCTCTGCTGTTTCATATTCCCCCTCACCTAGGGGCATAGAGATCTGTCAGCTAGCTTCAAGGGCGGATCCAGGGGGGGGGGTTCATGGGGGTCATGACCCCCCCCCCCCCCTGGGCTGGGTACAGATGGACCAAACCCAGGTGGATTTTATTTAAGTACTTTCAATATTTAATATACCACGACTATATGACCCCCCTGGCGCCAAAGCTGGCTATATGACCCCCCCCCCCCTGGCGCCAAAGCTGGATCCGCCCTTGGCTAGCTTGAATTTGTGGAGATACGCGCGAAAACCTCCATGGCCAGTGAGGATCTGCGTGTCGCGGTTTATGTGGTTCCGCGATCCGACGGTTTTGGGTACAAACGTACAAACCATGATCGTGAACGATCTGGATAGAAATGACCTCGTTAACAAGTGCCTTAACAAGGGGCTAATAGCTATTTCTTAACCAACTTCAAAGAGGGAGGAGGTTCTCAATTCGTCAGTATTTTTTTTTACTGTTGTTCGCGTATATTTCGTTGATCGGTGACAATCAACCGAAATTCCGATAAATCGATTTGCTGTTTCATCGAAATTTTAATAAATCGGTTTCAATAGATCCTTGTGTCGTTGAATCTAAATTTCCTATAATCGATATTCAATAGATCGGTGAGATATCAAATCTTAATTTTAATGCTTATGCAGATCTTGTTTTTCCAAGAAACGCATTACAAGTGAAGACTTACTTTGAAACCAATTATGTATCTGGAAAAAATATATCTTGTAAAACGTCTAATAGTAATGGAATAGGGATGATGACGGGGTACAGTAAACGAAATTCTATTTAGTCCGTCAGTTAGATGATCAAAAAATAATGGTCACATATTTCTTCTTTAAGCAATCAACCAAAAAATGACAAAGTTATAGCGCGTCATAATCATAATTTTACTGAATTTTCACTTAAAAGTGTACTAAAACGTGACGTCATGCGACTTTTCAAGATCAATATATACCTGCAATGTTTATATTATGTGAAAAAAGAAAAAATACGTGTCCAATACTTTTTGATAATGTACCTGATAAACGAAGAAAAAAAATTAGTCATCATCCCTCCGCCAATATTTCCACCGAGGTTATGGTCAATATCAAGCTATGTGCCGCGTCAAAACACGGACTATACTTACGCTACAATAAGATTTTGATCAAAAAGTAGATGCATTCGGCAAACAATCTTATTAAAACTTAGCTTTTGATCTGTTGGCATGACGAGCTATTGATCTATTAGACTACAGGCCCGTGTCAAAAACTGATGGGGCATTTGAACCACCAGAAGATCTATTTAGAAAGATGGAAGGACATTAAATAATGAGATTCAGCACTATGGCGTTCCTGGTAAGCTATCCAACTGAGTGCAGGTGAGAATTCAAAAGTACAGATACAGGGAGTACATTTTGGTCATATATTTATATCGATAATTTGTCATTCGTTCAAATGGCAAGTCGCTATATTGAGATTACGGTTTATTGTCACCAATCAACTGGCATTCGATATGGCGTAGAAAACCCCTTAATCTGACACATTTGGTTTCCATACAATTTGTAGTAAACGGGCGTCTACTTCGATCTATTCTATTTATCCTGTTTATCCTCACGTCAGATATCCGATTGGAAACATTCAACGTTGTTTAAGTAGGTGTGTTATAAGATCATCTTATAATCGGTTCTGAACATTAGTCGGCCACGCGATGCAACATCCTAATGGATATCGACATTTTAATAGTGAAGCGGGTAAGTGAAACTATTATTTTTAATTTAAACTCAAGGATTGTAACGATCTCATATGGATATATAGACATCCAAACTGTATCAGTACTGCGATTTATATAGAATGGTGCAAAAGTAATCACTCTATCGGGAGATTATATAATCATTCATCATAAGTCTCGTTGTTTAACTAGGACAATAGAGAGAAGATTTTCATTTTTATTTTTCACAAAACCGTTTAATTAGAATGTGTAACCATGTCTTCGGGGGACATACTTTGTAATGGGTGCCGTAATATTATTGCGGACAGACGCCGCTTATTTTGTGGAGGTTGCAGTCAACACTACGATTTGATGTGTGCCAATGTATCAGAACAGCACTATAATACGTTGACGCAGGAGCGCAGGCTTGCATGGAGATGTGTTCTATGTAAGAGCCGAGAGCCGAAGACCGACAACTCTAATACTCCTGTACGAACTGCTACAGATTCAATCACTGTGCGCCGAGGTGCTGCTACCGACAGCTCCATGCACATGGATGTTTCCTTGGCTGACCAGCAAGTCTCAATGGATTACCTCGATGATACGACACACAACGCAACGTTGGAAATGACCGAATTGCAAACAGTTCTTATAGAGCTGCGCTCTTTTAGAGAGGAAGTACGTGAGGACATGCAAGCTAACCGAGCCCAGATGAAGCGAGTCGAAGAGACATTGTTGTCGCTTACCCATAGAATGAGCGAGTGTGAGAGTCGTCTGGATAAATTTGAGGAAAAGTTATTTAAATTGGAGCAAGACGTTCAACAAAATCAGGATGGTCACTCTACAACAATAGCTCAGTTAAAGGCAGAAATTAATGACAGGGAACAAGACATGCTGCTGAATGACATTGAGATATCAGGTATACCAGAGCAATATGGTGAAAATCTTATTCATGTTGTAACCACCTTAGCCATTAAACTCACTATTAATCTTTCCGAACAAGACATAGTGAGCACCGATCGAGTAGGTCGGGTCATCGATGCTACCTCGGCGGAGGGCCCAGCTTCGCGCCCACGCCCTATTGTTGTCCGACTGGCGAGACGCTCTGTGCGTGATCAACTCCTTAAGGCAGCAAGGGTTCGTCGTGACGCCACAACTGAAGGAATGGGCATCCCCGGGAAACCATGTAAATTTTACATCAACGAGAGGTTGACGAAGGAAAATAGGAGACTCTTCAGGCGGGTGCGCGAAATAGGAAAAAGCTTGAATTGGCGGTATGTTTGAACGCGGCAGGGTCGAATATTTGCTCGTCAGTCTGGTAACAAGGAAGATCCATATCATCGCTTTCAGACGGAATCAGATCTAAAACGTGTTTTTGGTCCAGATGCTGTTGGCTCTGATAATAATAATTAACTTGCATGAAAGTTGCTTTGATAAGATATTTACAATGCATGCAAGTAAATTTGAAAAGCTTCGAATATATTTTGTTATTTTTTTTGCTGAATCTGTAAGTCTATGTTTATTTATTTGTTGTAGCGATGGATTGTTTATATTTTTAAGGTATTACTGTAGTCATAGGAGTCATGGCTTAATTTTGAAACCACACATGTCGCTTATTATGCTTTACCTCAGTTTGAGCTTTGCAATACTAAAACTAGTCAAATGTACACTAATGCCATTTTTATGCTGTAAATTCTATTTTATTTTTTCTAAATCTTTGGCTGTTCTGCTTATTACATCTCTTCTGAATGATTTTAATAATCTAGAAATTCAATATATGGCTAATAACGTGACTTCAAAATTTTATTTTTATATATTAATTTTAATTTCATTTTGTGCATGGTTTACTCTTTTTGTTGCTATACATAAAATTTTATTACAGTGTGATGAAATTATAATAATGAATTTACAGAAAGTATGTAATTTGTATAACATGTTTGTAATTTGTTTTACTATCCTATTCTTTAATATCTTATGTAATAATTGTAGTTACGCAGTTACCCTAAATTTATTTCAAATTATTTTCTACGGTAATTATAAAAATATGTTTTTAGTCTTTAGCTGCGCCAATAATTATTTTCAAGCAGTATCTGTTCTTGTTTTCATCAAATACAATTATACTGTACCCATTTTGATTTTAAACATGTTAAATATAAATCTAGTCAAATGTAAATCAAACTATTGTTTATGGTGTAAATTTAATTTTATTTATGTTGTTCTGTGTGCGGCATCGATTTTTAATAATTTAAATTATGTTGAATTATATTTTATAATGTCTAACAACTCAATTTTAATAATGTATTTTAATGTATTGAATTTATGGTCATATTTTGCATGCTTCATTTGTTATAACTATGTTATTTTTAACACTTATATTATATGGTTTTATTGTAATACTGGTCACGATGACTTTCTTATTGCTATGAATCGTTTCGATGCCGATATAGTGGCTATTAATGAGACATGGATAGCGGCAGGGCAAGAGGCACGCGCGCCCGTTGCGCCAGGATATCGTTTGCGCAATGCGCCGCGTCCAAAGAAAATGCGCGGAGGGAGAGGCGGCGGTGTTGGTTTCTATGTGAAGCAAAATTTGAAGGTTCGTTTCTTAAAACACCTACGTACCGATATAGAACAAATGTGGTTGTCTCTTCGAGTGAACAACCACCGCGTCATAGTAGGCACAGCGTATAGACCTCAGTGGCTTGATGTTGACTTATTTCTTGATGCGCTCACGGAATCCATCTCAGGATTTTCAAACTACGATTATATTGTACTTATGGGTGACTTCAATGTTAATATGCTTGATGCTCCAAGTAGTTGTGTATCGAAAGTGCTCGACTTTTTGCAGTGCCTCGATCTCAAACGAATTGTACAGGATCCGACCCATCACTCATACAATTCTGATACTCTTATTGATCTTATTTGTACTAATTGTGAAATTAGGGAAATTTCGAACACAAACATTACTGGCACCCTGGGACATGAAATGATAAATGTTAGCCTTACGTTAAAGAAGCTAAAGGTCCCGCCAAAATTTTACACTTACCGACCTTTGAAAAGTATAAAACTTGATCAACTCAATGCCGACGTTAATGCTATCGATTGGGAGTCTTTATCTAGTTTACTAACGGTGGAGAGTATGGTTGATCGGTTTAATATTTTACTATTAACGGTTTTAAACAAGCACGCTCCAACTATTAGGACTAAAGATCGGTCAAAACAGAGTCTGCCTTGGATAACAGACACCTTGATCGTGTCTGTTATCCAAGGCAGACTCTGTTTTAATGACTGATATACGAGAGAAAGCTCATTCGAGGTATCGCAAGACAAAATCAGATGCACATAAGCAGCATTATAAGGAAATGAAAAATGCAGTCACTATTGGAATTAGAAATGAAAAACGTGCTTTCTTTAACCATTATATTAATTCAAACATAGATAACCCTAAGCTATTTTGGAGAAACATAAAACAAAAAATATTGCCTAGTGATGGAAAGAACGAGTGCCTCCCGGATTGTTTTGTAGACCCTGATGCAATAAACAGGTATTTCTTAAACCTGCCAGGCTCGGAGACAGTGCCAATCTCGCGACTGACATATTACGAATACCATCGGCACCTTCATTTATCACCGCCCTTTAAGCTCCATACTGTAAACGAAACTGAGGTTTCTAAATATATGTATATTAGCTGTAAAATATTCGATTTTGCTACTGTTTGTGATGAAATTAGTAGGGACATGATATTGTTAACCTTGCCACGCACATTGTCGGTCATTACTGAAATTATAAATAAATCTATAATTACTTGTACTGTTCCCTCTCAGTGGAAGACTTCACTCGTTACACCAGTACCAAAGGTCGAGTCAGCGTGTGAATTTAAAGACCTCAGACCTATAAGTATATTGCCCTTCATGTCAAAAATTTTAGAAAAGGTCGTTTATGGTCAGCTTATTCGGTATGTGGAAGAGAACAACATTCTCCCAAGACTTCAATCGGGGTTTCGTAAGGGCCGTGGGACAGTAACAGCGTTGTTGGATGTTACGGATAACATACTTGTGGAACAGGATACGGGAAATGTCACGCTTCTAGCGCTACTTGACTTTTCTCGCGCATTTGATTGTCTCAGTATACCCCTCCTGTTATCGAAACTATCATTTTATGGATGCAACGCCGAAACAGTCAGATGGTTCAATAGTTATCTCAGTGACCGACGACAAGCGGTAAGACTCCGCAAAGAGGATGGGTCTTTTTTGACTTCAGGTTTAGAGCTTGTAAGACGCGGTGTCCCTCAGGGGTCTATACTTGGGCCTTTACTCTTTCTTATATATGTTGCTGACTTACCTACTGCTATAAGACACTGCAAGTATCATTGTTACGCTGATGATGTGCAGTTATACGTGTCCAAAACGCCAAACACTATAAGTGATGCGATTTGTGAGCTCAATATGGATTTGGATGCGGTGGCTGCCTGGTCTGCAGCTAATGCTTTAGTTCTCAACCCACGAAAATCAAAATTTATGGTGCTCGGCACGAGTAAACAATTAGATAGGGTCTCAGACAGTGCTGTTGGTGTCAGAGTCTGTGGCGAAGTTGTGGAGAGAGTCAGTGAGGCCAGAAATCTTGGAGTTGTTTTTGACAGCCAGTTGCGTTTTGAGTCTCACGTATTAGGCCTAGTGAAGAGTTGTTTTTATCGCTTAAAAGTTCTCTATAAGATACGTGGCCTACTGTCAGAAAAAGCTCGCATTACCCTCTGTGAAACACTGATACTCTCAAGATTAAATTATGGTGATCTTGTGTACGGCCCCCGGCTGTTAAGTGGGAGTAGGAGGTTACTGCAGCGGATTCAGAATGCCTGCTGTCGTTTCTGTTTTAATGTCCCACCACGTACTCATATATCACCTTTCATAAATAGGGCTTCGATGTTAAATATGGAATTGCGTAGGCGTTTACATCTAGCAGTTTTAATGTTTGACATCATGAAATTCAAGAGTCCAAGTTATTTATATGAGAAATTAAAATTCCCTACTGCGACACTACGTTATGACGCTGACAGGCAACCAAGACAGGCAAAGCCACCTTTATCGACTCAGAATCATAAAACGCAGGCGTTTAAGGGTAGTTTCCGCTATCAGGCGACCAGGTGCTGGAACAACATTCCACCTCCACTAAGGAGGATCATATCGCGCCAAACATTTAAAAAAAATTTAAAATTAATTTTACTAGAAATGCAAAGGTTAGGAATAACCACATGTGGTCGTATGGTAGCGGTTTCTACCACTTTCTAATAGGTGTGTCACAATTTGTGTGTGTTAAATTCTGATGGGTAAATATTAATTCAGAAATTCAATATTAATCTAAATACTAAAAAGTAATAACAACAGTAATAATTAATAATTTTTGGTGAATGATAATATTATATATAGTTATATTATAATAACTTATCAATAATAATTTAATAATCTTTTTAATTTAATAAAAATATAATTTAATTTAATTCTCCTAATAATAAATTAATCACGTCACGTCGATGTCGTTTCACGTTACGCGCTTTCTAGGCAGAACTGAAAACCAGTGCTTTGCTCTTAGAGCAAAGGTATCGCTGAGTTTTTGCCTTTTTCTGTCGTTGCGGCACACAGTTACATACCTAGTAATTAATTGTTCTATTTTTTTACTTGAATTTGTGTGCTATACTGATGGGAATAAATGATTTATCTATCTATCTATCATTGCAAATAGCGTCGTAGATCAACCATATTTGTCATTTTAGAACTAGACAGATGGATAATACAAATATCACGATACTTCGCAGGAGCGTGAACATGAGTGATTTCCGCACATCCATCTATCCATCAGCCTTTCTCCGTCCACTGCTGGACATAGGCCTCCCCCATAGAACGCCACAATGCGCGGTCCTGCGCTATCCGCATCCAGCGGCTCCCAGCACATTTGACGATGTCGTCAGTCCACCTTGTTGGAGGCCGCCACACGCTACGTCGTCCGGTACGTAGTCGCCACACGTGTATTTATTTTGTGTGGACTGTACTTCAGTTTAAATAAGAATGCACATCAAGTCTAAAATCTCACCACATATCATTTTTCATCAGACACAACCTCTCCAATCTGTCAATTTAAAAATCCTTCCTTTTAAAATTCTCTCGCGTTTGTAATGTGATCTGATACGATAAGAAAGAACCAGTCGTTCTAATAGGCGGCATTGTTCGGCACAAGATATGTTTCACAAAGTGCACATCCCGCCGATTCACGGTGACCGACCAGAATGTTCAGGTACAATCGATTTAACGTCGGCCTCAGCGGATGAGCCATTTTGGTAACGGCCACTCGCGGCCACAATGCGACGAGTACATTCATCTTGAAATCTGTCCCCATTCAATCGCGTCAAAGAACCATTGTGCCCCAACTGATTACAACAGGTACTACATAGTGGAAACGTAAATACCGCTCGTACAATGGCCAATCACGAGCGAGTCACTTAAACGAATCTGTTGAAGGGGATTGGCTGGCTGATGGTTCTCGTATCTATTAGTTTGCGTGAAGAGGAATCAGAGAACTATGCGCAGATAAACTCAAACTCTTCATAATTTTAATTTTTCTAAGCATGTAACTGCTTGATGTTTAAATCTAAAGAAAATATGACTAGAAAAAAATCCATGCGGACCAGGCAGCAGACGGGACTCGAACCCGATAACCTGAGTTATATTTTCTTTAGATTTAAACATCAAGCAGTTACATGGTTAAAAAATTAGATTATAACTATAATTGCTATTTATTCATTCAAATGTTTAATATTTGTAAAAGTATTCATTTGATATTGTAGGTTACCTACAATGCGAAGAGATGACGCTGCCTTGCAGCTTAAGAATGGCTAGAGGAATTTCGACGCGGCCATCAGGGCCGCGGTAGCATAATTGGTCAGTGCATTCGCCCGGATAGCGAAGGGTGCGGGTTCGAGTCCCGTCTGCTGCCTGGTCCGCGTGGAATTTTTTCTAGTTATATTTTCTGCAAACTCTTTATTTGCAAACTAAATATTACATAAGGTTTTTTAAAACATGATACCTACATATCATCTTATGACTTAGTTACCTTGTACTTTGATTACGCCATATTCAATGTCAATATAAAGAGTATAAAAATGAGGAGTACCCCTGAACCCCAAACTGTTATATATATATATTTGATCTCCACTCAACTCATCTGAAGCTTTTATTTAGTCAAGACATTTATAAAAATTATGAATATAGAAAATGTCAGCAAACAAGTCCTTGGACTGAAAGGTGCCTGTCTGGGAAATGCCTTACCCATCCTTCAGCCACTGGGGGAGCATTAAGAAGCTAAAAAAGTCTTGCGAATACCTTCACCACTGCCTGATGCGGAGCCGCGGGATCCCCTTGGTGGGATTTCACCGCATCCCCCGCACCTAGTAGCTTCCCGGCCTCGCCGGGGCTCTACGGCACTGAAAGAGGCCATTTTTTTTTTTTCAACACAGGTAAAAAATCTTTTTACAGACGACGGCGCCTGTAAGAGGCACACCGCCGAACGGACCTCACACCTGGCTCCCGCAAGTCTTACGGACCCCCCAGTGGCTGACCACCGAAGACCCAGCAACTCTTACGGGCGCTTTACGGTATAATATCCGCTAAAAAAGTCCTGCGAATACCTCTACACTGCTTAGTGCGGAGCCGCAGGGTCCCCGTTAGGGATTCTACCACGGCTCCGCCCCCAGCAGCTTCCCGGCCTCGCCGGGGCTCCACGGCAGGGGTCTCCCGCGGTATTTCGGGGACCCCGCAGACGTGCGCAGGTAGGCCCGCGCGTGGGGGCTGGGTACGCGGCCTACTGCCCACCATACCGCCCCCCATCCGCTGCGGAAAGCTAAAGCCCTCCGCCACCCTCCCCTTGCAGACAGAACCACATGAGGAGGGCCGCCGTTCCTAGAAGGGAAGCACTGAAAGAGGCCTGACAAGATAGTAATAAAAGTCAGAGTAAGCATATTATGCATTTTTCTCTCGAAAACTGTGATATTTAACAGTTTTATTCTTATGTTTTTATTTATTTTTAAGCATTTAACTGCTAGATGTTTAAATCTAAAGAAAAGTTTTACTAGAATAAAATCCACGCGGACCTCGCAATCCGGGCGAATGCACTGACCAATTATGCTACCACGGCCCCGATG
This sequence comes from Chilo suppressalis, assembly GCA_902850365.2. NCBI lineage: Eukaryota > Metazoa > Arthropoda > Insecta > Lepidoptera > Crambidae > Chilo > Chilo suppressalis. The sequence continues at coordinate 28,611,153 of OU963901.1, read as the reverse complement.
GCCGCGTCGAAATTTTCCTAGCCTTAAGCTGCAAGGCAGCGCCATCTCTTCGCATTGTAGGTAACCCTCAATGTCAAATGAATACTTTTTCAAGTATTAAACATTTGAAAGAAGAAATAGCAATAGGGGTGATGACGGGGTACAGTAAACGAAATTCTATTTAGTCCGTCAGTTAGATGATCAAAAAATAATGGACACGTATTTTTTCTTTGGGCAATCAACCAAAAAATGACAAAGTTATAGCGCGTCAAAGTTTGAGAGTAGGAGCTCGTGACGTCACTTTTGAGTGAATTTTCACTTATAAGACGTGTACTCAAACGTGACGTCATGCGTCTTTTCAAATCAATATATCTCTGCAATGTTTATATTATGTGAAAAAAGAAAAAATACGTGTCCAATACTTTTTGATAATCTACCTGATAAACGAAGAAAAAATTAGTCATCATCCCTATTATAGTTAGTTTTTTTCTTACGAAGATCCCTTTAATCCTTGTACTTTATATCCTGACAACTACTTGTATACGTGTGTATGGATATTAAAAGAGCTATTACTGGATTGCTTTCGCTCTCCGAATAACCTCACGCGCGGTATCGGTACGTACGGGATTCAATTTGCAGGAGATGCGGGCTATTCCGTATTCCCACCGTCCTTCACTTTGCCGTATGACATAAATATGACGATTACATTAATCCTTGGCCGGCGACGGATTACCAGGGGTCGTCCTGTTGAAATTGGTATGTTTCAATTAAACTTGACAAGGATACGGTCGGAATGAGTACCTAGCGAGTTAGGGATTTGTTCGGATTTGGGCGTACGCTAGCTTTCGTAGGTGTACCTATATTTTTGTTGATAACCAAATTGGAAGCATTTTTATTGGATTTGGTTGTGGGATATTGTTTAGTTTCAGCGTGTACAGGGTATATTGATAAGTTTTATTGTGAACTAGCGGCCCGCCCTCGCTTCGCTTCGGTGTAGAGCTGAAGTGTAGACTACACATTCATCTATGATTCTTCTTATACCTGCATGCAAAGTCTCAGCCCGATCGGTTTAAAATTGACAAAGTTTCATACAAACTTTCATTCTCTATTTTATCCCCTTGGGGTTAGAATTGATCAAAATTCTACGTAGTAGCGGATGCCTACGTCATAACATCTACCTGCATGCCAAATTTCAGCCCGATCCGTCCAGTGGTTTGGGCTGTGTGCTGATAGATCACTATGTCAGTCAGTTATCTGTGAGTTTATATAATTATATAGATTGGCAAACCGGCCAGCTTAGTTTGGCTGCAATTTAAATAAATAATAATAATAAATTCTTTATTTATACCAATGTTGACCAAATTAAGATATCTTTGTCTACCTTTTTGCAAATAATCGCCAGAACAAGTGTAGTGGTTTTAATTCATACGACGCCTGTGCTGTTCTATCATCATCATCATCAATAGCCTATCTTAGTCCACTGCTGGACATAGCCCTCTCCAAATGCACGCCATTCAGATCGATCTTGGGCTACTCGCATCCAGCTCCTGCCAGCCACCTTGCGCAAATCGTCACTCCATCGTGCCTGAGGACGTCCTACACTACGTTTGCCTAGACGCGGTCTCCATTCCAGAACTCGTCCTGTTCTATAAATATATAATATTTATAATAATATTTCGTAATAAAACAGATATAGCAAAGATCTGGTATCACCATTTCTCATTAACCGGTTATGGGTTCTATTAAATTATGATTTCGAATGATGAGTATACGCTTATGGTTTTAACTTTAATGTTCTCATTTTAGTTACTTTTTCTGGAATAATGATTTTATGAACGGAAATAAAATCATTATTCCAGAAAAAGTACCTGCCTGGAGACCACACTTGACTTAGTGGTTTTAGTTACGAAAATGGAAAAAAAGCCTTGTTTAATAACTGGTTATGAACCAGTGAAAACATTTTTTTTTTTCATAAAACGTTCCTGATTATCATTTCAAGCGCTTTTTTAAGCCCATTTGCAGCAAATAATACTTTTATGGCTTCAAGAGTTTATAAAATTTTCAAATACAAGTAAAAGAAGTGAAGGGCTAAAGGGAAAAACAGGCTTATTAATTTTTTTTTCCTAAATAGATTTTTTGGAATCTATGGCCACAAAAATACTCATTTCATCTTATGGCTATCACAAAAAAGTGTAAAACTCGTTGTTTTAATTTTTTTACCAACTTCTTTTCTAGACTGATAGGGTGTTTTAATAAAATGTCAGTTATTATTTTGTTATTGTGCTATTTTTATTCAGAAAATTATTACCTACATAATGTACTTGTAGTATACTATTAAATTTACTTTAAAATTAACTGCTTGTATATGAGAAGATTTCCTGAGTCGGTCATTTTTTTTTTTATGTAATAGGGGGCATACGAGCAGACGGCTCACCTGAATGCTGTCGCAACTTTAATTATTGCTTGCACTGTAAAATTTTATTAATGTGACCTAGCTAGTGTTGGGTAGGACACGACTTGAAAAAGAGTTTGTAAGAGTAGCCTCTTTTTTGTACTGAGCCAGTACAATGTCCCACTACAAATGAGGCGAGGCGTACAGAAGCTCGACATATACGTTTGTGTGCACGAGTAGCACCTCCTCTACGCACTATCAATCTTGCTGGATCCAGCATGCAGGACAGCGCTATACACGTAAAAGAGATAGAGATACAGATGGATAGTGCGTAGAGGACTTAAGTGAAATATCATGCCTCGCTCTCTCTCAGACTTACGAAGAGTGAGTGAGTAAAGAGACGCGACTATCGCGACATTTAATGTGAAGTAGTACATTTTAAAATTTTGAGCCGCTCTTACATTTTGACATCATGTCCGGGACAAATGTACCGCCTCTTGTAAGTCCTACTCAACACTAGACCTAGCCTGTTTTTTCCCCTAAGCCCTTCAAATACATGCTGGCTGACACATCGGTTTCCCAAACAAGTCACTTGACCCCCACTACTCCGGTAAATAGGTATCAAAAATTCTAGTCTCGTGTGCACGCTGAAGTGAATTGTTGGCGCTCGCCGTACGGGGGGTAATTAATTGTATTCCCCGCGTGTGTTGGGTCGCCAATTGGTTTATTTATCGTCTCCAATTTCTGCCCATTAGCTGAACAGGCCGGTTATTAGCTCTGAAAAGGACGGTGACAAATGTATCTTATTTAAATCAGTGCCGTCGATGGCCACTTTCGCCCTTCGGTTAGTTGTTTGTTATTTGATTTATGCGGTTCGATCAAAGGGTGGTCGGTCGGGTCGTATTACGAAAAACAAAGGAGCCCGACCGCTAATACTGGAGCGGGGACATTAAGGGGTTGGATTGTATTACCGATTTGCGTTCAGTAAACAGGTGTACCTGTTATATATGCTACAAGGTCTGACCTTAATTAAATAGTAGCCTTTATTTTGCGTATAATGTCTGCTTGACCTTGGTAATGACAGTCCTTGAAGATTTAAGGGGTTTGAAGAGGGAACAATCTGCAAAACCTACTAGATAGTGGACTGGAAATTTATAACTTTTAGTTTTGAACAATACCTGCCAAATTTGAACATGAGAATGTTATTTGTTTATGTCAGTCTACTTTTGTAATAACTTTGATGTACTACTTTCAAGTGAGTTAAATGTAGATCTGTTTTTGTTTTCGTTTCATAAAATTTACATTTGTTTCCCGTGGTCCACCCATGTGGACCCACATAGCCATATGTTTCTAACAAATTTGGATGTTCATATGAACAAAAAAGCAGTTACAATTTTTAAAATCTTTTAATTAGCGTAGATTTTCTAAAGCGATTCCTATAGAAATATTGTTGTTATTTAACTGCATTCAATGAATTTGCACATTTTTGATTTTGCAATTCCTATTGTGCTCAAGACACTCAAGAGCCGTAATAAATTGAGGAAGAGTCAGGTGAACCACGAGTAAAATTTATTTCCCGTGGTTCAACCAGGTGAACTACTGGGGGGAAAAAAATACCCGTGGTCCACCTGGTGAACCACGGGAAATAAATAATCGCCCATGGTCCACCTGGGTGGACTACGAGGTGGACCACGGGAAACAAAGGAAAATTTAATATCATGTTCCAGTATATTTTGTGTGACACACCATTTTGCGCGAAGTAGGTATCACTTTCTTAATAAAATAGTTTCCGAGTGAAAACATTAAGAAATTATTAGTTTAGAACTAGATAAAGTTGAAACAGTTTAATACATATTTGATTAGGATCAATTTCATGGAAACTCGACTCAATACCTGAGTGGTTGCTTAGATAGACTCAGATAAATTTCTTGTGAAATCAATTCTAACGAACTTAAAGGCTTTCATAATCAAACAACAACAAGGTCTAAGTTAATAAGTTAATAACAATATATCGTTATGTGAGAAGGCGGATCTTGTCCGTGCCCTGAAAGTTGGACATGCGAAGCGAGTTGGGATGATGTTCGACCTCCAAAACCATTTCCTTGCCGTCCATAGCGAGCCCTTTGTCTTAACTTTATATGAGGCGTCGAACTATTAAACCGATATTAACAAGGAACTGAGTTAGACGACCTTCGTGGCCGCGTAGTATATACGCCGGGTTTCATGGTGTCGCCTACTCAGAGGTTCCGGATTCGAATCCCGATGTGGTGGCAAATGTTAGTAAGATGAATACGAGCATTTCGACCTTAGTCATAGGTCGATGGCGCAAGGAGGAGCTCGATGGCGCAAGTGGTTAGCGCGTTCGGCTGCGATCGTTGAAGTTAAGCAACTTTCGCAGTGGTCGGTCATTGGATGGGTGACCAAAACTTACTATCTCGAGCTCCTCCGTGCTTCGGAAGGCACGTTAAGCCGTTGGTCCCGGCTGCATCTACAGTCGTTAGCACCCATCAATCCGCACTGGGCCCGCGTGGTGGGTCATGGCCCAATCTCCCTATTCCATCCATGGGGAAGGCCTGTGCCCCAGCAGTGGGGACATTAATAGGCTGATGATGATGATGATGACCTTAGTCATACCCTAGCATCCCATAACACTTTACAGACTTACGGTACTAACTTTGGGGCTAGGCTTATTGGTTTTATATTAGTAGGGGGTATAGTTTTAGAGACGTCACTCAATGTAGGAAATGAAGTTATATCCTTCATATCATAGGATGATTTGATTGAAAACACGGATAATTAGACAACGGCGATGACATTCTCAATCTTACTGAAAAAAGATAGGATTCTATTGAAAACTTTACTAGAAAAAAATCCGCGCGGACGGGACTGGAAGCGACACCCTCCCCTATCAGGGCGGATGCACTGAACCATTATTCTACCGTGGCCCTAGTGGCCGTGTTGGATTCCTTCTAGCATTCCTTATCTGCAAGACAGCACCATCTCTTGCTAGATAGGATTTTTGCGAAAAAGCGAGTCAATTTAGTAAGATTGCCAGAAGAATAGTTAGACAACGGCGACGACATTCTCAATCTTATTGAAAAAACATTTGTTCTCTATCTTACTGAATGATTATATAGAAAATTTTACTAGAAAAAAAAAATGGTTGCCTGTAAAGTCGGTTTTACGGGCGAAGATTTTACGTGACAACGTCTTTTTCTCGGTAGAATATTTATTGATATGAATATAATTAAATTGCACAATAGGAACAAGGAATTGAATGAAAATAAGAATTGCACAAATTTTAACTATAGAAATATATATAATACGTCAAAAAAACATATTACAATGCATTGTGCTTGTGAATACCATCGTAGCATGCAACCACGCTACGACGATTCGTAGCAAACTTGCTACACGGCTACGGGGTTCCAGCATGCTACGAGACTCATCGTAACGTTACCGAGCGTTACACTTTTTCATAAGTGACTCCCAGCCGCAACCTAATTTAAGACGTTGTCACGTCAAAAAATCCGCGCAGACGGGACTCCAAGCGACTCCCTCTCCTATCAGGGTGGATGCACTGAACCATTATTCTACCGTGGCCCTAGTGGCCGTGTTGGATTCCTTCTAGCATTCCTTATCTGCAAGACAGCACCATCTCTTCCTAGATAGGATTTTTGCGAAAAAGCGAGTCACTTTAGTAAGATTGCGAGAAGAATCGTTAGCTTAAATATTCTTAGGTTCTAAGTTAGCACTAGGTTAGGTTAGTATTGTGACCATGACTCTCGAGCCGAGCGAGCTTAGCGAACGTGCTACAGTAGCGTCCGGCGAAGGGCTACAATTTTTTTTTTCATTAACAATAAGATTTTGCCATCTCGGATCCAGTGTCTAACTATCCGTGTTTTTGCAAAATCCCTAGGATTTTCACTATATTTCGATTTATCATCCTACGACATATAGAAATACTTCATGAGTAACTAAACAAAATAGTAATAAAATATATACTCTCATGCTGGTCTGTCAGTCAATCTGATTTATCTGTCAGAAAAAAAATATAGTTAGCGTCTGTGGCTTACTTCTGAGTGTAAATACTTTACTTTTAGAATAGGTTTGCGATATATATTAAAATTCATTTGCTTATGCCTTAAACATATTTTAAAAATATCTTTAAACTAGCGGCCCGCCTTTGCTTCGCTTCGGTGTAGAGCTGAAGTGTAGACTACAGTTTTTGTTCTCAGGCTTGTATTATACATAATGAGATTCATCTATGATTTTTCTTATACCTGCATGCAAAGTCTCAGCCCGATCGGTTTAAAATTGACAAAGTTTCATACAAACTTTCATTCCCTATTTTATCCTCTTGGGGGTAGAATTGATCAAATCCTTTCTTAGCGAATGCCTACGTCATAACATCTACCTACATGCCAAATTTCAGCCCAATCCGTCCTGTGGTTTGGGCTGTGCGTTGATAGAACACTATGTCAGTCAGTCACCTTTGAGTTTTATATATATAGATTAAACCCCAGACTATTTTATAGATTTCAGGCTTTCTTTGATAATAGCTATCAAGGGCATTGCGGCCATCAGTTAGTGTTTGTATAAAAGCTAAAAGGTATAAAGTAGTTAATAGCTAAAGACACAATTTGGCAAACCAATTTATTCGTTACCACCGAAATTGTAAAATTTTTGGGAACCGAATTCATCACAGACAATAGGCCTGTGGGACACGCCAACGTCGCGTGACGTACGCCATGAAGCAGAACTGCCGGCAATTGCCGTATTTTAAAATCAAATCGAGTCAAAACGGCGCCGTATCGAAGCTACAAATTGGATGAAGAACTTCAAACTAAATTACAGGTTCACACAAAGTTTGCATTTTATAAATGAACTAGCGAACCACCCCTGGCATCACTCGCCAAGGGGTACAATTTTCATGTCCCGTTTTTATTCTACAGAGGCGGAAAAGGACATTGTTCTGCGTCCATACATAGTTAGCCTAAGAACCAACAATCATGAAATATTATTTTCTAGGTTCGAAATCGCAAGTAAATGACTGTAAAAACAAAGATTATTGACGGACACTTCTGAGCACTTAAATTATTAGGAAAACTAAATTTTTTTTGAGTTTATGTTTAATATTCAATGAAACATAGGTCAGCCTACGAACTTAGTATGAACTCAGTTTGATGTGAATTAATATTACAACTACTCTTTGACGAGAATGCACGAATGCCACAGATTAATACGAATGCAAACTGCCTGCACCACAACCACAGAGTATCGAGTTTATGTCGGCCCTTCACTTGACAACAGTTTGTCCTTGTCATGCTTAATAAGGAATGAAAAGGACAGACTGATGTCATGTTTTTAAATAGCAAATGCGAATAGCCAAGAGAAGTGCCGGCATTAGGAAGAAAGAATGTTTTGTTTGCAGCGCTGTCATAGATTATGCACACTCAGATTGTTTATTAACTTTTTAATTTAGCTTACTTAATTGGAAGTGTCCGTCACAATCTAAATACTGATAATTATCGCAAAAAATATACTATGAATTATCATAAATGCCAAATTGGTGTTGGTTCTTACGCCAATTTTAACATTGTCCTTTACATGTGGGTAACCTTTTCAGTTCCTTAGGGATATTTGCGAGAGCTCGATGGTGCAGGTAGTTGGCGTGTTCGGCTGCGATCGTTGAAGTTAAGCAACTTTCGCAGTGATCGGTCATTGGATGGGTGACCAAGTTCCTCCGTGCTTCGGAAAACATGTAAAGCCGTTGGCCCGACTGCATCTGCAGTCGTTAGCACCAATCCACACTCGGCCCGCGAGGTGAGTCATGGCTTAATCTCCCTATTACATCCATAGGGAAGGCTTGTGCCCAGCAGTGGGGACATATATAGGCTGATGATGATAGGTATTATTTATAGGAAAAGACAACCAAACCAATTACCTACTTAAAAACGATTTTAAAAAACAACTAATAGAATTCTGTTATAAACAAAGCTACTTCAACAGATCAGACCCATTATTGTGAAAATCCTCTATATATGAAAATCGGCTAAACAACTCGACTGTTGTATACCTCAGTATTTTTTTAAATTATTTATTTCGAAAGCCAATACGTACAACTAAATATTCTGTGAATATTTCAAGCGTCTACCTGTTGCCTTTATTAATATAAAAGAAAAAAAGAAAAAAACACCTTTGTTGTATGGGAGTTCCACTTAAATATTTCAAAATTTCATCGTGCTTTTAGTATTTATTGCTATAACGGCAACAGTATTTATTGTTATAAGTACATCATCTGTGAAAAATTCAACTGTATAGCTATCACGGTCCATGAGATACTATAGCCTGGTGACAGACAGATAGACGGACAGTGGAGTCTTAGCAATAAGTCCGGTCTTTACCATTTCGGTACAGAACCCTTGAAAGGAATAAATTAGTAAGCTTTAAAAATAGAAATAATACAATCATTTACCAATTATAATTTTTATTTTTTAAGCATGTAACTACTTGATGTTTAGATCTAAAAGAAAATATGACTAGAAAAAATTCCACGCGGACCAGGCAGCAGACGAGACTCGAACCCGCACCCTACGCTATCCGGGCGAATACACTGACCGATTATGCTACCGCGGCCCTAATGGCCGCGTCGAAATGCCATTCTTAAGCTGCAAGGCACCGGCATCTCTTCGCATTGTAGGTTACCCACATCATCATTTACCAATTTTCAGATTTCTATCTTCAAAAGATTGAAGATTCTCTATCCTCAGTAAATTTTGAAAATGTTAATTTCTATCACCAAACCTCTTAAGTTGCAATCCTTCCTATATCCCGTCGGTGTATATTCGAACACGTAGTATATAAAATTAATAGTATTATTTCCGACACGCTTTGAAGGTTACGTACAAGACGCGAGCATGAAAAACTTCTTCTTTAAACACTCTATTTTACTCACCGAGTGATTCTACAAAGGGGAGAGCCGTTAAAAACTTTATTACCTTACAGGGACGGCCGAAAAGAAATACTTTCGCGGAAATATGAAAGATGCCGACTGGCGACTTGTGAAAATACAAAAAAAACAGCAAAAAAAAGTTCCTGTTCAAAAAATGAACTAGGCATGTTGAAAATATATCGATGTATCGATATTTTTTGTTCGATATATCGATATTTTTTGCCGATATATTTTGATTCGATATATCGATACATCGATACAAAATAACCTATATCGAAATTCGTATCAAAAACGATATTTTTTTAATTATTAGCGGCTTACGATCTAACTAGTATCTGGATAAACTGTGACAGGATCTCTGGATCTGGACTGGATGCTGTATTTAGTATTGTCTATTATTTGTAAATCTGTTTCGCTGGTGAATTGGTTGTGCTGATTTCCATTATATTCTGTGGAAGTGTGTGACTGTCTAGTCTTGTTTACGAAAGATGGCAGCTGAGAAGCCCTGTAATCATTTTCATCATTCGGAAATAGGGTCTATTTTTAGGGAGATAATTTTCGTTCCATTATTACTCCGCGTGTCATATTTCGTGAGATACTGTACTGTCATGTAGTGTAGCGGCAATTTGGTACTGTAATAATTCTTTCTTTAATTATAATTTGTATTGAACTATTATTACTGTGCTAGGCTGACCTAAATATATTTTTGGGAAAATTGGTCCGATATATCGTTATATCGATATTTTTTCCGCGATATATCGAAGCCGATATTGATATTTTTTTTAAATATCGATGTATCGATATATCGATATTTTTTTCAACTTTCGACATCCCTAAGATGAACTTTATATAATGGCGCGTCTGACCAAGCAGCCTGAATAGGTGCCCAGTGGAACATGAAACATTGCCGATCCAAACCTTTTGTTCAACTCTAAAATATTATCGAGAAGTTTCATTGTCACTTCTCTTCTCCCCATAATTCCCATTGGATTTTACTAATGATGTAATCAGATAGCAGTGGCGCGGCGAAGTTTCATCCGTGAGCGGGAAAACCGTTTTTAATTGTTTATTATTATTATTATTTTAGATAAGAAGTCTATTAATTTAACAATTACATAATTTACTGACGAAGCAGACCTGAAAAGGCTGCGAAACGTCAATAAATAAATAAAGTTTCGTGCCTTAACCCGTTAAAACTAGTTTAATTTAATTACTTAATGCAATGATAAATTGAGAAAATGATAAATTAGGAGTGAAATAAAATTATCATCATCATCATCAGCCTATTAATGTCCCCACTGCTGGGGCACAGGCCTTCCCTATGGATGGAATAGGGAGATTGGGCCATGACCCACCACGCGGGCCCAGTGCGGGTTGGTGGGTGCTAGCCGGGACTAACGGCTTAACGTGCCTTCCGAAGCACGGAGGAGCTCGAGATAGTAATTTTTCAAGTCACCCATCCAATGACCGACCACTGCGAAAGTTGCTTTAGTTCAACGATTGCAGCCGAACGCGCTAACCACTTGCGCCAGCGAGCTCCTTCGAATAAAATTATAGATGTGTCGATTACCAATTAATGATTAGTAGAATATCTGGCTTTCTGGAAGACGCTGGGGTAAATTTGTTATGCGATTTTTCTTTCAATCTTATTTATTTGGAGGCTTTTAACTAATATAAAGGATATGCCAGCTCCATCATATCCCAACATTATAAATTACAAATCTATATATATATATAAAACTCAAAGGTGACTGACTGACATAGTGATCTATCAACTCACAGCCCAAACCACTGAACGGATCGGGCTGAAATTAGGTATGCAGGTAGATGTTATGACGTAGGCATCCGCTAAGAAAGGATTTTGATCAATTCTACCCCCAAGGGGATAAAATAGGGAATGAAAGTTTGTATAAAACTTTGTCAATTTTAAACCGATCGGGCTGAGACTTTGCATGCGGGTATAAGAAGAATCATAGATGAATGTCATTGTGTATAATACAAGCCTGAGAACAAAAACTGTAGTCTACACTTCAGTTCTACACCGAAGCGAAGCGAGGGCGGGCCGCTAGTTTATTATAAAACTACGGAGATTAATTGTTCCATGGATTCACCTTGCGGGTGCAAGCAGCAGCACGTCACGTTTTGCTTACGATAATAGCTGTTTATATAATAATAATTTATTTTCATAAAAAAGTTACAGAAGCACACTGGTAAATTATAAACTAACATCAATAACACAGTAACATTAATCTTAATAGACCATATTTTTCTTGCGTTTAAAAAAATATTGCTCAATCTAAAGCGCTTATTCCACCTGACTAAATTCAGACCTCCTAGTTAGGGGCCATCCATAAATTACGTCACACGTTAAGGGGGAGGGAGGGGGTCGACGAAGTGTGATATCGGTGACAAGGGGGTGGGAGAGGTCCTTAATTTCGTGACGTCACATTTCAAAATATCTTATAATTTAAGTGTTTAAACTATAACTTTACGAAAACATTAACAACCCAAACGAGAACAAAGTGATGCTATGCCAGTTATAAATAATCTAAAGGAGTGGGTTCAATGCCCATGGACTCAAGATTATTAAGTTTTTTATCTTTAATATTATTATAATGCTATTAAATTTTTTTGTTGTATTAATTTCTTTAATTAATAAAGTCAATAGTTTTTTGTTTTGTTAATTATTTGATTTGATGTTAATATGATAAAAACAATTTAAATGTAAATAAAACTGATTTCAGAACCGCTGTTTTCATTCAATAATTACTAAGAGTAAATTTGCAAAATATGTGACGTCACACTAGGGAGAGGGGAGACTTACAAATGTGACCAGCTGTGACTAGGACGGGGGGAGGGGCAAAAAATCATGAAATTCGTGTGACGTTATTTATGGATGACCCCTTAGGATCCTAAAAAGAAGGCTAATTAGAAGCTTCTGATTACACTTGACTAATTTAGTTACTGATTCAGTCAGTTACAAGCGCGCGGCGAATTCAGTCGGACATTTTCGTAATGGCTCCAGTCCTGTCAAAGCAACAAAAAATCTGTCTTCTCGTAGGCCTGGCCGTTGGCTCAATTAAAAATAAAATAAAGTAAAAAACGAAAAACGTGGGTGAAAGAATATTTATATTATTAATGTTATTTTATTATTTTTGTTCCAAAGATACGGCATATGTTTATGCAATTCGATTATGTTACTCATAACTTCTTTTTCTTTTACCGCCGACATCGCACACTCGCGTAATCCGCAATCGTAGACACAACACGTTCTCACGTTACATTAAAAATTATTTTAATAAAAACAACTCCAGTAATCGATAGTGTCACAGATTCAAAGCAAAATTTGTTATATAAAGTCACGGTAATATCGACACTTTTTTTGAGACTTTAGCGCCACCTACAATGCACATTTTTTGTTGTACGAGATTGCAACAATGACATAAATTGTAGTACTCAACGCTCTCTACAATTATCGTCGAAAAAAAAGTTTCTAAAATGCATACAAAACAAGAAAAAAGCGTTTCAAAAATTTTTTGAGGATTTTTTTGAGTTTTTCAAAAAACGCCTACTTACGAGTTGAACATGCCCATCGCCAAGGTGGCTTACTGACGTCATTTGGCAACAGAAAAAAACAAGACTTACCCTTTAGGTTCTTTTTGAAGTGAAACTTCTTTATCGGCGTTGGAAAAAAATTTACCGTCACATTTTTCGGTTACGCGTCACATTTTTCCGTTACGCGCCATCTTTTTTATATTAATAGTTGATAGCTGAATGATCACACTGTCGCCGGCGAGAACTCTCTCTACTCGTTTGTAGCTGAGTGACAATAGTTATTAAAGATAAGACTCGCTCAGCCAAACTCGCATAGCGATACTCGCTCAGCGATACTCGCCCAGCGATAATCGCTCAGCGATTCTCGCTCAGCGATACTCGCTCAGCTATACTCGCTCGGTTAAGCTGGCTTGGCTGTCAAAAGCCGTGCGCGTGCATTTTAACTCAGGACTGCCAATTCGTTTCTAGTTTCTACTCGCTTATCGTTCATCGTCGGAGGTGGAACATGTGCCTTAGATTACTGAGCCGTGTAATCATAACAGTTTCATAGGCAGTAATTTGTATTCATGTCTATGATAATAAAATCCTTTTGTTTAAACTTTATCTAATTTAACTTTATTTAACCAATTTCTGGAAAGTTGCATGTAGATCATTTTTCGAAAAATAAGGCCATAAAGAAGTTTCACTTCTTACGTGTGTACACTAGTACACGCACACATTTTTTTCATTGAAACGATTTTTTTTCGACAGATTGACTGTACTACATAGATTGCATTCACACAAAAAAATATTTTTAAATTTAACCACTCATTCAATTCCTGACCAATCCCATAAGCTTATTTCGAAAACGATTTTGCTATTATTTCGAATGTATGTTTTATCGCAATTACTGGGTCTTATAATAAATATTAATGGTTATTTTCTTATGAGAACACAACACAATGAGGTCGGATTCTACGTAGAGGTTCGTGCGTATTCCTGGAATCTAAGTTTTTTTTTCCTGAACCAACATAATTGACGTGACCATTTGGAATTTTACCATTCCTCTAATAATTTTACCTAAGTTTTCCTTGATTTCGTGAAATTCGAATATGTAAGTATAATCCTATTTGTTTATTAGATTTTCACGCACATCAATCATGAAATAAAACGAGTTTTAACGGGTCCGGGGGACTGATTTTATTTATATTATTTTAAACTTTCATGGTCACTAACATTATAGCTATTAACGGGATTGTTACCATGTACCTTGTTTTTATGAGTCTCCGATATTTCGGCACTGTTGCAAGCGCCAGTATCATCGATACTATTATTTGATATATATTTGATACTATGCGTATTGTGTGTCGGGAACAAGTGCGAGTGAATAATGAGAATGTGACCAATGGTAGGGGTACCGAGCGCAGTAAAAGACGACATCAGAGGGTAGATCGATATGTCTGAGAATAACATCTACCCGCAATTACTTCAGTTACTCCGTGATCATGGCGCTTGCAACAGTGTCGAAATATCGGAGACTCATAAAAAACAAAGTACATGGTAACAATTCCGTTAATAGCTATAATGATTTTATTTATTAATTGAAACTTCGCATCCTTTGCAGGAATGCGTCGTTGGGAAAAGGTTTTCTTAATAAATATATAAAATCAGTGCAACTAACCCGTTCAAACTTGTTTTATTTAATATATTATCCTTATAAATTATTGTCCTTTTTTGTATTTGTTTTATTTTGGCTGTAAAAGCATTATAATTTAATAAGCTTTAACATTAACCCACTTATCAATAACCGAGGAATTAGCTTTGATTGGTTACCCTATGCATGCTTTGCCTCTGTGCATTGAATGACTAATTGTAGAAACCTGACATTTAGAAACCTTGTAATATTATTATATTGACATTGTATATTTTATTGACATAAATTGAGGCCATGAGAACCATAGTGGCCTAACTCATTTTTTCACAATATTCAGTTTATGATTTTTCCAGTTCAAATTGATCGATTTGATAGAACCAGAGTGGTCTAAAAGTGATACAACGAATATTCACTAGATGGCAGTATAATCACTGTTACGGTTTTTAGTCTGTGATCTAAATTTGAGTATGTAAGAAATTTGTATCTTATAATTATTACTTTTTTCAAATTTGTTCCATATGTATTTGCATGCTATTTTAAAATGGCAAAACACGCGCTCAATCCACTCTATGCAATATTTGTATACCGTGTTTTTAGCAAATAAAAAATATGATTATGAAATGGCATTTGCGTGGTATGAAGTAAACACGACGTAGCTAGTCTACGCTTATTCCACGTAATCGACATGAAGTTCGCCGGGTTGTGTATTTTACAGGAACATTGATAAATGTATTTTCATGTCATATCAAGTCTGTAAGCACGTAGTCTACGTAACGTCTGCACGCGTACCAAGACTACGACAATATGAGTGGCTACGACTCACACCGCCTTACTAATAAACTAAAGCTCGTATTACAGAATGACAACTAAGGCCCGAATCATAGAAAGATTCTCAGTGATTGATCTAGTCTTGAGCATAGTTAGAAAGGAATGTCGCTGTATATAGCACATAGCGACATCCCTTTCTAACTGTACTCGAGTAAAAATCAACACTTACTTGTGAAACTGAAAAGAAAAAAACAAGTTCAGTGGTCTATAATTCTGTTAATAAGGAACAAAGCTACTTTAACAGTCGGGACCCATTATTGAAAAATATTATGTATTCTTGAATATCTAATGGGTCCCGACTGTTAAAGTAGCTTTGTTCCTTATTAACAGAATTATAGACTACTGAACTTGTTTTTTTCTTTTCAGTTTTTATTTGAAGAATAATAAAGCAGTCGGGTTTATTGATTTTTTAAATTTATCTATTTTTTGTTGTTATTTTATTTCGGCTGTAAAAGCATTACAATTTAATAAGCTTTAACATTGACCCACCCATTGACAGTTGTGTATTTTACAGGAACATTGATAAATGTATTTTCATGTCATATCAAGTCTGTAAGCACGTAGTCTACGTAACGTCTACGCTTGTAGCAAGACTACGACAATATGAGTGGCTACGACTCACACCGCCTTACTAATAAACTAAAGCTCGTATTACAGAATGACAACTAAGGCCCGTATCATAGAAAGATTCTCAGTGATTGATCTAGTCTTGAGCATAGTTAGAAAGGAATGTCGCTGTATATAGCACATAGCGACATCCCTTTCTAACTGTACTCGAGTAAAAATCAACACTTACTTGTGAAACTGAAAAGAAAAAAACAAGTTCAGTGGTCTATAATTCTGTTAATAAGGAACAAAGCTACTTTAACAGTCGGGACCCATTATTGAAAAATATTATGTATTCTTGAATATCTAATGGGTCCCGACTGTTAAAGTAGCTTTGTTCCTTATTAACAGAATTATAGACTACTGAACTTGTTTTTTTCTTTTCAGTTTTTATTTGAAGAATAATAAAGCAGTCGGGTTTATTGATTTTTTAAATTTATCTATTTTTTGTATTTATTTTATTTCGGCTGTAAAAGCATTACAATTTAATAAGCTTTAACATTGACCCACCCATTGACAGTTGTGTATTTTACAGGAACATTGATAAATGTATTTTCATGTCATATCAAGTCTGTAAGCACGTAGTCTACGTAACGTCTACGCTTGTAGCAAGACTACGACAATATGAGTGGCTACGACTCACACCGCCTTACTAATAAACCTAGGCTCGTATTACAGAATGACAACTAAGGCCCGTATCATAGAAAGATTAAGAGTCTTGAGCATAGTTAGCAAGGGATGTCGCTATATACACCGTGTTCCTGAGGTTATACACTAACTTTGGCATGTTATTCAGACTATTAAATTGAACATTTTTTACTATGGACACTTTTATGAATTCCAATTTCTTTAAAAAAAAATATTTTCATATAAACTAAAATGCTTAGATTTAATTCATCTTATATGAATTACTCTTTACCTGAGCTGGCAACGTCGCATTTGAAACTTTGGTTGACATGTCCACATAAACTTTTTGAAACTCTTCTTGACGTCAACAATGTTATTTAAAATTTTGACTTTTGAAACTATGACTTAATGACCATTGATAAAGAGTGGATAGTTTGATAGTTTTGGTTGCACAAAGTGGCAACATCTCACAGATAAAGACTCTTTCTCACTGTAAAACACAATTAAGTTGGTTAAACTTAAATTACCAATAACTTAAAAAGTATGCTATTTAAACTACTACTTTCTTTGTACGATATGTTTGACAAGAGCTATAGAAGTATTACTCAAAGTTAATGTATATCCTCAGGAACACGGTGTATAGCACATAGCGACATCCCTTTCTAACTGTACTCAAGTAAAGATCAACACTTAGTTGTCATTCTGTAATACGAGCCTTAGTTTATTAGTAAGGGTGCGGCCAGAGTGCACTCAGATTCAGATTCAGATTTCGAAAACAAGCGCGAGAAATAAACAGTGTAGTCTAAGCAGGTTGCCTGCTTTTTCTCGCGCTTTGTTTTCTGAGTCTGAATCTGAATCTGAATCAGGAGTGCACTCTGGCCGTACCCTTCGACTACACTATTTATTTCTCGTGCTTGTTTTCGAAATCTGAATCTGAATCTGAGTGCACTCTGGCCGCACCCTAAGGCGGTGTGAGTCGTAGCCACTCATATTGTCGTAGTCTTGCTACGCGTCTAGACGTTACGTAGACTACTTACAGACTTGATATGACATGACATTACATTATCAATTTTCCTGTAAAATACACAACCCGGCGAACTTCGTGTCGATTACGAGGAATAAGAGTAGCTTAGCTACGTCGTGTTTAGTTCATACCGCGAAAATGCTATTCCATAATCATATTTTTAATACGAGCCTTAGAATAGTTGCGCCGTGTTTTTTTCATATACAAATACAAATACAAGTGCTTTATTTCCATACCTTATTATTATATTATTATTAGCTAACCCAGCGAACTTCGTACCGCCATAAAAAAATAGGGGTTGATTTTAAAGGGTTGAAAATTCAGGGTTATATTGTATTTACTAATGCTGTATCATAAAAAAATAATAATAAAAAAAATATTAAAAAAAAATTAGGGGTGGATTACCCTTAACATTAAGGGGGATGAAAAATAGATTACACCCGATTCTCAGACCTACTGAATATGCACATAAAATTTCACGAAAATCGATTGAGCCGTTTCGGAGGAGTTTAACCACAAACACCGCGACACGAGAATTTTATATATTAGATTATTATTGAATATGAGTATTAAATAAGAGTTGGAAAAAGGAGTAAGCACAGCGCAGCTGATTTTAAGCCTACCCATCGTCAATTTTTTGTGGTTAGTTATAATTATATTCAACTAGCAAACCCCGCGAACTCCGTTTCGCCACCAGATGGCTTCGTTTTATGTAACATTTCGTTTGGTGATTAAAAAATTTTTTTTAAATTTTTCCTGAATTTTCTTTGCTATAAACCTCACGGAGCCCGAGACCTTTCCAACGAATGCAAAACCGTGGAAATCGGTTCGTGCGTTCTGGAGTTATAGCGTCAGGAAGGAAAACCCGACTTATTTTTATATAGTAGATATATCACTCCAATGACATTTGTCATTCGATGAACAGACACATTGGAGGAGCTCGATAGCGCGGATGTTTAGCGCGTTCGGCTGCGATCGTTGAAGTTAAGCAACTTTCGCAGTGGTCGGTCATTGGATGGCTGACCAAAAAATCCTCTATATAGAGTTCCTTCGGTGTTTCGGAAGGTACACTAAGCCGTTGGTCCCGGCTGCATTTGCAGTCGTTAACACCCGTCAATCTGTACTGGGCTCGCGTGAATCATGGCCCAATCTCCCTATTCCATCCATAGGGAAAGCCTGTGCCCCAGCAGTGTGGACGTTAATAGGCTGATGATGATGAACAGAGATACACCATGGAGTAACTAATCCAAGCTTATTCTTCGTTTATTAAAAGGGGTATAAAGAACAGCACGCACGAGCGACGCATCCAGGCAACGACTACAAAACTTTTTTTTTTTTTAAAAAAATCTTTAATGCTTACAAGTTCCATATAAACATGTTGTTGAGTATTCCCTTTTAAGTATTTTACTTGTATTAGGGGATACTCGCTCTTTCGTGAATTTTTACATTGAACTTTACCATAACATAGTCAAAGTCAACTGTCACAAACATAGATAATTTCAACGGAAACTTAGATCAGATACTTAAATCTTTAACATCTTTTAAAAATGTAATAATTACGGGTGATATTAACATTTTTTTTTTAATGGTGTACTTACAGCTAAACATATAAAAACATTAAAAAACTAAAATAATACTTATTCTAAGACATATATGCAAGCCTTTACAAGCACACACGACATTCAATTCAGAAAAGTACAATGTAATTAATAATCAATAATAATAAATGGAATTAATAATCAATGAATAATCAATACAAAAAAGGGCAATTAATAAATCAATGTTTGATTTAAAATTAAAAATGTATGTCTAATGCAAAAAATAATAATGTAATGTCAAATTGATATATAAATAATAATAATAAACATAAACATTATACCCGAGATACATGATGCTGGAACCCAAAAATTATCTCAATCTATGTTCGTACCATGGTTTTTACCCAGCCCATATATTACCAACACATCAGAGTGGTTCTTGTCTCGACCATATGATGATAAAATCTAGGTCAACATATCTTACACTTGTCACAAAAACGCCGCTTACCGATCATTCCGCTGTCTTACTAACCTTAAATTTATCGCTGCCTAAACTCAATCATAAACTAATGAAATCTCAGTTAAACATAAAGAGAAAAAAAAACAAAAAGAGAAAAAAATATCTACATTGTTAGGGTTTATACCCAAAGGATAAAAACGGGACCCTGATACTAAGCCTCCACTGTCCATCTGTCTGTCTGTCACCAGGCTGTATCTCATGAACTGTGATAGCTAGACAGTTAAATTTTTCACAGATGTTGTACATCTGATGCCGCTATAATAACAAATACTAAAAACGAAATAATATAAACATTCAAATTGGGCTCCCATATAAGAGACGTGTATCTTTTGCCGTTTTTCTGCTCGATATTATTGTCTAGCAATAATAAATAAAACAAATAAATAAATATCACTAACATTAGCCTAGCCCCAAAGTAAGCACTGTAAGGCTTGTGTTATGGGATACTAGGGTAACGGATAGAAACATATATAAGTATGTTTATATAGATATGCATATTAAACATCCATGACTGGAGTACAAATGCCCGTATTCATCACACAAACATCTGCCCCCACCGGGATTCAAACCCGGGACCTTTCGAGTCGGCGACACCATGAAACCCGGCGTACAAACCACTCGGCCACGGAGGTCGTCAAATGTAGTGTAGGTGATGGTACGGCACCCTTCGTGCGTGAACACCGACTCGCACTTGGCCGTTTTTTTTTCAATTATACCCGAAAAGACAGGTTTCCAAATAATCTTCCAAATAATTTGTTTTCCAAGCTGATGCTACAGAAAGGCCACTTCAGACATCCTCACATTGCTATCTTGAACGTAAATTCCATAAATACTTGCTCACATCTAAAATCATTTTTTCTAGATTCCTTGGAGACTGAATGAAGGTGAAGACGAAAATCAATATTAGAAAAAATGACCTTTTTTTTTAATTTGTAAACACGGGAATTGGTAATTAAATATACCATTATAATTAATCTTTACAGATAAACGTAGAAGGTGGAAGTATTTTATATCAGACACTATCTTAATATATATAAATCTCGTGTCACAATGTTTGTCCTCAATGGACTCCTAAACCACTGAACCGATTATAATAAAATTCGCACACCATGTGCAGTTCGATCCAACTTGAGAGATAGGATAGTTTAAATCTCAAATTATAGTCGCAATTTTAATTTATTGCAAATTATTACTCTTGGGCGGTACGAAGTTCGCCGAGTCAGCTAGTATTATTATAAAATCGAACAAAAAAAGCCAAAAAATCACGCCCGTTGTATAGCCATTTTAAATATTTTTTTAGTTACTTATACAGACGGTGTTTTAAACTTTTAGTCAGCTCGGAAGAAGCCTTAAGCTAAAAACTAATAAGATATTATAATACTTATCTATGTTGATGTGTTTCTAAAGTAAACAGTCCTCAAACATCGAGCGATCATTTAATATGCGGTCGTCTGGCCGCAAGATTGCTTACTAACAACGAAATCAATTGAAACTCCATTCAAAATTTACTTATAGAAAGCACTTTTGAATCGTTCAATAATTCTCCTCCCATTCGTTTAGGACATCAAATATTCAACAATATAAACAAATCTCCATTTCTATAAGGCTGTATTGCAAGGGGTGCAGTTATAATAAAATCAACTTCATTTGAAAATGGTTGTTTTGTATCGTCCAATATTTCTCCGACCACCTCTTCAAGATATCTAATATTCAACAACTAGCGGCCCGCCCTCGCTTCGCTTCGGTGTAGAGCTGAAGTGTAGACTACAGTTTTTGTTCTCAGGCTTGTATTATACACAATGACATTCATCTATGATTCTTCTTATACCTGCATGCAAAGTCTCAGCCCGATCGGTTTAAAATTGACAAAGTTTCATACAAACTTTCATTCCCTATTTTATCCCCTTGGGGGTAGAATTGATCAAAATCCTTTCTTAGAGAATGCCTACGTCATAACATTTACCTGCATGCCAAATTTCAGCCCGATCCGTCCAGTGAATTGGGCTGTGCGTTGATAGATAACTATGTCAGTCAGTCACCTTTGAGTTTTATATATATAGATAGTATACAGAAAATCTCCACCGTCATAAAGGTTGTATTGCAAGGGATGTTACTGCAACC
The DNA here is from genome assembly GCA_902850365.2 of Chilo suppressalis. Classification (NCBI taxonomy): domain Eukaryota; kingdom Metazoa; phylum Arthropoda; class Insecta; order Lepidoptera; family Crambidae; genus Chilo; species Chilo suppressalis. The sequence goes on along the minus strand of OU963901.1, from coordinate 28,589,375 downwards.
AAATACGATCGTCACAATTGGCCACCCTACCCTTACCCTGGGTAGCTTCGGTGAGCCAGTCTTGTTTCGAACGCCGAAGGGAGCGGACGTCTTTTACTCCGCACCAACGCGCGACCGGTAGTGTGAATGCGAGTGTTTGAACATGAGTGGTGGTTTGATTTTCCCGGAGCTTTTATCGGAATATTAACAGGTAAGAAGATGTTACATAAACACTATTGTCGTGAAACTTTTACGAATCTTTTTTTGTTTGTTTTACTGAATTAATCTCTATTTTGACACTATTAGTCGGGAATTGACTGCCTAAATAATATTACCAACTTATTTAGAGTTCTTTTAGGAAGTTATAATCTTTGATAATAAAATGATGCTCAAAGATCTTTTCAAAATCTTAAGAATTCTTTAATAACAGCTCCTGTGCTTGAATGTCCAAATTTCAAAAAACCTTTCTTTTTGCATTGTGATGCTAGTTCTGTTGGTATTGGTAGTGTTTTGAGTCAAGAAGATGATAACGGTGATCAACACCCTATTGCTTTTTATTTAAATTTTTTTCCGTAGTTAATTGTCTTAATTGTGTAATATTATTCTGTATATAAGGAAGTTGCGATAACTTATCACTAATATTTGATTGATCAAGATTTCTTGCGTAATTGTGAAGGATATAAATAAATACAAAAAAGTTAAATTAAATAAACACAAAGAATAATTTGTACGTGAGCAGGTGTGAATACTTAAAAATTCTTGAGAAGTTTTACGAAGCTGCCCAATGAAGTTGCGCAACGTATTTTACAGAGACAATTATTGAAATTCTTTTTTTATACTCACATTAATTAAAGCTGGGACTAATTACTTATTGTTTTGTTCATCACACAAATGATATATGTGGTTCAATAGACAGAGACAAATAGCTAAGTATATAATACTAACTTTCCCTTCGGTTTATCAAGTTACGTTTATTAATAAGGAAGAAACGGTCTTCCTATTCTTCCTTATTAATAAACTTAACTGAATTTATTAGTTAGGCACATCTTGTCTGCTTTCATCGAATTACAAATATCGTTATTGAATGATTGATAAGAACTAAATTCTGCGTAATGCGAATTAGATGAAATGGTGTGTCTTGGACTGTATACAGGGTGTAAAAAACCTACAACGAAATCGAAGGCCACGTATTTTCCACATCATGACGATCATTTTGTTTCTTCTGGAATGGTCCAGGTATGGACCTGGGAAATTTGTAGAAATCAGAAATCAATATACTTATCTTTATTCAAATTGGATGTATAGTACAACACTTTTGAATCGTCCAAACATTTTTTTTCCCTACCACTTGTTATTGGGCATATTTTTTAGCTGCGGAGAAAAACGAGCGAAAAAAACTCCACAACATTAAAAGCATAATGTAACAACATTTACAAATCATTATGATGTTACAACGTCAATACAATCATGATTTATTTGATATAGAAAACCTGTTGGAATGATTGGAACAGTTCACACCCAAGTATTTTTGTCTGTAATATATAATGTAGTATGTAGTTATGGAGATATTGAAGGTCAAAGTCAAAACTTTTTTTTCAAGATTTATACATATATATTTTCAAAACGTTATTCAAAAACTTTTTTATCGACGCACTTACATACATACACACAGGCACATTCTTTACATAGCGCCACAGTAGCGCGCCGCGCTATACATTGCGTACAGGAAAAAAAAATATTTTTTTTAACTTAAAACTACAAAATTTTCCCACTTATAATATTTTGTAATATGACTTGTTTGGGTGTACAGAATGCGTAGTTTTAGTCTTTGTCATAGTTTTTTTTACACCCTATATAGGTAACTACATGGAAATAATGTAGGAAAACGACACGCAGCTGTAAATTAGATATAATTTCGTGTTCACAATCAAAACTTTGGTAACGCAGTAGAAAACAACTAGCTTTACCCCGCAGTGTTACCCGCGGTTAATCAGGGAAATTTTGCCGCAGTAGAGCGTAGCCTATGTGTTAATCTAGGGTGTCAGCTAACTCCATACTAAATATTATTAAAATCGCTCCAGCCGTTTAGACGTGTCGATGTAACACACATACACACTCACAAACTTTCACCTTAATATATATAACTAGCAAACCAGTGAACCAAACGTTCACCAAAAAAAATGTATTTAATTAATTGAGAACTTCGGAGATTTTGTGTGGTTTCGTTTGAAATTCGTGATTTCTCGAAAACCGGAAGTACTACGTTACTCAAATTCGGTTTGTAGTCTTATCAGACTATTCTTAACTTATAACTTAAATATTCTCTTTATCTATCTCTTACGGTTTGGCCGCTGAAACAGCACCACAGACAGACGGACGGACTTGTCTAATAGATAAGAGATACTAGCGTGATAGCAAAATGTAATTGAAAAAAATAATGTCAAAAAGTGACGTAGACAAGTATGAAGTGCTTAATAATTACAAGTTTATAACCAAAAGAAAAATAAATTATTTAGTAGCCCCAACCAGTCGCCAACAGGGGGGGAAATAAAAATAAAATCATAAAATAAACACAATACTAATTCCTTCACACCAGCGACCCTTTCCGGCTTCGAATTAACGTTTTCTCATCTTCATTTGTATTCAATAACATTGTCTTTACTGCAACGTACATTTAGGTATATATTATTTTTATCTATAAAGTTAATCTAAGTATCATTGTTCAAATCGGATGCTTCTTTTTGAATGAGCAACTTTTTCTTATTTTACTCGCTATAATATGAAAATTTGTAACAAAATATGCGTTATTACTAGGGTTGCCACCTTCTTATTCTCGAAATAAAGTACATTGGATTTAAAGGTTGAAAAATAAAAAAAAAATGTGTCCAAAATAGAGTACTTTTTATTCCACTTTATACTTTAGTAAGCTTACAAATATATTTTACATTGCTACTAGCAACATTTAATAAATAATTTGCGGCTACTGTAGTTTTTTTCCGCAACGGGAAAGGTCATGATACAAGCACATGCAACCACGAAAATGTTGCAGGAATTAACTTAGGGCAACATATTCATACTTTCTGTCCGTTTTACGCAAAAATTCTTCCTATTAACCTCTTTTTGTATATTTTATGTAAAATTAATCCGCGAGTAATCAAATCAAATTAAATAAATTATTTTTGCGTACTTTATTGTTCTCATAAAGTATAGAGTACAATTACCCGAAATAACGTACAATACTTTATAATAACGCACGAGTGGCAACCCTTGTTATTACCGTTCTATAAAATAGGTATATATGGCTGCATAAGTGGAATCACTGATACGGGTAAATTATAAACCAACCTAATATAATATAAATCATAGATTTAGTCTTAATCTCGGTAAAATGAAAATTCAGTAAACGAAATTCTATTTAGTCCGTCAGTTAGATGATTAAAAAATAATGGACACGTATTTTTTCTTTGGGCAATCAACCAAAAAATAACAAAGAGTAGGGGCTCGTGACGTCACTTTTGGGTGAATTTTTACTTACAAGTGTACTCAAACGTGATGTCATGCGACTTATCAAATCAATATATCTCTGCAATGTTTATATTATGTGAAAAAAGAAAAAATACGTGTCCAATACTTTTTGATAATCTACCTGATAAACGAAGAAAAAATAAATAAGTCATCATCCCTATTATAGATTTCAAGTGCCAAATACGTTCAAGGTAAAATATACTACGGAACATAAGCTTAATCATGATAATACCAATCGTCGGATTATTATTAGAATTAGGTTAAAGATTTGATTCTTTCACGAGAAAATAGTATATTTGAGAAAATAGGGAAAATAAAGATTACAAAGAGACATGACTGACATAGTAAAGGGGACACCTACTTCATTATTAGGTAAAGGACACCCGGCATTATGTGCCAAAGTTGTATACTTTTTTATTTTTTTTATCTGTGTTTCATAATTGGGTAACGTACTCTGGCAATATTTGTCATCAGCAGCTAGCTGTCAATGTCAAATACGTAGGTTTGTCAATATAACCTCTATATGTAGCCGGGTCGTCAAGAGAAATAACGGATAAAAAGGCAATCACAGCAGAGAACATTCACAATCACAGTTCGCGGGAGCGGATGCGAAATGCGAATAATTTTTTTGTTTGTATTTTAGGATTGTGAAATTGACATTTGATTTTTTATTTAGAAAAAGCAAAGGAATCATGGTTTTTACAGTCACTTGAGTAAAATTTTGAAGTAAAATTCTGTAAGATTTAGGGTTTCCATATCAATAAATATTAATCATTATATAACTTCTTGTCACGATTCACTAATAATAAGGCAAAAGTAGTTTTGTGTAGCAAATAATTTTGGCTTTATTTGGAGACCAAATTCAACTGTATACAAGTTTAGCATTTTTTCTATGAAAAGTGCCGGGTCTCCTTTAGTGCACTTTATGATTGACAGTGCCGTCTTTGACCTATTGAAGACCCTGGGCATATTAGGATAATGGGACCCTATAACTTCCGTTTGGTGATTTAACAGGAACTAGGGACTTTGTATTTGATCTGAGGGGGGCCCCTATCGATCGTGGGGCCAAGGCACTTGCCCAAAGTGCCCACTGGGAAAAACGGGTCTGATGATTGATATTATATTAACATCTATATATATAAAAATGAAACCCGTTTTCCGTTGTCACGACATAACATGAAAACGGCTTGACCGATTTGGCTGATTTTTTTTTTGTAGTTTTCTAATATTCTGTACAAGGTTCTTACGGAAAAAAATATAAAGAAAATCTCTCAGAAAGATTGAAAAATATAACATAACGAATGTCAACGTCATTCAATTTAAAACAAAAAATCTGTGGTAATCTGTGACAACACATCCATAACCGCGCTAACAATGAATAGGTACTCATACATAAGATAGGTCAGCTATACAAAATAAAGTAGTGCATCAAAGCTACGCTAAGGCGGTACGAAGTTCGCCAGGTCAGCTAGTTGGTTATAAATTAAAATAGTACACGCGGGGTACACCTCTGTATTGAGATAATAGTAAATAATTAAACATTATATTAAAAAGCTACTAGAAAACCAGTGAACCAAATGTTCACCAAAACCTGATTTAAAAAAAAAAATGTATTTAATTAATTGAGAACTTCGGAGATTTTGTGTGGTTTCGTTTGAAATTCGTGATTTCTCGAAAACCGGAAGTGCTACGTTACTCAAATCCGGTTTGTAGTCTTATCAGACTATTCTTGACTTATAACTTAAACATTCACTTTATCTATCTTTTACGGTTTGGCCGCTGAAACAGCACCACAGACGGACGGACTTGTCTGATAGATAAGAGATGCTTAACTTATTGTTAATTAAAAATATGAATGTGATGAAAGTTGACATCAACACGGTTTCAGTTTTCGATGACATCTTTCAATTGACGACACTGTATGAAACAAAACAGGGAGAAAAAAATAGCCCTTTGCTGAGCTTTTTGCCGGCTCTTCTCTGTACAAGGTCTTCTACCGTGGATTTACGAACCGATGGCGTAGCTTTTAGCATTCACAAGAGCTTGTAACAGCTTCATCATCAGCCTGTTAATGTCCCTATTGCTGGGGCACGGGCCTTCCCTATGGAATACGGAGATTGGGCCATGACCCACCACGCGGACCCGGTGCGGATTAATGGGTGCTAACGACTGCAGATGCAGCCGGGACCAACGGCTTAACGTGCCTTTCGAAGCACGGAGGAGCTCGAGATAGGAAATTTTTGGTCACCCATCCAATAACCGACCACCGCGAAAGTTGCTTTAGTTCAATGATCGCAGCCGAACGCGCTAATCACATGCGCCATCGAGCTCCTCTGTAACAGCTTACACTGAACAAATGTTGAGTTGAGAGTTTGAGTTTAAAAATGTTATATTACACCGTGTATAAATTAGTTCGGTGAGATTACAAATGTTCAAGGCCCTCTTGTACCAGTTTCTATTTAATTCTAATTAAACATTAATCGTGTTTAGTAAATCATTACATCTTTGTCAATGAGGGCTATCGCGTATGAATCCGCCGCTAGAGGCGCTAGTGTAGCGTGAGGTCTCCGAAATGTCAAATGTTATTGCTTGTTGGTTGACTACGCGGGTTTATTTCTAATTAAAATAATGTTGTGAATAATTGGTAACAATTCGGCTTAATTATGGCAAATATGAGTTATGTGGCAATGAATGTCAGTTATTAAAAATTTGAGCTTAGAAAAATGATTATGTTCCCATGTTTTCCGAATAAAACGGAACTGCGCGTCACTGTGGCATGGCCTATTATGTTTAGGATATGGTTCTTTTGTGTTAAAATACGATCTAAATGTAACCTTTGATTTCATGTGCGTATTAATAAACTTTAAAAGTTACAATTTAGAACCTCACTCAACAGTGGCGCCATCTGGTGAGGCAGAAAACGGTAGCCCTCATTGTTTTAAGTCAAATAGAGGTGGCACGAAACTTAAACATGGTTAGCTTTTAAACTGGAATAGGGTATTTGACAAGTTTTAGAAAACGATCTCACGTTATTGACTAATGTTTATGGAGACCGAGTGGACATTCATCACTCTGTTGTGTGTAAAAATAACCAAATCAAAAACTCCATTTTCAAGTTGCCCCGAAAACATTTCTCTGGACAATATGGCGTCTTACTAGTGTTATTACAACGTCAAACGATACCATGTAATGTCACTTTAACCGGAAGTTTACTTGCGTGTGACGCCATTTTAGACTCGGCCAATCCCAAGCGTTTTGGGTCACGTGACAATAGATAAGAAATCTATTATCTTTTTCGTTAGTTTTTAGTTAAATAATGAATATTTTTTTTGTAAAAATAGTAAAAACCCCTGCCAATATTCATTCTAAACACAGATGCTAACAATTGGCACTTAATTTTTAACACTGTCTAATACCCTAATAGGGTATTAAGAACTTCAGTGGGCCAATGCAATTTTAATAGGTTTCGTCCTGAACAACAATCTTATAGGAATTCCCCAAGGCGACTTGATGCTTATATTGTAAGCGTACTGTAGTCTAATATTGAAATAAATTCTTACGTGTGTGGGAGGCAGAGCATGAAATTATCACCGAGACATAGTGTGCAGAAGTAACTCCTGTACTTTTATTTTTTTAATTCCCCAAGTGACCTAATGACATATATACAAAAAGTATCATCATCAGCCTATTAATGTCCCCACTGCTGGGGCACAGGCCTTCCCTATGGATGGAATAGAGTGATTGGGCCATGACCCACCACGCGGGCCCAGTGCGGATTGGTGGGTGCTAACGACTGCTGATGCAGCCGGGACCAACGGCTTAACGTGCCTTTCGAAGCACGGAGGAGCTCGAGATAGGAAATTTTTGGTCACCCATCCAATAACCGACCACCGCGAAAGTTGCTTAACTTCAACGATCGCAGCCGGACGCGCAGACCACTTGCGCCATCGAGTTCCTCACAAAAAAAAATCGTGTCCATTATTTTTTGATCATCTAACTGACTATTACAGAATACAGATGGTATACAAAAAGTATACCATCTGTCAATCATCTCAAATAAAATCAATCGGTATAAATAAACATTTTAATCAAGAAAGTGAAATGTGCCATAGAAGTTTACCGCCATAGGGGTGATGACGGGGTACAGTAAACGAAATTCTATTTAGTCCGTCAGTTAGATAATCAAAAAATAATGGACACGTATATTTTCTTTGGGCAATCAACCAAAGAATGACAAAGTTATAGCGCGTCAAAGTTTGGGAGTAGGGGCTCGTGACGTCACTTTTCAGTGAATTTTCACTTAAAAGTGTACACAAACGTGACGTCATGCGACTTTTCAAATGAATATATCTCTGCAATGTTTACATTATGTGAAAAAAGAAAAAATACGTGTCCAACACTTTTTGATAATCTACGTCCATACTAATATTATAATTGCGACTGTCTGTGCTTCTTTCTGTCTGTCTGTTACCTCTTCATACATAAACTGCTAAACCGATTTAGATTAATTTTGGTACAGATGTAGTTTGAGTTCTTGGATAGGACATAGGATAGATTTTATCTCAAAATGCCTGTGCCGAATTTCATCTATATCGGATAAGCAGCTAAAGTGAGAAGAGGTAACAGATAGGCAATCATCCTTTAAGGGGGGGGGGGGGGTGAAAGGGGATGAAAACGGGGATGAAAGTTAGTGTGGGATTTTTTTTACACGCAGATGAATTCGTGGGCAAACACTAGTACATAATAAAATTTTAATCACCCATCATATGAGCATCGCAATACGCCATAAAACTCCTCCGGCATCCTCCAGCACAGTAATAGTTATTTATGCAGCTGTTGTATAAGGACGGTATATAAACACGAATGTGAATAAAGAAGGGCGTTGAAGTACATCATATAAGGAGTTTTCTCTAATTTTCTTAAAATATGTTAATGATATTTTAACTTTTTATAAAAACAGTTATTTTTATTGAGCCTCGAACTAGTGACGTGTCTTAAAAAGATCCATATTTTTATTAATCATTAAAAATAACTGTTTTTATAAAAAATTAAAACTTCATGCAAATATTTAAAAAAAATTAGAGAAGACTCCTTAAATGATGTACAACGCCTTTCAAGCTTTATTTGTATTTTTGTAACACTCTGTATATCCTTATACATTATAATTAACAGTCGCGTTGCATGAAAGACTGATGTGAGCCGTTGTGGCACTGCTGTCATTGTGTCATTGTATGGAAACTTGAACAGCAGCGTCACAACGGACGTAAAGAGAAATAACAAAAATTGTGTGTGTCAGCTCCGGCGCACGACTGGAGTTTACTTCTATAGTTCGATAGTCTAACCAGACGCAAAAAGAGTATATTTAACTTAAAAAAGGTTGATACTGTATGAAAGGGTAAATTAACAAGTTAATGAAAACAATATACATATATAAATATGTATGTGACAAGTGGTTTATGGTAACTAAAATAAGACACATGGACGTTCGTAGATACGTGGTTCACGAATCTTGAAAATTCCGCATCAATGGTTGTACCATACCTCGTTGTCCCCATTGCTCTATCAGAAACAATATCTAAATCCAGTTCAGCTTTAAAAAAAATTCTTAATGTCATTCCGTCATCTTTGTTTGTCAAAGTTGCGCGACATAGGAGGCGCACCAAAAACGTAACGAGGTCATTCATCGATAGATTTTACTCCACACATTTTTCTCATACCGGGCCCCTTATATATGCAAATCGATTCATAAGGAGTAAACTCCAAAACTAAATCACATTTGACAATGAAATTTTGCACTCGCAAACTATTTTAATTCGATATTGCTTCGTGCTAAGGGATATGTTGTCGCGAAGAACTAAATAAGCGAGAAAGCAAGACCACTACCTAACTGGTCTACCTTTTGGCACGCGAAGTTTATACACTTCCGTTCATTATCACGATCTATGTGTATGGGCCACATCACAGACATAGATTGATAAAAAACTGTGTGCCCAACCTAAGTACAGTATGAAAAAACCTATATATTATCTGCGCTTAAGAAATCAGAAATCAATATATCTTTATTCAAATTGGATGTATATAGTACAACACTTTTAGTTTTTTTTCCCTACCACTCGTTATATTTTTTAGCTGCGGAGAAAAACGAGCGAAATAAACTCCTCAACATTAAAAGTATAATGTAACAACATTTACAAATCATTATGTTGTTACAACGTCAATACAACCATGATTTATTCAATATAGAAAACCTGTTGGAATGATTGGAACAGTTCAAACCCAAGCATTTTTGTCTGTAATATAATCAGGCACTTTGTAATAAGCTCTTTTAATAAGTGCTTTTTTTATACTATCTTTGAATTTATTTATGCTTAACTCTTGGATACTGGTATTGGTAGTGATAAGAAATATAGACTGGGCCATTCTCTTTAAAAAAATCTGTTTCTATTTAAAATTTAGCGGTAAACTTGATTATTTTGACGTGGTACCGTAACTTTGTTACAAATGTATGTTGGAATTCACCTAAACTTTAAACTTTCCACCCCGTCTGAACGATGTTTGAAAAAGTTTCGAAGTGTTTGACAAATCTCCTCAGGGTCAAACGTCACGTTTATTGTACACTAGCGGCCCGCACTCGCTTCGGTGTAGAGTTGAAGTGTAGACTACAGTTTTTGTTCTCAAGCATGTATTATACACAATGACATTCATCTATGATTCTTCTTATACCTGCATGCAAAGTCTCAGCCTAAAAAAAAGTTTAAAATTGATAAAGTTTCATACAAACTTTCATTTCCTATTTTATCCCATTGGGGGTAGAATTCTTCAAAATTCTTTCTTAGCGGATGCCTATGTCATAACATCTACCTGCATGCCAAATTTCAGCCCGATCCGTCCAGTGGTTTGGGCTGTGCGTTGATAGATCACTATGTCAGTCAGTCACCTTTGAGTTTTATATATATAGATGATTGTCCCAAAAAGGGGAGTAATTTTTCAGGGTACACGTATTTACATTTGAATGTGCGGTTCTCTAATTTATCATAAATAACTTATTTATGTACGAGGATCCAGAAATTACTCCATCTGATAGGCAGATACCGCACCCGTAGGATAAGAGTGCGAAGACCCGGTCTACACACGACACGCTATATCAGGTGCAGGTACGTGCCTGGATGTTTTACCCCACCCCCCACGATAACGGCTTAGTAAAGCTGAAGCCCGAGTCTCAAAGACGCCCTCTAGTTGAGTCAACCCCCTCAGGTTCGAGTGGTCTAGAGGCTCCAAACGCAGAGGAGACTACCCCCGCGGGGAGATGCCATCCACCTAGAATACCTCTAGAGGCACTCGACAATTCTTGGCTTGAGGTCCCCTTAGGATCTCACCGTCCCCAAACCCGGTGAGGACCAACCGATTACACATTCAAAAAAAAAGTCAAGATAGGTTGCCTATGCAGCACAAAGTGTGCCACTCCAGACATCCTCACCTTCCGGCCTGAACCCAATCTGCGGAACCCTTTTTATAACGCAGGTAAAAAATCTTTTTACAGACGACGGCGCCTTTAAGAGGCACACCGCCGAACGGACCTCACACCTGGCTCCCGCAAGTCTTACGGGCCCCCCAGTGGCTACCCACCGAGAACCCCGCAACTCTTACGGGCGCTTTACAGCATAATATCCGCTAAAAAACGTCCTGCGAATACCTTCTACCTGCTTAGTGCGAAGCTGCGGGGTCCCCTTTAGGGATTCTACCAGCTTCCCGGCCTCGTTGGGACTCCACGGCAGGGGTCTCCCGCGGTATTACGGGGACCCCGCAGACGTGCGCAGGTAGGCCCGCGCGTGCGGGCTGGCTACTCGGCCTACTGCCCACCATACCGCCGCCCATCCGCTGCGAAGGGGACTCCTGGGCGTACCCGTCTAAGAACCCTCCGCCGCCCCCCCTTTGTAGGACGAAACTACGAGTGGGGGGGCCGCCGTTCCTGGGAAGGGGGAACGGGAGGGGAAGCGTGATTCTTCCCGACCCTCTCCCCCCTCCCGGTCGCCTACGTCTCCTCGCGTCTTCTCCTAGGAGAAGAGGGGGGAAAGGCGGGCGACAGCATTCGTGGGGGGGGGGTCCGAGCAGCCGAGGCTACTCGGACATCCCCCCTCCGAGGGCGTCGGTCCGGACGCCGCCTCAGAGGTCTCTTTCTCGGGAGGTTTCCCCTTCGTGACCGGCGGGTCACACCTCCCCTTCCCCATTACGTGGTCGGCCGGCAGACCACTCTCCTTACATATGGCGCAGCAGGGCTCGGCAGCGCATTCCGCCGCCTCGTGTCCCTGCTGCCCACACCGGAAGCACGCCTGGCTTCGATCGTGCTCAGATGAGCACTGTCTGCAAGTGTGCCCCCTGCGCATACACCTGAAGCAGCGGATAGGAAGGGGGCCCAGCAGTCGTACCTGTGCGGCGCACCAGCCCACCTGGAGCACGCCGCCAAACATCACTTTCTTTGCGATGCCAATTGGGCACCGCACCACCGTGAGCCCCATGCCCCCTGAGCCAGGACGCAGCTTCGAAGCTGTCACCAGATTGGTGGAACAACCTCCCTTACTCGCCTGCGCCTCGATGACATCCGTTATCGTTGCGGAGTCTTCGAGGCCAGACACCCGTAGGCCCGCCATCTTTTCCGGCCTTCCTACCTCAGCGAGGCCTGCCACCGCTTCCCGAAGGCGCGCTGCTAGGGCGTCGGCCTTCGTTCCACTGTCAGGCCCAGGAACCAGCAGGAGCTAGTCCCCGGTCTGACTAGCCTTAATAGTCAGGCCACCCGTTATCCCGACTTCTGGCAAGGAGATAAATCTGCGGAACTCTGGTACTCTACTCACCAGCAGAAACTTGACACTACCAATAGGAAGTGTTATTTTACCTTGCTCTTCTGTTTAAAGTAACATCTGAATATGTAGTGATTTCTGTTAAGTTTGTAGCAATATTTAATTTATCAAATTCATCCATAGATGGCGTTACTGTTATGTTTAATATTTTTCTATGCAAGTTCTGAATCACGGTATTTAGTTTGTTTTTTGAATACACTTAAGTTCAATATTATTTCGAAATAGAAGACCTCCGTGGTCGAGTGATTTGTACGCTGGTTTTCTTGGTGTCGCCGACTCGAGAGGTCCCGGTTTTGAATCCCGGTGGGGGCAGATGTACTCCACTCATGGATGTTTAATATGTATTTCTATTTAAATATACTTATATATGTACTGTTTAAGTATTCTATCCTTTACCCTAGCATCCCATAACACAAGCCTTACAGTGCTTACTTTGGGGCTAGGCTAATTGGTGTGAGTGTCGGAAATATTTATTATATTTATTAAATGGCTCACATACTTTTTGAGATTTTAACATTTCTAAGAAAAGTCATTATACAGAACAAAGATATTTTCGTGAATTATTTTATTTCATTTCCACTAGAGTGCGTACACATACCTGAATTTTATTGACCATAAATACATAAGTAATAACTTTGCTTTTTACTTTTCTCATCTAACTATCGACAAACCAATAAAACAGAGTATAACCGTTAACCTGTTTGTCGAAAGTTATCTAACGTTCCAATTCACCAATAATTTTTAAATATCGCTGGTTTTGGCACGCGCTCACCGAGCAGAGCGGGCGGTGTCTGTTATCGGAACGTATTACTCGAGATAACCGTTGTAACGTAGCTGCAACGTAAAATATCGTTATTGACTGGGACACTCGTCATTTAGATATATCTAGAGTACAAAATTAAAAATACGTTATATTGTTTTAAACTTTCATGATCACTTACATTAAATTAACATAAGTTATTTACGGGATTGTTACCATGTACCTTGTTTTTAGTAAGTTTCCGATATTTCGGCACTATTGCAAGTGCCATGATCGCGGAGTAACTGTGTGGTTATACACTGTTGCAAGCGCCGTGACACGGAGTAACTGTATGGTTATACACTGTTGCAAGCGCCGTGATCACGGAGTAACTGTATGGTTATACACTGTTGCAAGCGCCGTGATCACGGAGTAACTGTATGGTTATACACTGTTGCAAGCGCCGTGATCACGGAGTAACTGTATGGTTATACACTGTTGCAAGCACCGTGATCACGGAGTAACTGTATGGTTATACACTGTTGCAAGCGCCGTGATCTCGGAGTAACTGTATGTTTATACACTGTTGCAAGCGCCGTGATCACGGAGTAACTATATGTTTATATACTGTTGCAAACGCCGTGATCACGGAGTAACTGTATGGTTATACACTGTTGCAAGCGCCGTGATCACGGAGTAACTGTATGTTTATACACTGTTGCAAGTGCCGTGATCACGGAGTAACTATATGTTTATATACTGTTGCAAGCGCCGTGATCACGGAGTAACTGTATGGTTATACACTGTTGCAAGCGCCGTGATCACGGAGTAACTATGTGTGTGCTAAAAACAAGGTACATGGTAACAATCCCGTAAATAACTTATATTACTATAAAAATACGTTTTGCTACAGAGAAATTAATGGACGTGTCAAGTTATTTTTAGTATATTCCCGCCCGGATATTTAAAGAAACTGGTTCGATTCCAGCCTGACGCCTGTCCTGAGTGGATTGCTTTTAACTCAAATTTTCTTAATAGAAAAATGTATAAATAAGTATTTCAATCAATCAATAACGAAAAATTATTGATTTTGCATTATGGGAAGAGTGTGGGAAATGAATTAAGTAAAAATTTTACCGTGATTTCGTCTTTAATACAAAGGCACGTCAAGTAGTTACTTCCTTTTGTATCTAAAGTATAAAAAAAATCTACTAATCCTCTGAGCTCGTATAGTGGATTAAAATCTGTTCTCTCTAATTGATCCAATTTATAGTGAAGGCCTTTAAGTATATATATGCTAGTAGGTGGCCACGACTTCGTCTGCCTGGAAGAAATGGTTTTTCATACAAATTTGCACAAAAAGGACCATTTACGGATGAAAACTATAAAATTAATTTAAATTGGTTCAGCGGTCTGAGCGTGAAGAAGTAACAGACAGACACACTTTCACATTTATACGGTATGAGTTTGATTCCATGGAATTGAATTTTTAAAGCATGTAACTGCTTGATGTTTAACTCTAAAGAAAATATAACTAGAAAAAATTCCACGCGGACCAGGCAGCAGACGGGACTCGAACCCGCTCCCTTCGCAATCCGGGCGAATGCACGGACCAATTATGCTTTTGCAGCGGTAGCATAATATATTTTCTTTAACACACTGGAAGTTCAGATAAAGAATTCTTTTGATACATTCAAAAAGAAAATCTCCTGAACATTTGAAATTAATAAACACATAATATACTGTTGTAATTAGATTATCGTTATAGAACTCCCATGTTATTACTTTTGCTTATGTTCCCACGCAATCCATTACGTATGGAAGTTTTAATCGAATTCCAGTAACGATACAGTGGACTGGTAAGTAATTTGGCGTAGCGTCGTGAGAAGTTCCGCCATTGTTCACGCCCGGCTATACTTTATAATCAATATAACAACCGTACAACTGGCACTTTCCTAAGTAATTACATGGCAATCGTGTGATAATAATTCAAAACTTTGGCCCTATAATGGTGTAAATGATAAAGTTTTAGTTTTGCTAGTTTGTATTATGTTTGTGACGTCAACTGTCTTGAGTTAAGTTTGGTGCACATACGCACATTTAAATTAATACATACCTAAAACCTTAGATTAAAACAAAAAGGGTAGATACGGTAAGCTCATACTTGCATCAAACAAAAACTGATCCCACGGCAGCGCGAATGGGACGGCGAGATCCGCGTCACTGCATTACCGACCCGAATGAAACAGCACGTTAAGTTTCAACGGCAGCGCGAACGAGACGGCGAGATCCGCGTCACTGCACTACCGACTAATCACGCGACAAGTACTCGAAGTCACTACCGAATAAAATTCAAAACACATAGCAATTTTTATGAAAAAATATAGTTTATAGTACTTACGAATGAAAAGTGATGCCGTGGGTTTTATTTTTAGTTCTTGAGCATTTTGAGCACTTTTTAAAAATAGTTAGGCATTGTTTTACATATAAACACAAAATATTAGCAATATTTCTTTTTGGCGTTCACATGTACGTCGTTTGCATGTCAAGTTGTGACTAAAGCGATTAGGGTCGTGGACCACAATTTATGCGGATCACTTTTGTGACGCTAGTGCCGCATCTACCCTTTTTGTTTTAATTTAAGCCTAAAACTAGGCTTGTGTTTGCACCTTCTTTTGTTGTTGTGTCATTCATGACAACTTCTTACTAAATTGGATGAGCATTGATGGACACAATGATGGAGTAGATCGCATCCAGCGCCGTGCGACTCGAATCGTCGACGATCAGGACCTTTCTGTTCAGCTTGATCCTTTGGCTTTGCGTAGGGATGTAGCTTTGCTCTGCATCTTCTATCGCATTTATCACGGAGAGTGTTCTGAGGAATTGTTCGGATTAATTCCAGCTGCTGCATTTCGCCATCGTACATCGCGACATAAATTTCATCCCCATCATCTTGATGCGTGGCTATCCACAACCGTGCGTTTTTGTCAAAATTCTTTACCACGTACGACAAAACTGTGGAATATATCATCGCCAGCAGTGTTTCCGGACCGATACGACCCAAAAACCTTCAAAAAAAGAGAGTACTCCTTCTTTAAAGGCCGGCATCGCATTTGTGATACTCCTGGTGTTGCAAGTGTCCATGGGCGACGGTTATCACTTACCATCAGGTGAGCCGTCTGCTCGTATGCCCCCTATAGAACATTGGCCATTAGTTCGGCTCTGCTGCTCCTGCACGACAACGCGCGACCTCATGCTGCACAGCAGACGGCCTCCAAGTTAAATGGGCTGGAGTTGGAAAATATCCGTCATCCATCGTACTCGCCAGACCTTGCCCTTACAGACTTTTACTTTTTCCAGAATTTGGATAACTACCTACTTAGCGGGGGAAAAAATCAATAACCAATAGGCAGTTTGAAATGCTTTTGAAGAATTTGTTGCCTTCCGTCCAGCAGACTTTTTTTTAAAAGGGACATGAATCAGCTACCATTACACTGGCGAAAATGCATTAATTGCATGGGTCATTACTTTGATTAATTAAAGAAAATAAATATATAAACCAAGGACGTTAATTTATTTCATGAAAAACGCCAATTTCATTTTATTGAAAAAAGCCTAATCTATATATATATTACCGGCCAAACCCGATTTCAGGACAAACTAGTTTTGCCTAGGCTAAACTGGTTCTTCCTATGCGCGATAGGATTAACTAGTATAGCCTAGTCCAAACTAATTTGTCCTAAGCCCGATAGGATAAACCAGTTTAGCCTAGGCCAAACTAGTTGATCCTGATAAAAATACGCATACTCTAGGATAAACTAGTATGGCCTAGTGTAAACATTATAGTATATCTAGAAATTCAAAATAAATAGATAAACTGAATAAAATAATCCGTAATTGGAAAAATAATATTTTTTATTAAAACCATAATGATTCATCGTTACAAGTTATGGATAATTAGTAATACAAATAAAAGTAAGAAAAGTTTAATTTTTCTAGTAAACTTTTCTTTAGATTTAAACACCTAGCAGTTAAATGCTTAAAAATAAATAAAAACAATAACTATAATTGCTATTTCTTCTTTCAAATGTTTAATACTTGAAAAAGTATTCATTTGACATTGTGGGTTGCGTGGTTGCAACCTACAATGCGAAGAGATGGCGCTGCCTTGCAGCTTAAGGCTAGGAAAGTTTCGACGCGGCGAATAGGGCCGTGGTAGCATAATGGTCAGTGCATTCGCCCGGATTGCGAAGGGTGCGGGTTCGAGTCCGGTCCGCTGCCTAGTCCGCGTGGTTTTTTTTTCTAGTAAACTTTTCTTAAAATATTTTGAGTTTACAGTGAGATGAATTGTAAAAGGTTCGAATGATTCGGAATTTCTTAAGCCGGGTAGTTACTCATTGGCGAGCTGTAACCATAACCGTTGCACGCACTGTAACCAAAAAGCATAGTGTGTACGTGGTTCGATAACCTGCTGCGAGAACGGTACGCGTGCGGTTTGAAGCGAGCCAACGTTCACAACTGAGCTACTAGCGTACACACTAGAACTTCGTACCGTATCACGCATGTTACGGTAACAGATCGCTAATGCGTACCCGGCTTTACTGTCTTCCGAACTCCCGGCAACAACAAAAGAGTTAAACAAAAACCAATTACAGAAAAAACACTCCCTCCACTTTCTTCCAGCGTTCTTTTTACATGACGCGCCCTGTACAAGTCCTGATATGTCTGTTCAATTACTTTCCGCTTTGCTAAATTGGTTTAGACTAGGTCGTACTAGTTTATCCTAGAGTGTGCGTATTTATATCAGGATCATCTAGTTTGGCCTAGGCTAAACTGGTTTATCCTGTCGCGCTTAGGATAAATTAGTTTGGACTAGGCTATACTAGTTAATCCTATCGCGTATAGGAAGAACCAGTTTAGCCTAGGCAAAACTAGATTGTCCTGAAATCGGGTTTGGCCGGTAACATATATAAACTCAAAGGTGACTGACTGACAAAGTTATCTATCAACGCACAGACCAAACCACTGGACGGATCGGGCTGAAATTTGGCATGCAGGTAGATGTTATGACGTAGGCATCCACTAAGAAAGGATTTTGATCAATTCCACCCCCAAGGGGATAAAATAAGGAATGAAAGTTTGTATGAAACTTTGGCAATTTTAAACCGATCGAGCTGAGACTTTGCATGCAGGTATAAGAAGAATCATAGATGAATGTCATTGTGTATAATACAAGCCTGACAACAAAAAATGTAGTCTACATTTCAGCTCTACACCAAAGCGAAGCGAGGGCGGGCCGCTAGTAATTGAATAAAATTAAATGTTGTATTGTAATTATCGATTAATTATTTTGTTTCCAATTTCAAGTTAAAGGTAGATTATATATAATATAAAAATTCCATCATTTTATCTTTCACGTAATCTAATCATAAAAATCTATCAAATATAATGTATAAATAATAACCGATATAACGATAACCCCTTATTGTATAACGAGATCAGACACAGACAAAAGAAGGACTTTTTTTCTAGTAAACTATTCTTTAGATTGAAACATCTAGCAGTTAAATGCTTAAAAATAAATAAAAACATAACTATAATTGCTATTTCTTCTTTCAAATGTTTAATACTTGAAAAAGTATTCATTTGACATTGTGGGTTACCTACAATGCGAAGAGATGGCGCTGCCTTGCAGCTTAAGGCTAGGAAAATTTCGACGCGGCGAATAGGGCCGTGGTAGCATAATGGTCAGTGCATTCTCCCGGATTGCGAAGGGTGCGGGTTCGAGTCCCGTCCGCTGCCTGGTCCGCGTGGATTTTTTTCTAGTAAACTTTTCTTTACATTTAAACATCTAGCAGTTAAATGCTTAAAAATAAATAAAAAAAAACAATTTCAAGTTAAAGGTAGATTATATAAAAAAAGCATCATTTATCTTTCAAGTATTTTTTTTTTAAACACACACCAATCAATCTAATCATAAAAATCTATCAAACTTAATGTTTAAATAATGACCGAGATAACGATAACCCCTTATTGTTTAACGAGATCAGACACAGACAAAAGAAGGACTACTTTCTCGAGTGTAAGAAAAAAATTGTGTGTGTCAGCTCCGACGCACGACTGGAGTTTACTCCTTATGTTCGATAGTCTAACCAGACGCAAAAAGAGTTTATTTAACTAAAAAAAGATTGATGTCAATCCGTCATCTTTGTTTATCAAAGTTGCGCGACATAGGATGCGCACCAAAAACGTAACGAGGTCATTTTTCGAGATTTTACTCCTCACATTTTTCTCACAACGGGCCCCCTATATGCAAATCGATTCTTAAGGAGTAAACTCCAATATGCATTTGAACCCGCCCCCCCACGACAACGGCTAACTAGAGCCCAGGTCCAAGTCTCAGAGACGCCCTCAAGTTCGAATGGTCTGGAGGCTCCAGACGGAGAGGAGACTCCCCCCGTGGGAGACGCCTTCCGACTGGAATGAACCTCCAGAGGCACTCGCCAATTCTCGGCTTGAGGTCCCCTTAGGATCTCGCTTTCCCCAAACCCGGTGACGCTGTAAAGGTCATCTGCGACCAACAGCATACACACTCAAAAAAAAAAGGGTGCGTGTACTTATGTAGGCGCGTGAGAAGTTATCCTTCTTTGGCATCGTTTAAAATTAGTTTTTAATTGCATGCAAATAATTAATTACAATAAATTAATAAAAAGTCTGGAAAAGGACACAGTCAATAAAGTTCAGTTTTAATTTGAAAAAATAAATAAATAATCAAAATATTCAATTAAAATCGCTACTGAATATAATTTATTAGAACATATGTGATTTGCACTTGTATGAAACTCAAACACGTATTCCGAATATACAAACTAGAAACATGTGGATAAATATTATAAATATGAATACCTATAACTGTTACTTTATTACAAAAAATAAAGATGTGGTTTTTGGTTCTACTACACCAATGGTCAAGAGATGGCGCTGTAGTCTCCTGAATCGCGCTTTGGTTCCGTTGTTCCAGATTAATAAATACTTTTGATAGGCCTTCACAATACAGTCGTTAGCACCCACTAAATAGAGATTCTATTTCTATTTTGTTGGTAGATTTTCTTAATGTGCGGTAAACACAAAAGTAACAGCATGAAGTTGGTCGCTAAAGCGACCAACTTCATGCTGTTAAAATTTTGTGTTACAGTGATGCGCGCGCATCTTAAAATTTCACTCTGATCATTTTTTCATAACGCGCCTAAAGAAGTATAACTTCAAAAATGCATTTGAAATTTTCAGTCTCAAAGTCAGTACCTACCTACCTACAGGCACAAAGTAAGCGCCCTCGATCGCCTCATCAAAGTCCCGCGTACTCACGATCTCTCCATTAATCACTGAAACGTTTCGGCTCGTATATATATTTTTTACTGTAACCCGCACAGCTACAGACAAAAGCAATATGAGAGAAGCATTTCCAGGGATCGGTTTTTTGAGACGTTTTTTAACGTTGACCGTAGTAAGCATTTTCAATTGCGTTTGTGTCATTAATAATAAATAATAATAAATATTTCCAACACTCAAACCAATTAGCCTAGCCCCAAAGTAAGCACTGTAAGGCTTGTGTTATGGGATGCTAGGGTAACGGATAGAATACATATATTGTAAATATATAAGTATATTTTTATAGAAATACATATTAAACATCTATGACTGGAGTACAAATGCTCGTTATTCATCACACAAACATCTGCCCCCACCGGGACTCGAACCCGGGACCTCTCGAGTCGGCGACACCATGAAACCCGGCGTACAAACCACTCGGCCACGGAGGTCGGAGGTCGTCGGCATTATCTAGAACTAGCAAACCAGTGAACCAAATGTTCACCAAAACCCGATTTAAAAAAAAAATGTATTTAATTAATTGAGAACTTCGGAGATTTTGTGTGGTTTCGTTTGAAATTCGTGATTTCTCGAAAACCGGAAGTGCTACGTAACTCAAATCCGGTTTGTAGTCTTATCAGACTATTCTTAACTTATAACTTAAATATTCTCTTTATCTATCTCTTACGGTTTGGCCGCTGAAACAGCACCACAGACAGACGGACGGACTTGTCTAATAGATAAGAGATAATCTTATGGTTTAACAGTCTTGTTGTGTCTCACAATCATAATGAAAATCTTTTTCAAGAGAATTTGTCATGACAATTTGACTTGCTTAATAAAACCTATTTTTTTAAATTATTACCTCTAATCATAGCGTAAGTATTAAGTTTATAGTTATCTATATGTCGGAGAGCGACTATTCACTTTGTCATTAGCGTTCACGGGCTTAGTGGGCGTCATTGGGGCTTGATACAGGCACAAAACCAAACAATCACTCAATCACTGTTCGTATAGTTTTAATTACGTTCTTTTAACAAAAACAAAATAAAAATGTTTCACACACACTTTACTTTACACTAAGGACACTTAAATAACGTAACAACCGAGCAGTGGGTTCAAGGTACCAATCTGACTTCACTGAACTACCGTATCACCTTTCTAGTAATGAACCGCTACGATCTGTTCCTCGCCTTTAAATATGCGCAAAAACTACCTCCCACTTGTGAAAATCAAGATGGCGCCTCGACCCCACTCGAGGCACGTGCTCTGCTCTGATTGGACGCGACATAAAATGATTTATTAGCGACTTTTATTCAATTACTAAAGTTACTGAACAATTCAAAAATTGTAATTAATTGAAATCAAATTAAATTAAGATTTTATAAAATTATTTAAAGTGTAAACAATAGCCTTTTCACGCTTGGCATTCAACAATCAACCCTATTCATCACATCCTCCGACACGGCCATCCTGACCTATCACACGTCCTCGTGTGATGTTGAAGAACCAGCATGCTCGCTGTCTGTAAAAAAAGAAATGGTTCATGTACAGTACATCGGCCAATCCTGACCACGCCAAATGTTTTTTTTTTCGTTACAGCTTCATTCGAAATATTTGCTATTCTAATTGAAATAAGCCTTACAATTCATCGTTACGTATGGAATTTGTACCCCAAGAACCTCACTGTTGAATACTCAATTAAGTACTTTCCAAACAACCACTACGCCGTTACACTTAACAGCCACGTCTCCGTTACACTTAGCAACCACTTCACCGTTGCACTTAACAGCCACTTCGTCATTGCACTAAACAGTCACTTCGCCGTAACACTAAACAGTCACCTCGCCGTTACACTTAAGTCACCTCGCCGTTACACTTAACAGTCACCTCGCCGTTATACTTAACAGTCACCTCGCCGTTACACTTAACAGTCACCTCGCCGTTACACTTAACAGTCACCTCGCCGTTACACTTAACAGTCACCTCGCCGTTACACTTAACAGTCACCTCGCCGTTACACTTAACAGTCACCTCGCCGTTACACTTAACAGCCACCTCGCCACCTCAAAGTTACACTTAACAGCCATCTCGCCACCTCACAGCCACCTCGCCTTTACACTTAACAGCCACCTCATTTTACACTTAACAGCCACCTCGCCTTTACACTTAACAGCCACCTCGCCTTTACACTTAACAGCCACCTCGCCTTTACACTTAACAGCCACCTAACCGTTTGTTTAACAACATTTTAATGGTCTCCTCGCCTCTATGGCGTCATAGCATAAACTTTACAACCACCACGCTACTAAAGTCTTACAAACAACTCATTGTGCCAACACGCTATACATTTAAATACTTCAAACACCCATATACAGTCTTTCTATTAACCAACAATCAGCCCCGGAATCAAAGCAAAATGAAAACTGCTCACCAAATTATATGATCACCCCAGTGACGGGTTTCACTCCGCATACGTCCACTCGTTTTACACTGCTGGATGTAACAGCAGACTGTAAGCTGCCGCTTGTAGCTGGCCAGGTTTTCGTGCATCGTGATGCGATGTGACCCTCAACACCACGTCTGTAGCAGCTAACCGGGGGCCTCGTCGTAGCCGCAGCCGTATTGTTGTCGTCAGAAGTCGAAGTTGATTGCTGCTTGTCACGCGAAGGGCTGAAACATTCATAAGATTTTTCAGAAGCATAACATTTTGTTGAAACCGTAATTAACCTAGGGAAATTGTTATCTCGCATGGCACTAGCAACGGTTTTGTTAATTCATGATATCTCCGCTTGCGGTAAGAATATGCCATAAGTTCACGTTGCATTTTACTGCGGGTAGTCATATCTTCAGAAAAAAATATTTCGTTGTAACTGTAGCTCAGCCTGCCCCATGTGTGCAAGTATTACAGATTAGGAAAAGCTATTTGCGAAAACCATGACGCGGCGGAACATCTCATAGCCCTACTAAGTAAAAGAATAAGTTTACTTCCCTGTATATCACGATCCGTTGCATGCTGTTTTGTTGCACTTCAAACAAACAGAGCTTGCAAAACGTCGTTGACCCCGGTTGAATCGTGCATATTTTGTGCCTGCACCGATCCCGCTTCTGATGTCGGAGAGCGACTATTCACTTTGTCATTAGCGTTCACGGGCTTAGTGGGCGTCATTGGGGCTTGATACAGGCACAAAACCAAACAATCACTCAATCACTGTTCGTATAGTTTTAATTACGTTCTTTTAACAAAAACAAAATAAAAATGTTTCACACACACTTTACTTTACACTAAGGACACTTAAATAACGTAACAACCGAGCAGTGGGTTCAAGGTACCAATCTGACTTCACTGAACTACCGTATCACCTTTCTAGTAATGAACCGCTACGATCTGTTCCTCGCCTTTAAATATGCGCAAAAACTACCTCCCACTTGTGAAAATCAAGATGGCGCCTCGACCCCACTCGAGGCACGTGCTCTGCTCTGATTGGACGCGACATAAAATGATTTATTAGCGACTTTTATTCAATTACTAAAGTTACTGAACAATTCAAAAATTGTAATTAATTGAAATCAAATTAAATTAAGATTTTATAAAATTATTTAAAGTGTAAACAATAGCCTTTTCACGCTTGGCATTCAACAATCAACCCTATTCATCACATCCTCCGACATATATATATAAAACTCAAAGGTGACTGATATAGAGATCTATCAACGCACAGCCCAAACCACTGGTCGGATCGGGCTGAAATTTGGCATGTAGGTAGATGTTATGACGTAGGCATCCGCTAAGAAAGGATTTTGATCACTCTACCCCCAAGAGGATAAAATAGGGAATGAAAGTTTGTATCAAACTTTGTCAATTTTAAACCGATCGGGCTGAGACTTTGCATGCAGGTATAAGAAGAATCATAGATGAATGTCATTGTGTATAATACAAGCCTGAGAACAAAAACTGTAGTCTACACTTCAGCTCTACACTACACTAGTATATATATATATATATTTTAAAGTATTCATTTGACATGTGGGTTACCTATAATGCGAAGAGATGGCGCTGCCTTGCAGCTTAAGAATGGCTAGAGGAATTTCGATGCGATCATCAGGGCCGCGGTAGCATAATTGGTCAGTGCATTCGCCCGGATTGCGAAGGGTGCGGGTTCGAGTCCCGTCTGCTGCCTGGTCCGCGTGTAATTTTCTCTAGTCATATTTTCTTTAGATGTTAAGTTTATGATAATTATTTAAAATTTTCAGAGGTGATGAGGTGTGTCTATTTTAATTAGATTATTTTTTTATTTTAAATCCAGTTAAATGAAATGAAGGTAATGATGTAAGTAAACTAAACGCATATTTAAACTTTACTAGCTGTGTCACGCGATGTTACCCGCGGTTTTTGGAGTGTACTCCTTAAGAATTGATTTTCATATAAGGCCCCCGGTATGACAAAAATGTGAGGAGTAAAATCTACTGAACAAATGACCTCGTTACGTTTTTTTAGGGATATTTTCCCGCAGTAAAATGTAGCCTATGTGTTAATCCAGGGTGTCAGCTAACTCCATACCAAATTTTATTTAAATCGCTCCAGCCGTTTAGACGTGAAGAAGTAACAAACATACACACTCACAAACTTTCGCCTTTATAATATTAGTGTGATAACTGCGGCAACATTTTGCTATGGCGTAACCGTTTTACGTGTAATTGGCCGTAGCTGAAAATCAGTGTTATGCTCACTGAGCAAAAGACTCATTGAGCTGTAGCTATTGTGTTACGATGTTACCTTTTGTCAATATTTGTCAGTACTTTATTTTTTGTAGTTGTGCCGTAAATTTACAAACCTTATATCTATCAGATAGAAATGTGTGAATAGGGATGATGACAAATTTTTTTTTCTTCGTTTATCAGGTAGATTATCAAAAAGTATTGGACACGTATTTTTTCTTATTTCACATAATATAAACATTGCAGAGATATATTGATTTGAAAAGTCGCATGACGTCACGTTTGAGTACACTTTTAAGTGAAAATTCACTCAAAAGTGACGTCACGAGCCCCTACTCCCAAACTTTGACGCGCTATAACTTTGTCATTTTTTGGTTGATTGCCCAAAGAAAAAATACGTGTCCATTATTTTTTGATCATCTAACTGACGGACTAAATAGAATTTCGTTTACTGTACCCCGTCATCACCCCTATTATACTGCTGGATAGATAGATAGATACATTCTTTATTGCACACACACACACAAAAGAATAAAATATTTACATTACTGAGAAAGTAGATACTTAACTGTTTAATATTAATAAAATTTAGTTTGTCAATAATGGGTCTGGTACGTAAGTGGTTCTCTGAACTTACGACCAGATTTGGCAGTGTTCTCGCTTTTTAAATAATTAAAGAGCATGATAGACTGTTGTGGTTGTTCTGTGATTGGCCAAAAAATTTGTGTTGTGTAGTAAATTCCATAAGTAGAAAATGTAAAAACGAAAACTGTTTACTGTTTAGCGCATGATGAGGCCATCTTTAATTACAGTTATATTATATCGTAACTAGCAAACCTGTGAACCAAATGTTCACAAAAAAAAAAAGTATTTAATTAATTGAAAACTTCGGAGATTTTGTGTGGTTTCGTTTGAAATTCGTGATTTCTCGAAAACCGGAAGTGCTACGTTACTCACATCCGGTTTGTAGTCTTATCAGACTATTCTTAACTTATAACTTAAACATTCTCTATATCTATCTCTTACGGTTTGGCCGCTGAAACAGCACCACGGACGGACTTGTCTAATAGATAAGAGATACTTAAGCTTTCTCTTTCTTTGTATTAATATAGCTGTGTTGATGGTCCATAAATAAATAAATAAAGAATACAAAAAACGCTTTAAGCGATCTCTTACAGACACCCTTTGCTGTAAAGGATAGCTAAACGTAGAGGATGTTGCAGTATGCCAGCAAGATAAAATAAAGAAATATACATATTTTCTTGAACATACAAAGATTATAAACAAATAAATAACATATACCTACACAAATATATACACATACATATTTTGCCTTATTATATATTTATAGATACAGCAGACTAGGATCTAAGTAGGAGAAATTCATGGAGAATATTTTTAAAAATGTCAATTGACTTTGCGTGAGGAATCTCAGGCGGAAACTTGTTCCAAAGTTATGCGGTTTTAATCGTAAATGAGTCCATATAATATTCAGAGCGGGTGAGAGGTATCACTAATACATTATCGTATTTTGATCGTAAAACGCGATTGTGGTCCACACCATAAAATTGAAAACGTTCCTTGAGGTAAGTGGGAGTGCGAGGGTCATACAACACCTTATAAAGTAGTGAGGGAAGAGGTGCACTAACCTAATGGGAAGCCACTTGAGCTTTCTCCTAAATTCAGAAACATGGTCGAACTTGCGCAGGCCATAGATAAATCGAATGCAAAGATTTTGAAGTCTTTGAAGCTTATCAAGTAGTTTTTCATTTTATCAGCTAGATGTATAAATCTAAAGATATATTTTTCTAGTAACATTTCTGTTTAAATATTATATGTTGTTTTGCTATTTTTTTTGCTTTTGGGCTTATCTGCAATCAGTACTTTACTATACGCAAATGTCATAAAGGTTGCTGACATGTCGAGGATATCTTCTCTTAATAATTTTCGGAATATATCTCGTAATATGTCTCTTCTCTTCAGACGTTTGAGTTACGAGTAGTCAGTTTCATTGCAAGTGTATTTGGGTGATTTTCGAGTCTCCTTCCATATCTATATGGGCAGTCTGTATTTGCTCGCCCACAGTGGTCATAGTTTAAGTGTTCATGGATCTCCCAATTTGTGATAAACCACGGTACATTTGCTATTTTCCTGAGAACTATATTTTGCATCCTCTAGACCAGAGGTTCCCATACTTTTTTGTGTCGTAGACCCTTTGCATGTTTTTAGGTTTTGGGTAGACCCCTACTTACCTGATATTGATTTTTTGTTAATTTCTATCTGGAGGGAAGTTAGTGTAACAAGATGATATTGGTTTATTATTATCTGCAGGTTTATACAACTTCAAGATGTATTGCGACCACAAAGCGAATGCCTACATCTACAAAATTTTATAAACATATAAATAATATTTTTATTATTTCATAGGTACTTTTATAAAAAATGTATATGTTTTTTTAATAGAAGATAGCATAATGTAAGTAAATAAGTACTATCAGTGTATGTTGAGATCCATTATCGTGGACCCCCATTTTCATTTCATGGACCCCCAAATTTTTTTTTCGCTGACGTATACTCCTTGCAGTTCGTCATAGACCCCTAGGGGTCGATATAGACCACTTTGGGAATCACTGCTCTAGACTCTAGAGTATAACACTGTTTGATTTGCCTGCACTTCCCCAAAGTTCAATACCGTATGTCCAGGATGGTTTAAGTATTGCCTTGTTTATTAGGAGCCTGACATCCAGTTGATGTTCTTATGTTTAAGGTTCAGCCCCTCTTTTTACTTTTTGAGGTGTACGTTTCAGGTAAATCGACGGTCCAGGTGCAGTCCTAGATACCTTACGCTATCTTGTTGTGGCAACGAATAATTCTCTATCCTAACTGGGGGACAGTTTTCTCGTCGAAGAGTAAAGTTAACAAGCTCCGTCTTTGTTGCACTGGCTATAATTTTACATTTTTGAAGCCATTTCGTAATGTCATGTAGTCCCTCTTGGAGATTTACCGAGGCTTCGTGAGATCTGCTACTGCTAGCCAATATCGCTGTCTCGTCGGCATACGTAGCGGTCATGATGATGTTATACGATCTACACATGATATGTAGATACATTCTTTCAGGATGGTCGTGTTCAATAACCTTAGTGCTTAGAGTTAGCAAAACTGGCGTATGATCCGATGAGCTGTGTTAGCAAGATTCACACTGCTGATAAAGGAAGGAGATTCCTTTCGTAATGAAGAGGTCCAGTAAGTCTGGCATCTTATATGGATCGGACGGCCAGTATGTTTTAAGTTTTATAAATGTTGATTTAAATAAAGATGTATGCAAAGTAAAGACGTATTTTTATTTAAAATTAGTTAGCACAATAAGTTTAGGTAAAAATAATATTTTCATAAGTGACACAGAGAATAATAACAAGTCAGAAGCTATAGCAACAACCAATAGGCAATAGACAATATTGTAGAGATGTGGTCTCTTCACAGTATGTTGGTTCACCTGTGGACGTCATTGCTAACATGTTGGCATCCACACTTAGCTTCAGCTGTCTACCTTTGGTTGTAGTTGATCTCGATCCCCAGTGTGTGTGTTTGGTGTTCCAGTCTCCACCTGCTATGAACCTGTTAAAACTCTTGGTAGTCTTGAATAATTCTGTGTACATTTCTTGGGTTGTTTTGTATTTAGGGGGACAATCCGTTGAAATAATATTCAGGGGTATTTTATTATTTTGTATTGCTACAGTTGTAGCCTGGAGATGGGAAATTCTGTATTCTGGCATTAGGTGATGCTTGAGTCATTTTATTACTATGATTGCTGAACCAGCACGACCAGTCCCATTTGGATGCAGGGTGACATTCTGAATTTCAGGTTCGTTGCAGCGGTGCAGTGAGCTTAAGATATCTGCTGCTGATAAGCAGCACGTCAAGATTTTGACAAATTCTGTTTCATATTTGTTTAGAGTCAGACTATTTATGTTCCAGGTTGCCATTCGTATTGAATTTTATTAAACAGACGTATTATGAGCATCATCATAGTACTCACTTGTTGAAGGATATTGTCAAACTTATCATTCTGCTTCATTAATAATTGTTCTAAGTTTGATAGATGTGATCATTTATTTGCTTCTTGTGGAGTTTCAGTTTTGCTTTGTGTGCCGTACGTTTTTCTTGCCTCTGCTAGTTTTTTTATTGTCTCTTTAGGACCACTTGGAAATGACTTTTCGTCTGTTAATCAAGCCGGGGCTAGCAGTACAGGTAGGCTTTTTGGGTATCTGTTTTCGATAGCCTTATTAGAATTAGATTTTCTGTACACTTCACAACAACTTTATAATTTGTTTTGCTAATATCTTCGATCGATTTTTGAATATTCACTAAAATTCAAAATACAACTTAATTCATGATAGGATTGGGTATGTATTTAAAAAAGGTTCATTTGTTTAGAAACTAATATATCTTAAATTAATTATAATAAATGTTATTACTGATGCCAGTTATAAAAGAGAATGCTTCAATTTGCGATTCTTATTAATTATGTACTCTACGGAGAGCAAAGTTTTAGGAGAAAACAAAGTTTTAATTGGATTATAAAAAATGATTATAACCCACAAAAGGCATGAAAATAAAGTGATATAAGTTTCCCGTTATCATTTTAGTTTGGCTGGAATTCTTCGTAGCGGAGTGCCATCTGGGGATTGGGTACGATTGTAACAATTTTTTCATAGATGCGAATTGATTAAAACTTTTTATTGTATCTATCTCAACTATAGATCTGCGGGTGAAACTTTTGGCCACATATCGCAAACTTAAAATTCATAAGAAGAGGAAAACTTACAATAGATTAGGCGATTGCGTTATGTTCGAGTGTGATGATGAATATATTTTTGAAAGAAAGAAAGAAAGAAAAATAGAAATTTGCAAAAAAATTAAACATCTTCAACATCAGCAAAAGACTTGACTACTCTAAGATTATAAGTCGTACAGAAATTAACATAAAAAAATCAAATCATTTTTGGTAATTCATAAAATCAAAGAAAAATGTAAACACAATCCTCGATTCATTATTTCTAGATGATAGTGATGGTTCAAATGGTACAGCTTCAGTACGGCGCCTGGTACTAAACGTCATTCGCAATATAAAAAACCAATGGAGCCAAATTTAGTCTACCGGCTATAAGCGTATTATTATTTTTTATCGTTTTTTCTTCTTTCTATACATAAAATAAAAGACTTTGAAGCAGTGTCTTAATTCGTAGCTGTCTAACATAAATAACGTACTAAAAACAAGATCGCAGTAACGCATTCGATATTATCGACCGATAATAATGCGCCTATGTGACAAAGCCATAACAACGGTAGAATTGAAACGGTTGGCCGGAGGTCCATCCTAATGTGTTCTCCAAATATGATACGCTCGGTTTTCATACAAGTTAAAGCTTGTGCGTCATCTTCTTCAATCTAGGTGTGTGGGGTTTATGTAGTACCATAGACTATAGATTCTTTGAAGTGTCCCAGAGATCTTAATTATGACCCAAGACAAATTTAATATTCTTCAAAAAGTTCATTCCTACTACCGTATAACCTTTCGACGGAACTCGCTTGACATTCTTGCTAAACTAATTTGTTATACAACGTTTACAGATGTAAAAGTTTTGTCCTATAAATATTATTTTCATTTGTGACAAAAAAACTTTTTTTACATTACGTTTTACGTTTTTTGTGACAAATAACATCTTTTTAGATAAGCAAGAATGCTAAGCAAGTTTATTATAAAACGCTTATTAGTCTTGTCCCAAAAAAAAAATATTTTGGGACAGTATTTTTTTTTACGTTTCGTTTCACGTTTTCTGTGACAAAAAGTTTTTTTTTTATTTAGCAAAAATGCTAAGCCAATTTTTTATAAAACGTTTACAGATGTGAAAGTTCTGTTACAAAAATATATTTTTAATGTAATGACATGACTATGACAAAAAAACGCTGCTGATCTGAAGAAGTTACAATGTATTAAACAGTTTTTTTTTTACATATACTCGAATATTAGTAAATTGCAATGTGATTGTATCAAGCTATTGTAAGGAGCTCGATGGCGCAAGTGGTCAGCGTGTTCGGCTGCGATCGTTGTAGTTAAGCAACTTTCGCAGTGGTCGGTCATTGGATGGGTGACCGAAAATTTCTATCTCGAGTTCCTCCGTGCTTCGGAAGGCACGTTAAGCCGTTGGTCCCGGTTGCATCTGCAGTCGTTAGCATCCGCCAATCCGCAATGGGCCCGCGTGGTGGGTCATGGCCCAATCTCCCTATTCCATCGATAGGGAAGGCCTGTGCCCCAGCAGTGGGGACATTAATAGGCTGATGATGATACACTGTAAATTAACTTTTACTAAAAGTGCGAGTGGACACGCGTACTCAGTGTTGCGTACAAGCTTATATGAGTGTATTTATTCACTTTGGCGTGAGACAAAATGTAAACAAAGAATCTGAGCTTCAAAAACTTTTATAATGTCAGAAAAATAAAGGCGAGTGCCTCCAAATCCACTCATGTAACTTTTACGCTGAAAACAGGAAATTGCCCACCAGTAAAGCTTGGAACTGAACAGCTTCCACAATGTGATGTTGCTAAATACTTGGGGATACATCTTGACAGAAGGCAAACATGGAAAACCCATATTCAAGGCTGATGATGATGATGGTGTGTATTAAGCGTAGATAATGGGAGCACTCGTCTTGGAAAGTAACCTCCCGCTTACAGAAGACCACAATAAAATAACACCACCTTTTGGTGGTTCTATAAGGTTCCAGGGTTCCACAAGGTACAGTATTGGGTCAAGGTTGGCAACGGCGTGAGTGTATATTATATATATATGCATATACACCCTTTTAACATTAGAAAACAAACCTTTTTTCCTATTATACTTAGGTCTGCATAAGTGAGATTTCAGACTGGAGAGATCAAAAATTGTGTGTGTCAGCTCCGACGCACGACCGGAGTTTATACTCTAAAAACGATTGTCTTTGAACAGACACAAAACAAAATCAAGTCCGAAGAAGTCGGTTACAAGTAGAGATACCTCAGGAATCGTCCCATGGTTTCGACTATCATAGGTTCCATGTCACACATTTTATTATCTAACATCAGCGTTATTCGTCATATATTTTATTATGTATTTCTGGAAACACACAATTTCAAAAATATCACACACTAGTCATCATTTTGTAAATATGTATTATAATTCCATCTGTACTAAAAATCACTATTCAAGAGTACTGGACACTTACCGGCATTTCTCTATATTCTGTTATTTATTTGTTTTCACTAATTTTGCTCCGATTTTATCTATTTTTAGTTTATTTATTTTATTGACATTTGTGACAACTTAATGTTTTTTATCCGTTGCCATGGCTAAAAGTGAAAAGTGCGCAGATGAGGTTGCGCACAAAAACGTAACGAGGTCATTAATGTCATTCATCGATAGATTTTACTCCTGACATTTTTCTCATACCGGGCCCCTTATATATGCAAATCGATTGTTAAGGAGTAAACTCCAATAATAAAATAATAAAAAGATAGCAAAATGGTACGCTCTAACGGAATGACGGACAACGTACATGACTCAATTCTACAAGCGCCAGAATCTAATTCGTCGGAGCCAGAAGAGGAATCGGCGATCCATTAAAAAAGTTTTAAAATGCCGTTGAAGAGGTCGCTTTATTAAATTGAGCATCATTACCGGCCGCCGAGCTTATTGCGGCCGCGGTGCGCCTCGTAAAACTTTCATGTTCCCGTAATGCACTTACATTTATCAGCGTAGGGCGCCAAATGAATAATAAGTCGAGACATCGAACTTTCGATGGATGGTACTCGTCTGGTGACGTAGACTAGCGAATATTTTTCTATTCGCTTTAAAGTGAAGGGTACGGTTTATAATATCGCAAAATTGATAAAAAATTCAAAATTCAATATCGTTTATTCAGTCTAGGCTGTTACAAGCACTTGTGAATGTCTAAAAGCTACGCCATCGGTTCGCAAATCTACGGCGGGAGATCTTGTACTGAAAAGAACCGGCAAGATACTCAGCAAGGGCTGTTTTTTTCTCCCTGTGTTATATACAGAGTCGTCAAATTGAAAAATGACTTCAATACGATGTAACTCATCTTTCCATTACAAATGCAAATAATATAATAATTATGACTATAAAATAAAAAAATATATAAAAAACTGGTTTAACAAAGTTTAGGAATGCCGTGTCCTACTGTTAAAACAAAAAAAATAATTGACGACTATAAGTTTAGTACAATGATTAATAGTACCCAAGGAAGCAAGAGCAGACTCATCTTCGCTAGCAGCACCCGTTCACGAGCATGACGCATGAACCAGCCATCCATCATCAATCATCATGTGTATTTCAGTTTTTACTGAAATACACAACAGACCGATGAATATCCTTTTTACGGACTCCATAAACATTAGTCAATAACGTGAGATCGTTTTCTAAAACTTGTCAAATACCCTATTGTCAAATCACATCAGTATATTGTATCTTGTCTCCGAGCGAAGGCAGGATTGCTAGTTATGTATAATATTTTATCATCTTTTCCTCTTCAATATTCCATAGGGTATGATGAAATATTCTCTTTAGGAAAAGACATAATTCTTTATGCATTACGTAGCTAAATTTGTCTAATGTAAAATGCACTATCGAAACGTCCGTTTTCGACTTAGCGACTTTTCGTTATAGACGTTTTTGCACAGGAAATTGGATCCGCTAGCCTCCGAACGCGGCCCCCGGCAGGCTGTGATGCAAACTATTTGTTCGCCTTCGGGAACGGCATTGCTGTCAGGGTATTTGGAATGTGATGGGAGTTATTCTCATGCACTGTAGTACTGCCATGGGAATATTTGTGTATGTTTACTTGTCTATACTTATTTACTAGAAAGCAGTCCTTTTAAGCGTTAAAAACGAAGTGTGTTTAAATAAAACAAAAAATCTGATTGGAAATAACTAAAAAAGACAAAAAAAAACTCCTTTTCAATAGTTTTTTATCGTCAAAAATTTGGCGAAGAAAACTTCAAAATATTCATGAAATGGTACTAAAAATTCATGAAACAGATACTATTAGTTCTTTTTGTTTGCATAATTTAACATAAGAAGGAGATAGAAAGCCTCTCTTGAGTTTGTTTCGCCGGTTCTTCTCGGAAAGGTCTCCCAATTTTGGAACCGGTGGTAGTTTACGGTAGTTAGGGTCAAATAAATAAACTCAAAATTACAAAAAAGAATTTTAAATAAAGTACTTTATTAACTAAATTAACTAATAAATTCATACATAGACAATAAAATTTTAAAAATCTAACAATGAAATAACCGAACGCTCAATAAAAGTCTTTCGAAGGTAGCTCGACAAAATTAAATAAAAAATCATTTTTTTTTCTTTCTGTGGCGTTCTGACGAAGCAGACCTGAAAAGGCTGCGAAACGTCAATAAATAAATAAAGTTTCGTGCATTAACCCGTTAAAACTAGTTTTATTTAATGAGTGATGTGCGTGAAACGTCAATAAATAAATAAAGTTTCGTGCATTAACCCGTTAAAACTAGTTTTTTTTAATGAGTGATGAGCGTGAAACGTCAATAAATAAATAAAGTTTCGTGTATTAACCCGTTAAAACTAGTTTTATTTAATTGTACTACATCAAAGAAAATTTATCTAAAAAGAAATGCTTAAGATATTATGCCAATTTCGTCAATCTGTTTTACGAACAAACATGTACAGTCGGAACAGATAGGTTGAAAGCGCCGTCTCTTTTGAAATGTAACAAGTATGTGCTTGTCGCCGAATGAGAGAACTGTTGGACATTATTTTGTTGGAAGGTCTCGAGGTACTCTCACGGCGATCGGCGGAAGACGGTGGAGATTTTGCGTTAGGGGGATGAAACGACTTGCCGAAAAGTCGAGTGCCTGTTTTGGAACGTGTTTTTCTTTTGAGCGCAAATATTTGAAACTTGTTAATGTATCGAGAAGATAAGTAATCGTTAATGAGGAACTTGATGACGCAGTTGTTAGATTGTAATCTTTAAGCTGTTTCGTCAAAAGTGTTTGTTTCGATGGGTAGCAAAACATAGTTACAAGTGTTGCCGAACTATCGATATTAAAACTATCGACAGTTTACATCGAAAATCATGTACCCTATCGATATGCCTATCGATAGAATCGATACAACCGATACTATCGATAGCTCAGAACAAGGCAATACTATCGAATGAGTGCAGTACTATAGATACTATCGATACTATTGTAGTTGGTTAATAACAAACTATTGATAGTATCGATACTATCGATAGTGTTGATTTTATCTGCAACAATACTATGGATAGTATCGATTGTTTTAGACTAAAGTTTGTGATTGACTATAATACCTGAAAATTGTAAACAATACTATTGCAAATTGTTAAACTATCGATAGTATGGTTGCAAATAAAATCGACAGTATCGATTCTATCGATAGTTTGTTATTAACTAACTACAATACTATCGATAATATCGATAGTATTTAACTCATCCGATAGTATTGGCTTATTCTGTGCTATCAATAGTATCGATACTATTGATAGTATCGATACTATCGATAAGCCGATGGATTCTCATACGATTGGTTGGCTATCGATAGACTTTCGATTAATCATCGATAGTCGACTATCGATCGGCAACACTACAGATCATTCTTTATTTGTACAACATTTATTAGAATAAAAAATCATTATTCTGACGATGCAGACCTGAAAAGGCTGCGAAACGTCAATAAATAAATAAAGTTTCGTGCATTAACCCGTAAAAACTAGTTTTATTTAACATTTATTAGTACAAATTGCCTCCCTCTATTCTTTCAAATTCTCTCAAATTTCTCTTTCGCATTTTGAAAGTTAAGAGCAACAACATTTTTATTTTACAAATACAACACCTGAAACTTGTTAGCGGGACTGGCGCAAACGGTGAAAGCGACCAAAATTTAATTTACGAATGAATATGTCTAACGCCTGCTGCGGAGACACTCCAGTCCTAATGAATAGAAATTAAATTGTGAGCTTAACACACTAAGTGCTTACTGTTCTGGCTTGGTTCTGGCGCACCGACGATCTTAGTGGTTCCGACGATCCGAGCTAATTCAATTTTGAAATTATCGATATGTTTGTGGTGAGATGGATATTTCATTCTAACAATTATTATCAAGTGCTTTGGGAAATCAAAGGTTGGACTGGAAAGTCTATTATTGTTTTTGCTACTGGAGGAAACCCCAAACTGGCAAGAACTGTACTTGTATTTTTAGGATTCAAACGTAACTCTTTGTCTCCGCAATCTATTTGTTTATAGCAGTTCAATCTTTGGTCTTGTTTGACAAAACAATCGACTCGCCAGTTTTCAGATCTGTCAATAATCTGGTGGGTGCCTTGGACTTCAACCGCGTGGTAAAACTATACCCAATATAAACTTCCACCCCACCACCTTCCTTCCACCAGATAAAAACTATCCTATGACCTTTCCCGGGATTCAAACGATATATGTACCAACATTCATTAAAATCGGTTCAGCGGTTTAAGCGGTTAAAGGAGTGAAGTACGCCCATATTCGTTTTGGTTAAAGTTCCACTGTTAATATTGCTTCGGGTTCAACGATATTAAATACCACGATAGATACACCATGTGCGCTCAAAAAGTGTCCCAATCAAGAAGTGCTTGAACACCACTCAAGCACTTCTTGATTCACAGTCACGTGCGGGGCGTTGAAAAGTCAATATGCCGCAGAGCTCCGTGAAAAAATGCGTAAAATATACTTTTACGTATGTAAAGTGTACTTTTTTCGACAGGCACCTAATCAATGTTTGTTAATTTAACGCATTAAAAAGGATATTTTGTTCTAATACTTACTATAAATTGATTTAATAGAAAATATTTGTGACTTGTGGCCCGCCCTTGCTTCGCTTCGGTGTAGAGTTGTAGTGTAGAATTTGAATTTTTCTCACTTTTTAAACCTTCAAACCCAAGATAAGATAAATCCTTTCAGCCGTTCTCGAGTTTTAGCGAGACTAACGAACAGCAATTGATTTTTATATACTCGTATATAGATATTCAAATGCATGGTCGGTAATATTCCTCACGGTCCGTACCTGCTGTACTGGTAACAGTGCATTCAGAATTACGTGTAGAGTCAAACAAATAAGGTCTATATAATTTCGCATATAGCAATAAGTCGTAAAATTTTATGAGCCTGCATTTCGAACTGTCACAACTCTTCGACGCTTGCGTTTTAATTAAGACCTTATACAACATGAATTAAAGGTGACTTTCAATGTTCAATAAATGTTTTATATTGCTTTGTGACTACGCGAACATCATACGGAGCTTCATGGATCGTCCAATGTACCTTTTGGACAGGTTTCGGCCTAGATTTAGTTCGTGTTGGTGTATCCAGTATCTAGGGTATTTAATATCGTTATGCTCGAATTCCGGCTAACGACCAAATGCAATTGAGCCATTAGTATAGATCAAACACCTACGATGCTAGATCCCGCAGCATTTTTAAAATAATAATTATTATTGTCAGTCTTCTAAACTGTGGATAAAGAAAGGTCTGCAACCGTAATTATCATAACTTATAACTTAGCAGAGCAGCTCGCGGCATCGCATTAAGGGTGGAAGGTATAATTTAATTGCCATCAGGTTGTGTTTAGGGAGAGCTCGCGCGGCCATCGTACGTTGTACGGTCCGACATCTTGAAATTAGTGAATTCACTCGCTCTCCGAGTGTGGTTCTAGTAAGGTTTAATTTCATACCTAATGCGGGAAAGCTTTAAATGTTACAAGATGGCGTTTTGTTTTTGTTACTTTGTAAGCACGATTTCGTTAAAAAGAAATGCTTTTGTTTATTTTAGTCGTAGATAAATTATTGGTCATCCTGCGGTTGACGGAAGCGAGACTAACCATTTATCTGAGATTTTAGTATATTCTTTAAATACACACATCAAAAGTGTCTAGGGATCAAGCATTTTTATGCGGATTTCTTGAGATTGAGATGTGGCTTTGTAATAAATTTATGATTTTATAAATTTATATGGATCCTTTTTGGTGCATTTCATAATTTGAATCAGGAACTGTGAATCAAATTCGAGTAAAAGATGAAAATCAGCTGTCAATATTTTCCCTATAAAAACATACAACGCATTGAAGACATTATTAGTGCTACTG
Organism: Chilo suppressalis; assembly: GCA_902850365.2. NCBI lineage: Eukaryota > Metazoa > Arthropoda > Insecta > Lepidoptera > Crambidae > Chilo > Chilo suppressalis. The sequence goes on along the minus strand of OU963901.1, from coordinate 28,550,972 downwards.
TTTCCCTACTACTGATTAAAACCAACGTTATTATGGAGCGGCGACGTCATTTAAGCAGGGAAGAAATGCTCAGAGCCGTGGGAATGATAGAAGCTGGTTCCCGGCAACGTACTGTGGCTTTAGCTCTGAATACAAGTCAGAGTGTTATCAGTCGACTTTGGACACGATACCGAAGCACTGGTACCGTGGCTGAGCGCCATGGAGGACGGTATCGCTGCACCACACGGAGACAAGACCGATACATTCAAATCTTAACTCGAAGAGCTCCAACAATAACCGCCATGATGTTAGCCGTGAGGCTTCATCACTCTTCAGGGAACTTAATTAGCGACCAAACAGTCAGAAACCGCTTGCATGAAGTGAACCTTCATTCCCGAAGACCGCTACGGGTACCACCTATAGCAATGCACAATCGTAGGATTCGATATCAATGGGCTCTTGAACACAGAAATTGGGCAGAAGAACAATGGCGTTTCGTGTGCTTTTCTGATGAGTCTCGTTTTGGTATGAGACCGGATACAAGACGTATACGACACTGGAGAACCCCTGGACGCCAACAGCGATTAAAATCCTGCCAGGAAGTCCATCCTTATAGTGGTGGAACCATCATGGTATGGGCGGGTATTTGGATCGGCGGAAGAACTGAGTTGATTTGGATCAGAGGCAACCTCAACGCTCAAATTTATGCTGAGACGATTGTATCAGACGTCATCGTTCCTCTACAAGTGCAAATCGGTCCCTTATTTCAGTTAATGCATGATAATGCACGACCGCACACCGCAAGAGTTGTAAGACAGACTCTCGCCGCAGCTAACATCAATGTCCTGCCCTGGCCTGCTCAGTCGCCAGACTTGAACCCGATTGAGCATGCATGGGATATGCTACAGAGAAGAGCTCTGCCGAATATGGAGGGTATCCAGTCGCAAGAAGACCTTTTTTTGTTGTTGCAACGAACATGGGCGGCCATTCCACAGCGTGTTTGGATGAACTCATTTTGAGTATGCCAAACCGATGTTCTTGTGTTGTTAGTGTTCGCGGTAGAAATACGGATTATTAATTGTTTAAGTTACCCAATAAAATTTTAGAGAAAACTGTTATTTCAGTCTTTTTTTCGAACTTTTGTGTTAGTGGTTCAAATGTCAAAAATCCCTTTATTAGGAAAATGGCAAATTTCTTTATTAATGCAAAGGTGACTTGGTTTATCGTTACTGTGACAAACGAAAACACTTTATTTGATGAATCCTTAAAGAAAATTTTAATTAATATCAATCAGGAGAAAAGTTATTGCAAAAATATATGTTGATCCCTAGACACTTTTGATGTGTGTATTATAAACGTGAAAGTTTGTTTGTTCGTTACGTAAATCTACTTAACGGATACGGATGCGTACGCATAGAGTTTTGGCTTGGATTGAGACATAGTATACTTTTTATCTCGGAAAAAGGTTAGGTTCCTGTGGGATACTCAAAAAACAAAGTTTACTCTGACCCTGCCCCAATCCCCTACCGTGGAGCCGTGGAACCAGATACTCACCGGCAGAAACACATAGGGTAGTGTTATTTTACAGTGGTCTCCTGTAAGGTAGAGGTAAGGCGATTCACCCTTTACGCGCGTGATCTACGCTATACTTCGGGACGCGTTGCCAGTGAGAGAATCGGCTTAAAACGCGCGAGGGACTATGCGGCGACCCTCACCTACGCAGCGATTGGTAGAATCTGCGCGCTGATGCGCGGTGGGTCGAAGGATTTCGATTCGAACTCATCTACTCGCATACAACGTTAAAATCTGTGCTCACGCTACGCGACGTAGCGCGCTGCAGTAGGTGAACTGCCTCACTTCTTCAGACGGGCGTTCCAATTCGCTGTGATGGATAATCCGCTGTGCCCTTACTCTCTTAACTGAAAGCTGACATCAAAATTCTAAACATGTACTGAAGTCAACTTGGAGAAATTCCGCCAATAAATCAATGCTATAAGAAATGCAATAAGAAAGGAAACTACTTTACCTAGAGTTTAGTCGGGAAATAGTAAAGAATGTAATAGAAAGAAATTAGGATAAGTAAATGAAGCTAATACAGCACCTCAATTTAAAAATAAGTATAATGAAAATGTAAAAATAAGAAATATAAAAAGAAGCAAATATGTAAAAATTCATAGGAAATAAATAAACATGAAAAATGATTGTAAAATAGATATAAGAATTTAAGAACTCAGAGAAACGAAAATGTAAATATTCATAATAAGAAAGAATATGTAATAGAATTACGAGATAAGCGAGAAAAAAAAAGACAAGCACAAAAAAAGAAAACAAAAGAATGGAAAACCAAAAAAGAATATAAAGGCCTGCAACAAAACGAGGATTAAAGAAAAAAAAATATCAATTCTATCGTTGAAGTGTGGCTAGGGCAGCAAGGAATTATGCGGTGCAAAGGTATGAAAGCATATATAGGTCGATTTTCTTAATTACAATAACATCGAATTATTAATTCTTTGATGACGTCAATATAACACTTAATAATTAAGCAAGAAGTAACATGCTATTTGTTAAGTAGAAAATTGTATGTACACGTTGGTTAATATTTTAATAAGGAAAGTGAAAAATACAGTTCGTAGTTTATCGCGTTCGACAATCAATAAAATAGTGACATATTATTAAGTCCACTTGAAACTTTCCAGACACTTGAATTATAAAAGCCAGCCTGAATAATTAAGTGTCAAATGATTGCTGTGAACCAAAATGAAGAGTCACTTTATATTAGGCACAAGAGTGTAGCAGGTTTACTAATTATATTTGTAATTTTTAAGCACGTAACTGCCAGATGTTTAAATCTAAAGGAGATTTTACTAGAAAAAAAATGCACCAGACAGAAGGCGGGCCTCGAACCCGCACCCTTCGCTATCCAGTTATGCTACCGCGGCTCTGACGGCCGTGTCGATTTTTATTTGTGAGAAAAAATTCGCCCGGATAGTGAAGGAATTTTTGGGAGAAAAATTTCGCCCGGATACCAAAGGGATTATATTCGCCCGGATAGCGAAGGGATTATGCTACCGCGGGCCTGAAGACCGTGTCGAATTATTCTCACAAAAAAATAGACACGGTCATCAGGGCCGCGCTAGCATAATGGTCAGTGCATTCGCCCGGATAGCGAAGGGTGCGGGTTCGCGGCCCGTCTGGTCCCTGGTCCGCGTAGAATATTTTCTAGTAAAATTTTCTTTAGATGTTTCCTAATGTTATTTTGATTCTGTTTGTAACGTTGTATAATAAAAACAATTGAAATTACGCAAATGACATTTCAATGGTTTTATCCTGCACAAAAAGTACACTGAAAGTAAAATTGGACGCGACATTAGATTCCCTTAAAAATGGGCTAGAGAGTAACCAACTTCACCAACTAAATAAAATTAATAGAATTTCAACAACAATATAATAGAATATAGCCATTCTCAAAAGACTTGATTAAACATCAAAGGAGACCCGGCACTTTTCATAGAAAAAATGCTAAACTTGTATACAGTTGAATTTGGTCTCAAAATAAAGCCAAAATTATTTGCTACATAAAACTACTTTTTCCTAATTTTTAGTGAATCGTGGAAAGAAGTTATTTAATGATTAATATTTTTTGATATAGAAACCCTTTTGATGACATACCTACGTATTTGACATTGACAGCTAGCTGCTGATGACAAATATTGCCAGACTACGTTACCCAATTATGAAACACAGATAAAAAATTAAAAAAGTATACAACTTTGGCACAAAATGCCGAGTGTCCTTTCAATACAAATCCAACAAATTAGAAACTGTAATCTCTGCAAGTATCCTAGGAATAGAGCTAGATTTGTATATAAACGAAAACCTTGTTCTAATTAGTTCACGCAGACTAGACGGTGTCGCCGTTGGCTGTACAGAAATAATCAAAAGCCTATCTAACAATAAAAAAATATAAGAGTCACCGTCAACAGCAGCGCTTTCAAATATCGCGAACGCGACCGAATAGATTTTTCTGCTCTTGAAATATAAACTTATATGCTTTTACTTTGAAAAACCTATGTTTTTGAAGTGAAAAACTTTTCAATGGTGTTTCTTTCAGGTTATTTGTACGAGCAGTACATGACGTATTTTGTATTTAACCTAATTATTTTAATGACCGTGCGCAACTGCGTAGAGCGCCTCAATATTTACAGATATAATTATTTTAGTGCAATAAACATATTCTATACGAACTGTCTCCATTTTTTACATTCCTTCGTCTTAATTGTAGAAAGACCAAAGGGAAAGATCTTCCTCCGAGCTAGGTGATGTTAGCTCGGGGGCCGCGGTCCGACTGATGTTGGTCGGGCATCGTATATATGGAGTGTTTGGCTCCGAATTTCTCTTGCGCGATGTAGGCTTCCATACGTTGTGAACGCAGCGCCGGTAGCGCCATCTCTTAAGGAGGCGAGTGACTATTTCCTCTATGTTCATTATATGTGGGGCATGTAGATGTCGTCGCCACAACTTCTTGCATTCCCAAAAATTTAAACATTTATATTTCGGTGCGAGTTTCGATATCTTTGTAAAATTATTTTTAATGTACAAACATTGGTGTCGATTTTGACACGAGTCTCTAAGCTTAAAATTAATTTAACACCAGTCTTTTCTTTTCACTCTATTTAGAGAATGACATAGATACACTGTTGTCTAAGTTTAGGTTTAAAGAATTTCGTCAGAATCAACACCATAATCTGGTCCAATCCAGTGTTACTGGTTGAGTTAAGACCACACTATTTACCCTAAAAAAAATCTAAAACTGGACTGCGGCAACAGAGTTGTAAGATAACTGTTAAATTAGACAATAGCGCCGACATTTCTCAATCTTACTGAATCCTAAGATTTTTGCGCAAACTCGATCAATCAAATCATCCTACGACATATATAATAACTAGCGGTGTAGAGCTGAAGTGTAGACTAAAGTTTTTGTTCTCAGGCTTGTATTATACACAATGACATTCATCTATGATTCTTCTTGTACCTGCATGCAAAGTCTCAGCTTGACAAAGTTTCATACAAACTTTCATTTCCTATTTATCCCCTTGGGGGTAGAATTGATCAAAATCCTTTCTTAGCGGATGCCTACGTCATAACATCTATCTGCATGCCAAATTTCAGCCCGATCTGTCCAGTGGTTTGGGCTGAGTTGATAGATCACTATGTCAGTCAGTCACCTTTGAGTTTTATATATATAGACTAGCGGACCCGACAGACGTTGTCCTGTCTACACGTCTTTGTGAATCTAAACCATTCTCAGATTCCCTTGAACACACACAAAAAATTTCATCAAAATCGGTCCAGTCGTTTAAGAGAAGTTCAGTGACATATACACTCACAGAAGAATTATATATATAAAGATAATACAGAAAGGAAAATACAGTCCTTGCTGAGTTTCTTTTCAGTTCTTCTCAATACAGAGTCTCCCGCTGTAGATTTGCGAAACAATAGTTCTGTTAAGTAAGTACTTGTAGGAGTCTGAACTGATTTTGAGATCTTGGATTTCAATTTGAATTAGTTGCTAAGGGATTAGGTTATATTATGCTTACCTAATAGCTTGAGCGAGGCTTTTCGTAGTGTGATTTCAGCAGTAAGCGTTCTGTGGAACTTATTTCATAAACAGCTCCCTAAGTGACGGAATACATTTTCCGTCTTGACAGTCGGGTGACGCGTCATTTCCGTGGGGCGCATCGCTATGCCCGCCAGTGACGTCACATCCGTTCCCTAAAACCGTATTCACGAATGCTAGACCTTGTCACCTGATTGATTCCACTAAAAGAAATGATGTCGTTCGACTTGATGATAATATTAACTTAATGTACATAATATTAAATTATATGTATTAAAACAATGTTGTTTGGCTTGATAATAATGTCTGCATAAAGATATATTATGAAGATTTTAATATAAAGAAAATTTTACTAGAAAAAATTCGTCGAGGGCCAGGCAGCAGACGGGGCTCGAACATATGTTCTAAGGGCTCGAACCCATGGCCCTCCGTTATTGGGGCGGATGCATTGAGCATTACGCTACCGCGGCCCTAATGTGTCGATTTTTCTCTAGTATTTTTTAACTACAAGGCAGCGCGTAGTAAAATTTTGTTGAGATTTAAAAATCCAGCCTTTTAATGCCTAATCCTAAAAAGTATAAGATTGTATAATGGTATAAAATCAATTTTATCATAACGGACTATTGAACGAAGAACATTGTGCATGATCTTGGTATACTTTTAGAATCGAAAATGCTATTTTGTTGCACATTTTGATAACTTAATTGATCGTGCGTATCGTAACTTAGGGTTTATTGTCAGAGCATGTAAGGCAGAACTGAAAACCAGTGCTTTGCTCTCAGAGCAAAGGTATCGCTGAGTTTTTCTGTCGTTGCGGTACACAGTTACATAACTAGTAATTAATTGTTCTATTTCTTTACTTGAATTTGTGTGCTGTACTGACAGGAATAAATGATTTATCTATCTATCTATCTATGTAAGCCTGTCAAATGCAAAATCAGTTTAAAGTATTATACTATGCATATGTGAGGAGCGTATTTGAATTAGGCTTGTTGAAAATATATCGATGTATCGATACATCGATATTTTTTGCCGATATATTTTGATTCGATATATCGATACATCGATATAAAATAACCAATATCAAAATTCGTATCAAAAACGATATTTTTTTAATTATTAGCCGCATATCACGATCTAACTAATTTCGTATCTGGAAAAATCGTAACTGGATCTCAGATTAATGATATTCAACATATCTATGATCTGTGCTGTATTTAGTATTATGTATTATTTGTAAATCTGTTTCGCTGGTGAATTGGTTGTGCTGATTTCCATTATATTCTGTGTGGGTGTGTGTCTGTCTAGTCTTGTTTACGAAAGATAGCACCTGAGAGGCCCTGCATTCATTTCCATCATTCGAAAATAGGGTCTATTTTTAGGGAGATATTTTTCGTTCCATTATTATTCCGCGTGCCATATTTCGTGAGATACTGTACTGTCATGTAGTGTAGCGGCAATTTGGTACTTTGATAATTCTTTTTTTAATTATAATTTGTATTGAACTATTATTACTGTGCTAGGCTAACCTAAATATATTTTTGGGAAAATTGGTCCGATATATAGATATATCGATGTTTTTTTCGCGATAAATCGAAGCCGATATTGATATTTTTTAAAATATCGATGTATCGATATATCGATATTATTTTCAACTTTCGACACCCCCCTAATTCGAATATGCGAGTCAAGTATGGTCTTCGCGTTACGCTAATCATATAAAACGCATTCGTAGCTACGAACGTAGCTGTTGCGCTCATAGTCTTCTCACGTTGGAAGAGCGCTGTGCAGTACTGGTTGTCGGATTTCTGTATGATATGTAAATAAATAAATATAAATATTTCCAACACTCACACCAATTAGCCTAGCCCCAAAGTAAGCACTGCAAGGCTTTTGAAAATTATGTAAATTCGAATACATAAATTAAAAAAAGTAGCCTATAGCAGCCTCATAAGTTCAAGCTATACATATACCAAATTTCCTCACAATCGGTTCAGCGGTTTAGGCGTGAAGAGAAGACAAACAAACAAACAAACACACTTTCCCATTTATAATATTAAATAAAATAAAATAAAGTATGGATTAGTATGGATTTATATACAAAATAGATATTAAACATCCATGACTGGAGTAAAAATGCTCATGTTCATCACACAAACATCTGCCCCCACCGGGATTCGAACCCGGGACCTCTCGAGTCGGCGACACCATGAAACCCGTCTTACAAACCACTCGGCCACGGAGGTCGTCATATGTAGCGCATGAGCAACACACGCAGGACCAATCGGTTTGTAATTCCTTGGCGGAGACCTATGTCCAGCAGTGGTTGTCTCTCAGTTGATATGAAGACGATGAAGCAATCACAGCCATTATTTTGAAAATTTGTACCGGGAATTTCACTAAGTTTTTTGCGGTCTTGTAGCTCCTCAACTCCCAAATATATTAGACATCTAGCACAATCGAGTACACAACGATTTATTTGTGCAATTAAATCTCTTACTAGCAAACCAGTGAACCAAATGTTCACCAAAACCTGATTTAAAAAAAAAATTGTTTAATTAATTGAGAACTTCGGGGATTTTGTGTGGTTTCGTTTGAAATTCGTGATTTCTCGAAAACCGGAAGTGCTACGTTACTCAAATCCGGTTTGTTGTCTTATCAGACTATTCTTAACTTATAACTTAAACATTCTCTTTATCTATCTCTTACGGTTTGGCCGCTGAAACAGCACCGCAGACAGACGGACGGACGGACGGACTTGTCTAATAGATAAGAGATTCCGTCGTGATAGAAGTCATCACCACAACAACCTGTAACTAAAGGTAATCGCGTTTACTTTGCTCAAAGTTTGCCAAATCCGTCGATCTTACGTATATATATACATATATATACAGTATGTGCCAACAAGCCAGTTTTTTTCCTCTTTCCACGTTCAACGGTGAAAAGTTCTCGGGTGGCTTTAAATATTTATGTGTCGCGGAAAATATAAATACTAGACAGGGTGTGACAAAAGTCCGAAATAAAACTTTAGGGTTTGGTTGTGTTACTTGTATAGAATTACCTACGAAAGTTTGACGCCTTTCAGACCACTTTTATTTTTTAATTAAATTAATAAAAATATCGTTTTACACCTGCTTATGACAACCCTATAAATGCGTACGATTACTACTACCTAAACAGACCCCCCTCTCTCCCCCAGGGCGCAGGGGCCCCGCTCAGATACCTACAAATTTTTATTTCAGAATCATAATCATAATCAAAATCATTTATTCAGTTTAGGCTGTTACAAGCACATTATGAATGTCTAGAAGCTACGCCATCGGTTCGTAAATCTACGGCGGGAGACCTTGTACTGAGAAGAACCGGCAAGAAACTCAGCAAGGGCTGTTTTTTTCTCCCTGTTTTATTATTTACAGAGTCGTCAAATTGAAAAATGACCTCAGAGGTGATTCATGAAGTCACTTTTCATTACATAATTATTAAATATACATTAATTGTTTATCTGCATTTTGATAGCTGTGTCATACAGTATAAATACAAATAGTGTTATTTATATTCAGTGTGACTAAACATTAACTTCAATATTAAGGAAGTTAGGGCAGACTCATCTCCGCTGGCAGCACCCGTTCACGAGCATGACGCATGAACCAGCCATCGCTTCGCTCAACCATATTTTAGGGAACGTAACGACCCGCCTCACACGACACCGGAATACATACCTACAAATTTTATTTCGGAATTCTGTAACACCCTGTATATGAACTTCACGGCGTATTCGTAATTCGCGTATTACTTGGAAGTTTACTTACACTTGAAATGGCAGGAACAAACAGTCAAAGTGAAGATTGTAACAATGTTTATTCTTCATTTTATTTTTCTTTCATCCCTTCGAGGCGAATCTATAAGATAAGTCAATAATATTTTCGTTGTAAAAACTAGTTTTCTTTACTTCGTGTGATTGACAGAGTTTGAAGGGCACGTCTAGGTATTCTAACCTTCATCTGGCATAAGACATAACAAAGAAGGCTTTTAAAGAAAGTAAAGATGGCCAGACGGATTTGATTGTTCTGAAGGGGTATATTTTTTCTGCCACATTACCATTTTGCTCAATTCAAGCGAAGTGGGGTACATTTTTTTAAACATCTTTTGAATTTATTACTTAAGTCAATTATAGTTATTACTATAGACGAGGGATAGGGAATACATTATGTGCAAAGGGACGTAAAACTGCACTATTTAGCAATAGTGTCTTTGGGATGGCTACTACAATTTTTAACAAAATACCCAATAATATAAAGAGTTTGCCAATGACTATGTTTAAGAAACGCTTAATGAAACTATTAATTGACAAAGTATACTATAGTACACAAGAGTTCCTTAGTGACACTTCCTTTAAAAAAAATGGACATAATTCGGTAATTAAATATAAAAAATAAAAATATAAATATGTCCAACACTCACACCAATTAGCCTAGCCCCAAAGTAAGCACTGTAAGGCTTGTGTTATGAGATGCTAGGGTAACGGATAGAATACATATACTGTACATATATAAGTATATTTATATAGAAATACATATATTAAACATCCATGACTGGAGTACAAATGCTCGTATTCATCACACAAACATCTGCCCCCACCGGGATTCGAACCTGGGACCTCTCGAGTCGGCGACACCATGAAACCCGGCGTACAAACCACTCGACCACGGAGGTCGTCTAACTTATACTAATAACTAATTACTAATAAATAATTAACTTATATTTTAGCCTATTAAAGCACAATTTATTATTATTATTTATTTTTAGTTTGGCATATTGCTTAGTAATTTTGACATAAACATATTTTGACATTAATTCTAACTATGACTTGTTTGATTGTAATTTATTAATATGGATTTTTATATAATTGTTAACCTAATTATTTCATATAAAATATTGTATACCTTGTAATAAGGTCAAAATGTAGTGACACTTAACTTTTAACCTAACACCAATTTGCTGTACTAACCTACATTTCACAATAAAGCATTTCAATTTGAATTAAATCAATGCTGGGTAACATCACAATCCCTTCTACTAGTTTACTGTATTTTTTTATAAAAGATTAGAGTGCATTCGATCACAATTGCATCTGATATTAAGCAACGATGTGGTAACGCCTATTTACTGTTGCATAGAAGGTTCCTATATTATATATACCGGGGAATATAGACTCAGGAAGGGAATTCCTTTCCCTTGTGGTCTCCGTCACAGAACACGGAAAGAGTTTGGAAGCGTGATCATAGACCGTTTGTAAGAGATACGGCAACATTCCCAACCACCTGATAGATAATAGCCAATCAAACGATGTGACATCAAACAGTTGAACCAATCGGTGCATGCATCTGAGAGCAACGACGCCGAGTTTTGGTCAAGTTATGAACATTTGCTCACACGTAACTGTGGTAACGCGCCTGCCCCGCCCACAAGACCCTACTAACCCTTTTTGTGTTCTGTGGCCCTCATGATAAAGGAGGATAGGAATCATAAGTTTCGCAGGGGAGGTTATCAACCACGTACGGACGAATTGAATTTGTGATACTCCTGGTGTTGCAAGTGTCCATGGGCGACGGTGATCACTTACCATCAGGTGAGCCGTCTGCTCGTATGCCCCCTATAACATAAGAAAAAAAAGACCCTGCCCCCGTCTTGTCGTCCGATGGTCAAAGGTGCAGGCAGATTTAATAATTATTTACTTATATCCACGTAGGCAAATGTCTCGAACGAAACGAAAACGCGAAGATAGCTGGTACAGCAGTTATAAACTGCTACACCAACCATACTCACCTTGCCGGCCTGCAAAAGTGCTTCTTCACGCCTCTCCTAAAGGACCCCAGGTTGTAGGAAGGAGGGAACACTTGCGCGGGTAAAGAATTACACTTACGAATAGTAAGATAAAGAGAAGAGTCACCAAATTTCTTTGTTACATGTAACCTTTAGGCCGTTTGTCCACCGCCGCCGTCACCGTCACGTCACCGAGAACGAGATTATTTCGGGCCGAGTTTAATATGACGTGACGGCGATCGTTTGTCCACCGCGACCGCGATGGTTTAGTTTGTTCCAACTGTCATGCGTGGTAGTCGCGTTTTCGAAGAAATAGTGATGGCTAGACGACAACTTCTTCTCCTGCTTTTGTACCTTCGAAGGCGCAGGCGATGCAAAGAATTTTTATTACAATGATATATTATGATAATTGATGACAGACAACTGAACTGAGCTCGTGTACGGTGCGACGGCGGCGGCAGTGTGTGGACAAGTTCATACGTGTTTTGTATTGCCGGCACATCGGCCCGTCAAAATCTCGGGCCACGTTCTAGCGGTCTCGCCGGCCGGGATGACGGCGCTCGGGTGACGGATGTGCGTTGTGCGGTGGATACGCGGCTTAAGTAAATGTATGTACCGCTACTTCGGCGCCGTCATCTCGTTCTCGGTGACGTGACGGTGACGGCGGGGGTGGACAAACAGCCTTACATCTCTAAATTTCAAACCGTGTCATTCTCTTTTCGAATTAACCGCATCCCAATAGATCCTTCTCCTTCAAACACTGTGCCTTATGCTTATGAGGGAAGAAGACGCAATATATTTGCCTGCAACGACGGATGTCCGGAAGGAAACGGCTTTGTCAGCAGGCTGTCACCGCATCAACAAAAGAAATTAGTTCTGTCACCGCGTAAATACGAAATGGTCGAATTTTCATCGCTCCGCAAGAACTGTGTTATGTTTTTCCGCATTCAACTCAGTTAAAGAAGTGTGTGAAGATTATTATACAATCTTAATTAAATGAACAGATTTCCCTAAACATAGGAGGTTTTGTGTGTGATAGCTATCAACGATTTTGTTGACCGCCATCTTTAACTGCTGGCATCGGAGGAGCTCGATGGCGCAGGTGGCTAGCGCGTTCGGCTGCGATCGTTGAAGTTAAGCAACTTTCGCAGTGGTCGGTCATTGGATGGGTGACCAAAAATTTACTATCTCGAGCTCCTCCGTGCTTCGGAAGGTACGTTAAGCCGTTGGTCCCGGCTGCATTTGCAGTCGTTAGCACCCACCAATCCGCACTGGGCCCGCGTGGTGGGTCATGGCCCAATCTCCCTATTTCATCCATAGGGAAGGCTTGTGCCCCAGCAGTGGGGACATTAATAGGCTGATGATGATGATGATGATGATGATCGGAAGATACTGCTGCAGGAGAATACACTGAGCCACGCGTATTAACAAAATGTTTTTTGTTTTGTTTACAGATATATGTGAATGTGATGGCAGTGAAAATGCGAGTAACTTAAGTGTTAAGTGATCATGATGGAGATCGCTAATTTGGTGCTGATACTTACTTGTGTCATCTCATTCACCTGTACACACGCTAAAATTGGTAAGTAAATCTTACCATTGCATTAATAGATATAAAAATCTCGTTTTAACTTCGTTTCGTTATAAACAATAACGTTATACCCACATTATTGCATTTTAAAATGAAACAAGTAGTCCCCGCTAGTGTTGCCGATCGATAGTCTACCATCGATGATTAATCGATAATCTATCGATAGCCAACCAATCGTATGACAATCGATAGCTCAGAAAAAGACAACACTATCGGATGAGTTAAATACTATCGATAGCATTGTAATTCGTTAATAACAAACTATCGATAGTATCGATACTGTCGATTTTATTTGCAAACATACTATCGATAGTTTAACAATTTGCAATAGCATTGTTTACAATTTTCAGGTATTATATATATAGGTAGTCAATCACAAACTTTAGTCTAAAGCAATCGCTAGTATCGATACTATCGATAGTATTGTTGCAGACAAAATCAACCGTATCGATAGTATCGACACTATCAATAGTTTGTTATTAACAAACTACAACAGTATCGATAGTATCTATAGTATTATACTCATTCGATAGTATTGCCTTGTTCTGAGCCATCGATAGTTTCGATACTATCGGTTGTATCGATTCTATCGATTGACCTATCGATAGGGTACATGATTTTCTATGTAAACTGTCGATAGTTTTAATATCGATAGTTCCGCAACACTAGTCCCCGCCTCAACTTGCCTTCGCAAGAGCCGGCAACGCACTAAGGTAGTCCCTCACTCTCAGTCAACGGCGTCAGCAACTTGCAAAATAAGTAATCACTCAATATTTTTACGTTAATTTCTTTAAAACTGTACTTATGTATGAAATGACACGTTTTTCATGTCTCTAATAGTTGCACTGTAGTTTGTGTACTATCTTACATAGGGCTTTTTGTCTGGAAAATCGTAAAATATTAACACGTTGTAGCAAAGTGTAGCCACGGCGAGAGAGCATGCCTGACTGAATGCAAGTAGGGCAATTACCTGACTTTCGTATTGTCAAATTTGAAGCGTGTATGACGTATATCTATAACTTCAAAACAAGATTAAAACATCATAGGTTAAAAAAAATAGTATGACTATTTTTTCTTCTTCATTTATCAGGTAGATTATCAAAAAGTATTGGACACGTATTTTTCTTTTCTCACATAATATAAACATTGCAGAGATATATTGATTTGAAAATTCGCATGACAATGTCACGAGTTACAATTAAACAAGTACATTTTTCACTCAAAAGTGACGTCACGAGCCCCTACTCCCAAACTATGACGCGCTATAACTTTGTCATTTTTTGGTTGATTGTCTAAAGAAAAAACGTGTGCATTATTTTTTTGATCATCTAACTGACGGACTAAATAGAATTTCCATTACTGTACCCCGTCATCACCCCTATTGCCAAGACTGAGTGATGTGATCTTTGATGGATGTGATTCAAACAGCATTACGCTTAAATTTTATTTGAGAATGTTGGTGCAGCAGTGCTATTCTGTAAAATTTCGAGTAAGATTGACGACGTCAGAGGGTAGACCGATATGTCTGCCAATAACATCTACCCGCAATTACTTCAATTGCTCCATGATCATGGCGCTTGCAACAGTGCCGAAATACCGGAGACTCATAAAAAAGAGGGTACATGGTAACAATCCCGTTAATAACTATAATGTTTTATCACTTTTGTTTGCCCACCGTGGGTAAAGAACCGTGCGGCAATGTAAAACAGCGCTGTCATAAAAAGTTACAATTGTATTACAGCTGGGTCGTATGATCTATACTAAAATATAAACAGAGAAAATGATACACTGACAAACTGATTGACTGACTGACTGACTCATCAACGCACATACATCAACGCCGAAACGGCTGGACCTAGGATGATAAAATTGGGACAATAGGTTCCTATTCTTGATTAGACAAATAATAAGATGGAATTTTTTGAAATTCAACCTTAAGCGTGAAGTTTGCAAAAAACGCTTGTTCGTAAAATGTTATCATTTAGACCTATTGATTGCAAATTTTGCATTAACATTATTTAGTAGATGTACACTAAGCCTGTTATAAAATATAAAATTTTTAAAATTACCCTCAATAAATTACAAAATTCGTGTCAAAATTTGTATAGGAGATCATCCATAAGTGCATACGATTGATTTAAATTTTACATACGTACTCTGTTTAAAATAAAAATGCTATCTGTGTTTCCATTTTTTAAACTACCCTCACTAAACAAAGATATAGGTATCATGTTGAAATTTTAAAATATGTGTCCACGAACGCCTACACTTTTGGAAGTAGAGACATGATATTTAGTAAATAGGTTGTTAAAAAAACAAAGGCTTCAAGCGAGAAAGGTTTTAAAATATTGCGTGATATAGGGGTTCAGAGTTTGTATGGGAAAACGAGTTTGGCTAGCTTGACAGCTTTGAAAACTTGTCTAAGTTTAACTTAACTGAAACTTCAAAAAAATTGATTCATATTTTTTTTAAATTCGATCCTTACGACGAGAAATTAGGATAGCAAGTTATCTATAAAATATATTCAGCAAATTTGCTTTAATATTTTATTACTAGCAGCGCCCCGCGGTTTTACCCGCGAAGTTCCCGTTGCCTTGGGAATTCCGGGATAAAAAGATATTCAACCTATATGTCTAAAAGAAACAAACAAAAATCAGGATGGCCATGCCCATGGCCAAATAGATTTAATATAATCGGCCTATTTACTTAGAAACCTTTTGCTAAGCTGAAAATCAGGTGATTGCTAATTCATTATATTTTCATAGTATTTAATACACCCGTGTGAAGCCGCTAGTATGATATATAGTGTAAGATTACCTTCTTATTACCGATCGAATCATAACGAGTATCTGTCAATAGTATCGATTATACCAGTTACAATATCAGTTATTAGTATCAAGTTATTTCCTGTACTGGCAACATTGACATTGATAATCGGTAGATTGCACACTTGACATTGAGGCGTGTTAGCGAACATTACGTGTCGGAATAAAATCTTTAATTATCTTAAGAATCATTGTTTCATTTCTGAGTTAATAGTTGAATCTTATAATAGATAAAGACTCGATTCTCATAATACTGTAAATTGTCATTTTTACAAGTTTTCCTAAAAATTATGTACCCGTGTGCCTTTAATTATTCCACCACAGTGTGTTTAGAAACAGGATTAGGCAACCTTAGAATCCTTGCCACCTTCTAACCATCCTCATGTTGCCGGCGCAAATGTAATTTAGTTACCCACATAAATCAGATTAAAATCAAACAATGTATCTCAAAATAGCCTCGTGTTACGTAGGTTTGGGGAAAATAAACTTGTATATTATTTTAAATTTCATCGAAGTTTAAATTAACTTTAAAGAGTATTAAGGAATTAGAGAATGTATTATCTATAAATGATGCGCTGGATATTTTCTCAATAATATTACTAAACAGACCAAAATCTTTAGTGTCGCCGCACACCGGCCACCGACCACAACCATAAAACGCCGCCACCGGTATATTTCTTGTAGTTTTCATACATTTTATATGGACTCGCCACACACGGCACGCCGGTGGCCGCCACACGCTACAAATCGTCGTTGCTCGCTTCTTGTGGCCCGCACCGGCCACTTAATGCGCCGATACAAAACGCCGCCTCACGTCACTCGCGCGATTCCCCACCCGCTCGCCCTTACCTTAGTCGACCGCTGTCGCGCGCTTCAGCCACTTTAGTAGCTGCTTCTAGCTTCTCGTGGCGACGATTGTGGCTGTGGTGTGTGGCCCGTGTGCGGCGACACTTAATGCACATTTTCTGCTCGGATTTTATTGAAATGCAAATTTAGTAATAAACATTATATATACCTTCAGATAATTTTTATTGTGAAGTTACAATTTGTATTTTGTTATTATGCTTAAAAAATAAATTAAAATGATATGTTAGCGGATTGGTGATTGTAAAAAAATATATTTATTATTAAATTTGTTTAACGTTATTATTTAAATAACACCTTATTTTAACACAAAAAAATAATGTTTATGCTGAATAAACTCAAAACCCGCACTCCATACCAAGTTAAAAACTTACATATATCTCGAAACAGAAACATTGAAATTCAAATCTGATTTAAGAATTGGTTATGTATATATATAAAACTCAAAGGTGACTGACTGACATAGTGATCTATCAACGCACAGCCCAAACTACTGGACGGATCGGGCTGAAATTTGGCATGCAGGTAGATTTTATGACGTAGGCATCCACTAAGAAAGGATTTTGATCAATTCTACCCCCAAGGGGATAAAATAGGGAATGAAAGTTTGTATGAAACTTTGACAATTTTAAACCGATCGGGCTAAGACTTTGCATGCAGGTATAAGAAGAATCATAGATGAATGTCATTGTGTATAATACAAGCCTGAGAACAAAAACTGTAGTCTACACTTCAGCTCTACACCGAAGCGCAGCGAGGGCGGGCCGCTAGTACATACATAAATCCAGAATACCAAAGTTCACGCAAATGCGTAACATTAAAATAGCCAAGTCTTTTTTTTTTAAACCATATTACCAGGTAGAAGCAAAGAGCAACCACCAACCCGTCGGCATGAATCCTTAAACAGCTGTCCGTCATTCAATACTGGTAGGGTAGGTACAGGAAAACTTCGACGGAATACGACAAACGTTCGAAATCGCTTGGGTAAGTAAAAAGTAATCTGAACCTTACTACGGCATTTTACATGGCTATTTGTATTTGCTTGCTATTTGTTACTTTGACAGTTGGTTACGTCACTTCGCGACTCCATAATGTATCGTTATGTGATGTTTAATATTTTTTTTTTTTTTGTTTTAGACACACACCAATTAGCCTAGCCCCAAAGTAAGCACTATAAGGCTTGTGTTATGGGATGCTAGGGTAACGGATAGAATACATATACTGAACATATATAAGTATATTTATATAAATACATATTAAATATCCATGACTGGAGTACAAATGCTCGTATTCATCACACAAACATCTGCCCCCACCGGGATTCGAACCCGGGACCTCTCGAGTCGGCGACAGCCATGAAACCCGGCGTACAAACCACTCGGCCACGGAAATTCTGGAGATTATGTTCGTCATATTAATCAAGTGCATTGACACCGTTTTGAAGTCCTGTTTTTGCTTCTTGGGTTTGTGTGCCTGCACGAACTTGACGCGTTAACGCTTTATCGCCGCCGCAGATTCTGACGACGTTCACGTAAGTTCTTAATTCGTCGTTGTCCGCCCTGCGCGCGCATTATTGTATTGTATCGCCGCACCGCACCTTTCACCGAGTTATACAAATCCCGGGATTTCTGCACACCCAGAGGCATAAGGAAATGAGACTGGTGCTACCTTGGTAAATATTACGAACACATACCTACTACAGTTCGCGTTAGCTATCGAAAATTTTAAATATTTCAACGAACGATATATCCATTTGGTCCACATTTAACTTCATACTCATCAACACCAGTCTCTTCTTTCTTTGACTGTTATAGAAAACGATAGTGCTTCTCCCACACCCAGTGTAACTAAGGCCTCGAATAGCTATGGCAATAAAGATGTCTTTATTAATCATTTTCTAATGATATACTTAAATGTTATCATGTCCTGAAGCCTTATTAGAATCAATATTTTTAAGTAAAGTAAGTATTATGCAACAAAATATGTACTTGAGTTTGTAGGTTTATTATATTTTAATGAATTATAACAGTGCGGAATAATATTTTTTACAGAAATTTCAAATTCATGAGCGTATCAAAGCATTGAGCTAATATTTTCGTGGAAAATAAATAATATAATAAATCTATGATTTGATAGATAAAATATGTATATTTTCGATCTCCAAAACTTTATGTTAGTAATTTATTTATATCAAAAGAAAAGTTTTACTAGAAAAAAATCCACGTGGACCAGGCAGCGGACGGGACTCGAACCCGCACGCTTCGCAAATGCTACCACGGCCCTGATGGCCGCGTCGAAATTTTCCTAGCCTTGGGCTGCAAGGAAGCGCCATCTCTTCGCATTGTAGGTAACCCACAATGTCAAATAAATACTTTTTCAAGTATAAAACATTTGAAAGAAGAAATAGCAATTATAGTTATGTTTTTTTAAGCATTTAACTGCTAGATGTTTAAATCTAAAGAAAAGTTTTACTAGAAAAACAAAGTTCGAAAAGAGAGCGGAGTCCCGCCCGCTGCCTGGTCCGCGTGGATTTTTTCTAGTAAAACTTCTTTAGATTTAAACATCTAGCAGTTAAATGCTTAAAAAAAACATTTATTTATAGTTTGATCGTATAGTAATCTTATAGAAAGATAGATTTTCCATCACATTTCCACAATCGAAAAATTTTATACACTTCTCTTGCAGTCTGATAACGCTGTCATCTATCCACCGTACTTTAAAATAGATATATTTATTTCATAATATAAAATTATTGCTATCTGATGCATTGGGGCTGTAGCCACTATTCCTCCACGAACAAAGAACTTTGGTGACTCATTTCTTTGTTGTACTGTTCGCAAGTGGAATTCTTTGCTCGCGCACGTGTTTCCTCTTACTTCTATCTGGGTTCCTTAACGAGAGGCGTGTAGTAGCACTTCTGCAGGCCGGCAAAGTGAGGTCCCTCCCACCGCCACATCACTCGCACTCCCGGTGCGCACTAGGACCGCGGTCCCTCATAATGCGCGCCGGGTGACGGGTGCAGGAGTATTGTCTAGTTTTTACGGTCGCCTTCTTGGCGAGGTAGGGCCCCGCTTGCTTCTCGGAGCACTTGTGTTCCCTGAAGCGGCGGAGAGGAGTCCCCGATAGCTTCGTCCGCAACCCTCGGTTGGCGAAGTATGCGTAATGCATTTTCCAAAGTGAGAATGGTTAGTGTGACAGTTTATAATTGCTGTATCAGCTATCTTCGCGTTTGGACTCTATCACCACTTAACACCAGGAGGGGTAGAGTCCTACCTATCTATAAAAAAAAACAATTGATTGCAAAAATGATTTTAATTAAAATTATAAATTTCATTCAGATATTCTATTCGGTTAATCTTGGACCATTTTACGTTTCATAATTTATCTAATAATAAATCGTGATTAATGAGTAATCACGAAATTACAATTTCTTAAAACATCAAGTGTGTCATGTGACACTTGCTATAACAGTTTTCAATCATATTATATGTAAAATGTAAGCATAGCTTCTTAAATATAATGTTTAGTTGTCAATATTTGGGTCAATTCAGTTGCTATATAGATTTTGAAGGTAGGTCGGTAATACCTATAGTTAGGTAGCGAGCAGGTAAATACTACTTGAGCGTGGAGAGACACCGCCGTGGCGACCACAAATTGAAAGAGGAGGGTACGCCGTCCCCGGGGAAATCTAATGTGTCCCCGAGCACGCAACAAATTTAATCAGAAATAAAAATCCAGGTAAATCTTAGAAAGAAAGGCAACACGAAACGCGGCGGACAAGACGCGCGGAATTTGCCCCACTCTCCTCTTTCATAATTTCGCTTTTTTCCAGTGACGCGCTCTTCGTAATTTCAAAAAGAAATCTGCCGCTTTGATGTAGCAATACGTTTTATTCTCTTTGAGATTGCGCTTAAAAACTTTTTCAACATTTTGTATATTTTGAGACGGCAGCTAGTCAGAATATTATTTAAGGCTATAAGGCGACCGATATTTTAATTTGTGACCACAAAGTATGGAAATGAACCGAATTTCAAGAGTTATATGAAAATTCTATGAAACACGCTTCATATTCATACACCAAAATGTTTTCTCATGTATTTTCGTTTGCACACTCAACTGTTTGGTGTATAAAAATACATTTCAATATGAGCGCTTCCTGTAGGCCAAATATTTTTTAAAATGAGTATTTGATATTTTTTAGCTTTATATTATGACTAGCTGACCCAGCGAACTTCGTACCGCCATAAAAAAAAAGATGTTGGTGGTAGAAAGTTGAAAATTTAGGGATGTATGTATTTTTGTATGATGTATCATAAAAAATTAAAAAAAAAAAAACTAAAATTGAAAAAAAAAATTGGGGTGGATTACCCTTAACATTTAGGGGGATGAAAAATAGATGTTATCCGATTCTCAGATCTACCCAATATGCACACAAAATTTCATGAGAATCGGGAAAGCCGTTTCGGAGGAGTTTAACCACAAAAGCCGCGACACGAGAATTTTATATATTAGATGTTATGGACTGCCACTGATCATATATCAGATCAATTTACAATCTTAAGATTAGAGACTCTTCAAGTGTCGCCGCACACGGGCCACATGGCACAGCCACAAACGCCGCCACGAGAAGCAAGAAGCGGCTACTTAAGTGGCTGAAGCGCGCGACAGCGGCCGACTAAGGTAAGAGAGAGAGGGGTGGGGAATCGCGCGAGTGACGCGTGGCGGCGTTTTGTATCGGCGCATTAAGTGGCTGGTGCGGGCCACAAGAAGCGAGCAACGACGATTTGTAGCGTGTGGCGGCTACCGGCGTATCGTGTGTGGCGAGTCCATATAAAATGTTGGAAAACTACAAGAAATATGCCGGTGGCGGCGTTTTGTGGTTGTGGTCGGTGGCCCGTGTGCGGCGACACTTAGAGAAAAAAATAAAGAAATCGATATAATGACTGTTGCTTCTCACTACATTTATGAAAATTTAATGTATGTTTGAAAAAATATTACATAAGTAAATAGTGATAAGCACTCGCTTGACTACTAGAAATAAAAATAAATAAGCTGTACTAATTACAAGGCTCCACAAAATCAATAATTCATTTAAAGGTATTTGTGTACGCTTCTACAATAAAGTCCCTAGCAATATCTAAAAACTAAGTGCCAATAAATTTATTGAAACTACCATTTAAAGAGTTCTTATTAGTAAAGCCTATTATAAAGTGTCTGTTTATATTTCAGACAAAAATGCTTGGATTTAAACTATTCCAAACGTTCCGAAAGGCTTTTTCTATTATTATGATGAAGATATTGCTACATAATTATTCAATGATGTGAAGATTTTCTCGCCAGTTTTTCTCCAGCTAAAAAATGTACTTAACTGGTGGTAGGGAAAAAAAATATGGACGATTAAAAAGAGTTGTATTGTGCACCCAATTTGAATAAAGATATTTTGACTTTTATATAGTGTATTTAACACTTAAGTGATGCAGTTAACTTTAACCAATCTTGGTACTCGTCCTTTAAAACTTCAGTTGAGAAATGGAACAGCGGATGACTGATAAGTATCTCTTAGTGTCGCCGCACACGGGCCACCGAACACAACCACAAAACGCCGCCACCGGCATACTTCTTGTAGTTTTCATACATTTTATATGGACTCGCCACACACGGTACGCCGGTAGCCGCCACACGCTACAAATCGTCGTTGCTCGCTTCTTGTGGCCCGCGCCGGCCACTTAATGCGCCGATACAAAACGCCGCCACACGTCACTCGCGTGATTCCCCACCCCTCTTTCCCTCACCTTAGTCGGCCGCTGTCGCGCGCTTCAGCCACTTAAGTAGCCGCTTCTTGCTTCTCGTGGCGGCGTTTGTGGCTGTGCCATGTGGCCCGTGTGCGGCGACACTTGAAGAGTCTCTAATCTTAAGATTGTAAATTGATCTGATATATGATCAGTGGCAGTCCATAACATCATAATATAAAGCTTGAGAATATCAAATACTTTTACTCATTTTTAAAAATCGCGCGATTCCCCACACCTCTCTCTCTTAGTTGGCAGCTGTCGCGCGCTTCAGCCACTTTAGTAGCCACTTCTAGCTTCTCGTGGCGGCGTTTGTGGCTGTGGCGTGTGGCCCGTGTGCGGCGACACTTATCGTCATTATTATTGTTGGTATTGGCACTGCTTATTATAACTGCTGTGTATCTAGAATATCTTTATTAAAAAAAGGTAAATAATTCGTTTTATTTATTTATTTATATGCCACACAAAATAGATTTACAGCATTTACATAGTTAAATAATAAATATTTCCGACTCTCACATCAATTACCCTAGCCCCAAAGTAAGCACTGTAGGCTTGTCTTATGCGATGCTAGGGTAACGGATAGAATACATATACTGATACATGTATAAGACATAAAAATACATTTTAAACATCCATGACTGGAGTACAAATGCTCGTATTCATCACACAAACATCAACCCCCACCGGGATTGGAAACCTCTTGAGAAGGTGACACCTTAAAATCCGGCATACAAGCCACTCGCCCGAGAAGGTCGCCAAAAGTTTATAACTAAACTAGCGGCCCGCCCTCGCTTCGCTTCGGTGTAGAGCTGAAGTGTAGACTACAGTTTTTGTTCTCAGGCTTGTATTATACATAATGACATTCATCTATGATTCTTCTTATACCTGCATGCAAAGTCCCAGCCCGATCAGTTGAAAATTGACAAAGTTTCATACAAACTTTCATTCCCTATTTTATCCCCTTGGGGGTGGAATTGATCAAAATCCTTTCTTAGCTGATGCCTACGTCATAACATCGGCATGCCAAACAGCCCGATCCGTCCAGTGGTTTGGGCTGTGCGTTGATAGATCACTATGTCAGTCAGTCACCTTTGAGTTTTATATATATAGATATAGATACATGTTACTGTAACTAGATAAGACAAATAGTCTGTAACTCCAAAAATATGTAAAATCGAGCAACTACAAAAATTAAGAATTTCGTTGGATTTTCGTTAACCATAATACGTATGGTTGAAATAATATTATTTCTGTGTACCTTATTATGACGGTAGTTCATCTAATCATAAACAATACTGTCATCAAACGATGTACCATATGTTTTTAGCATAACTAATTTGGCCTTGATCGTAAATTTGATCTTCTTTTTCTAGATACATTTTTATTTTCATCTCTCACTTTTCATTTCATTCATAAGTGACGACGATCTCCGTGGTCGAGTGGTTTGTACGCCGGGTTTCATGGTGTCGCCGACTCGAGAGGTCCCGGGTTCGAATCCCAGTGGGGGCAGATGTTTGTGTGATGAATACGAACATTTGTACTCCAGTCATGGATGTATAATATGTTTTTCTATATAAATATACTTACATATGTACTGTATATGTATTCTATCCGTTACCCTAGTATCCCATAACACAAGCCTTACAGTGCTTACTTTGGGGCTAGGCTAATTGGCGTGAGTGTTGGAAATATTTATTTATTTAATATAAGTATTTGTACTGAAAATGGAGCAGTGACTTTTATGGTTTAAATAATTGGTGCGGATTATTCGAATATTTAGCACACAGTTGACTTTAAAATATCCAGTTACACCAGGCAAAACTTAAGAATTCATAGAATCTGTGCTAGGCTAAGTCGGCGGGTGGCTACCATCATTCAAGCTGTCAGGTGGCCGCCTGCAGCTCTATTTTTGAATCACTCGTCTTGCGTCGAACGCTTAATTTCTACTAAAGGACACCCGGCATTTTGTGCCAAAGTTGTATACTTTTTTAATTTTTTTATCAGTGTTTCCTATTTGGGTAACGTAGTCTGGCAATATTTGTCATCAGCAGCTAGCTGTCAATGTCAAATACGTAGGTTTGTCATCAAAAGGGTTTCTATGTCAAAATATATTAATCATTAAATAACTTCTTTCCACGATTCACTAAAAATAAGGCAAAAGTAGTTTTATGTAGCAAATAATTTTGGCTTTATTTTGAGACCAAATTCAACTGTATACAAGTTTAGCATTTTTTTTAAGAAAAGTGCCGGGTCTCCTTTCATTCGACATAATTAATTCCGTATTTATGAATCGATCGAGTGCAACGAATGGGTGAGACCACTCGCTACATGGCGAATGGTGGAGGCGAATGATAGAAAAATTGTCAAATTTTTTGTGCTATTAGACGACGATGATCTATTATTGTCATGCTTTATATGAAGCGACAACGAGAATTTTTTGTTCGGTTTTCATTGCGGTATCTACCAGTTTTTGTTATTTCTGCGTGAAATGAGTAAAATTTTACATTTTGTAAGTATTAAACAGGTAACACCGGTGACGAATGATTCAAAAAGGAGGTTTGGCGGGATTTCATCGAGTGTGGTTGGCGTCTTATTTTATTTATTCTTAAATTCGTTCATAGTGGATATTGTGAAATAAAATTGGTGTAATTTTGTGTTACAACTGTCTGCGTAACTGAAGAATTAGTAGAATCGTCAAAATATACGCTTTTCCGGTCAAGTGGACGTGAGAATTTTATTGTAGTATTGTTTAACTCACAGAAGCTTATCGAAAAACCCAGCTCGATACATTTCGTGCCAAACACTTCAAGAAACATTAGAATGCGTCACACCGACATTGTAATGTAAATAGAAAAACAGAATAATTTAACTTAAGACTAGGCTGTATGGGCATTGTTCCCCTTGCCTTCCCTGAAAAGGGAGAACTTAACCAAAAAACAAAATGATTCAAAAATACGGAAAATCAGTACATATTATGCGGCTTGAAAGTCGAAGGTGACTTATGTCGCATTCGACGATACTATGTCAGACGAGTGATTCAAAAATAGAGCTCCTAGTCGCTCGGTTGGTCTGAGTTTGATCGCCGGCCGAGATTACCGACTCGTCCGAGTACCTGCCTGTGTTCAAGTTCACCCGACACGTTAAATTCGGTGCGTGACCTGAATTTCTTGATAGCTTCTACTGCACTATTGTTAAAAGTGAATAATAGGGTTTATATTAAATTAAGATTGAGTATCTTTTAATAATTAAAGAATAAGCATTGAAAAAAAGTGAGTGCGTTTAAGGACGCACGTTTTGCGTGATTGATTAATAAACTTACATTTGCGTTTGTAATAAAGTTAGGATTGCAAAAACAGCGGCTACAACGTAAAATATAAATTTTGTTCCAACAGTTTCTAATAATAATAATATTATAGCCTTTTATTCAGATCATTTAGTACAATGGATTCTTAAACTTATGTAAAGAACTAACATTAAAATCTTAAAGTTAATAAACAATTTAAACTAATATTTCTTGCTTGGTTGTCTTTCCTAGATCTGTTTGCAACAGCTTCTAAGAAACTGAAAATAATAGATGCGTGTAACTTATGTACGCGCGTGAGAAGTTATACTTCTTTATCATCATTAAAAATATTTTTTAATTGCATGCAAATAATTAATAATTACAATAAAATAATAAAAGGACTGGAAAAGGATAGTTAACACAGTCAATTAAGTTCAGTTTTAATTTGAAAAATTAAATAAATATTCAAAATATTCAATTAAAATCACTACTGAATTTAAGTTATTAGTCCATATGTAATTAGCACTTGTAAGTAACTAAAACACGTTGTGTCTATATAGAAACTAGAAACATGTGGATAAATATTATAAATATGAAAACAGTGATCAGAGCGTGCCAACATTGTTTTTGACAACGCGATCATCTTAAGGAGCTCCGTGGATCGTTCAAAGTACCTTTCGAACAGATGTCCACTTAGTGGTTAATAATCCACCATTATTAGACACTAACATTCATAACGCGCCCGCGGCCAACTTCATGGTGTTACTATTGTGTTACAGTGATGCGCGCGCATCTCGAAATTTCACTCACATGATTTTTTCATAACGCGCCCGCGGCCAACTTCATGCTGTTACTTTTGGGTTACAGTGATGCGCGCGCATCTAAAAATTTCACTCATCATTTTTTCATAACGCGCCTAAAGAAGTATAACTTCAAAAATATAGTGTGCAAGGAGTACACATCTGACAATATTTGACACAAGGTAGTGTCCATAATTTTGAAACACTTAGCAAGAGACAGATAGCCAAACGCAATCTGACTTGGAAGCGATACCAAAAGATCGGTGATTCAATCCTCAATCAATGTTTCTAGCACTATTATTAAGTAAAAAAAGGCAAGTAATTTTGTGTAGACGTCCGGCCGTTTTTTTGGAATTAGCAAAAATGCGACGATCGAAAGCAAGTGATGCATGCTATACTATTGAAGTACTTTTGTGAATAAATAAATATTTTGATAAAATAAATAAAACCTAAGAAAAAAACAACAATTTTTAAAATGTTTGGTGACATGGAGATTTGAACCACGGCACAGACTACGGATAAACTTTATTGAGCACCATCTAACGTTTATTAGGCTACGGCTACTGGCCAGTTTATGGCCAGTATTATAGAAAGATTCTCAGTGATTGATCTAGTCTTGAGCATAGTCAGAAAGGGATGTCGCTATATATAGCACATAGCGACATCCCTTTCTAACTGTACTCAAGTAAAGATCAACACTTAGTTGTCATTCTGTAATACGGGCCTTAATCACACCTCGAAGGTAACCCCCATATTCGGAACTTAATTATTTACTTTATTTGTCCGTGGTTGGGCTACAGACCATTGAAGTAATAAATTTCAACTTGATCGATCCAGTAGATTCCGAGCAAATTGAATGTGACGGACAGACAACCGAGTGATCCTATAAGGGTTCCGTTTTTGCCGATTGCGGCATGAAACCCCCAGGCGTAATAAGACTCATAACTGGAGGATAACGCCTGGAGAGTGAGGGGTAGATCGGGGAGTTGGTTTACCTGGTAGGTACTGGAGCTGGTCGGCTGGCTAGCCACTCGGACTGCGGTCCGTGAGACTAGTCAGGTGATGCTGTGAACGGAGAAGCCCAGGATCGGCTAAAGCGGTTGCGGACCGGGCTGCCGGTCGGAGGCGGGGTGGTTTGACGTATGCCACGCTTGCGTGAGTGCACTTCAAAGTATACCCGCACCGACTAGCGGCCCTCGGGCTGCTCGCCGCTACCGAATGCACCACACACCACGCAATTACCTGCATCGCGAGGGTTTGTGTTTTTTTCCTTAATGGCTTCGCACGGCTTGTGCATTTAGCCAATGTCAAGTGTTAAAATGTTTACAAATTCTATAGCACTCGCGGTCAAAGTAATAAATCAAGTCAAAGTAAGTGGCAGTCAAGTCAATCCCCCTTTCCCTATGTATCAGTAAATGTGTGGGGATTTACTGGAACCTCCCCGTGGATTTCTTGAGGGAACGTCGAAAGACACTTTCCGCTATTTTGTTTCACTTGCCAACACTGGTGCATGTTCCCGAACACTTAGTGGTTAATAATCCACCATTATTATACACTAACATCCACCACAACACAATTTTTAACAAGAAAAACAAAACTGCTAAAGTGACGCTTTCCGATCCCGCCAAAAAGTCAGAGGGTTTGTTAACAGCAAACCAACGTGGCGTTTGACATTGTCGTGGATATAATGCATTCTTTCTCCCCGTCATCGAAAAAAAGCATGATACCCTAAAGAGCAAAGCAATCGACGCGAGATTCACAGCCGCTAACAGCAATTATCTTTTGAACTTTCATGGTCACTAACATTATAGTAATGTAAGTTATTAACGGGATTGTTACCATGTACCTTGTTTTCAAGCGCCATGATCACGGAGTAACTGAAGTAATTGCGGGTAGGCTGTTATTGGCAGACATATCGGTCTACCCTCCGACGAAGTCTTTTATTGCGTTCGATACCCGTACCACTGTTCACATTCTCACTATTCATTCGAAACTGTTCTCGACACACAATACTTACAGTATCGGATCGCGGCACGACACTTTTTTGATTATTTCCGGTTTTACACATACGAACCACAGGATTCCAGACACTCGACAATTTAAACCTGTCCTCACGATTGACATTTTTATGTTTTGTTATTTCAATAGTTTCCCTGACCAATCTTGGTATGTAGTGGCGATCTGTCGAGATAATCTGTGGGTTATGAAACTCAATCCAGTGGTTAGGATCAGAATCAATCAAATGTTCCGCTATGGCTGATTTCTGCGTATCGTTGTTCTTGATTGCTTTTATGTGTTCCCTTCATTCGGCATGATACTGTTCGCTTTGTTTGGCCAATGTACGAACTGCCACAGCTGCAATCGATCTTATAAACACCAGGTTTCTCCAAGAGGAAGTTGTCTTTAGGAGACCGTAGGTATTGTGAAACCTTTCGCACAGGAGTGAAAACAGTGTTTAGTGAGTACTGAGGAGAGAGCTCCTCAGCCAGAGTGGATAGAACTTGAAGATGGTTATTATTTTATATTAGATTTCAGGCGAATATAATTATTTTTATCTAACTACGAGAGGTTTGCTTGGTACCTGAAGATCTTCTCTTGAATGGAACCTTCTATCAAAAGACGGACGATTCCTTATTTCAAATCTTAAAATCATGACATTAACTTTTTAATATAACTGCCAACCGTAGGCATTGCAAAAGCAAAGAGTTTACCTAAACAAGGAGGCTGCAACGTCACGGACGTTACAGTACTTATTCAGTATGTTTGAGATCTTGTCAGTCACTCCTTTGACGTATGTCAAATAAACAGGTTGTCTGTCTACTCTGTGTCTCTGGTGTCTTAGTTTGTGTCTTGATGGAAAATGTTCCTGGTATCCATTACTCTGTAAGACTCGTCGTACATGCTCCAACTCTTCTTGGAGATGTTATAAAACTCGCTAAAAACAAGGTACATGGTAACAATCCTGTAAATAACTTATATTACTATATAGTTAGAGATACCGGTTTTCAATTAAAAAAACCGATGCCCGTTCTTATGTAAAATCCTGTTCTATAAGTAGAGAAAGAAATAATTTAATTTATACAAGTAGGTACTAAACAGCAAGTACTATTAAGAATTCAAACCGAACATGCGAGTATGTTACAAAAAGCACTTGAAGCAGAAAATTGCTGCGAAGTTCTAAGCATCTACTTAAACGTAACCGCATGCTTCCTACAGACGGGTATCCTGTAACTCAATTAAATAGTTAACAGTTGTTTAGAGAGCGTGTACACCGTTTAATGGGGGACAGGTAAACTACAAAGTAACTTAGGAGCCAGTAATGAAGCCGCATTCATTTATTTAATATTATTGCGTAACGAGGGGCTTAGTGGAGTGTAGATGGAATTTCGTCAGTGTTATAATGACAGATGAGTTCTGAGCTCAGTAAATGTTATAGTTGGGAACACCCGAAGATGGGTTTTGAGTGTTGTAATGAATATAATACGTATGGTATGTATTTATCTATAAATATATTATCTATCCATCACTCACTCAGTCGCTCAGCGCGCTATGGAAAGGGCTATGCTCGGCGTTTCTCTGAAGGATCGCATCAGAAATGAGGTAATCCGACAAAGAACCAAAGTTATCGACATAGCCCACCGGATTAGCAAGTTGGAGTGGCAGTGGGCTGGCCATATTTTCCGAAAAACCGATAACCGTTGCGGTAGACGAGTTCTGGAGTGGAGACCGCGTCTAGGCAAACGTAGTGTAGGATGTCCTCAGGCACGATGGAGTGACGATTTGTGCAAGGTGGCTGGAAGGAGCTGGATGCGAGTAGCCCAAGATCGATCTGAGTGATTTGCATTTGGAGAGGCCTATGTCCAGCAGTGGACTAACATGGGCTGTTGATGATGATGATGATCTATATAAAAACAATTGCTGTTCGTTAGTCTCGCTAAAACTCGAGAACGGCTGAACGGATTTATTATCTTATCTTGGCTTTGAAATGTTCGTGGTGGTCTAGGGAAGGTTTGAACGGTGAGAAATATTCGAATTCTACACTACAGCTCTACACCGAAGCAATGCGAGGGCGGGCCACTAGTATTTAATATAGTTTTTTTAACATATACATACATTTTTTTAATTACATTACATATACATTACAATTAAATATACATTTTTTATATCCCTTGTTTCTTTCAATAACACCACCGACTCCAGTTTCTTTCCATCCTCTCCATCCACAGGTTGTCTAGAAGAAATCACTTTTAGTGATAAGACCGCTCATTGAATCATCATGTTTAGACGTACTATGGTGATTACAATAAATATTTGCGTATTGTATTGTATAATACGTGGAAGTAACCACTTATACATTTTCGGCTTGCTAGATGCTTCTTCGCGGTGGTTTAAAAATACCGTAACTTATTTCTTTAGAAAATTTTACTAGGAAACTTAACTGTAGATTTAAACATCTTGCAGTCATCATCATCATCATCATCAGCCTATTAATGTCCCCACTGCTGGGGCACAGGCCTTCCCTATGGATGGATTAGGGAGATTGGGCCAATACCCGCCACGCGGGCCCAGTGCCGATTGGCGGGTGCTAACGTCTGCAGTTGCAGCCAGGACCAACGGCTTAACTTGCCTGCCGAAGCACGGAGGAACTTGAGATAGAAGTTTATGGTCACCCATCCAATGACCGACGCGCTAACCACCTGCGCCATCGAGGTCCTCAACATCTAGCAGTAAAATGCTTTAAATAAAAATAGAATAACTTATTCTTAAAAAATATGATTTACATATTCAACACACATCGCCTTTTGATTTGGATGTTTCTGTGCGTTTTGTAATTGTGCGGCAACGTGTATATGAACGAGAATTTCTAGAAAATCTACCTACTAGATAAGGTCTACTAGTGATTTCGGAAATCTGAATGTTCTTTTTATTCTGAAACCAAATAGTAAATTGCACTCAAGGCGAGTTCCTAGCATAGTATTGGCCGCCTCGGCCGTGTTGCTCTGTATCTCGTAAACATAGGACCCACCAAAGGTATAATAATTAAAGACCTCGACAAACGACGATATATCCGAAATTAGTCAAAGTTTTAAAATCGACAAACCCTTTACTTTTAAGACATTTATTTAAAATTATAAAAATTATAACTATAATTGCTATTTCTTGTTTCAAATGTTTAATAATTGTAAAAGTATTTATTTGACATTGTAGGTTACCTATAATGCGAAGAGATGGCGCTGCCTTGCAGCTTAAGAATGGCTAGAAGAAATCGTCCGTGAGGACCGCTGTAGCATAATTGGTCAGTGTATTCGCCCGGATTGCGAAGGGTGCGGGTTCGAGTCCCGTCTGCTGCCTGGTCCGCGTGGAATTTTTTCTAGTTATATTTTCTTTAGATTTAAACATTTATTTGAGCTATATTTGGGGCTGCTGCTTATAATAAGTGCTGTGTACCTAGAATGTCTTTATTAAAAATAGGTAAATAAGTTGTTTTAATTTCATTTTTATTAAGCATGTAACTGCTAGATGTTTAAATCTAAAGAAAATTTTACTAGAACTCGCACCCTTCACTATCCGGGCGAATGCACTGACCATTATGGTCATGGCCCGGATAGCGAAGGGTACGGGTTCGAGTTCCGTCTGCTGCCTGGTCCGCGTGGAATGTTTTCTAGTAAAATTTTCTTTACAGTTATTTTAGTTCAAAATACAGGGAGAGAAACAGCCCTAGCTGAGTTTCTGCCGGTTATTTTCAGTACAAGGTATATAGGATAACCCATCCTTTAATCGGCCTCTGCAAACATGCTACCTTATGAAATTGTAATTCCTAATTAAATAATTTAAATAGCGGCTGTTCGCGACTTTGCCTGTGTTAACTTCAGTCTTTGAAAATCCTTAACATACGTACAACATATTTCAGGGATAAAAAGTAGCATTATGTCTTTTTCTAGGTTATAGGGATGATTATTTTTTTCGTTTATCAGGTTGATGATCAAAAAGTATTGGACACGTATTTTTTCTTTTTTCATATAATATAAACATTGCAGAGATATATTGATTTGAAAAGTCGCATGACGTCACGTCTTGGTACACTTTAAAGTGAAAATTCACCTACTCCCAAACTTTGACGCGCTATAACTTTGTCATTTTTAGGTTGATTGCCCAAAGAAAAAATACGTGTCCATTATTTATTGATCATCTAACTGAAGGACTAAATAGAATTTCGTTTACTGTACCCCGTCTGTCATCATCCCCTATCTTTTTGCATAAATGAGTAACAAACATACAAACATCTTCATTTACAATATTAGTAAGATAATGTTAGCGAGGAATTCTATCAATGTCACCACAAACAACATAATACACATATATAATATCTTCTTACTCTCCCGATAGTCGCAAAGACAGAAATATTACATACTGGAATAACACTTTTGTATCAAGCCCGATCCGTTTATCTCTGGCACAAAGGGCGGAAATGGCTTATCGATCTCAAGCTTTAGGCTGGCTACTCTTACTTAGGGATGAAACGATACTATCTAGATATCGATACTTTTACTCGATACTATGTATCGGTCATAAATTATCTGTATAGGAAGGCCAAAGGGAAAGATCTTCCTCCGAGCTGGGTGATGTAAGCTCGGGGGCCGCGGCCCGACCGATTTTTTTTTTTTTGATTCCTCCCACGCGGTGGAGCGGGTGAGAAATCCTCATGGATACCCTACAGCCGGCTGCAAGGTTATGTCAGACTCGTACTGACTAAAAAACACCCGTAGGGGCTGCCTCTGGCCGGGAAGGCCTCTAAGGCTTCATCGGAAGCGATCGTCCCCCAGGGGGGGGAGCGACGCAGCCCCGACCGATATTGGTCGGGCTTCGTATATATGAAGAGTTAGCCGCCGAATTTCATTTGCGCGATGTAGGCTTCCATACTGATATTGATCGCAGTGCAAGTAACGCCATCTCTTGAGGATGGTGAGTAATGGTTTCTTATATCCGTTGTTTATCTGTGGGGCATATAGATGTCGCCGCCACATCAATCATGTCGGGGTCACCAGTGTAGGAAGGCCAAAGGGGAAGATCTTCCTCCGAGCTGGGTGATGTTAGCTCGGGGGCCGCGGCCCCACTGATATTGGTCGGGCTTCGTATATATGAAGAGTTAGCCGCCGAATTTCATTTGCGCGATGTAGGCTTCCATACTGATCGCAGTGCAGGTAACGCCATCTCTTGAAGATGGTGAGTAATGATTTCTTATATCCGTTGTATATCTGTGGAGCATATAGATGTCGCCGCCACAGTATCGATGTCTACTCGGTATCGAATGAAAAGTATCGATACTTACTTGTATCGATAAATCTTGACAAACGATATTACAATTATAAATTCAGCCACAGTATTAATTTAACGAAAACAAAATAAGGGCTCACGCCACGTAATGAACGAACGACTGACTGTATAAATTGGAATAAATATAAATCATACACAAGGCTGCCAACTGAGCGGCAGAAAAGATACGTTCGCGAAACAAAAATTCCAAGTAGACACTAAGGTGTTCTCTATGGTAAGCCATACAGTAAATAATCAGCCTATGAATTTTTTTGATACTTCTCAGTGAGTGACCGACCGAGTACCGATACAAGTACTTACTACACGATACTACTTGTTACTCATTTCTAAAGTATCGATGCCAAAAGTACTTGGTATCGTAAGTAAAGTATCGAGTACTTGTTACTCTTACTAACTTACATTTATATATGCTCCACTCTGGTACATAAAAGTCACACTTTATTTTTAGCTAGTAGCAATCCGCCGGGTTTGTACGCGTAAACTTTACGCACTCCCAGTGAAAAATGAGCATAAATCATATTAATTACAATTTTTATTATTTTAAAGCATGTAACTGCTTTATGTTTAAATCTAAAGAAAATATGACTAAAAAAATCTACGTATTCATTTGACACTGTGGGTTACCTATAATGCGAAGAGATGGCGCTGCCTTGCAGCTTAAGAATGGCTAGAAGAATTTCGTCGCGGTCCGTGAGGGCCGCGGTAGCATAATTGGTCAGTGCATTCGGATTGCGAAGGGTGCGGGTTCGAGTCCCGTCTGCTGCCTCGTCCGCGTGGAATTTTTTCTAGTCATATTTTCTTTAAATCATATTAATGTTGAATTATCGATTTTATATTTTTTTTTGTAACCTAAGTTTAAAGTTACATTATGCCGATCTCATTTTCATTATTTTCTTGTTAAATTTGACGTCGCGAACGAATGTACTGTTGGAATACTACTCGCGAGCCGAAGGACTTCGATGAAGGCGTAAGGTTGAAAATGCAGTGACAGTTGCTTACTTGTTTACAAGTCATGTATGCTAGCTACGTATAATTATTCGCCAGTATAATGCGATTCAAATAAGAATAGGAAAGCCAATGACCTCTGTCTGTCAAATGTCGCTTGAAAAGTACGGTTTGCAAAAAAAATTGGGAACCCTTTTTTAGCACTCCGCTAATTCAAGAATAAAAACCAAACATTTGTAAACAAAAAATAACATATATTGATAATTAATATCAGTTGATATTTTTTTTCACTTATTGAGCTTTGGCCATGAATGGTTGATAACCTAAATCGTCAACCAAATTTCACTTATAATTGCGTTCAGAAACTCGATTTCAAACTTTCGTTTACATAATATATGATGCATGTTCGTATGTGACCTAGTAATAGTGCATGATTATTGATAACTACTTCGGCGGTAATGCAGAGATGAGCGGAATAGAAGAGCTAGATTCTGATTAATGTTTTTTCTCACAGTCTTAATAAATAAATATTATTAAAAATCGTTGGTTTTTGTTTTCTCAATCTAAGTAAATAAATGTTATTAAAAAAGTCTGATGCTTTTTCTCACTTAATCGTAGTAAATAAGTTTTATTAAATAAAATCTTTTTTTGCTCATTCTACCTATATGGTTTGAATTGACAGCTATGACATCACAATATGTCGTCCAGTCGGTCCTATTCTTAGTTGAATCGCATTATACTAAGGTTACCCAGTTGAACTGGATTTTTCTGGAATGCGGCGACTGGCGTATATTCTCGTTCGTTCTACTCTGCGCAGTGAACGGTTGAGTTCAGATTACAAAGGCGACTTAAGCACTAGTAAAATATTGTTATAAACTTTCGTGGTCACTAACATTCAAGCTATTGACGGGATTGTTACTATGTACCTTGTTTTATATGAGTCTCCGATATTTCGGCACTTTTGCAAGCGCCATGATCACGGAGTAACTGAAGTAATTGCGGGTAGATGAAATCAGAAATCAGAAATCAATATATCTTTATTCAAATTGGATGTATAGTACAACTCTTTTGAATCGTCCAAAATTTTTTTTTCCCTACCACTCGTTATGGACATATTTTTTAGCTGCGGAGAAAAACGAGCGAAAAAAACTCCACAACATTAAAAGTCTATGTAACAACATTTACAAATCATTATGTTGTTACAACGTCAATACAATTATGATTTATTTAATATAGAAAACCTGTTGGAATGATTGGAACAGTTCAAACCCAAGCATTTTTGTCTGTAATATAATCAGACACTTTGTAATAAGCTTTTTTAATAAGTGTTTTTTTTATAATATCTTTAAATTTATTTATGGCTAACTCTTGGATATTGCTTGGGACTTTATTGTATAAGCGATGTTATTGGCAGACATATCGGTCTACCCTCTGACGTCGCCTTTTATTACGCTGGATACCCCTACCACTGGTCACATTCTCGCTATTCACTCGCACTTGTTCCCGACACACAATACTCACAGCATCAGATCGCGGAACGACACTTTTTCGATTTTTGCGGTTTTTGCACATACGAACCACTGGATGCCAGACACTTGACAATTTAAACCCATCCTCACGATTGAAATTTTGGTTGTTTCTATGGTTTTTGGTTATTTTAATCGCTTCCCTGACTAATCTTGGTATGTAGTGGCGTTCTGTCGAGATGCATTGTGGATTATGAAGCTCAATCCAGTGATTAGGACCCGAATCGATTAAATGTTCCGCGATAGCTGATTTTTGCGTATCATTGTTTCTGACTGCTTTTATCTGTTCTTTCATTCGGCATGCTATTGTCCGCTTCGTTTGGTCAATATACGAACTACTACAGCTACAGACGATCTTATATACACCAGGTTTCTCCAAAGCGAAGTTGTCTTTGGGAGATCGTAGAATCATCTCGACAGAACGCCACTACATACCAAGATTGGTCAGGGAAGCGATTGAAATAACCAAAAACAAAAATTTCAAATCGTGAGGATGGGTTTAAATTGTCAAGTGTCAATCCAGTGGTTTTGTATGTGCAAAATCCGCAAAAATAAAAAAGGGTCATTCCGCGATCTGATACTGTTAGTTTTGTGTGGCGAGAACTGGTGCTAGTTAGTAGCGAGAATGACCAGTGGTAGGGGTATCGAGCACAGTAAAAGACGACGTCAGAGGGTAGACCGATATGTCTGCCAATAACATCTACCCGCAATTACTTCAGTTACTCCGTGATCATGGCGCTTGCACAACAGTGCTGAAATATCGGAGACTGAGATTCATAAAAAATAAGGTACATGGTAGGCATGCGTCCGATATATCAAAACGAATCCAAAATCCGATTTCAAACACAAATCGATACCGAACGATTTCTCAACAAGAAAATCCGATTTCAGAAATCTAACCAAACCAAAACCAAATACCACAAGTATCCAAATCTAAATCGGATTCGAAATTCGTGCTTTCGTTTTCGGAAGTCAGATTTCGTGCTCGGAACTCCGATTTCGATTTGCTGTTTACGGAAATCTATTGCTGTTCTCTGAGGCGGGATTATTTATCACTGAAAAGATATGTCGTCTAAAAACATCAAAAGTCGAGCAACTTACATTTTTGGACGCTAACCTGAAGTAATTAGGTTTGATTTTGTAAATGGTTTGAAAAATAATAAAAACAAACAGAATAACAAATAAAAATACTAAAAAATATGTAAAAATAAATCATTGTATAAAAGCCGATTTTTAAATGCGCCGCAAAAGTTTTACTCTTAACCGTAAACATAACTTTTCTGCTAGTCCTAAGCCTAGATTTAAAGTATCTACGAGTATCCTTGCTTCCTACAATTAATTGTTTGTGATTGTCGTTAGCTAATAAAACCAAATCATAACACAAACTAGTGAATTGGCTAAGTTCAGCACATCTGAAATCGGATATCTAAAAACGGATTTTAAAATCGATTTTGAAATCTGAAATCCGATAAATATCCGTTTGCGTTCAAAACCAAAAACGCCCATGTCTAGTACATGGTAAAAAATCCCGTTAATAACACAAGTAAAGTGTATACGTACAGTAAGTGAATTGTAATTAATATTAAATTTCTACTGCGTGTACTGTAAGTTGAATAAAGAACTGTTAACTGAACTATGTGTGTGAATTGTAGTCTTGTGAATATAAGCATAGATGAGGTCTTTTTCCTCTATCTTGAGGTCCTCCGTGCTTCGGAAGGCACGTTAAGCCGTTGGTCCCGGCTGCATCTGCAGTCGTTAGCACCCGCCAATCCGCACTGGGCCCTTATGGTGGGTCATGACCCAATCTCCCTTATCTATCTATAGGGAAGGCCTGTGAACCAGCAGTGGGGACATGAATAGGCTGATGATGAGGCCTTTATTATTAAGCCAGCTTACTATCTGATAATATATAGTCGGGGACAGAGAAATTTATTCCTGCGGTCGTGGATTAGTTTCCTACAAAATCTTTTAGGTTCTTTTTATGGTCGCTATGTCCGTTTGTTCACAATTTAGCAGTGGTAAAATAAATTCGTGATTTTTTTGTGAAATGATTTTTTTTTAAGTAAATACTTCTTTAGCGGCGTTGTACACTTTTTTTTTGTATGGGTAAAAAATTTTAAACTCGCGTCAGGTTAAAAACGTAGGCTAATCGCATCATGACACACAATAAAATTGGAAAGGTTGTAGACTTTCAATATATTGGACGAAACAAAGTAATATTTTATTTTACCGTATTATAATAATAAGTCTCTATCTAGGAAGTCCACGTGGCAGCTTTATTGCGAAGAAAATGCATTTTTTTACAATAGATGTCGCTAGATGCGCTTAAATGTGATTCATGTAAGTTGATTTCTTTACAATAGATGTCGCTAAGTGCGCTTAAACGTGATTTATGTAAGTTGATTTTTCTGAATTATTTAATATAAATAGGCTAGTTGACTCATATCGAATTGTATTAAATAAATGTTTATTTCTTAAAGTATTTGGTCTAGGGAACCTAAATATATCGATTTCACTTCATAAAAGCAGAAGATTGCTGTAGAAATTTAATTTGAAAAAATAATTTTTGGTCTATACTTTTTAAACACTAAAACGCTGTTCACCACATCCGCCATGATTGTGACGTCTCTTTTAGTAAACAACTAAATGTCATTCATACATAACTTTAAAACTTGTATTATTAAAACTGATAATAAATGAAGAGACTTAAAATATTATTCAATGAATACTTACATCAAAGTGATCTTCGCAAAAATAAATTTTACTATGAGTCGATAAAGTTGCAGGATCACTTTTAGCAAGTTCTAACCAGGTATTGCGTAGGTTAATTTCTTTCGGCACTTTAATCCACAACTTTCCTGGAGTCTTCAAGGTTTTTTTTACATTCTCGTACATTACAATAATGATAATTACTATATTTTTCGTGGTATCTATTAGAAATCATGTTTTTTTTTATTATAAACTCAGATAGGTTATTTTCTACGTGCTTACGAGTTTTTGTTTACTACCGTCGACGTCATAGCATAGATAATCTATAGACTAAAATGGCCGACAGCGTTTTTGCATGTCCATGAAAAGTCTATTTTAAAATTGAAGCTTTGTAGCTTTCTAGGTCTCAAAAAAATACAAATACATTTTTTTTCGGTCTAATAGAACATTTATTAACCATTTAAAACCTTTTTCCAAAAAGGGTCAACTAGCCTATTGTCATGTTTGTGTACGATAGCGCAATAAATAAATATTGCTTTCTACCACATACATGATAGTACTTTTATACTGATAATTAAAACAATTCGTGCAAAATTATTCCCTAACCATTCCAAAATATCAAAAATGCACAAAGTTTTCACTTCTGCCGGCACTCCCGGAGTGCAACCTGTCGTTTTTTTTTCTCATCTACTCCATGATGGTCATTGCTTCTAGATCAGGATTGGCAAGGGTGCGAACATTTGATATTTTTGGTATAGCAAGCGTCTATATTTATTTAATTATTTTAAACTTTATTGACCAAAATACAATAGAATGGTACAAAAGACGGACTTAATGCTAATAGAATTCTCTCCCAGTCAACCTTTGGGAAAAAAGAAAAACGCGAACGGCGGTATAAAGCTAAATATACACATAAATATTGGTATAATAAATAATATTAAAAATATATACGAATTAACATAGATACATATATAAATACATACTACGAAAGGAATACACATACATACATACCACAATTATATTTAAATATATACATAACTAACATTAATATACACATAACTAACCACATGATGATGATTAATAAAGTGACTCTTTATCTTAAATTTTAAGGCAGATGAGTGCGAATATTCCTTTTAAATATAAGTTTATTTGGAGATGTTCTGATAGAGTCAGGTAGGTCATTCCACAGCCGTATGGCTTGAAGAGTAAAGGAGTTGGACATATAGCCTGAATGAGGCTATGATGATCGTTTACCATCAGGCAACCATACTTGTTTTTATGAGTGTGTATTCTGTTGGTCGCAGATGACCTTTACAGTGTCACCGGGTCTGGGGACGGCGAGATCCTTAGAAGACCTCGGCATTGAACTCAACCAAGTTGCTAGTACCCTATTCGGAAATGTGGTCCAAAGCCTGATTGAGTTCAGCGACAAGATTCTCCCGTTTCTCCATGGTTTCTACCTGCACAGCCGCTGGTAATTTAAGTAGTAA
This sequence comes from Chilo suppressalis, assembly GCA_902850365.2. NCBI lineage: Eukaryota > Metazoa > Arthropoda > Insecta > Lepidoptera > Crambidae > Chilo > Chilo suppressalis. The sequence continues at coordinate 28,510,393 of OU963901.1, read as the reverse complement.
CAACGCAAATAGAAACATATGTATAGGAAATTTAAAGATAATATAAATATTTTAAGTATCTCAAGAGTGTTTTTAAACGTGTCATCCATAGTTATGAAAAGGTTTATGTAATCATATCAACGAAATCATTAAATCTAATACGGTGTGTCATAAAAAATTAAACGGCTCTTGAGTTTGCGTTATATATAGGTAATCAAGTCTAACTCATAAAGGCAGGCTTTCGATTTGGCAGCGGAACTGTGGAGTCATAAACACGTATCATATAAGGCGATAAAATTTCGGAAGCTCAGTGTATAAAAAATGGTAGGTATGTGGTATAAAAAACGGGTAACTGTCTAACTCGTCCACCGAGGGTTCCGTACAGAGTTTTTGAGTGTGTATGCTGTTGGTCGCAGATGACCTTTTCAGCGTCTCCAGGTTTGGGGACGGCAAGATCCTAAGGGGACCTCAAGCCGAGAATTGGCGAGTGCCTCTAGAGTTATTCCAGGCGGATGGCATCTCCCCACGGGGGGAGTCTCCTCTCCGTCTGGAGCCTCTAGACCACTCGAACCTGGGGGGCTCAACTAGAGGACGTCTCTGAAACTCGGACCTCTGCTCTAGTTAGCCGTTGTTGTGGGGGCAGAAATAAAAAAATCCTTTCAGCTTGTGCGAATGAAGCCCTTTCATAAGATACCCACATGACACGATTAACTCACTCTCAAATTTGGACTACCGTTCCTTGCATAAAGACCCAGTTTCTGTGATTTTATTATAAATATGAAGCTTTCAGATATTTGCCTTTACAAATGAGTTCTTAAAAAAATCTACAAAATGATTTGCTTATCTATACATTATGATCGCGTATACCGTTGCCTAATATCCATGATTGTTACATAATTATGTATGTTTTTTAAATTTTTATCTGTACTTGTAGTATTTAATGGCGATATTACTTACCAATTTCCATAATTCCAGGTTAAAGGGAAGTTCCCTATCAATTTTGATTCTGTTGAGTGTCGAAATATACGTATATTTTTTCACAGCTTCAAGGGACTGTAGACTTGAGTATACGCTTTTAATTTCCCCTCGAACCCTCCAAGCGTTTCCGAGTTAAATAGTTTTGACCCTTACCAGACTTAATAGGGACAAAATCCGCATAATTATAGGAACCCAAACTGGTCATTGTCCCCTAAACAAACACCTATACACAATAGGAGTAACAGACAGCTCCCGATGCAGAGGATGTATGGAGGCGGAGGAAACGCCACAGCATGTCATTATGGAATGCAGGAGTGTGGCCGACCAACGGGCACGACTTCTCCAGTCGCCAGCATCGCTTCCAGAAGCTTGCAGCAGTCTGCCAAGACTGCTTTCCTTCTGGACTAACCTAGGCTGGCTGGAGTAAACGGGAATGTTTCAACACGCACAATGGTCCAATGATTAGGTCTAAGTGCAGAAACCGCCCTGAAAAACTAACTAGTTTTGACAGACTGACGGACTGCAAAGTGATCCTGTAAAGGTTCCGTCGTTTCGTTTTTAGGTGCGGGGAACCCTAAAAGTAAGACTTCTTTTTGATATGTAACGATTTGAACTTTTAAATGGCCTTCTTAGATTTTTTCCGTTCGGGTAGGCGTCTGAAATTCACAGTCAAGTTTTAGATGATGCGGGCACGACGTATTTACGATGCGTTCTTTTGTTGATCTTACTCTAAAACTTTTATCCACCACGTCAAACGATGTTTATATTTCGTTTAACTCTTTACGGAGATAACGATATTTTTGTAGGATTAGATTGTATCCTTAGAAAAGAGATTATATCCCTGGTAAAGTTTAAGAGAGGTGTTTTAAAGGCTGTAATGTTTATTGTTATGTAAATCTTTAAGGATATGGAGGCAGGAAAAATGGAACCAGAATAATTGTAATTAAGTTAAAAAAAAAAAAAAACTTTATTGCAACATAACACAGCAAATGGCGGACATAATGCCATAAGGCATTCTCTACTATTCGACCAGTAAGAGCGTGAGAAAAAACTAATATGACGGGGGCGCAATAAAGACAATAAAGACAAATTTTAATGTAAGATAAACCAAGGATACAAATACTCTTAACAGAATACACACATACATATACATGAAATGAAATGAAAAGTCATTTATTCAGTCTAGGCTGTTACAAGCACTTGTGAAGGTCAAGAAGCTACACCATTGGTTCGCAAAACTACGGCGGGAGACCTTGTACTGAGAAGAACCGGCAAGAAACTCAGCAAGGGCTGCTTTTTTCTCCCTGTATTGCTATATACAGAGTCGTCAAGTTGAAAAATGACTTCAGAGATACTTCTGAAGTCACCTTCCATTACATTATTTAGGATATAGATTTATAGTTACAATAATAATTTTATATTTAGTATATAGGAAGCGGCACTAGATAGGTACCATATTACTGTTACAAAAACTGACTCATACCCATCAAATAACAAATTACAAGAAACACTATGTCCATGCATTACGATCATTTAGATAATCATTAACTTTATAATAGCCCTTATTCATAAGAGAATTCTTGATCTGAGATTTAAATTTGGTTAGTGGAAGCTCAATCAGATCTTGGGTAACTTTGTTAAACAATGCAATACTACAACCCAGAAATGAACCTCTAACATACATACAATACATACATAAGTATACGATTATGTCAGTCATATATGAGTACGCTGTTAATGCTATGAGATAGTGTATGTATCTCACAAATTAAAAGACGCTACTGATTGACGTTAAGTCATAGCTCAATCTCCCTATTCCATCCATAGGGAAGGTCTGTGCCCCAGCAGTGGGGAAATTAATAGGCTGGTGATGATAATAATGATGATAGTTTAAGAACTGGATTGAGACGTAGGATCCTTTTATCTTGGAAACATGTCAGGTTCCTGTGGGATTCCAAAAAAACTAAAGCCAACGCGGATGAAGTCGTTGAAAGCGTATCTATAAAATCCTTGTTGGTCTGTCTGTTGTAAGTGTTCTTCTATAAACAAGGCAACGTCAACAGCTGCATCCATATTCATATTCATTTATTGCATCTTGTTTTATACATAGGTGTTACAAGTATGGTTAGGTTGCAAACAAGAGTCCTGTAAGGGCACGGCAAATTTATAGATTACTAGCTGTCCCAGCGAACTTCGTACCGCCCTAAAAAATAGGGGTTGGTGGTAGAAGGGTGAAAATTTAGGGTTGTATGTATTTTTGTATAATGTATCATAAAAAAAAATAATCTAAAATTGAAAAAAAAAAAATTAGGGGTGGATTTACCCTTAACATTTAGGGGATGAAAAATAGATGTTGTCCGGTTCTCAGACCTACCCAATATGCACACAAAATTTCATGAGAATCGGGAAAGCCGTTTCGGACGAACTTCGTACCGCCATAAAAAAATAGGGATTGGTGGTAGAAGGGTGAAAATTTAGGGTTATATGTATTTACTAATGCTGTATCATAAAAAAATAAAAAAAAAAAAACTAAAATTGAAAAAAAATTAGGGGTGGATTACTCTTAACATTTAGGGGGATGAAAAATAGATGTTGTCCGATTCTCAGACCTACCCAATATGCACACAAAATTTCATGAGAATCGGGAAAGCCGTTTCGGAGGAGTTTAACCATAAACACCGCGACACGAGAATTTTATATATAAGATTATTACAATTAAATATTTTATACAAAATTAAATCACATATCTTAATAATATTATTTATAAATTAATAGTAACATTTAAATACAAAAACAGCTTTACAGTTTACATTAATTAATTTTATGGGTTGATTGGGTTATTGATTAGAATTTTTTTAAGATTACTATTACATCTTACACCAGTCCAGCGCAGAAGTTAAACTTGGTCACCATTTTCATCATCATCATCATCATCAGCCTATTAATGTCACCACAGCTGGGGCACAGGAATTCCCTATGGATGGAGTAGGGAGATTGGGCCATGACCCACCACGCAGGCCCAGTGCGGATTTTTGGTCACCCATCCAATGACCAACCACTAAAGTTGCTTTACTTCAACGCTCGCAGCCGAACGCGCTAACCACCCGTGCCATCGAATCACCCTTTTGAATAGGGGTGATGACGGGGTACAGTAAACGAAATTCTATTTAGTCCGTCAGTTAGATGATCAAAAAATAATGGACACGTATTTTTTCTTTGGGCAATCAACCAAAAAATGACAAAGTTATAGCGCGTCAAAGTTTGGGAGTAGGGGCTCGTGACGTCACTTTTGAGTGAAAGGAGATTGGTCAAATTGGCCTAAATGCAAATAAAATATTGACATATACAGTAATTCTTGGCGTAATTTATACTTTATTTTACAGTCATTAGATTTTAACGGCCACCTTTAAATAATAATATATTAATTTTAAAAAAGGACTTCTATTTTTACCGGTTTGGAAAACATACGAATCATTTTTATTGGCTATGGGTGTAGTAACATTCACAAAGACTGATCGAGATTGTTTATATAACATCAAAACAAATCTATTTTGTAAAGATTGATAAAATATTTTTTTTTTTCATTACACGGGTGGTATTAACATCCACAACTTTATTATCATTTTTACTACATGCAAATGTGCTAAGACAATTAATATAGATGGTAGGCGACATCATAAAGTCTATTGCCGTACATTTTTTGCCAAACACCTAAATAAACACATTATAAGGTGTGATACACTAAAAATCTAAAATATGGTTATAATAAAAACATAACAAAAATCATGAAGCTGCTGAAGATATGGCTGTATAACCTACAGCTCTTAGCTTTCTTTGATTAACGAGAGTTTAAAAATTCTCTCTAATCTGTGGCTCATTCACAATCATCACACAGTTTCTGTTCGTGTTTTTAAAAACATGCACATATCTGTTATTTTACATGCTCTATATACCTGAATCTAATACATAATATCGGTACTTGGCTTGATTGCACTATTTTCCTACATAAGTTATTTGGTTTTTATTATTCTAATACCTATGTGCCTATTTGCAAACATAACCTCAAAATCATTCAGTGTATATGGTTTATAGAAGTTCTCAGGAGTGGCCGTCGATAATATTCGTTTCTACGGTAATTTATATATAATTTCGAATGTAGGAAACAATTTTTCATGGTTATTGGTTTTTAGGCCAAACATGTATGGAAGCTGAGCAATCTCCTTTGTACTTGTTTAATTGTAAAACGTGACGTCATGCGCATTTTCAAATCAATATATCTCTGCAATGTTTATATTATATGAAAAAAGAAAAAATACATGTCTAATACTTTTTGATAATCTACCTGATAAACGAAGAAAAAAATTTAGTCATCATCCCTATTATGAAAAAGCGGCATTTTCCCATCATAAAAATAAACGCGGCGACCGAAAGTCGAATAATCACTTATAGCTCAGCATTGATGGTAGTGACAAACCAATAAAATTTACATTCAAGAAGATTTTCCATTAACATAACACGCTTTGAACGATGTCCAATTTGAGTTTTTTCTTCTGCGTCTAGGGGATTCTTTTATTATAACAGTTTGAAGGTTTGAAAGCAATTCAATTCAATATATTTATTGCTTCATGTGGTAATTACAAGTTCTTAAGATTTAGTTTCAGATCCAAAAATGAATCTTGTATGGGCACTACAATATCAATATACAAACAATGATTAAATTCCACATAATAGGGATGATGACGGGGTACAGTAAATGAAATTCTATTTAGTCCGTCAGTTAGATGATCAAAAAATAATGGACACGTATTTTTTCTTTGGGCAATCAACCAAAAAATGACAAAGTTATAGCGCGTCAAAGTTTGGGAGTAGGGGCTCGTGACGTCACTTTTGAGTGAATTTTCACTTATAAATGTACTCAAACGTGACGTCATGCGACTTTTCAAATCAATATAGCTCTGCAATGTTTATATAATGCAATGTATAGTTTAAAAATACGTGTCCAATATTTTTTCATAATCTACCTGATAAACGAAGAAAAAAAAAATAGTCATGATCCCTATTATAATCAATCACAATGAAATTTTAGATTACCAGTACGCTACTTTTCATCAAAAAACTCTTGCATACTATAGAAAGTTTTATTCAATAAATATTACATTATAAATATTAACGGGATTGTTAGCTTGTACCTTGTTTTTATGGGTCTTCGATATTTCGGCACTGTTGCAAGCGCCATGATCACGAAGTAACTGAAGTAATTGCGGGTAGATGTTATTGGCAGACATTTTTACACATACGAACCACTGGATTCCACATACTAGACCATTTAAACCCATCCTCACGATTGAAATTATTGTGTTTGGTTATTTCAATCGCTTCCCTAACCACTCTTGGTATGTAGTGGGGCGTTCTGTCGAGATAATTTGTGGATTATGGAGCTCAATCCAGTGATTAGGACCCGAATCAATTAAATGTTCCGCGATAGCTAATTTTTTCGTATCATTATTTCTGACTGCTTCTATGTGTCCTTTCATTCGGCACGCTATTGTCCGCTTCGTTTGGCCAATATACGAACTACCAGAGCTGCAGTCGATCTTGTATACACCAGGTTTCTCCAAGGGGAAGTTGTCTTTGGGAGACCGTAGAATCTATGACACTTTTTGTAAAGCATTGAAGACAGTATTCAGTGAGTCCTTATTAAGTATGTTCGAGATCTTGTCTGTCACTCCTTTGATATATGGCAAAAATAGTGGTTGCCTGTCTACTTTGTGTTTCTGGTGTCTTAATTTGTGTTTGAGTAGAAACTTTTCCTAGTATCCATTATTCTGTAAGACCCGCCGTACATGCTCCAACTCTTCGTGCAGGTGTTCCTTGTCACACAAGTCATATACACGGTTCGTCTGTGAAGTGGCTACACAATTTAGATGTTTAAGGTGGTGATGCGAGGAGGCGTTGAGATAACAACTTGCAACAGTGCCGAAATATCGGAGACACATAAAAAACAAGGTACATGGTAGGTACAAGTGAAACTTACGATTTTTCACTACTTTCAAAGTTACGAGAATCATAAAAACTAGTAGTATCGCCTGTAGTCTGCAGCTGCGGCCTGCGGTCTGCGGCTCAGTTCGGACTTGTACCTTAAGCCACCCGAAGCTTCGGCGCGCAGAAGCTAGGAAGCAAATAAATTTAATAAAAAAGCAATGTCTTTGATATCTTTGTCAGGTCTCACACGCTTAAGACGAAGGCAGTCGCTCTGACAGCAAACGTGCCCATGTTACAATCTTACTGTTTTTCCTAAAACCTGCTTCTCGAACTGGTCAATATTTACAGAACCTTTATTTATATTTCAATGTATACCTATTTCTATGCAATAATAGTGGTAGGTTCTATCTATTGCTGTCATTTCCACTTATCCCAGGGTATTTCACGCGTTACAGTTATCACTCATCCCTCGTCACCGCGGAGGGTTACCCGGCTATCCGGGGCGGGTTTTCATTGCGAAAATATTGTGTAAAGCCTGCCCTGTTACCGACGACTTAATCCTTTGCATTTGTAGACATTATTTTGGCATGAGTTCGGCTTGCTCTCTACGATAAGTTACTAAACCTTAAAATCAATTCAAATTAATTTATGTATGACTAGTGGCCCGCCCTCGCTTCGCTTCCGTGTAGAGCTGTAGTGTAAACTATAGTTTTTGTTCTCAGGCTTGTGCTGCTATAAAAAATGTCTTTATTTATATAATTACACGTGTTATTGTGAGTCAACCATTAAAGATAGACATATGCTGTTGCAGAATATTTTTTAGACAATTTTATGTAGAATATTTCCGTCATACATGATTTCTATGTAACTTTAACCATTAAGGCTACACCCGCGACGGAAGCTTAAAAAATGGAGTAACTTCTCCCGTTTTCCCAACATTTCCCTTCACTACTCTGCTGCTTTTAATTGTAGCGTGATGAAAAGTATACTATAACCTGCCCAGGAGTATGAAGAATAACTGTACCAAGTTTCGTTAAAATCCGTTGAGTAGTTTTTGTTTCTATAAGGAACATACACACAAACAGACAGACAGACAGACAAAAATTTTACTGATTGCATTTTTGGCATCAGTATCGATCACTAATCACCCCCTGATAGTTATTTTAAAAATATATTTCATGTACAGAATTGACATCTCTACAGATTTATTATAAGTATAGAAGATATCATCAAATTCTATCTCCCCAACTCGCGGCGTATTTCCGTTACATATTTTCCATAGGTTTTTTTCATTTACACCCCGTCCGAAAAGATGTTTCAATAATATCATGCGATCGAAACATTGTTCAAACTCCTGCCTGCCGCTCCATAGCAGTTGCGCACGGTTCAAACGCGTTAGTAGATAATTTGAACGCGCTAATCACAGACTACCGTTCCTTTGTTGAAGGTACCGCTTGATTGATGATCCGACTTCGCCGCAATAATCTCCTAAAGCACAGGGGGATGTGGAAAAGTACATACACACAGCTATATACGTTCCAAATAATGCGCCGGTCATTACAGTATCACTTTCACGTGGTATACGTGAATTGAAAGAATTCTTAAAACAATAAATAAAACAGTTTTAACTGGTTATATGCACTGAATTTGAAAACTTAGGAGCTCGATGGCGCAGGTGGTTAGCGCGTTCGGCTGCGATCGTTGAACTTAAGCAACTTTCGCAGTGATCGGTCATTGGATGGGTGACCAAAATTACTATCTCCAGCTCCTCCGTGCTTCGGAAGGCACGTTAAGCCGTTGGTCCCGGCTGCATCTGCAGTCGTTAGCACCCACCAATCTGCACTGGGCCCGCGTGGTGGGTCATGGCCCAATCTCCCTATTCCATCCATAGGGAAGGCCTGTGCCACAGCAGTGGGAACATTAATAGGCTGATGATGATGATGATGCACTGAATTTATTTATTTATGGACGTTTCGCATCGTTTTCAGGAATGCATCTTTAGAATAATGAAGATGGATTTTCATCTCAATTTCGATGCATTCCTGAAAAGGATGCGAAACGCCCATAAATAAATAAATTCAGTTTAGGCTTACAGAAACGGGATAAGTTTTATTTATGTGCCAGATCATAGAGGGGGGGGGGGGGGAAAGGAGAGAGATAGAGAGAGAACCATTTTATATATAGACAATAATATAATATACCATAGACAATTGTTCGCTTTAATTAAAGTGCTCTAATAGTAAATTTTGTGCACATTACAAGTATGGTTTCAAGATATTTCGATTAGGTTGGACGAACCCAATGGAAGTATGGTTGAACAAAAAAAGGAGACCTTCGGTTTTTGTCCAATTTTGTACCTTGGTACAAGTTATCACAAAAAACATCTAAAATTATACATAAAAAGACTCACTCATAAAATCTTTTAAAATAAAGAGTCTGCGTATAAAGAAATGTTATAACTTAGATGCAATTTCGGGTCCTAAGCTACGCAACAAAAAAAAAATACTATCAATTAAATTTTTCACGCAAGGTTTATAATTATATGAAGAAAGTCATTGTGTATAATACAAGCCTGAGAACAACAACTATAGTCTACAGTGTAGACTAATTTCACTTTTAATTCAGAATTCATTTTTAAGCAGCACCGAAGTGGCGTATTAGCGATTTAGATTTTCCACTGTATTGATAGTGAGATTGATGATGAGAAATAGCAACGGATTTGATGATGTCATGATTTCCTGAAGTCACAACAAGTGTATCCACACTTGCGCCATGATTATATCTCATAAAATTCTTATAATATTGAAAAGCCGGGAATCTACAGCTTAATAGTAACATATCCACTAAGTAGGTATATAATATAGATTCAATCCGCTTGACTCGATATCAAATTGTTAGCTGAATGACCAATACCCGTTCTATTTTAATTTCACCAGGTAATTGGCGGTTCCGACCTTTTTCAGGTTATCTGACCACGGGAATGAGACTTCTGATAGTAATAACTTATCGATCAGGAGCTTTACTCTCTTTCTCCGAAACGAAATTTCGGTAACGAACGAATTTTAAACGAAATTTCGCCATTGACCCTACTCTATTTTATTTTCAAACAGGCACATTAACTTCGGAACCATAAACAGTTTTCGTCAACGAATGGAATGAGTCATGTTTGTGAATTATTTTTATCTCTACTTTTAAGAAAACGCTTTTTTACTTAGAAACAATTTAGGTAGTTTAGGCCAAATTTTTTGTAGTCATTGAAAGAACCTTCTTTTACAGTGTTAGCCGACTAATTTGTAGAGTTGATACATCTATTGTATGTCAACCTAAATTTGTCGTTTATACTTTGAAGTATCGAAATTACAATAAATAATAAAAAATGGTTTATTTGTTAATTTTACATGCTAAAAATGTTTCTCGAGCTAAGCAGCTATTATTAAAAATACACTTGCAAGTACGAGTATTTTAGGCTTAATTAAAACAGAAATCCCAAAACGAAAATGAAAAGGTAACACTTTTCATTTCGTCAATTTGAGGTTAAAATTTCGAACAATTATCTGTCAAATTCAAACTTTCTTTCGAAAGTTTTGTGAATTAGAGTAGGCTTGGAGAATTTAATTGTCAAACTATTTCGGACGAACGAATTTTCGAAATGAAAAGGAAACAGAGTAAGGAACGTGCGAAATTTCGATCGAAATTTCGTTTTTCGTTGAAATAGAGGTATCTGTTAACTATACACCGTGAATTTTGAGTTACCTGAGACAATTTACTTGTGAATTCAGACAAAATTGTAGGTAGTACTTTAAAAGTATATCCACGTGAACGCAATAATTGTACAATTATAAAAGCCTAACAGTTCTTTTCGTCACAAAATAATCAAATAAATCTGTTTTTAGGATCTAAGTAATTTAAACCGATATTGGTGTCGATTCTGGCATGATTCTCTAAACTTAAAACTAAATCCCACCAAAAACATTCTGTAAAAAACTAGCCAAGTCTCGATGGAGCTGCTTGTTTATCTCTAAAAAGGAATGAAATCTAGACAAAGTCGTGCCAAGCCTAAGGTTCCTTACTGCAATTTCTTTATTATTATAGTTAATGTTTTGTGACTTGGCCGTTGAAGGGTATACGATATAAGTATAAAAGCCAGTCTAGTGTTATCCAGAGTTTTCCTTAAATTTTATTTATATGCGTATTAAAAGCAGAAAGGGAGACATTCGCCCAGCAATGAGACGCATTAGGCTAGATTAAATAAGAAGATGTGTCCCACTCCGCTGGATTTTTGCAATGACAGTCGATTTTTTTATGTACCAATAGTAGAAGAGGGCATTACTCAGCTGAGTGTTCTTCATCAGATACTTCAGACCTTCGATTTTTGACATCAAATTAAGCGGCCCACCAGTTGAATATTTTTTGTAAAGGCGGTATGTCGATCTCTTCTAATAGCTTGGTTGGGCTCTTGTGTTTTCTAATCAGGGTCATCAGGTACTCCAGATCTTCAACTTGTTCAACCCAAATTTTGTATTTCAAAGTTTATCTAATACCTAATAAAGACCAAATACAAAAGTGTCGCTGCTCCTATAAATATACTCGCTCCTTAACTCATTTGAGAGTACAGAAAACGATGTAACTAACTTATCGCCATCAACAGAACATGCTTCCGTATCTTTTCTTCCAGAGCGGTGTTATTGCAGAGGGTAAGTTCCGCAAAAAGTTCCACACCGCCCAGTTATGAATGCCAAGCAAGCGGCGGCCATCACAGAACAGATGTTACAACTTTTTGTCGATGGATGTCTACGGAATATGGTGAATTTCTTGCGCGCAGTTATTTCGACTTGGGTGTAGCTTCTGCTTTTTATTATTACCTATTTTTATGATTGTAATTTTATTTTTTTAAGCATATAACTGATTGATGTTTAAATCTAAAATGGCTCTGCCATGCAGCTTAAGCGTCAGGGCCGCGGTAGCATAATTGGTCAGTGCGTTCGCCCGGATTGCGAAGGGTGCGGTTTCGAGTCCCGTCTGCTGCCTGGTCCGCGTGGATTTTTTTCTAGTTTATATTTTCTATTTTTATGAGTTAAGAAATAGATGATGTATCGTATGTACGAAGCATTAACTAGTTAGATGGCGTCCGATAATAGAAAAATAGTAAATTTGAAAACTCTAAAACCCACTTTCATAAAAATTAAGTTTAGATAATAACTGAAAAGAAGAAAACAAGTCCGGTAGTGTAGAATTCTGTTGAGTAAAAATACAAAGCTTTATTAACAGTCGAGGTCTTTTATTAGGAAAATGCATTTTAGATTATGGAATAGGTAGGACCAACCTGTCAAAATCTGTCAAGCCTAAACGGCTCAAGAGCGTGCTAAAGAAATGGGCAAGCATACATACCTACATATGCTTGAAAACATTACCCTCCGCAGTCGGGTAATGAAAATAGGGTTAAATTAAAACGAACATCAGAGAAGCGATTATATTACAATTCCTGCAAGTTGCACTTTTTATAATAATAATAATAATTATATACTTTTATTTCAGACACAAGATCCATTCCTACAATTTACAAATTAATTCAACAATTCCAATTTATAATTATATTAATATTTTACCTGAAGATATGAAATGTTATCCGTAATTATATATACCTAGTTATATATAATGTAAATAAAGGTCATAAATTCTATCACATGTTTAATATAAAATAATTGAAACAAGTTTATTCATTATGTAACCATTTATATACCAAAATGAACTTAACAAAACATAGATTCTTATGACAATAAAGTTTATTCAAAATGACCTCCGTGATTTGAATACAGGCTTTCAATCTGCGCGGTCAGTCGTCTATCGCAGCACGAACGAGGTCCATGTCAATATTGGTGGCTGCCTTAATCAAGGATGTCTTGAATGACTCCAAATTGGGATGAGGCTTTGAGCACGCCTTTTCCTCCAAGTGTTGCCATATCTTGTAATCTAACGGACTCAAATCTGGACTGGAGGAGGGCCAGTCTTCGTGCCGGATGAAGTTGATTTCACGCGCCCCCAGCCAGTCTTGGGTGCTCTTCGCTCTATGAGCTGGCGCCGAATCTTGTTGGAATACCCAGTGCCTGTTATTGAACATGGTATGAGAAACAGGTTCCACAAGGTTCGTTAGGACTGTATTTTGATACACAACTGCATTCGTTTTTACAACTTTCTCACAAAAATGTACCTCTGTTAAGCCCCAATAAGAAACTCCCAACCATACCATGAGCGAGGATGGAAAATGGCCTCGTTGGACACGCGGAATACGGTTGCTCGCTTCTTCACTACTGTGTGCGTACACCTTATCATTTTGTTTGTTGTAGCTCTCTTCTACGGTGAAAATTTTTTCATCCTATTCATACCTATTCAGCATTAATTTCAGTTAAACATCGTCTCTATATATAGTCGAGTTAAATTTTCATTTTCTTTTCATTATTTGTTTTGTGCTGCTTTTACAGATGTAACAAAACATATACAGATAATAATATTATAATTGAACAACATAAAGAATAGCTAAAACTTTACTGAGGGTTTATTTTTTAAAATATTTACATTTTAATGTTATATAGAGAAAAACAACTAAATGGGGTAACACAATAACATTGCATTTTTACGGCATTATTGGGGACTTTAGGAATACAAAAATTACCTGAACTTAAAAGACTTATATTGGTTTTATACAATAATGTTTAACGCAAGTTACAAATACGATATTTAACAAGAGATTTTCTTTGTCAAACCTTCGGAATGAAATATCTTATTTCTGTAATTTGTACATTTAGTTGGTTTTCCCATTAACACGACGATTTTATGATTCTAACTAGCTGTGCCCCGCGGTGTTACCCGCGGCTTATTAGGGAGAATAAATTGTGTATTAACGGTAAAAACAATGACTATTCACATTTTTAGAAGCAAAATAAAAACTTAAACTTAAACATCGGAAAGATCAATTTACAAAATTTGATAACTGACAGAACGGGAGAGATGATTATGCTGTCTTATGTAATTGTTTTTTGTCTCGGGTCGTAGAGCGAGACCTAGAAATCACTTTACAGCAGCACATCCCGGTAAACCACAATGCGGGACTTATTGTTTTCTGCGTAAATAAAATGTGTTTTTTGCTCTCGAAACACGGGAGCAACCCACGTTCAGTTGTCCGTGGGAAAAGCAGGGGGTGCCCAGGTGAATGCCTGCTACTTTTAGAGTTTGTCCTTGACTTTTATTTACTGTAATAGAGAAAGCCACGTTTATAGGAAATTGAAGGCGCTTGAACTGGAAGCGTAAGTTTGTGGGTATTATAGGGATTCTAGGTAGCAATACCGTCTCTCCTTTGGCCCCTTCAGTAAGAATGGTGGTCTGGACGATGTGCCGTCTCAACTCCGTGATGCGTAACCTAGTGCTGTTGCACAGTCTGGGCGCGTCCAAGTTACGCATCAGTATGACAGGCAGACAGACAGCCCTGACAGGTCGAGGGAATTTAAGAATTCTACATGGTATAGGTATTAGCCCACAACGGCGAAGCCTTGAGGCATGCGTTTATCTCATCTGCCGAGGTACCTCGCTCGATAACCAGTAACATCTGCCGAAAATCACCTGCCAGCAAGACGACTACATAAAGATTCGATTCGGTCCCATACGATCAATTTGCACCATTGCAATAGAGCACCACAACTACTACTTTTACTGATGTTGCAAATGGGCGTTTCTTCACTTGCAAGTTTCAGCGGTAGCTTGAATACTGAGTGTCCGGTTCTTCCACCACTCAGCCAGTTTGCGGCTATTCTGGAGGATGCAACAGCCACCGCAACCACTTTGTCTTTGCACAACTGTGCCAGCAGCAAGTTCATTAAAAAAGTCTTGCCGGTGCCCCCTGGTGCGTCCAAGAAAAAAGACTTTCAGCGCTTCTTTAAAAATTATGTCTAGTGTTATCCCTTGTCGAGGAGCTCGGTGGCGCAAGTGGTTATGGCGCGTTCAGCTGCGATCGTTGAAGTTAAGCAACTTTCGCACTGGTCGGTCATTGGATGGGTGACCAAAAATTTACTATCTCGAGCTCCTCCGTGCTTCGGAAGGCACGTTAAGCCGTTGGACCCGGCTGCATCTGTACTCGTTAAAACCCACCAATCCGCACTGGGCTCGGGCGGTGGGTCATGGCCCAATCTCCCTATTCCATCCATAGGGAAGGCCTGTGCCCCAGCAGTGGGGACATTAATAACTCTCTCTGAACGTAGTCGCTGACCGGCACAACATTGCGCACTCCATCGTTGCGTACCAGTGGCCGTCGTCTTCAAGCAGCTTCATCGCCTCACATGCTTCTTGAAAAGTGGCCTTTTCCTGCCCATCGACGATTTTGAGCGCTTGAAAACTGGTAGGACCCCGGATTCTAGTAATAGCAACAGCAACCGTACACAATAGCACTCAAAGTGTGTTATGTGTACAGTAAAAATTCTACCGTGGGCATCTAAGGCTTTCACACCAGGCCAACCGTCGACGGGTGCGCCCTGCACACAACGTTCCATTGTTTCCGTGACGGATTCCACGTGCGAGCAAACTCGTCTTCCTGGCACAGTTGCTCGCTCCATACCTTGAATGATTTGACACCGTTTGTCAGTTTCCGCGTCGTTGTCTCCCATAAAATACACCTGTAAAATTTGTGGCTGTTCATTAGGTGATCATCACCCATTTTGTGATGTAGTTGGCCATGCACTGTGAACGTTGGGGAAAATCCAGGCATTGCAAAATGGACAATGGCGAAATATTTGTTGAAGTAAATCTATAGCGTCTATAGATGTCATTATCAGAAATGTTAATAAAATAATCTCAAAAGATTTATTAAACAATTGAGGAGGGTTGTCTAAGTCTGGAATTAAAAACTTAAAAAAAGGGAAACCCAATTGACTATTTTTTTTTTATGGTGGCTTGGCCATGATGGCTTTTGAGCCATTCATTTTAAGTGATTTTAGTGATGAAATCAACTTTAAATATGTTGTTCGTATGTTTTGCATCGCTTTACGCTTGAACTGTATAAATTATCTATCAAAAATATCGGGAAATATTATTTTTCAATATTATACTGAAACCATATTAAATAATCTCCACAATACAAAAAGAGTATGGCGACAATTCTAACGAAAAAAAACTATAACTGTCACTGTCATGCTTGTCATCGAATTGTTGTTGTTATTTTTATCATTATCATAAAATAATATATATACACATCATTATATAACATTGTTTGTACTTAGGTGCATACATATTGCAAAGATTTCAATCGGCGTATTGTGTTTTTCTGAGATTTGTTTTTTTATGTGACTTGGACTGTATTTGGACTTTCGAAATCTTTCTCTGAGTAGTGCTTGCCTAAGACTTCCGAATCTGATATTTTGCTGTGAATTTTGGACACGATTCTGTCCCATACTGTGGATTTTATTTCATTGTATCTACGATATTGTGATCAACGATGTGGAATAAAAAATATATTAAAAGTGTTGCATATTTAATTAATATCCCATAAGTACATTATTAGAAATCCTTTTTTATACTTTATTATTGCAGTGGGCATTTTCAAATTGTTAAGTACTTCTTACAGCACAGACATTGTATTTGAACTCAATAACTCTTGTCTGATAATAAGTATTTTGACGCGGTTGGTCAGTACCTACGCCAAAGAAAGAAAGAAAGAAAGCCAACTGATCATACATTGTAAAAGACATTTTTTTTTCGTCACTAATCTTCAGGACCGGTATACTTCTATAGTTCCTTTCCACATATTTTTTATTTTGATATAAAAATACTCTTGAAATAACTTTTATAATTCGTTTTTGCATTACTTGGTAGGGAATAACCTCCAAAACTTCAAAGTAGAATATCTATAAATCCAGACTTCCTATAGGTAATATAAGAAATAAGATGAATCAAATCAAGCATGTAAATCCTATAATTTAACATGCAATTCATTTATAGACGCAAGAAAAAATTTCAACAAAAAATTGTATGGGAGTTCGCCATTGTCCTTTGTCCGCCCCGAACGACGACATGTAAAAGCATGGGTTGTACGCAGTTTTAGAACCGTCAAGATTCATCAATTTCACCTGTAAATAATGTATTTAAGGGTTCCACGGGCTCTTCTAAAACAGGAATGGCTACTTTGCCCCCAGAGCAACACATTCCCGTTCTTTCCTCATTCCATTTTAATGCCCCACAATGGTGACACACATTTTCCATACGGCAAATTTTAATGAGCCTGTGGCTATTGTAATCCAATGTCAAGTCATATTCAAAACCACATTTTTCAAATAACCCCCAAGCATTTCTGGTAAATGTTTGCCGGCACTCTGCTTGATGCTGAGCGACTGCGAGTCGTCTAGAAATTGTCTCATCTACTGTCTCGGAAGCACGCGGATTAGACATTAGCTGGGCATGATTTAGCCGTCGATAAGTTCCTTCATCAGGTGTTTCAATGGCACGCTGAATGGAAAACGTTGTGCGTTTTCTTGACGCCGAGTAGCTGCTTCTTCATGTGTCCCTAATGCACGCTGATTAGCCATAAACTGGGCATGCTCTCGCCGTCGAGAAGTTGCTTCATAAGGTGTTTGATTGGATCACTGTGTGGCCATAGGCTGTGCGTTTTCTTGACGCGGAAAAGCTGCCTCATCAGTTGTCTCTGATGCACGCTGAGAAGCTATGCGGATAGGATTTTCAAGACGCCGAGCATCAGCTTGCGCAGAAGTTTCTCCAGTTCTGACTTCTGCCTGACGCGTTGCTTGGTCACGTCTGCGCTGTTCAGTATCATAAGTAGATTCTTGCTGTCTTGCAATTTTCATGGATGAAGCTCTTTGTGAGCTCTGTGAACGATTTGGTTTACAATTGTGAGTCATAATTAGATACACAAAAAAGGACAATGTTAAAATTGGCCTAAGAACCAACACCAATTTGGCATTTATGATAATTCTTAGTATATTTTTTGCGATAATTATCAGTATTTAGATTGTGACGGACACTTCCAGTTAAGTAAGCTAAATTAAAAAGTTAAAAAATAATCTGAGACAATAAATACCATTTTATATGTATAATCTATGGCAGCGCTGCAAACAAAACATTCGTTCTTCCTAATGCCGGCACTTCACTTGGCTATTCGTATTTGCTATTTTAAAACATGACATCAGTCTGTCCTTTTTATTCCTTACTTCCGCATGACAAGGACAAACTGTTGTCAAGTGAAGGGCCGGCATAAAACTTGTTACTCTGTGGTTGTGGAGCATGTAGTTTGCATTCGTAGTAATCTGTGGCATTGGTGCATTCCAAAGAGTAGTTTAATATACCGGAATGTGCATTCTCGTTTCGGATTATCTGTTGTGTGTGTTTATTTGCAATTGTTTTTCCTTTAATTTAACTATTGCGGCTATCTAATATGCCATCGATGTTACCAAAGAGCAGGGCCTTTATTACCAAGTGCTAGTGAACCTGTGCCACAACATCCTAAGAGGATCATACTGCCAAATTATTCAAGAACACCTAATACACATTCACGCTGCATATTTACACAATATACATGTGATATACAAATAAATACAATAAACAATATGATACAATTATGTGAAAAATAGTCAATAAATAAGAAGCAAAACTACAGTTTTTATTTTATTCATGATTCCTACCTAACCAAGTTTTTCCTAATAGTTATTCTTTAAAATCGCATCGAATAAAATGAATTAGTTGTAATATTAATTCACTTCATACCGAGTTCATACTAAATTCATAGGTTGACCTATGTTTCATTGAATATTAAACATAACCTAAAAAAAAATTAGTTTTCCTAATAATTTAAGTTTTCAGAAGTGTCCGTCAATAATCTTTGTTTTTACAGTCATTTACTTACGATTTTGAAACTAGAAAAGAATATTTCATGATTGTTGGTTCTTAGGCTAACTATGTATGGATGCTGAACAATGTCCTTTATAACAATATCGTTGTCCTAGAAATATGTATGAAATATTAATCTATCAAAATAGCTTTGACATGAATGTCAAAAAATATGTACCTACTTAAACAAAATTCATTTGCATCGATTTTCCCATTGAAATAAGATATTTTCCCGCAGTAAAATGTAGCCTATGTGTTAATCCAGGGTATCAGCTAACTCCACACCAAATTTTATTAAAATCGTTCCAGCCGTTTAGACGTGAAGAAGTAACAAACATACACACTCACAAACTTTCGCCTTTATAATATTAGTGTGATCTTCGAATATACTCTTTTTGGATTTCTTTTGCCTTTTCTCGCTTTCATCTAAGGAGAAGTGGGTGTGGCCGAAAACCAGCGCTGCCTGAGACATTCTGTAACAAAGCAGTTTATGCTGAGCCACATCCTTTTGCCTTCACGCACTTCATATCGCGTTGTACTATGTATTACTGTGAGAGCAATAAAAATATTTCTATTCTCTTCTATTTCTATTATTATTATTATTATTTATTATATTTCTTCTATATTGATGGCAAGGTTGGGCTTTTATAATAAAGAACCGCTACGCCCTTCCGTATTACTTATTTATCTATTAAATGGGGGTGGCGAGAAACAATATTTTATGGTGTCAAACGGAACTAAGCATCATTCATAATACATAATATCGATCTCACGGAACGCCTCGAAATGATGCAGCAACAATTTGATTCAATCTCTTACACTTGAGATGATTCCATTAGCGAACGCTATCTCTGTTTTTGTGTTTATACTTTTATCTTAATTTGTTTTCTCTATTTCGATATTCACTTTAGATGGCATCGAAAGACGAATATCAAATATAATTAGCATTGTAACAATATTTTATTCTTTAGGTTTTCACGCACATCACTTGTTAAAGAAAACAAGTTTCAACGGTTTAGATGGACTGATTTTATTTATATATTGACGTTTCGCATCCTTTGCAGGAATGCATAATCGGAATATTCCGATGACGCATTCCTTTCGCATCTTATAGGGATAGCGTAAACGACATATTATCTAGTATTAGGTGGGCATCCTTTGCAGGAATGCGTAATCGGAATATTCCGATGACGCATTCCTTTCGCATCTAATAGAGATAGCGTAAACGACATATTATCTGGTATTAGGTGGGCATCCTTTGCAGGAATGCGTAATCGGAATATTCCGATGACGCATTCCTTTCGCATCTTATAGGGATAGCGTAAACGACATATTATCTAGTATTAGGTGGGCATCCTTTGCAGGAATGCGTAATCGGAATATTCCGATGACCCATTCCTTTCGCATCTTATAGGGATAGCGTAAACGACATGTTATCTGGTATTAGGTGGGCATCCTTTGCAGGAATGCGTAGTCGGAATATTCCGATGACGCATTCCTTTCGCATCTTATAGGGATAGCGTAAACGACATATTATCTGGTATTAGGTGGGCATCCTTTGCAGGAATGCGTCGTCGGAATATTCCGATGACGCATTCCTTTCACATCTTATAGGGATAGCGTAAACGACATATTATCTGGTATTAGGTGGGCATCCTTTGCAGGAATGCGTCGTCGGAATATTCCGATGACGCATTCCTTTCGCATCTTATCGGGATAGCGTAAGCGACATTTTATGTCGTATTAAGTGGGCATCCTTTGCAGGAATGCGTCGTCGGAATATTCCGACGAAGCATTCCTTTCGCATCTGATAGGGATAGCGTAAACGACATATTATCTGGTATTAGGTGGGCATCCTTTGCAGGAATGCGTAATCGGAATATTCCGATGATGCATTCCTTTCGCATCTAATAGGGATAGCGTAAACGACATATTATCTGGTATTAGGTGGGCATCCTTTGCAGGAATGCGTCGTCGGAATATTCCGATGACGCATTCCTTTCGCATCTTATCGGGATAGCGTAAGCGACATTTTATGTCGTATTAAGTGGGCATCCTTTGCAGGAATGCGTCGTCGGAATATTCCGACGAAGCATTCCTTTCGCATCTGATAGGGATAGCGTAAACGACATATTATCTGGTATTAGGTGGGCATCCTTTGCAGGAATGCGTCGTCGGAATATTCTGATGACGCATTCCTTTCGCATCTAATAGGGATAGCGTAAACGACATATTATCTGGTATTAGGTGGGCATCCTTTGCAGGAATGCGTTGTCGGAAAATACCGAAGACGCATTCCTGCAAAGGATGCGAAACGTCAATAAATAAATAAAATCCGTGCATCTAATTCGTTGAAATTTGTTTTATTTATTGTAACAATAGATATAGGAATTCTCTAAAGATTGTAACTGTTCACTTATCTTATAAAAAATCAAACCTCACACAGAAAGGTAAAATCAAGATAAATACACCAAAGATATTCCAAAAAATAACCTTTAAGGAGCTTTTCAGTACTTTGTTAAGGTCTGTTAACGGATAAAGTATTTTCGGGGACTCTGCAGTATTACGCTTGTACTACTATTAAAGTAAATATAAAAGAAATGCAATAACGCGTCCAATATTGTCGATCGATAAGAAAGAGAGGAGCTTGATGGCGCAGAGGAACTTGATGGCGCAAGTGGTTAGCGCGTTCGGCTGCGATCGTTGAAGTTAAGCAATTTTCGCAGTGCTCGGTCATTGGATGGGTGACCAAAAATTTACTATCTCGAGCTCCTCCGTGCTTCGGAAGGCACGCTAAGCCGTTGGTCCCGGCTGCATCTGCAGTCGTTAGCACCAGCCAATTCGCACTGGGCCCGGTAGGTCATGGCCCAATCTCCCTATTCCATCCATACGGAAGGCCTGTGCCCCAGCAGTGGGGATATTAATAAGCTGATGATGATAAGAAAGATGTAAGGCTTTACTGTCGTAATAAGATATCTTGGACTCAACAAATACCAGACAATATGTCGTTTACGCTATCCAACATTTCAATTTGTTGCCAAAACAAAAGATAACAATTAATGTAGTAGAAACTAGAAGTTGTAACTTCTTTTCTTAAATAACCTAACATTAGGCGGTGCATAAAGCAGAGGGGAATGGAGCAGTGCACGCATCACTCCTATATATATATATAGGTGCATGTGACGCTCGTGGCGAATTTCCGTTACATCATTCCCATAGGATTTTTCCATTTACACCCCGTCTGAAAAGAAGTTTAACTTCAAAAACAGCAGAAAAATTAAAATCGATAATTGAAGTCGAATGACGATATTGATCAGTACCCTTAGCACTAACCAATATCGAATTAGTATCTTTTGCGAGTACGAAATGTCATTGTCAAATGTGTACTGATTTTTAGTTCTCGTTACGTACTTTGTAGCGCTGCTGTTCAAGTTTTCATACAAAATTTGACATTGACATTTCGGTTTGCAAACTATTCGATTTCTATATTGGTTCGTGCTAGGGGTACAGATCATATAGCGATGTCTTTATTGAACAAATTGAGTCATGCTAGTGGTTTATAAAGGGTGCAAGGAGCATCGTGGCCTTTGACGTGCAATCAAGTGTTATCTGCTCACGCACCACCGGAGATTTCACACCTTGTTTATGTTCATTAACGACTCATTTCAGTAACTAAGTTTTGATTATAAATATTTGAATTACATTCGCTCTAATACTGGATCATCATCATCATCATCAACCCATGTTCGTCCACTGCTGGACATAGGTCTCCCCTAATGCACGCCACTGCTCCCGATTTTGTGCTACTCTCATCCAGCCCACTCCAGCCAGCCTACGAATACAAGCTTCCCATCTTGTCTCAGGGCGTCCTACACTACGTTTACCGAGTCGCGGTCTCCACTCAAGAACTTTCCGGCTCCAACGTCCATCAGTTCTGCGGCTAATGTGACCAGCCCACTGCCACTTCAGTTTGCTAATTCGGTGGGCTATGTCGGTGACTTTGGTTCTCTGTCGGATTACATCATTTCTGATGCGGTCCTTCAGGGATACTCCGAGCATAGCCCTTTCCATAGCTCTCTGAGCGACTTTAATAATGGATATCCTTTATTAATTGCTTAAGATAGGATATGTAAGCTTAGCCCCTTCCCAAATACCGTATGACTTTGATTGAAGAAGGAGCAACAGTTAAATGATTCCAAAATTAAACTTATTTTGGAAGTATTGTACCCATTCTAATTTAACAAGATTTGTTCCATGCTGGCTTGAAATCAAAATATTTTTTGCCATAGCTATGTTTTTTTTATAGTTTCTAGAATTTATATACAAACAGCAGTGCTATTCTGTAAAATTTTCACGTGCGGATCCGATGTGGATCCGCGCGGAACCATGTAGGAAAAGTGAAAATTTTACTGAAAAGCACTGCAGAACTGTCAGTCGTTACATTTATTTATAAGTAGGATAGTAGGAAAATCATTCTACGTCTTTTAGATTTTATCCCAATTTCAAGTTTTTATTAAGTAAATTATTTTCCAACTTCATTTTAACCCAAAAGCACAAAGCTTAAAAGCCACCCCATTTTTAACGTGTCGTGATTTAGAAACATTTCCAACCCCCATGTGTAATGCTCTTTATGTAAATAGTTAAAATTTCACAACATAATTACTACGATTTTATTTATTTTTTAAGCATTTAACTGCTAGATGTTTAAATCTAAAGAAAAGTTTACTAGAAAAAAATCCACGCGGACCAGGCAGCGGACGGGACTCGAACCCGCATCCTTCGCTATCCGGGCGAATGCACTGACCATGATGCTACCACGGCCCTATTAGCCGCGTCGAAATTTTCCTAGCCTTAAGCTGCAAGGCAGCGCCATCTCTTCGCATTGTAGGTAACCCACAATTTTTTGGACAATGGTCAGTGCATTCGCCCGGATAGCGCAGGATGCGGGTTCGAGTCCCATCCGCTGCCTGGTCCGCGTGGATTTTTTTCTAGTAAACTTTTCTTTAGATAATTACTACGTATAAATAGCACATAGCATGGACGATAGACTAATTAATGAATTTGACAGCATATTGCACTCAGTGCAAACGAATCGGTCAGGGTTATATAAAAAAATATTTCTAGAAACAAAAATCTTTCCTAATCAATAATACAATCACACTAATATTACAAAGGCGAAAGTTTGTGAGTGTGTATGTTTGTTACCTCTTCACGTCTAAACGGCTGGAGCGATTTTAATAAAATTTGGTATAGAGTTAGCTGACACCCTAGATTCACACATAGGCTAATTTTATCCCGAAAAATGTTATGTTCCTGAGGGATTTTCAAGAAACTAAGTTAACGCAAACGAAGTCGCGGGCGATCTCTAGTTCTTAATAAATATGCAATTTTAGCTCCAATGCAGTCAAAGGTAGTCGAAAATGCCATGCTAATCCTTATGCGTCTAAAAATGGCAAAGAAGATACAAATCTAACTACTGTGCAGTTAATAGCGCCTTAAGCTGTCACAAATAATTTTAGGATTCTGCTGCAGCCATGAGCTATAATTTTAGCCGTTTTCAGACAAGTGACTTATCCTGACTCAATTTTGCCACCATTATAAAGCTTTACGGAAGGAAGTTTTTGTATTTATCATTTAAAATTTGTAATGGAAAGTGACTTCATGAGTTATCTCATATATAATACAGGGAGAAAAAAACAGCCCTTGCTGAGTTTCTGGCCGGTTCTTCCTAGTACAAGTTCTCCCGCCGTAGATTTGCGAACCGATGGCGTAGCTTTTCGACATTCACAAGTGCTTGTAGCAGCCTAGACTGAATAAACGATATTGAATTTAGAATTTTTTGAAGGCTGCATATTTCACTAGTGTGTTAGTTAGATATGCATCACTGGCGTTAACTTTGCTCTTTTAAGAATACCACGGGAACCTGTCATTTATCCGAGATAAAAAATATTCTGTGTCTTTCCAGGTTATAATAATAATAATATAGCATTTATTTTCTCATCACAAATAGTGTAACAGTACAATAGGTAACTAGCTTAATCAATACAAATGCATAAACCCATTAAAAAGTCTTTCCAGGTTATAAACTATATGCGTACCAAATTTCATCCAAATCCCTTAAGTAGTTTTTGCGTGATTGAATGATATTTAACAAACATACGGACATAAAAACATTCAAACTTTCACATTAATATTATTAGTAGGAGTAGCGGCCGCCCGCGACTTTTTTATTTTTTTATTGAAGTTATACTTCTTTAGGCGCGTTATGAAAAAATGATGAGAGTGAAATTTTAAGATGCGCGCGCATCACTGTAACACAAAAATTAACAGCATGAAGTTGGTTGGACCAACTTCATGCTGTTACTTTTGTGTTTACCGCACATTAAGAAAATCTACCAACAAAATAGAAATAGAATCTTTATTTAGTGGGTGCTAACGACTGCATTGTGAAGGCCTATCAAAAGTATTTATTAATCTGGAACAACGGAACCAAAGCGCGATTCAGGAGACTACAGCGCCATCTCTTGACCATTGGTGTAGTAGAACCAAAAACCACATCTTTATTTTTTGTAATAAAGTAACAGTTATAGGTATTCATATTTATAATATCAAAAGTATTTATTAATCTGGAACAACGGAACCAAAGCGCGATTCAGGAGACTACAGCGCCATCTCTTGACCATTGGTGTAGTAGAACCAAAAACCACATCTTTATTTTTTTATTTATTTAGGCATGCTAACAGTCACACATATTAATACATTAATGAAAAGGTCGGATACTATACAGTTTTCTTATATGCAGACCAATTACAAGCATACACAACAATCACAATAATGTTAATAAACAACTTGATACAATCCAACTGATTGACCTGATCACAAATCTATGTATTTTAAACGACTATATTATGGATAGATTGATGGACCGCGCTAATTTATTCAAATACATACATACAAAAGAAGAACAAATTATTTTGCTATTTATTTATTTGTTGTACCAGAGTGTTTCATCAATTTTAACTTTAGTTCTTTCGGAATCGCTCAGTAATCAACTTTTTTTTTGGAATAGAAATAATCTTAGTAATGGTCTCTTTCCTGGTTTCACCGCTACCTGCGTGTGAAATTTCATCAAAATTCGTTTATCCGTTTTTGTATAATTGAGTAACAAACACCCAAACTTTCACATTCATAATATTGTTTGGATCACTGAGATTATTATTCATTGACGACCTCCGTGGCCCATTGGTATATACGTCGGGATTCATGGCGTCGCCTACTCAGAGGTCCCGGGTTCGCGACCCGGTGGGGCCAATGTCAGTATGATGAATACGAGCATTTTTTCTTTAGTCATGGATGTTTACATATATTTCTAGATAAAAAAATATTTATATATGTGTCAGTATATGTATTTTATAAAACTAGTTTTTCACGGGTTAATGCACGAAACTTTATTTATTTATTGACGTTTCGCAGCCTTTACAGGCTGCTTTGTCGGAATCATTTTTTTATTTTATTTTGGTCCCCCCAATGCATGTTCACACACTGCAGACTTATTTTCGTATCTGCGATATGTTCTTTTACCCGAGGCCCTATACTCCTCTTTGTTACCAAAATTAAATTAAAAAAATGATTCCGACGAAGCAGCCTGTAACGACTGCGAAACGTCAATAAATAAATAGTTTCGTGCATTAACACGTGAAACACTAGTTTTATTTAATGAGTGATGTGCGTGAAAACCTAAGAAACAAATATATGTATTTTATCCGTCACCCTAGCATCCCCTAACATAAGCTTTACAGTGCTTACTTTAGGGCTAGGCTAAATGGAGTGAGTGTGAAATATATTTATTTATTTAAAGAACTGAAAACTGTGCGGGTTTCAATCGTACACATTTAGGTAGGTAGGCACCTGCCATGCCAACAATTAGGATTTCCCAGTTACCATCGATGCTATCGCACGAAACGACCGCGGTCACGGGAAACAATACAACACAACGCTTTCAAAACTGTACACTAATAATTCAGACGTGTCATTAACTCCCTGATAAGCAATACGGAATTGCGTTATTGTGTTCGAACCACGACCTCTGGGTATCAATTAAACAATGGTTACGAAGATTAGAAGATAATGTGAAAAGAAAAAACAAAGGGTAGGTGGTTTGATTGTCGGTTTCGTGTTTATTTTTTTAATGGATCTAGTCTTTATATATATAATTCTTCTGTGAGTGTGTATGTCACTGAACTTCTCTTAAAGGACTGGACCGATTTTGATGAAATTTTTTGTGTGTGTTCAAGGGGATCTGAGATTGGTTTAGATTCACAATTTTGTCCGCTGGACAACCCCTATTTTTTTAGGGCGGTACGAAGTTCGCTGGGTCAACTAGTATATTATAAATAAATAAATAAATAAAATAAAATAAAATAAAATAAAATAAAATAAAATAAAATAAAATAAAATAAAATAAAATAAAATAAAATAAAATAAAATAAAATAAAATAAAATAAAATAAAATAAAATAAAATAAAATAAAATAAAATAAAATAAAATAAAATAAAATAAAAATCTTTTATTTCAAGACATGGTCTCATAAATGTTAGTAACAATTTTTCTTACCCTATATTAGTATTTCATTACTTTTTCAATCATTATTATAACATCTTCTTCTTCTTCTTCTTAGCATTATGAGGTCCACTGCTGGACATATGCCTCTTGCATGACTCTCCAAGAAGTTCTTGATGCGGCGGTTCTGGTCCAGGTCGGCCCTGCCGTCTTTTTAATGTCGTCCGACCATCGGGCAGGTGGTCTGCCGGCACTTCTGCTTCCTGTGCGAGGTCTCCAAAGTAGGGTTCTGTACGACCATCTGTTGTCGTCTCTTCGAGATACATGACCAGCCCATTGCCATTTAAGTCGAGCAACCCGTTTACCTATGTCGGTAACTCGGGTGCGTTGGCGAATGTCTTCGTTTCGTATTCTGTCCCTCAAAGAGACGCCAAGCATTGCACGTTCCATTGCCCTTTGCGCTACTTTCAGGCGGTGGAGTATCCCGACAGTCAGCGTCCACGTCTCACAAGCATACGTCATTACTGGGAGAACGCATTGATTATAGACGCGTGTTTTCAGTGATTGTGGGATTTTGGACTTGAATACATCTTCGAGTTTTCCGAAGGCTCCCCAACCTAGCTGTATTCGTCTGTTAACTTCGTTTTCCATCGAGTCTTTACTTAGCATGATGTTTTGGCCTAAGTAGGTATAATTGTTCACACATTCGATCGTTACGCCATCTATTGAAATCGTCGAACCGTCAGTGGTGCTCATCCACTTAGTCTTTTCGTGATTCATTTTCAGGCCCACTCGGAGAGACGCGTCTTTCAAATCCTTGAGCATTTTTTCAAGACCTTCTCGCGACTCACTGAGTAATAGTCCAGTCAGTATTGTCGCGAAATCCGTTTTTCCTCAAACAGCTGGAACTATGCTAAAAAGTTTCTTAAGATAGTAAAGAACACTTTACATAGAGAAAAAAATGTTTCCAACCCCGGGCAAGGGTGAAAACCACCCTTAATAATCTATTTTTCCAATTATCTCAAAAAGTATACGAGATACGGAAAAAAACTTCAAATGAAAATTGTAGATCTTTTTGAAATCTACAAAACATTATTCCACCCTCTTGCCCCTATTTTCAATAGGGGAGCCAATAATCGAAGTCAAAGATTCAATACTTAAAAAGTTAAAGTTAGTTAAAAAAGTTATCTTTGACTTCGATTATTGGCTCCCCTATTGAAAATAGGGGCAAGAGGGTGGAATAATGTTTTGTAGATTTCAAAAAGATCTACAATTTTCATTTGAAGTTTTTTTCCGTATCTCGTATACTTTTTGAGATAATTGGAAAAATAGATTATTAAGGGTGGTTTTCACCCTTGCCCGGGGTTGGAAACATTTTTTTCTCTATGTAAAGTGTTCTTTACTATCTTAAGAAACTTTTTAGCATAGTTCCAGCTGTTTGAGGAAAAACGGATTTCGCGACAATACTGACTGGACTATAAGACGATATCGTCAGCGAAACGGAGGTGGTTCAAGTGCTCTCCGTCTACATTTATACCCAGATCTTTCCAGTCCACAGTTTTGAAAATATCTTCAAGGGCGTTCGTAAATAGTTTTGGAGATATCACATCACCCTGACGTACACCTCTCATTATTGGAACAGTTGTTCTGGCCCCTTGAATTTCAACTGTCATTGTGGCAGATTTATATAAGCTTCTTAGGAGCTCGATGTATCTGTAGTCGACTTTGCATCTCTGAAGTGAGTTGAATATAGCCCAGTGTTCCACCGTATCGAACGCCTTTTCATAATCCACGAAAGCAAGGTAAAGTGGTCTATTATATTCTAGTGATTTCTGTATCACTTGTCTTACCGTGAATATATTATCAGTTGTACCATAACCTTTTCTGAATCCCGCTTGTTCCCTGGGCTGCTGCTCATCTAGCCGATTTGTAATCCTAGATGTAATGATGCGTGAGAATACTTTGTACACTTGACTTAGCAGCGAGATAGGGCGGTAATTCTTAAGTTTTGTCTTGGGACCTTTCTTATGAAACAGGACAACAATACTATCAAGCCACTTGTTCGGTATGTTGCCAGTGAAAAGCGCTTCGTTATATATCCAGCGAAGTTCCTTTAGAATGGTCCGACCACCTGCTTTTAAGAGTTCCGTCGTTATGCCGTCTTCTCCTGGTGACTTATACTGCTTTAGTTGTTTTAGCGCTTGTCTGACTTCATAGATACTAATTTCAGGAATATCCTCTGTATAGTGTCTTGTCAGAGGTGCGCGTTTATCAACAGTGTCCACGACAGTCGGTTTGCAAGTATGTGTGTTATATAAGTCTTCATAGAATTCAGCTATTATACTTAGCAGCCCAGAAGTTTCAGTGACTATTTGCCCTGTGCAATTTTCTAGTTTATTTAGTTGGCTTCTTCCGTTGCTAGTAGCCCTACTAAAAACTTTGGGTCCTCGATTTTTTTCGATTAAGCGCTGTATCTTATTGGTGTTTCTGTTACGTATATCTCGTCTCAATGACTTAGATATCTTTTTGTTTAGGTTTCGATGTTCTTCAGAGTTATGTTTCTCTGATCCTAGGTTCCTTCTAAGTTCCAGCAGCTGTTTCGTTTCGGAAGTCACGTCATCTTTAACACGGGAAGTCCGACAGAATACTTCATTAGCAGTTCTTGTAGTAGCGGCTATGAAGCTGTCATATTTCTCGTTGAGGCTTGTCTCGAAATATTCAACGTCAGTTCGTTTTAAAGCTAGACTTAGCTTCTCCTCGAATTCTTTATGTATTCCTTCAGATATGATGAGATTTGTGAGAGGTTTCTTAAGGAGTTTACGTCGGTCCATTCTAGTATTGATCCTTATTGTGGCTCGTACTAGTCTGTGATCACTCATTTTAAGTTTTTTGAGTACGGTGACATCAGTGATCATGTGTTTTCTGTCTGTACAAATGAAATCAATTTCATTCTTCGTCTTTCCATCAGGACTAGCCCAGGTCCACTTTCTTGTCAGTTTCTTGTGGAAGAAGGTGTTCATGGCATAGAATTTCTTTGATTCCAAGTAGTTGACTAATGTTTGTCCACGGTTGTTCCTTAAACCAATTCCAAATGAACCAATGCAATTTTCTGCCTCTTTACGGGTCCCTATCTATCTATTATAACATATTTATAAATATCATTAAATCATTAACATTATATAGAAATAATTAAAATAAATAAACAATTTATTATCACTGTCATCTAGGTAGTATGTACGCCGGGTTTTATGGTGTCGCCGACTCGAGAGGTCCCGGGTTCGAATCCCGGGGCAGATGTTTGTGTGATGAATATGAGCATTTGTACTTCAGTCATACATGTTTAATATGTGCTTCTATATAAATATAATTATATATGAGGAGCTCGATGGCGCCAGTGCTTAGCGCGTTGCGCTGCGGTCGTTGAAGTTGAGCAACTTTTACAGTGGTCGGTCATTGGATGGTGTCGTGGTACACGACTTTTCTTTGACGACGTGACGTCACAGACCGGCGATCACGCAAATAATATGTCAACAATAGGTACATAACTTATGAAATAATAGGTAGCACAATTTAACAACCATTAATTACGATCGAACATACATCCTTGATTATGTTTCGTCTACTAATTCATTCCTGGAATCATTGCTGTGTCTGAAAACACGATCATAAATAATATTTCATTGTAAAAAGTGTTGATCGTAATATCTTTATAAATACCAAACCAAATTACGATTTAATGGTATCATTGCATTCAGAAAATTATTCTCATTCCATTTTACGGCTTGCTTTCAATAAATATGAAAATCATATTTTCAATTAAAAAAACAAAACCAAACGTCATGTGACGTCATGTGTGCCTACGCGCATGAGAAACCTTTATCGATGCAACTGACATCTCGACAGTAGGGATGTCGAAAGTTGAAAAAAATATCGATATATCGATACATCGGTCTTTTAAAAAATATCAATATCGGCTTCGATATATCGCGAAAAAAACATCGATATATCGATATATCGGACCAATTTTGCCAAAAATATCGTACTAAATATCGTAATAGCTCACGAAATATGACACGCGGAATAATAATGGAACGAAAATTATCTCCCTAAAGATAGACCCTATTTTCGAATGATGACATAGACAATACTAAATACAGCACAGATCATAGACATGTTGAATATCATTAATCTGAGATCCAGTTACGATTTTTCCCGATTCGAATTTAGTTAGATCGTGATATGCCGCTAATAATTAAAAAAATATCGTTTTTGATACAAATTTCGATATTGGTTATTTTGTATCGATGTATCGATATATCGAATCAAAATATATCGGCAAAAAATATCGATATATCGATACATCGATATATTTTCAACAAGCCTACTCGACGGTCGCCCGGTGACATTCCTACGAGGAGGCTGTGTCGCTCGTCGCCCAAATCAGTCCGCGGTATAGAACATTCTAGTGGCACCATGTTTGGTCGGCCGATTACCGAACCAGGGGGATGAAAATGGCACTCTGCCATGCCCATTAGTTTTAGTGTTAATTTTTTGTCGTGGCCCTCTTCCCGTAATATGTAAATAGTTGAAAATGATATAATCTCGCGGCCGCTGCGTGCGTGGGGTGACATGTGATTGCCCACGCTCTCCGACTCTTCGGGTCTTCGGCTTCACCGATGGGCTCAAATGCCCATGAGCTCCTTCCGCCTGCGTGCTCCCTGCTGAGGACTGCGGCGTCAGCCCGCAGACCCCTATCATCAGGGTGCAGCATGCTGTGACGTCTAGGGTTGACGTCCTGAGGCATCACCGCCATCATCGCTTCGTTCAACGAGGGAACGTGGTACCACCAGTGATGTGTGTCGAATCGTGAGCTCACGTAATATTCCTTTTTTTTTTGTGTGCGCGTTCCTCGTCGCCACGTGTCCCATCTGGACTCTAATGACTTTTCGGGTCGACAGATTATTACATAGCATCATTGTTATTATACTTTAAGAACCATTGTTCCGCTGCGGGCCGCCGCCATGTAACTCGCGGGATTATAATAATATAAAATTTCATGTACCAAAATCCGCCATTTTTGATTTGTTCTCCCATGCTACGGCCTTTGTACTTCAATAGTTCATTGCTGTAACCTAGAGTTTTATCCCGGTACCTTATCAGCTGGGTATTAGCTGAAATAACACTTGCTCGTATGTAAGGAGGTTCCGTACCATTAGATAGTAAAGTAAAGAAAAATATTTCCTTTCCATTTATTTTTCCATTTATAAACCAATTATCAATTCCATCCTTTTTCTTTCACATACAACGTACTGAACCAATTATAAATTCTATTTTTTTCTTTTACATACGACAATGGGTGACCAAAAATTTACTAATTCGAGCTCCTCCGTGCTTCGGAAGGCACGTTAAGCCGTTGGTCCCGTCTGCATCTGCAGTCGTTAGCACCCACCAACCCGCACTGGGCCCGCGTGGTGGGTCATGACCCAAGCTCCCTAACATTTATTCTGAAACAAAATTTAGCTCACCACAAAACTGAAATAATTATACTGCAGAGCCAATGCCAAATCTTTGAAGTAAGAGCAATAACGCAATAGGGTGACAGTGTTAAAAATAAAGTGTGAATTGTTAGCATCTGTGTTTAGAATGAATATTGGCAGGGGTTTTTACTATTTTTACAAAAAAAAAATTCATAGTTTTACTAAAAACTAACGAAAAAGATAATAGTTTTCTTATCTATTGTCACGTGACTCAAGACGCTTGGGATTGGTGAAGCCTAAAATGACGTCACACGCAAGTAAACTTCCGGTTACAGTGACATTACATTGTAACGTTTGACGTTTTAATAACAGTCGTGTGACGTCACACACTAGTAAGACGCCATATTGCCCAGAGAAACGTTTTCGTGGCAACTTGAAAATTGAGTTTTTGATTTAGTTATTTTTAACAAACAAATATAGTGACATTATCGACATAAATCATGACTCTGTGATCTATTTTCGAAACAAATTGTATGATCACATATTTCCTCCGAATTCATAAAAAAATATATAAAAATATTTTGAAACAGATTTAAAGAAACACACACACACACACATACACACTTAATTTTAATTAAATAACATCTGCTTAAGCTTAATGTAATGCATGCTGAGTTCGCCAATAAGTGGTTACACATTATATCACTGAATATAAAATTGTATTAAAAAAATTGTGCGTATCAGCTCCGACGCACGACTGGAGTTTACTTCTTATGTTCGATAGTCTAACCAGACGCAAAAAGAGTTTATTTAACTTAAAAAAGATTGATACTGCATGAAAGGGTAAATAAACAAATTATTATTATTATATTAATACTCGAACCTAGAAATCCTGCAGCGATTCCAAAACTCAGTGTTTCGCACCATACTGAA
The DNA here is from genome assembly GCA_902850365.2 of Chilo suppressalis. Classification (NCBI taxonomy): domain Eukaryota; kingdom Metazoa; phylum Arthropoda; class Insecta; order Lepidoptera; family Crambidae; genus Chilo; species Chilo suppressalis. The sequence continues at coordinate 28,476,605 of OU963901.1, read as the reverse complement.
TGCTCCATGGTTTGTGAAAAGCACAAAAATGCACGACTACTTACAAAGCAACACTATAAAGGAGGAAATAAAGCTAAAGCTAAGCGCTACCAGAGCAGACTTGTTCACCATGTTAATAAACTTGCGGTGGCTCTCACTGATGTTAGCAAAAATACCAAAAGACTCAAAAGATGTACTATCGGTGAGCTGGAAAACAGGCATTAACTGGAGATCAGTATGGAACAATGAGAGAAAAGCTTTTCGAAGTTACACTTCTTTAGGCGCGTTATGAAAAAATGATGAGAGTGAAATTATAAGATGCGCGCGCGCATCACTGTAACACAAAAAATTAACAGCTACTTTTGTGTTTACCGCACATTAAGAAAATCTACCAACAATATAGAAATAGAATCTCTATTTAGTGGTTGCTAACGACTGTATTGTGAAGGCCTATCAAAAGTATTTATTAATCTGGAACAACAGAACCAAAGCGCGATTCAGGAGACTACAGCGCCATCTCTTGACCATTGGTGTAGTAGAACCAAAAACCACATCTTTATTTTTTGTAATAAAGTAGATTTTAATTGAATATTTTGATTATTTATTTATTTTTTCAAATTAAAACTGAACTTTATTGACTGTGTCCTTTTCCAGACTTTTTATTAATTTATTGTAATTAATTATTTGCATGCAATTAAAAACTAATTTTAAACGATGCCAAAGAAGGATAACTTCTCACACGCACCCATTTTTTGTTAATAAAAACATCTCGCACGCCCGAAAAGACATTGAAATGTTCTGCATATAGTGTCGACTGATCGCAGAAAGCTGTAACACAAAAAAAATGTCAGAAAGTACCCACTAGTCAATGATTAGGTTCAATTTGTTGTATAGGTAACATAATTTATTAACAATTTTAAACTTAACAGAAAAAATTAACAACAAACTCAACAAATAAAAGAAGGAAATAACAAGAATTGAATAAATATGATAGAATATGCACGCTCGCGTCAACAGGTTAATCGGGAGAGTAAAGATGGCTATGTAAACCAACCAATTACAAAACACATCACTTCAACGTAAAATACTTATATCATGACTTCTCTAAAATTTTGTCGTATTATAATACGTCTTAAGTTTGGGAATGACTGTATTTTTAGGTCTTTTCCTATGTCAACTTAAGTTGTTAAATATTTTCATCAGCAAAATAAAAATATACGACATTATGATGAGTATGTAAGTTAAATATGTGTGAAATATTTTGTTTTATTATTCATATTATGTATGTACCAGCTTTTAAAATAATTAACTTAATGCTTCCCTGCATTTCATATGAAAAAGTATTTAATCTTTACTTTTGTAAAACGTGACCTAAAAAAGTATCATTTTTATGGTTCGTTTACATTTTGTCTCAAGCCAATATGAATAGACTATAAATTACTCGTCGTATAATTTATTAATATACAGTAAATAGGTAAATATTTACATTGAAATAACAAAAGCTTAAAGACTACTTGATGACTAAAATTTACAATCCAAATTACCTTAAACTACTAACTAACTAACTAACTTAACTATTAACTATAGATTTATTAATCATTCGGTCATTACGGGAATGAATGTAAATCGGCCGTATCCTTCGATTTTAGAAGCTTAATTTCTTCACTGCTCCAAAAGATTAGTATTCTATATCATTTTAAAATCGACACCTTTGCGTGTCCCTGAGAAAAAAGCGTCTTGACTACAGAATACATATGTTACTCGATCAAGGTAACGTTAATAATGACAGGTTACCATAAAAGGAATAGAGTATTTGACAGTGTTAAAAATAAAGTGCTAATTGTTGGCATCTGTGTTTAAAATGAATATTGGCAGGGGTTTTTACTATTTTTACATAAAAAATATTCATAATTTTACTAAAAACTAACGAAAAAGATAATAGTTTTCTTATCTATTGTCACGTGACTCAAAACGCTTGGGATTGGCAAAGCCTAAAATGACGTCACACGCAAGTAAACTTCCGGTTACAGTGACATTACATTGTATCGTTTGACGTTTTAATAATAGTCGTGTGACGTCACACACTAGTAAGACGCCATATTGCCCAGAGAAAAGTTTTCGCGGCAACTTGAAAATGGAGTTTTTTATTTGATTATTTTTACTGAAATACACAACAGAATGATGAATATCCACTTTTTACGGACTCCATAAACATTAGTCAATAACGTGAGATCGCTGTCTAAAACTTGTCAAATGCCCTATTTAAAACCATCCGTGTCCACAAAATTTAATTGAACATAATATTTCCCTTACATTATAAATAGTCATGATATTCATACTCGGCTTCAACCATAACTCAAAGACATAATTCAAAGAGATATATTACAAAAGAACGTGCCATTTCCGTGTCTACGTGTAAGAAGCAGGAAATGGTGATATTAAAAACGTAACACTGGGGATACTTGCTTTTTTTCTATTATTGGTTTTTTTATTTCCAATGGGAAAGTTGAATTTAAATTGCGCATGTTTATCGAGCCGGAATCGCAGAATTCAGTAAACCGTTTCAATAGAACTTTGGAATAAAATCATTCGTTGAGCTTTTTAAAAGCAACAGTAGATATTGTTCATCGAAATAGCTACTTTTTGTGCCAATGAGGAAAGAGAGGTAGATTTAATAATTTTTAATATTTTGGAAGCATATAGAAATTAAATGCAGAATCCTAATATTCCTGTACAAATAGTAAAATGAAACAAACACATTCCTACACGAACAAAGAAATTTTATTACTCATTTCTTTGTCGTACTATTCGTTAGTGGAATCCTTTGCCCGCGCACGTGTTCCTTCCCTCCTACAATCTGGGATCCTTTAAGAGAGCCGTGAAGAAGCATTTTTGCAGGCCTGTAAGGTGAGGATGGTTGGTGTGACAGTTTATAACTGCTGTACCAGCCATCTTCGCGTCTGGACTTTATCACCACTTAACATCAGGTGGGGTAGAGTCATTTGCCTACCTGGCTATATACAAAAAAAACAGAAAGCTGTAATAGGCGATAGATGGCTATTACTCTTGCTGTCATATCTTGATAAATTATACTGACAGCATAGCATAATAAGTAGCTCATCAGCCTATTAATGTCCTCACTGCTGAGGCACATGACTTCCCTATGGATGGATTAGGGAGTTTGGTCCATGACCCACCACGCGGGTCCAGTGCAGATTGGTGGGTGCTAACGACTGCAGATGCAGCCGGGACCAACGGCTAAACAAGCCTTCCGAAGCACGGAGGAGCTCGAGATAGTAAATTTTCCGGTCACCCATCCAATGACCGACCACTGTGAAAGTTGCTTAACTTCAACGATGGCAGCCGAACGCGCCAACCACTTGCGCCATCGAGCTCCTCAATCACATAATACTCCATAACCACTTTCCATTTAGAAATTCCATTTCAAAGCCAAATAATGAGCATGGTTCAATTTATACTTACATCCTTCATAAAAAGTCAAGCCTTAACTTTATATAATGCATTCGGCCAGCAAAATCACAGCCTCCATTTAATAAATTAAGACAATTTAATCCCGTACCTTACAAATGGCCCGTCTCATTTGTTCAAGTGTTGAATCGGTACGGATTGGCAAACTTTGGATCTCGCAACGCCCCGCGCCGCTAGAACACAAGGCAATTATTGCCGCCTCGTGTAATAACCTAATTACTCAGTGTTTGCATACGTGATATTTAAAATTATCGCCTAGTGGATTTAGTCTTGTTTGCTTTCAACAGGGTAGGAAAATATGGTTGAGGTAGACAGTGCAGCGCGTGATAGCAGCTACGCTCTATATTCACGCTAAAACATTTCAAAGCATAGCTAAAGCATAATTCTAAAACATAGTTATTTCTGAGGAGCTCGATGGCGCAAGTGGTTAGCGCGTTCGGCTGCGATCGTTGAACTTAAGCAACTTTCGCAGTGGTCGGTCATTGGATGGGTGACCAAATATTACTATCTCGAGCTCCTCCGTGCTTCGGAAGGCACGTTAAGCCGTTGGTCCCGGCTGCATCTGCAGTCGTTAGCACTCACCAATCCGCACTGGGCCCGCGTGGTGAGTCATGGCCCAATCTCCCTATTCCATCCATAGGGATAAGGCCTGTGCCCCAGCAGTGGGGACATTAATAGGCTGATGATGAGTTATTTCCTATCCCAAGAATAATGTGTAGAGATGAAACGATACCATCTAGGTATCGATACTTTTACTCGTTACTGTATCGGTCATAAAGTATCGATGCCTACTCGGTATCGAATGAAAAGTATCGATACTTACTTGTATCGATAAATTTTGACGAACGATATTACAATTACAAATTCAGTCAGTTTTAATTTAACGAAATCAAAATAACGGCTTGCACCACGTGATGAGAGAATGACTGACTTAATAAATTCCAATAAATATAAAACATACGCAAGGTATGGCCAACTGAGCAGTAGAAAAGATGCGAAACAAAAATTCCAACAAGACACCTTACTATAGAGTAAATAATCTGATTATCGAGTTTTTTTATACTTCTCAGTGAGTGACCGACCGAGTACCGATACAAGTACTTACTTCACGATACTACTTGTTACTCGGTTCTCAAGTGTCGATGCCAAAGGTACTTGGTATCGAAATAAAAGTATCGAGTAGTTTTACTCGTATCGTTTCATCCCTAATAATGTTTAATTTTTCCTTCGTCCTCTCTCTTTCCTTCCTTAGGTATATCTGTTTTCCTGCCATTGATATTATTTTCTTTTACACACCTTTTTTTATATAACACAGGTAAAAAATCTTTTTACACACGACGGCGCCTTTAAGGGGCACACCGCCGAACGGACCTCACACCTGGCCCCCGCAAGCCTTACGAGCCCCCGCAGTGGCTGCCCACCGAGGACCCCGCAATTCTTACGGGTGCTTTACGGCATAATACCCGCTAAAAAAGTTCTGCGAATACCTTCTACACTGCTTTATGCGAAGCCGCGGGGTCCCCGTTTAGGGATTCTTCCGCGATTCTTTTACTAGTCCAGTCGGAATAAACATGAGACCTATTCTAAGACACCAGCACTTAGTCAAGTTTTTCCTAGATAGTATAGACCCCTACGAATATGCCCTCCATTTGTCCCCGCTAGAACCCGTGTTTTGTAACCAGGAAAATTGTTTAAACAAAAAAAAAACGGTTTTTTGAGTTTTTTTGCTTGTAAACGGGGATTTTGAAATTTTTTTTGAATCAAAGTTGTTCATTAGCTTGCCCTCTACAAAATCAGTTCTATGAAAAAATAACGTGAGATTGTTAGTTTAGCAGTAAATTGCAATTATGTCGGTTTTACGTTTGCAACAATTCAACATGTTATAATAAACATTTTGATTTCTAAAGTAGTTTATCATGTGGGTAACGCCACTCCCAAGAGAGTCATGTAAAATTTATCGACCTGTGTCGCAAACTTTAGCAACAATTCTCAATCTCCGAAAAAAAAGTACTTGCCTGTCCCGTCTTTCCCAGAAGGCGCACAGCGGGGAAAAAAATTCAGGTGATTCGATTCACCAAGAATTTTGAGGAATCGATCGAGTAGAAAAAAATCGTTAATAAAAATGTTCGTTTTTGGACGATTTAAATTTTTTTTAAAAATTGACGTAGAATAATTTTTTTTTTAAACTAATGTATTTTTCTCTCCTCAACTCGAATATACTATTCTGAATATATATATATATATATATATATATATATATATATATATATATATATATATTCAGAATAGTATATCTGCGAACAACTTTGATTCAAAAAATTTTCAAAATCCCCGTTTACAAGCATAAAAACTCAAAAAAAACCGGTTTTTCTTTGTTTAAACAATTTTCCTGGCTACAAAACACGGGTTCTAGCGGGGACAAATGGAGGGCATATTCGTGGGGGTCTATACTGCGTGACCTCATCTATATGGGTTAGAACTGAAAATCAGCGATTTACTCTCGGAGTAAATGTTACGCTGAGATTTCGCCCATTCGCATCGCTGCTGCACACGAAAATATCAGTATTTTTGTATAAATATAATTTGTTATATTTTTAAAGGATTTGTATAATTGTAAAATTTGTATTCAATTTTGTATGTGTGCATGTTGGTGTGAATAAAGCTTTATCTATCTATCTATCTATCTACTACCTAGGAAAAAATTGGCTAAGCGCTGGTGTCTTAGAATAGAAGTCGGTCCAAATTATGGCTATTCCGACTGGACTATACACCCTTCTTTTATTTTCTCTTTCATATTTATTTGTCTTTCTATTTCTGGTAGCCTGGAAGGGATTGCTACCTACCAATCAAGCCGCCTATATTGTAAGATCTGACTATCATGTTTTTAATTTACTTGTGTGTCTTGTGTGGTGTATTATAATAAACAATATTATTATTATTAATCATAAACGTCTTAACATACTTGTGTTCATGTTTTACTGTTTTAAACCGTGGTGTTTCACATGGTAATAGAATAGCATGGCTAACGTCGGAAAACAATCAGATTGTTGATATGGATCTAAATAACAGACGGTAAATTGTATAACTACATATTCTACGTAAGCATATAGTTTGTTCGTCGTGCGAATTAACTTTTGAAGATTTAAAGAAAATATAACTAGAAAAAAATCCACGCGGATCAGGCAGCAGACGGGACTCGAACCCGCACCCTTCGCAATCCGGGCGAATGCACTGACCAATTAAGCTACCGCGGCCCTCACGGACCGCGTCGAAATTCTTCTAGCCATTCTTAAGCTGCAAGGCAGCGCCATCTCTTCGCATTGTAGGTAAGCCACAATGACAAATGAATACTTTTACAAGTATTAAACATTCGAAAGAAGAAATAGCAATTATAGTTGTAATTTTTATTATTTTAAAGCATGTAACTGCTTGATGTTTAAATCTAAAGTAAAATATAACTAGAAAAAATTCCACGCGGACCAGGCAGCAGACGGGACTCGAACCCGCACCCTTCGCAATCTGGGCGAGTGCACTGACCAATTATGCTACCGCGGCCCTCACGGATCGGGAAGAATATTTTTTGAAGATTTTCTGACTCCTGACACGAGACAGAAGCTGGGTCTGAAACAGGACTGCTGGAGGCAGCTGTACTCTAATCATGTCGCTGTGATGTCTCGTTCTGGCGAAAATAATAGAAGATTAAGGACCACTTGTGCCAACATTGGCGTCGATTCTGGAATGATTCTGTAAACCTAATCTTAAATTTGACAATAGTATGTCTTTGTTATGCTTGAGGAGCTTGATGGCGCAAGTGGTTAGCGCGGTCAGCTGCGATCGTTGAAGTTCAGCAACATTCGCAGTGGTCGGTCATTGGATGGGTGACCAAAAAAAAAATTTACTATCTTGAGCTCCTCCGTGCTTCGGAAGGCACGTTAAGCCGTTGGTCCCGACTGCATCTGCAGTCGTTAGCACCCGCCAATCCGCACTGGGCTCGCGTGGTGGGTCATGGCCCAATTCCCCATTCCATCCATAGCGAAGTCCTGTGCCCCAGCAGTTATACTCTATACAGAATGATAAAGAGAGAATGATTTTAAATTTAGTTTTAAAGTTTAGAGAGTCATGCCAGAATCGACACCATTATTAAATTAAATAAAGGCTTAGTGTTAATCCTGCTTATAACACATTATTCTGTCTATGCCAAATGTTTTAAGAAAAATAAAGGCAGAAGCGATACAAAAGCGAGAAAAAATATGACAGAGAGATTTTAACGACATGTCGGTATGGCTACTCCTTTTTACCCGGCTGCGCAATGCAAGAGCGCGAAGCGCGACGCGCAGACAGGGTTATGTGTTTAACAGTCTATATATGTATGTTTGTTCCCTTGTGGCACACTAGAGACCAAACGCCTGGACCGATTTTGATGATTCATACATCAATCGATTCGTCTCAATCATGGGAGTGCTACTAAAGATATGATAGTAATCAAAATTCAATATGGGAAAAATTAGGCGCCATATTGTGACGAAGTAAAAAAAATAAGTTGACAAAATATGTCAAGTGGGGTATCACTGTCTAGATAATCAAAAATTATATTTAGGTTTCTAACACCATTTTTCATTTTATATGATTGTTTAGGATCTACAACGCTTTAAAGTTGTATATTAACCACTTACGCTTTTAATTTCAATCTTACGTTTGTATGGATCTTTGTTACTCTTTAAACCTAAAAAATACTGAATGGATTTTAATGAAACTTAACAGTAATATAGCTCATATATGATAATTACATATATATAATAATTTATGTAGTTATTGGGTGAATTGGCCAATATATAGCAATAAGTGTCACATAAGACAGAAAAAAATGTCCCATCTGCGAGCCATTTTGGCCTGCACTGCAAAAACAATAAAAGTTACATGAATGTAATGTAGAGTGAAAATGTATCTTTTAAATAGTTCTAAAAAAAAGTCCGTGACTCCATATATCTATTTTTAATGAGTAAGCCATTACCGCTAAAATAGTGAATCGAAACTCAAATATTATTTGATATCTATTTCCAAAATGCACATTTTGTATAAACAAATTATTTTTTATCAAAACAAATATTTTTATCACTTTTGATATTTAAAGACGATAAACTTTGCCTTTTACACTATGTCATTTCGACAAATTAAAAAGTTACAACGATGACAAAGTGATAGCGCGGTGTACTATGTAAAAGAAAAAAAATGGAGTATTCGCAGTATCTGATCCCATACGAAGTACTAACATTAAAACTGTGATACAGTTCCTTCTTATTAAATGATGAAAAATATATTATCATAATAGGTATTTATGATTATTGAATTTTAATGAAAAACTCAGAATTTTACTGTTTTTCATTTTTTTTAACGATATTACTTAAGGTTACAAAGAAGGTTTACTTAATATAATGACAAATAACCCATTTTTCGCTAGTAAGTACATACTTATTGGAATCCCTGTATTTATTAATCAGCTCGCGATAATATTGGTTTTGTAATAATTCTGCAAAATTCAAAGTAAATAATGTAGATTTTTATAGGTAAATCACCCCTTTCATCACCCTACGCCTATAAGTAGTGCGATGTTGTAGCTAAGAACCAAGTTCCCATCTACTTCTTTATGGGAATTCATTATATTCGATTTAGCTATTAGGGCACGGAAGCGCAACAAACAAACTCACTTTCGCATCTATAATATTATATTATACTTACTAGTGATCCACCCGGGCATTGTACGGGCGAAATTTATTTATCGGGATAAAATATAGCCTATGTCACTCGCACAAAATGTATTTAAATAAAGAAAAATGTTATAATAAATAATGTCAAATTATGAGACTAGGGACTGACACTGAATTTGTCTATATCACAATCTTAGACGTCCGGCATTGACATGACAATGCAGCCACTGCCAATTTTAAATAGTCGACGAATAAAAGTAAATGAATTTTATATTTACTGCTAAACTATTAAAAAAACATAAACAAAAGACGACTTTTTGTGTAAGTGCTAGTTTACTTTAAAATTTACATACATTAGAGATATTTATGTAACGACTTGATTTAACTTCACACATTTTTGCGAAAATTGAGGCCCATCTGTAGCCTTGACCCCGCTGGTAAAGTCTTATATGTCTTAATAAATCAATCTTTTAGACCGACGCAAGGTACTTAATAATTCCCGCGATATTAATTCCCTTACTGAAGTAAAAACACTACGGTATATACGGTCTTAAAATACTAACTAAAAAGTGTGAAATAAAAAAGGTAAATTTAAAAAATCAAAAAACCCGACTGCTTAATTATTCTTCAAATAAAAACTGAAAAGAAAAAAACAAGTCCAGTAGTCTATAATTCTGTTAATAAGGAACAAAGCTACTTTAACAGTCGGGACCCACTGTTGAAAAATATTATGTATTCTTGAATATCTAATGGGTCCCGACTGTTAAAGTAGGTTTGTTCCTTATTAACAGAATTATAGACTACTGGACTTGTTTTTTTCTTTTCAGTTTTTATTTGAAGAATAATTAAGCAGTCGGGTTTTTTGATTTTTTAAATTTACCTTTTTTTGTGTTGCTCTATGCCAAGGAACTTATAAATTTGACGACCTAAGTGGCCGAGTGGTTTACACGCCGGGTTTCATGGTGTTACTGACTCGAGAGTTCCCGGGTTCGAATCCCGGTGAAAGCACATATTTGACCATGTTTGTATGTATTCTTGTAAATAATGTTAATTTTAGCTACTAAGCAATTAATTTATAGACATGTATTAATTTATAATTTTGTGAATTGTTTATTATTTAAGTACTTAGTTATTTCTGGTTTTTAAGTTTTTAGACATTAAGTACTTTTAGGCATTTGTCTATATAGCTTTTAAATATCACATAAAATTAATTATTTTATTCATTATGTAACTATTTATATACCAAAATTTTAAACTTAAAAAAAATTAATTGAAAAAAATCCACGCTGACCAGGCAGCGGACGGAACGACGAAGTTTTCCTAATAAAATTTTCTTTAGATTAAATATTTAGCAGTTAAATATTACAGTATATATCTCTTATCTAATAGACAAGTCCGTCCGTCCGTCCGTGGTGCTGTTTCAGCAGCCAAACCGTAAGAGATAGATATAGAGAATGTTTAAGTTATAAGTTAAGAATAGTCTGATAAGACTACAAACCGGATGTGAGTAACGTAGCACTTCCGGTTTTCGAGAAATCACGTGATTTCTATTTCAAACGAAACCACACTTTTTTTTTTGGTGAACATTTGGTTCACTGGTTTGCTAGTTTTAACTAAGCTCAATCAATTTGAGACATTTATTACAGAGTCGCCTGTAAACATGGACGTAGAAATGCGATTACTGTCTTCGGCTCTGTAAACGTTTGTAAATGCAAATCGTTGTCGATCCCGCAAGCGTTAGGCACGCGACGCTTATGCAAAGTCTATTCTTACTTATTGCGAGTTACTACTCGCAACTTTGTTCGTATACTTTCCATTTAAGTTACTTCCGTTGGAACTTTTAATTTTCACTTGACTGCTTTTTCCACTATCTATCTATCTTTCTATATATATATAAAACTCAAAGGTGACTGACTGACATAGTGATCTATCAACGCACAGCCCAAACCACTGGACGGATCGGGCTGAAATCTGGCATGCAGGTAGATGTTATGACGTAGGCATCCGTTAAGAAAGGATTTTGATCAATTCTACCCCCAAGGGGATAAAATAGGGAATGAAAGTTTATATGAAACTTTGTCAATTTTAAACCGATCGCGCTGAGACTTTGCATGCAGGTATAAGAAGAATCATAGATGAATGTCATTGTGTATAATACAAGCCTGAGAACAAAAACTGTAGTCTACACTTCAGCTCTACACCGAAGCGAAGCCAGGGCGGGCCGCTAGTTGTATATTGAAGTGAAACTTCTTTACGGACGGGGTGTTAACTGAAAAATCCTATGGGAAAGATGAAACGGAAATACGTAACGAGCGTCACCCATGTGTGTGTGTGTGACTCTTTCCGACTAGCATGAAAGTTGGAGGGTAACTCGGCGAAGGCTGCAACGCTACGAGCGTCACACGTGACAATATATATGAGTAATGCGTGCGCTGCCCCATTAACTATGCCTTATGTACCGCCTAATGTTAGTTTATTTAAGAATAGTAGTTTCACTTTAGTTCCCTTAGCATGAATAAATATCGAATTCGTAACGTTTGCGAGTTCGAAATAGCATTATCAAATGTATACTGATTTTTAGTTCTCGTTACGTTCTTTGTGGTGCTGCTGTTCAAGTTTCCACTCGTAAACTATTCGGATTCGATAATGGTTCGTGATAGGGGTACAACTTTTTTTTCTAAATGGCTTCCCACGGCTTGTACATTTAGCCAATGTCAAGTGTTAAAATGTTTACAAATACTATAGCACTCGTGGTCAAAGTAATAAATCAAGTCAAAGTGGCAGTCAAGTTCACCCCCCTTTCCCTATGTTTCAGTAAAAGTGTGGGGATTTACTTGAACCTCCCCGTGGACTTCTTGAGGGAACGTCGGAAGACACTTTCCGCTATTTTGTTTCACTTGCCAACACTTGTGCATGTTCCCAAACACTTAGTGGTTAATAATCCACCATTATTAGACACTAACATCCGCCACAACACAATTTTTAACAAGAAAAACAAAACTGATAAACTGACGCTTCCCGATCCCGCCAAAAAGTCCCCGGGTACAAATATGTCGTATATGCACACTATATTCTTTTTTTTTTTTTTTTTAATTAGAAGTTTTGTAGTTTCTGTGTCAAATACAATACCACCTTGTCCCGTTGCCTACCCTGACCCCATTCTCTACCCATGGAGCTTCGGAACCTTATTCATCTACAGGGACACCACACCATCAAAATGTAAGAGAGAGAGAAAGAGATAAACATTTTATTGACCACATTACATCACAAAAAACATACAAAAAATAGTGTTTTGAAAATTATAGTTAACAAGTGTCCCCCGCCCTCGCTTCGCTTCGGTGTAGAGCTGTTGTGTAAACTCTAACTCTGCTCTTATCTTTGGGTGGGGGCACCCCAGTACCAGCTTCTCCCTTTGGATCGCATCCAGCGCCGAGCGGCTCGGATCGTCGACGACCAGGACCTTTCCGATCAGCTTGATCCTTCGGCTTTGCGTAGGGATGTAGCTTCGCTCTGCATCTTCTATCGCATTTATTACGGGGAGTGTTCTGAGGAATTGTTCGGATTAATTCCAGCTGCTACATATCGCCATCGTACATCGCGACAAAAATTTCATCCCCATCATCTTGATGCGTGGCTATCCACAACCGTGCGTTTCTGTCGAATTTACCACGTACGACAAAACTGTGGAATATGTTGTCGCCAGCAGTGTTTCCGGACCAATACGACCCAAGAACCTTCAAAAAAAAGAGCGTACTCCTTCCTTAAAGGCCGGCATCGCATTTGTGATACTCCTGGTGTTGCAAGTGTCCATGGGCGACGGTGATCACTTACCATCAGGTGAGCCGTCTGCTCGTATGGTTTTTGTTCTCAGGCTTGTATTATATATAATGACATTCTTCTAATACCTAATTACAATAGGCACGCGCCGCCAAGCCCCCCGCCCGGTAGCGTCGGAACCGCTATGTCCCTGCATTTTAAATCTGTAATATCTTCGAAAATATTCATTTAAATTACATGCGTTAAAGGGCCAAATTGGTCTAAATTAAATGCACAATGTATTTAAGGTACTTAATTGGATAAGGATGAATGTCATATTGCTGAAAATCGCTTCGTAAATATTCTATTATTTCTCGTAAAAAGTTAAGGATAAAAAATAGTTATTGTGGGTTATCCCTAAGAGATAGACATATACCATCCCGGACTTTTTTGTAGACCTTTTTAAGATGTACAATACTGTATTATATTATTTTGATCTATCGCGTAGGATTCAGCCAGCGTTTGCAATGTAAGCGCAAAAAATGTGTTTATTTACGGCCTTACATTAAAAACCTCTAAAATTATCAGTGTTTCTCTACTATGTTATCCATATATTATATATATAAAACTTCCACTTGAATCACTCTATCTATTAAGAAAACCGCATCAAAATCCGTTGTGTAGTCTTGAAGATCTAAGCATACATAGGGACATTGGGACAGAAAGCGGGAAGCGACTTTGCTTTTTACTATGTAGTGATGAAAAAAACAGATTAATTTTATTACACTATTATTTGTGGTCAATCAGGACCCTGCCTCAGCATAATGTTGCCGTAACACGCCACCAAATGTGGCAACTATGTAGTGCTCTTTCACTGTGGTCTTCTATTATGGCACAAATTAATTCCCTAGACTGGTGCCCCAATTCGACCGGCAAATACACAATGTCTTACTTAGCAAGGTCAGTTTCTGTAAAGCTATAAGTAAATAAAACTACCCAATTTCAACGGGCTATAAATGCTTTTTAATACTTTCATACATCTCTCCACATTTTGCATCAATTTCAGGCATTTTTAAGTAAAATTAATAAAAAAATAATAAAAAGTTAAAAATACAAGTGTGCGGGATTTGAACCGGCGACCGCGGTGATGCGTCGAACGTTGGTACCGCGGTAAAAATTTAACCCACTGCGCCGTTAAGATTGACACTGAAATGACGAAAATTGTGTTCTATTTGTATATGCACTCTTGTAAGTTTTTTTTCGTTACGGAATTTCTTGATTCGGTCGCCGCGCTCAAAGCCCGCGATAAAAGCTATACAATAGCTTAAAAACATTCTCTTGATATCGCAGCCTTAAAAGGATGCGAAACGTATAGATGAAAATGAAATGAAAATGGTTTTTATTTCCCAAAGAGTCAGAATACAGTACAAGTTGAGACAACCCAGAAAGTAATAATTAATACTTGTGTTGGGATGCCTCGCTCTTAGCCTAGTGCAGTTAACAAATTTTGGGCACATAACAACTAATTTCTTATAATATTAGGTGTATTTGTATAAGTGTGTGTGTGTGTGTGTATGAATGTGTGTGTGTGTGTGTGTGTGTGTGTTTGTGTGTTTGTGAGTGCGTGTGTGTATGCGTGTGTGTGTGTCTGTGTGAGATGGAGAATAAGTGCGTGAATGTGTGTACAGTTGTATATATATTTAATTTCCAGTACGACCATTATGTTATTCTTTTTAAAATTAATTCCGTGTCATCATAGTTAAGTGTTTTCAGCCAATTAACTAGAGTTGTTTTACATTTATATGAAAAAATAGGATACATGTTGTGTTGTAATTTTTTGTTTATAGTATTATAAATGAAAATACTTTGAGAGGGATATTGACGTCTACCAAAATCAGTGCGAGTTGGAAGGGAACGAAACACAATATCTTTACGTCTTCTGTCTAATTTTGAAGGATCATATTTTAATGATTTATGTAATGCCAGGGTAGTGTTTAATAAATACAGCTGCCGGTTAGATAAAAGATTACAAAGTTTATACAGATTGTCTGTGGGGTATCTGTAAGGTTTGAAATACATTACCTTGAGGAGTGATCTTTGAGCCCTTTCAAGATCAAGTAATTTATATTTTGAACTTCCTCCCCACACAGGAATACAGTACGTTATCACAGGCTGAACTAACGCAACATAGATTTTGTTCAGAAGTTGACTAGACATGACATATCGCAATGTTTTAAATATCCAGGTAAGTTTCCTGACTCGGGCGATAACCAATTCAATATGTGAATGCCATGATAGTCTTTGATTCAATATAATTCCAAGGTATTTGGTGCTGATTACTTTTGAAATACTGGGGCAGTTACAGTTTTCGGTGGATGGACGGTTTTTACTACTGTGAATTTTAATTTGAAAATCATCAGCTGGTTGAGATCTTTGACTTGGGGTAATTTGTTTTTGTCGTATTAAGCGTCAGAAGATTTGTGCTAAGCCAATTTGACACTTCAGCCAAAGCTAGTTCAGCAACGGTTTGTACTGCCTCCCAGGAATGACCAGAAAATACAAGTGCAGTATCATCCGCGTAACAGAAAATTCGTACTCTACTAATTCGAAGCTTACACAGGTCGTTAATGTTAACTAAGAACAGTGAAGGCCCTAGTACACTGCCTTGTGGAACTCCGTATGTGATATTTTCTTCGTAACTATTTAAATTGACAATTTAAATAGCTTGTTTTCTTTCTGAGATATAACTTTCAAACAAAGAGAGAGCAGTACCCCTAATACCAATGCCTTCAAGCTTTTTTGTTAATATAGGTACAGAAACAGTATCGAAGGCCTTTTTGAGGTCTAGGAATACAGCTAGACATTTCTCCCCTTTATCAAGATAAGCTGTAAGATGAGTCACTAAAACTATGACTGCATTCTCCGTTGATATTCCCCGTCTGAAACCGTACTGAAAACTTGATAATATTTCATTTTTATTTAAATAGTTCAAGAGTCTATTATTCAATAGCTTTTCTATTATTTTAGAAATATTGGTAAGTACTGAGATAGGTCGGTAATTATTTATGTCCCTTTTATCTCCACTCTTGAATACAGGAGTTACAACGGAACGCTTAAGAGCTCTAGGGAACACACCAGTGTGGAAACATAGATTAGCTAGTTGTGTAATAAGTGGGATCACAAAATCTCTACAGCTTTTTAGTAATTGTACAGATATGCCATCCCATCCGACAGATATCAATAAAAGTATTAAAAAACGGAATTTAAACCAGTAAAAGTAGTTTTATTTCATCATCATCATCATCACCAGTCTATTAAAGTTCCCACTGCTGGGGCACAGACCTTCCTTATGGATGAAATAGGGAGATTGGGTCATGACTCACCACGGGGGATTGGTGGGTGCTAACGACTGCGGATGCAGCCGGGACCAACGGCTTAACGTGCCTTCCGAAGCACGGAGGAGTGAGAGATGGTAAATTTTTGGTCACCCATCCAATGACCTAACGCTGCGAAAGTTGCTTAACTTCAACGATCACAGCTGAAAGCGCTAACTACTTGCACCATCGAGCTCCTCAGTTTTATTTTATTAATAAGATGTAAGTAGTTACTTTATGAGTAAACTGCTGAGTGCTTAAATTCTTCGTACAGAGCAGATAAAGTTGCTAGTCTTAAACTCAGGATGGATGGAAGAATGTGAAACGTAATTTACTTGTTGACTAGCACAAATCATTAACGAATTCGAATAGTTTGCGGGTCCGGAATGTCATTGTGAAATTTTATATGTAAACCTGAAAAGCAGCGTCACAACGGATGTAACGAGAACTAAAAATCAATACACATTTGACAATGACATTTCGCACTCGCAAACTATTCGAATTCGATAATGATTCGTGTAAAGGGTACAGTGATGTTCGGAGTACCTTACGTAGAACTTATTGATTGTGTGAGCAGAACCTTAGTTATTAAATTTAAAATAAGTAAACATTTATTCTGGAACAACATTTAGCTCACCACAAAACAGAAATACTTATACCGCAGAGCCCATGATTTTTGGAGTAAGACCAATAACGCAATAGTATATTTGACAGTGTAAAAAATAAAGTGCCAATTGTTAGCATCTGTGTTTAAAATGAATATTGGCAGGGGTTTTTACTATTTTTACATAAAAAATATTCATAATTTTACTAAAAACTAACGAAAAAGATAGAATAGTTTTCTTATCTATTGTCACGTGACCCAAAACGCTTGGGATTGGCGGAGCCTAAAATAACGTCATACGCAAGTAAACTTCCGGTTAATGTGACATTTTATTGTATCGTTTGACGTTTTAATAACAGTCGTGTGACGTCACACACTAGTAAGACGCCATTTTGTCCAGAGAAACGTTTTCGCGGAAAAATGAAAATGGAGTTTTTGATTTGGTTATTTTTACTGAAATATACAACAGAATGATGAATATCCACCCCTTTTTACGGACTCCATAAACATTAGTCAATAACGTGAGATCGTTTTCTAAAACTTGCCAAATACCCTATTGGTAAAAAGAGTACTAAAGCATGACTTTTGTCAATAAATAAAATGATATGAAGAAAAAACTAAATTCAGGTTGACTTATTAAAAGTAATCCTTATAATATTTTTCTTACCACTTGTCACATCTTTTCTGTTCAGGCAAAAGATATATCTCAGCCTTTATAAAGAAAGTTGTAACTTTACATCAAAATATGTCGATATCAATACAATTTTATTATATAATTAGTTGTTATATTCTTTTTCTGTTTCACAGATCAAGATTATTCAATACTGTTACCCCTAGCACGACCCAATATCGAATTCGAATAGTTTGCGAATGCGGAATGTCAATTTGAACAGTAGCGCTATAACGGACGTAACGAGAACTAAAAATCAGTACACATTTGACAATAATAGTTCACACTCGCAAACTATTCGAATTCGATAACGGTTCGTGCTAAGGGTACAGTATTGTGACAGCCATAGATGAATGATTGGTTTCGCTTCACAAGCGAGACCAATCATTTATCTATGGTGATAACTTTAATAAGCAAAAGATTGGTATAGAAGGGCTATACCTAGGCATTTCGATCGTTCAAATATACCTTATTCATCTACGGGAACACCACATGGTCTTCTATATGGCACAGGTTAATTCCCTAGAAGAGTACTCCAATTCGACCGGAAAATCCACTATGTCTGAATTCACAAGACCAGTTTCTGTAAAGCTATAAGTAAATATGACGACCTCCGTGGTCGAGTGGTTTGTACGCCGGGTTTCATGGTGTCGCCGACTCGAGAGGTCCCGGGTTCGAATCCCGGTGGGGGCAGATGTTTGTGTGATGAATACGAGCATTTGTACTCCAGTCATGGATGTTTAATATGTATTTCTATATAAATAAACTTATATATGTACCGTATATGTATTCTATCCGTTACCCTAGCATCCCATAACACAAGGCTTACAGTGCTTACTTTCGGGCTAGGCTAATTGGTGTATTACTACTATTTGAATTCGATAATAGTTCGTGCTAAGGGTACAGTATTGTGATAACTTTAATGAGCAAAATATTTGAATAAATGCACTATTCCTAGATATTTCGATCGTTAAAATAGTCTTGGACTTGATAATATCCTTTGCTCATTACTGTTTTGGTTTATATTGTTTTAAACTTTCATGGTCACTAACATTATAGATATTAAAGGGATTGTTACCATGTACCTTGTTTTTTATGAGTCTCTGATATTTCGGCACTGTTGCAAGCGCCATGATCACGGAGTAACTGAAGTAATTGCGGGTAGATGTTATTGGCAGACATATCGGTCTACCCTCTGACGTCGTCTTTAACTGCGTTCGATCACACTACATAACGACACGTTTTCAATTTTTGCGGTTTTTACACATACGAACCACTGTCTAGAGTCTGGAATCCAGTGGTTCGTGTGTGTAAAAATCGATGAAGTGACGTTCCGCGATCTGATACTGTGAGTATTGTGTACAGGGACCAAATGCGAGTGAATAGTGAGAATGTGACCAGTAATTACTTCAGTTACTCCTTGATCATGGCGCTTGCAACAGTGCCGAAATATCGGAGACTCATAAAAAACAAGGTACATGGTAACAATCCCGTTAATAGCTAAGTATAATGTTTTGGTTTATTTCGTCTAACTTTTTGCTTTATCGTTAAAAGAGATTTCGCATGTGGTATTAGTTCGAGTCATGAGAATTACACGCCAAAGATGTGCAGATAATATCGGCACTCAGAATGTGTCACGAAAGCCCGTATTATCTATTCGAATATGACACTTATATCTGAGCCACAAGGTCGTAATCGGCTACCACCCTAACGTGAACCGTAGACAAAGCGTCGTGCATTCCCTCTAATAAAGGAATCATTTTAGACTGTTAGTCAATTTCAGTAAAGAGCTGCATGAGGAGCTCGATAACGCGGGTGGTTAGCGTGTTTGGCTGCGATTGTTGAAGTTAAGCAACTTTCGCAGTGGTCAGTCACTGGATGGGTGACCAAATATTTACTGTCTCGAGCCACTCCGTGCTTCGGAAGGCACGTTAAGCCGTTGGTCCCGGCTGCATCTGCAGTCGTTAGCACCCACCAATCCGCACTGGGCCCGCGTGGGGGGTTATGGCCCAATCTCCCTATTGCATCCATAGGGAAAGCCTGTGCCCCAGCAGTGAGGACATTAATAGGCTGTTGATGATGAAAGAGCTGCATACATTTCTTGTGAAGCTTTGAGAAATTGACGTAGTTAGGTATAAAATGCAGTGAGCGCTTGTAAAAGACTGGTTCATCTCGCGATAGTGATTTTTGGTCACCAATTCGAAAAGCAGCTATTGAAAAAGTTGCTTAACTTTTATTGGAACGAAGTTCCTTACGGCAGGCTTGGAGGGGATAGGGATTATGGTGCGCGACCGAACTGAATAAAATGTGATAGTAAAACCGTAAGAAAAAATCCGTGGAAAAAAGTGCGTGGAATAAAACCGTTAAATGAGACGTGCGCAGGCGCGACAGTCCCATACACAAGCGAGTAGTGTATAATACCTTTCTCTTTCTCCCTCTTTCTTTTCGTTCTCTCATTCCTTCTCTTTCTATTACCACTCCACCCCGCCAATGCATAGTATATACTCATGAATTCATGGACAAGCACGTGGCGAATACTCAATTATGGCAGGCTTGGAGGGGATAGGGATTTTGCTGCGCGACCGAACTGAAAAAAATGTGATAGTAAAACCGTAAGAAAAAATCCGTGGAAAAAAGTGCGTGGAATAAAACCGTTAAATGCGCATTAGCCGAAGGAGCTTCGTTCCTACCTGGTGTCCCACGACACCACATCATTTCTTTCGTTATTTATTTGTTTTTCTATAAAAATTATATTAACTTTATGTTTTTGCTTTGTTACAGGTTACTTCTGGCATATCACCGACTTCCATTATGACCCGCTGTACACAGCACAAGGCGACACTAGAAGACGTAGGTACAAACCGTATTAACAATTAATTTTCTAAAGTGCTTATCATTTTTATTATATTTTTACTAGCTGACCCAGCGAACTTCGTACCGCCATAAAAAAAATTAATTAAAAAAACATTGTCCAGCGGACAAAATTGTGAATCTAAACCATTCCCAGATCCCCTTGAACACACACAAAAAATTTCATCAAAATCGGTCCAGTCGTTTAAGAGAAGTTCAGTGACATACACACTGACAGAAGAATTATATATATAAAGATTTTGCATTTTACTGATAAATGTTTAATGATTATGACTTGATGATGCTATCTTCTTGCAGTCTTAGAAATACTAGAAGAAATTCGACGTGCACCGTCCGGATAGCGGAGTGCGGGTTCGAGTCCCGTCTGCGTCCAGGACCGCGTTGATTTTTTGTAGTTAAATTTTCTTTACTTATTTCTTTATTCGAATTTTTTGTATTTACTGGCAACAAAAGAAAACAGTTAATATATTGATTGCGAGCATTCCCAAGCAGTCATAGTGAAATTTTGTAAGTGCCATCTTCTAATATAGGGACAGCTAGTATGATATAAAATAAATATATTTGTTTCTTAGGTTTTCACGTACATCACTCATTAAATAAAACTAGTTTAAACGGGTTAATGCACGAAACTTTATTTATTTATTGACGTTTCGCAGCCTTTTCAGGTAGTGTTGAGTAGGACTTACAAGAGGCGGTACATTTGTCCCGGACATGACGTCAAAATGTAAGAGCGGCTCAAAATTTTAAAATGTACTACTTCACATTAAATGTCGCGATAGTCGCGTCTCGTTACTCACTCACTCTTCGTAAGTCTGAGGGAGAGCGAGGCATGACATTTCATTTATGTCCTCTACGCACTATCCATCTGTATCTCTTTTACGTGTATAGCGCTGTCCTGCATGCTGGATCCAGCAAGATTGATAGTGCGTAGAGGAGGTGCTACTCGTGCACACAAACGTAATGTCGAGCTTCTGTACGCCTCAATGTCATATTTGTACTTGTCACTTCAAATGTAATGCCGAGCTTCAGTACGCCTCGCCTCATTTGAAGTGGGACATTGTACTGGCTCAGTACAAGAAAGAGGCTACTCTTACAAACTCTTTTTCAAGTCGTGTCCTACCCAACACTATTTTCAGGTCTGCATCGTCAGAATGATAATTTTTTGTTTAAT
Organism: Chilo suppressalis; assembly: GCA_902850365.2. Taxonomy (NCBI): domain Eukaryota; kingdom Metazoa; phylum Arthropoda; class Insecta; order Lepidoptera; family Crambidae; genus Chilo; species Chilo suppressalis. The sequence goes on along the minus strand of OU963901.1, from coordinate 28,454,986 downwards.
TTTGTCGAGCTACCTTCGAAAGACTTTTATTGAGCGTTCGGTTATTTCATTGGATGTTTTTAAAATTTTTATTGAAGTTATACTTCTTTAGGCGCGTTATGAAAAAATGATGAGAGTGAAATTTTAAGATGCGCGCGCATCACTGTAACACAAAATTTTAACATAATGAAGTTGGTCGCTTTAGCGACCAACTTCATGCGTTACTTTTGTCTTTACCGCACATTAAGAAAATCTACCAACAAAATAGAAATAGAATCTCTATTTAGTGGGTGCTAACGACTGCATTGTGAAGGCCTATCAAAAGTATTTATTAATCTGGAACAACGGAACCAAAGCGCGATTCAGGAGACTACAGCGCCATCTCTTGACCATTGGTGTAGTAGAACCAAAAACCACATCTTTATTTTTTGTAATAAAGTAACAAAAAGTATTTATTAATCTGGAACAACGGAACCAAAGCGCGATTCAGGAGACTACAGCGCCATCACTTGACCATTGGTGTAGTAGAACCAAAAACCACATCTTTATTTTTTGTAATAAAGTTACAGTTATAGGTATTCATATTTATAATATTTATCCACATGTTTCTAGTTTGTATATTCGGAATACGTGTTTGAGTTTCATACAAGTGCAAATCACATATGTTCTAATAAATTATATTCAGTAGCGATTTTAATTGAATATTTTGATTATTTATTTATTTTTTCAAATTAAAACTGAACTTTATTGACTTCGTCCTTTTCCAGACTTTTTATTAATTTATTGTAATTAATTATTTGCATGCAATTAAAAACTAATTTTAAACGATGCTAAAGAAGGATAACTTCTCACGCGCCTACATAAGTACACGTACCCATTTTTATCTATGTATCAATTTATTAGATAATAAAGAACTTTATTTAAATTCTATTTTTTTTTTAAATTTTGAATTTATTTATTTGACACAACTACCGTAAACTACCACCGGTTCCAAAATTGGGAGACCTTTCTGAGAAGACAGTTTGACATTGAGATTATATTGTTTGACATTAAGATTATTATATTGTTTGACATTGAGATTATTATATTGTTTGACAATGATAATGTGAATTTGTTTATATTATGCTCAATGAATGGAATAATTGTAATAAGTTTTTTTTTCTCGACATGTCAATTAATTTGCACACCCCATTGGGTAAGAATATAGGATGCTGTTTATCTCTGTATCACCATTTGTAACCATATTCTGCAAATAAAGATTATTATTATTATTATTCTTATGTTAATTCATGCAAACAAAAAGAAATAATAGTATCTGTTGGTCTTGCAGTGTGTGCTCGGGGTTGGGATTTTATCTCCTGTATAATGGGTTCCCAAGCTGGTGGTATATACCAACCATCTTCCCTATTGAAATTTGGATATTTTTTTATCTCAATAGCCTCGCGTATCATTCTAGGAATGAATCGTTGCTCAGTTGCAAGGATCTGTGATTTAACAAATCTAATGTAATGGTTTGGTCCCCCTAATGCATGTTCACACACTGCAGACTTATTTTAGCGCCTATGTTTCATATCATTCGCGTTCGGCCGCGGTCGTTGAAGTTGAGCAACTTTCGCAGTGGTCGGTCATTGGATGGGTGACCAAAAATTTACTATCTCAGGCTCTTCGTGGTTCGGAAGGCACGTTAAGTCCCGGCTGCATCTGCAGTCGTTAGCACTTACCAACCCGCACTGGGCCCGCGTGGTGGGTCATGGCCCAATCTTCCTAATCCATCCATAGGGAAGGCCTGTGCCCCAGCAGTGGGGACATTAATAGGCTGATGATGATGATGATGATGATAGAATGACCTTATTTCAAATATTCAACCTTGTTTGATGGTACGAAATACCAAGGATATGAGTTCTTCTTATACTTAGTCTGATTTTTCAAATTAAAAGTATTTTCATAATCATCATTCTGATATTGCGTGTGATTGTATCGTTTAATTTTACTTAGATCTTCAAATAAGATAAATTTACGAAAATAATCAATAGGATATTACTCGAAGTAATAAATGTACCTAGAATTTAGAAATACTTAACTTTCAACTGATAAAAATATCTAGTTTATGATAAAAATAATGAGAATAAATAATTCTTTCGTATATCCAAAATTACTTCATTAGAGCACGGTCAAAGGAAATTCGATAGATACGTTTTGCTTTGTGTTTTTATATAAGACTAATTATAATAAAAAACTCTCAATTTGCGCGCAAACAGATGAGTATTTTTAGCATGTTTTATCTAATAAAATGAACCTGAATATATTGAATGAGGTGAACATACCAACCTTTGTCACAAATAAGAGGGGCCCCTTTTATAAGATATAAAAGCTATGTGGACATAACGGTATGCTTGGATGATATGCTCGGACTCATAGAGGGGTGGACTGTGGTCGAAGACCTAACCAGCTCGAACCACAACGGTATCACCTTCCAAGTCAATCAGAGAACATCAAAAGGTATTTGTGTGGAGAGAACTACTAGAAAGTACAAGACAACAAAAGGTAAATTGAAGTATTTTGAAAGAAAAAAATAGAAAAGACCTAAATAAAAACAAAATTACAATTTACGAAATAAATAAACTGACAAACAAACAGCAGGCGGAGCGAATGCCGAATGACTTGAATACATGTATTACCTAAGCGTGTGAAATCGTTATACCCACCAAAAAGAAGAGAGAAAATTTTAAAAGCCCCGTGGTGGTCTGAAGAACTAGCTGGGATGAAACAAGAAACGGCCACAAAGAAGAGAAGAATTAGGTGTGCGGCGTCTACTAGGAGAGCTGGTGTTGTTGCCGAATATTTGGTGCAAAAAGAGGAATATGAAACGGCATCTACAAAAGCACAAACAGAAATTTGGGTCAAATTCCGCACAAGATAGGATAAAGAAAGCGTTTGGGGTGGGATTTATAGAGTATTGTTAAGAACAACAAACAGGGAGGATGACATGTTGTTAAAAAGTGAAGCGTTGACACTAGACGCTAAAGGTTCTGCAACACTGCTAGCAAAGACTTTTACCCGATGGACGAAAGTGCAAATGATGGTAAATATGCCACTGTGAGAGTAAGAGCAGAAACATTGAATGCAGAAGACCATGATGAAACATGTGACCCTCCTCCTGTGTACGAAAATAGAGTTCATAGACGCAATAAAAAGATTTAGCCCAAGAAATATGCACAAGGTGCGGATGGCTTTACTGAGGACATTTGCGAGGCAGCCGTTGGGACTGACCCAGAGATGTTTCTGGCACTACTGAATTCATGTTTGAAATATGGCAGCTTTCCACGTATATGTAAGCAGGTGATAATACTTATGTGCTAGTGAGAAGCCAGATTATGATAGATGTCCTGTTTCATTCGTCAAGCGACTCATTAGAAATCGGTCCCTTGAGGAATGGAATAAATGATTCTTTGTAAGCCTGAATGTCAGCACATCCGAATTATTCTTTCCGAACGCTATGATGGCGTACGCAGCTGCACGCAGATAGCACAGACACACATAACTACACCAATCTTCACGGGACACGGTGGTTTCTCAGAATACTTGAACCGCCTCAATTGTATGGAGAGCCCATCGTACGTCTATCACCCCGAGGTCAGTGAGAGCATCATACATGTCCTAACCGCGTGCCCTGTCCATGGTTTGAGCAGGCAAGAAATGGAAATAAAAACATTAAAATTACTCCTGACGATTTATGTTGGATAGTGATGGGAGAACATTATAAGGAATTTATTAAATATTGTACAAAAATAGCTGGAAAAGTAATTAAAATAAATAAATGAATATTATAAATAACACTAGATTACTAATAGATTAATCAGTCATAAGGAAACAGTAACCGTTTGCATGATATAAAATCATGTGATTTGGTATACTAGTAAAAATTTAAAAAGAAATAAATTAAGAGAATCATCATCATCAGCCTATTAATGTCCCCACTGCTGGGGCACAGGCCTTCCCTATGGATGGAATAGGGAGATTGGGCCATGACCCACTACGCGGGCCATGTGCGGATTAGCGGGTGCTAACGACTGCAGATGCAGCCCGGACCAACGGCTTAACGTCATCATAATCATTTCATTGTAATGCTTAACGTAAATTAAGAGAATATTGTAATTATATTATCATTTTGAGAATTTAACTGCTAGATAGATGTTTAAAAATAAACTTCAGAATAGTGTAAGTTAAATTGTAAATAAAAAAAAAAACATAATAATAAAAGTGTAATAGCCTAAGAATTAGAACAAACATAAAACTGTAATTGCTATTAATTGAAGACAACAAATACATAAAATGAGTAAGAGACCCAACCCCCCGTAAAGAAATAATAATAATGGGATACAAAAGACATAGGCGGGGTGATAGAGAAGCATATTGTTGTTGTTTTTTTTATGCAAAATAGGCAATGCGTTTGACCACAATCTCACCTGATGGAAAGCGATGATGAGGCCTACGATGGTACACGCCTGCCTAGAAGATGCCTGTTCACTCTGGCCTTGAAGCTGTCCAGATTATATTGGTCCGAGAAAACAGACCTCGGCAAGGAGTTCCACTCCCTAGCCGTTCGTATAATGAAGGCCGAAGCAAATCGCTTCGTGAGAATGGGAGGAACTTCGACAACATAAGGGTGGAAGCCCTCGCCGTGCCTGATCGTCCGGTGGGGAAAAGGGAAGGGGGGATCAAATTATGTAATACCTCCGCACACTCTCCGAAATGTAACCGATAAAACACCGAGAGGTAAGCTACACGTCTTCGGTGGTCAAGGCTCGGGAGATTAGCCTCAACGCCTTGTATGAAGTATGTAAGTAGAACATGCGAGAACTGGTACGAAAGCGAAACCTAGAAGAAAGAGGCTTCGATAATGTTGAAGGTAGTTAAGAAATTAAAAATAAATACGATGTCTTTTTTTATGATATTGTTGTATGAAGTATGTAAGTAGAACATGCAGGAACTGGTACGAAAACGCAACCTAGAAGATAGACGCTTCGATAATGTTGAGGGTAGTTAAGAAATTAAAAAAAATACGATGTCTTTTTTTGTTTATTAAACATTATTAAACAGGTTTCGCCGTGGGACGATAGCCAGATGTAAAACATCGAAACATTTTTAAAATAGAAAAACAAAAGAAATAATGGAAAATTAACTCGGCCTTGAATATGGTGGTATTTATTATATATAGGTGACCGGGTGGTAACTACAAAGTAAAAAAAATCTCTATAATGATATCCTATGCCTTCAGCTTTATACCGGAGAATATGGTGAAAATATTTATTTGAATAAATAATAAATATTTTCAACACTCACAACAATTAGCCTAGCCCCAAAGTAAGCACTTGTAAGGCCCCAAGTAAGGCTTGTGTAATGGGATACTAGGGTAACGGATAGAATACATATACTGATACCTATATATGTGTATTTATTTAGAAAAACATATTAAAACATCCATGACTGGAGTACAAATGCTCGTATTCATCACACATACATCTGGCTGACCCAAGACCTCTCCAGTAGGTCACACCTTACAAATCTTGAAACCCGGCATACAAAATTACTCGGCCACGGAGGTAGTCAAACTTTTACTATGTGAAAGGGGTGACTTCTTCATCTTCATCAGCTTGTTCATGTCCCCACTGCTGGGACACAGGCCTTCCCTATGGATGGAATAGGGAGATTGGGCCATAGCCACCATGTGGGCCCAGTGCAGATTGGTGGGTGCTAACGACTGCAGATGCAGCCGGGACCAACAGTTTAAACGTGCCATCCGAAGCACGAAGAACTCGAGATAGAAAATTTTTGGTCACCCATCCAATCACCGACCACTGCGAAAGTTGCTTAAGTTCAACGAGCGCAGCCGAACTCGCTAACCACCTGCACCATCGAGCGAAAGGGGTGGCTAATAGGCATATTCTTCCGTCTGATGACTAGCGATCAATATCGGCATCATACAGGTATCACTCGTTCATTGCAAATCCTAAACCTTACCTCAACCCCCCCCCCCCCCTTTTTTTATAACGCAGGTAAAAAATCTTTTTACAGACGACGGCGCCTTTAAGAGGCACACCGCCGAACGGACCTCACACCTGGCTCCCGCAAGTCTTACGGACCTCCCAGTGGCTACCCACCGAGGACCCCGCAACTCTTACGGGCGCTTAATGGTAGCCATACACACTACGAGAAATCGTTACGATCAGACTGTACAGTTCGAACGGAACAGTTTATCGTACGTGGCGTACGTATAGGAAATCTTGATGCGTGGCTATCCACAACCGTGCCTTTTTGTCGAAATTTTTTACCACGTACGACAAAACTGTGGAATATGTTGTTGCCAGCAGTGTTTTCGGACCAATACGACCCAAAAACTTTCAAAAAAAGAGCGTACTCCTTCTTTAAAGGCCGGCATCGCATTTGTGATACTCCTGGTGTTGCAAGTGTCCATGGGCGACGGTGATCACTTACCATCAGGTGAGCCGTTTGCTCGTATGCCCCCTATAACATAAAAAAAAACTGCAGTTTTATAACATACACGCTACGATTTATCGGTACCGTTCGGACGGTACAGTCTGATCGTAACGATTTCTCGTAGTGTGTATGGCTACCATAACAGCATTATATCCGCTAAAAAAGTCCTGCGAATACCTTCTACACCGCTTAGTGCGAAGTCGCGGGGTCCCCGTTAGGGATTCTACCACGGCTCCGCACTCTTACCTCAACCCCCTGGGGCCATGAAACCTTACTCACCTTACTTAATTACGTTAATTCTTCAGACGACAGCTCCAATTCGAGCGAAAATTCGCTATTCCCACTTAAATTTTTCCTGTCTGTTGACATTCCAATAATCTGTAGTGGTAATCACAGCGTTCAAAAATCGAGGTCCCAACGGCAATCGAATGTAATGATCATGAAATCCTTCGTCCATGTTCATGACATTGGCCTTTTGTTGTGGGATTCGGCTGGTTTAATTTATAATTAGTTTCAAAGCAGTCCTCTTCGTTATATACAACCTACGGTAAAGAGAATGCCTTAAGAGCCCTTTCACATTTTTTGCAAAAAATCGTAATTTTTGAGCGCCGCGTTTATCCCCTTAAAAAAGATTTTGACTATTTCCAATAAAAGTAACAGGAGATTGATAGAGATATTTCTTGCTTTTGTAAGTTAATGTAGAACATTTGCAAATACTGTTTTTCTTTCTTTGTACTGATCGTTCTACCGCAACTAGTTTACGGAAAAAACGATAATATGCACAACTTCAAACGCCTGAATCTCTAAATAATGTTCAATAAATTACATCAAATTAATTACTGCGACATGGGAAATATGTTTTTGTTGTAACATAATGTATTAGAATTTTGATTTTCCATCTCTTTTACTATCAAAAAAAAACATCTAACCTCCGTGAGTTTTCCCAAAAAACAATGCAGGTTTACCCGTATTTTGATATTGAATTAAATATAATTACTATCAAAAACCTTCATAAATCTAATGTACCATTATTGAACTACTAAAATATTTATATATTTTTACAATTAGTTCATTATTAATTATTTTATAGGACTCCAAACATCACCCGTAAAATGAAATATTACTGGTGCAAATCTACCTACGCACCGATCAGTACGGCACCGCTGCCGTTATCGTAATACATATAAAATTGTAAAAGGGCTCTTAAACAAAGACTAATAAACATTAATATACACTCGAGAGCAATCGTGCGCAAAGTCGTCCTGTTTTCAAATTTGATTTTTGAAGTTATACTTCTTTAGGCGCGTTATGAAAAAATGATGAGAGTGAAATTTTAAGATGCGCGCGCATCACTGTAACACAAAATTTTAACAGCATGAAGTTGGTCGCTTTAGCGACCAACTTCATGCGTTACTTTTGTGTTTACCACACATTAAGAAAATCTACCAACAAAATAGAAATAGAATCTCTATTTAGTGGGTGCTAACGACTGCATTGTGAAGGCCTATCAAAAGTATTTATTAATCTAGAACAACGGAACCAAAACGCGATTCAGGAGACTACAGCGCCATCTCTTGAACATTGGTGTAGTAGAACCAAAAACCACATCTTTATTTTTTGTAATAAAGTAACAGTTATAGGTATTCATATTTATAATATCAAAAGTATTTATTAATCTGGAACAACGGAACCAAAGCGCGATTCAGGAGACTGCAGCGCCATCTCTTGACCATTGGTGTAGTAGAACCAAAAACCACATCTTTATTTTTTGTAATAAAGTAACAGTTATAGGTATTCATATTTATAATATTTATACACATGTTTCTAGTTTGTATATTCGGAATACGTGTTTGAGTTTCATACAAGTGCAAATCACATATGTTCTAATAAATTATATTCAGTAGCGATTTTAATTGAATATTTTGATTATTTATTTATTTTTTCAAATTAAAACTGAACTTTATTGACTGTGTCCTTTTCCAGACTTTTTATTAATTTATTGTAATTAATTATTTGCATGCAATTAAAAACTAATTTTAAACGATGCCAAAGAAGGATAACTTCTCACGCGCCTACATAATAAGTACACGCACCCATTTTTTTTATTATATAACTTTGCAATAACTAAGAAGTTTTGATACCTTCGTTTAAGGAGTATTTATTTGATTGTCTATTAATTAGAATTTATTTCATTAAGCTAGCATTCTTAGTTTGCGAGATTTTAGGATTCTTTAAGTGACGCAGATTCATTGGTCTCGATTGTATTAACACTTGATCGCAATACACCCAAGTGTATATATTGTACGAAAAAGGATGACCAATTTGCAAGGATTTTATTTGGTTTCTGTTCGAATCCCATTGGTGCAAATGTTTGCTGATCAATACGAGCATGTTTGGTCCTGAGTCATAGATAATTATATGTAAAATACTGTTGAATGCATCAAAATTACGTATTCTATCCGTTATCCTAGTATTCCATAATTAACACAAGCCTTATTTTGCTTACTTTGGGACTGGGCTGATTGTAGGTGTGAGATTTTTTGGTATTTTTTTAATTGCATAATTATACCAAGGGCAAAATGTAGCTTTTACTAGATATATATTTAGTATATTTTTTTGTGGATAAGCATCCCTTAATTTTCTCGTCGTCGACTCACTGGGCGTGGAAAGCACAGGACCACTGTATGTGGAAATTCCTAGAGTAATTTAAATCTAAAGAAAATTTTACTAGGAAATAATCCACGTGGACCAGGCATCGGACGGGACTCGAACCCGCACCCTCCGCTATCTGGGCGGATGCGTAAGTGCATCCGGATAGGCTAAGGCTGTATGTAGGTAGCATAGTGGTCAGTGCATCCGCCGGAATAGCGGAGGGGGCTGGTTCAAGTTCCGTCTGCTGCCTGGTCCGTGTGGAATTTATTATAGAAAATTTTTCTTTACATCAAAAACATCTAGCAGTTAAATGCTTAAAAAATATTACTATGTTAATTTATTTTATTTACGGGATCATCATCATCAGCCTATTAATGTCCCCACTGCTGGGGCACAGGTCTTTTCTATGGATGGAATAGGGAGATTAGGCCATGACTCACCACGCGGGCCCAGTTCGGATTGGCGGGTGCTAACGACTGCCGATGCAGCCGGGACCAACGGCTTAACGTGCCTTCCGAAGCACAGAGGAACTCGCGATAGAAGATTTTTGGTCACCCATCCAATGACCGACCACTGCGAAAGTTACTTAACTTCAACGATCGCAGCCGAACACGCTAACCACCTGCGCCATCGAGATCTTCGATCATCGATTTATGGGATAATTCCGTGTAACTAAATGATCGTGGCGCTTGCAGCAGTGCCGAGATATCGGAAACTCGCTAAAAGCAAGGAACATAGTAGTAATCCCTTAAATTACAGAAATTCTATGATATTTTAAAATTACTGTAATCCAAGAGCCTGGGTTTCGAACCTGGGGGTAATTACCCCTCCGGGGGTAAATCAGCCGTACTTCGGGGGTAACAAAGAACCTAATTATTTGGTCAAATCTAAATAATACTACTAAATAGAGCATGCGCTCCTTCTTGCTAGTGAGCCCGCTGGGTGCTGGGTGTGGGAAGCGAGGCGAGATTCTCTGCTGATGATGACATTAGTAGAGACGAAGATGTAGTGGCCAAATTGGAATTTCTTCGACTGATGATAACATTTTAAAGTCGGGGTAAAATCTGTTTTCCTAATAGGTTACAGGGGTAGCAGTATTGGAAAGGTTAGGAAACAATGCACTAGAGGATGCCTGTATCTAGCAGTCATACTTCAAGCAAGCATGTCTTACTTACGACGATGATCATAATATATTCTGGTTGTTTCTAGAATGTCGGCGAGCTGACGACCGAGGCAGTTCGGGCCACCACAGAGCGTTGGGAAGGTTTGGAGACTACTCGTGCGACAGCCCCCTAGAGCTGATCGAGTCGGCCGCGCGGTACATGCGTACGCGCCACTCGGAGAACGTGGAGTTCGTGCTGTGGACGGGGTAAGGAGATTTGACTTTTTAAATCATCTTCATGATCTGCTTATTAATGTCCCGACTGCTGGGGCACAGGCGCCCCCTAAGCGATTATGCCATGATGCCATAACCAACCACGCGGGCTCAGTGTGGATTGGTGGGTGCTAACGACTGCAGATACAATTGGGATTATTGCCTTTGCAGCTTAAAGATGGGAAAATTTCGACGCGGCCATCAGGGCCGTGGTAGCATAATTGGTCAGTGCATTCGCCCGGATTGCGAAGGGTGCGGGTTCGAGTCCCGTCCGCTGTCTGGTCCGCGTGGTTTTTTTTTGTTTCTACTAAACTTTTCTTTAGATCTAAACATCTAGCAATTAAATGCTTAAAAAAAACATAACTATAGTTGCTATTTCTTCTTTCAAATGTTTAATACTTGAAAAAGTATTCATTTGACATTGTGAGTTACCTACAATGCGAAGAGATGGCGCTGCCTTGCAGCTTAGCTTAAGGCTAGGAAAATTTCGACGCGGCCATCAGGGCCGTGGTAGCATAATTGGTCAGTGCATTCGCCCGGTTTGCGAAGGGTGCGGGTTCGAGTCCCGTCCGCTGCCTGGTCCGCGTGAATTTTTTTCTAGTGAAACTTTTCTTTAGATTCTTAAATTATCTTCATCATCTGCCTATTGATGTCCCAATTGCTGGAGCACAGGCCTCCTCTAAGGGATGGTGCCATGATGCCATGACCCACCACGCGGGCTCAGTGTGGTTTGGTGGGTGCTAACGACTGCAGATGCAATTGGGACCCACGGCTAAGCGTGGCTTTCGAAGCACGAAGCTCTAGATGCAAATTTTTAGTCACCCATCCAATGACCGATCACTGCGGAAGTTGCTTAACTTCAAATATAGCAGCCGAACGCGTTAACCACTTGCGCACCTTGAACTCCTCATCTATCCTGTCATTTTTTAAGATTTTAGCTACTTTGACTTGTGCAAATCGGTAAAGATTATGCAGACATGTGACTAATTTTCTTCAAAATAAAAAATAAATAGAATGCCCAGGTGACTTTTCTTGCAACTTGGTGGCTCGCCCATTTCCGTATTTTATTTTGAATTGCCAGATTATTGAAATGCACACCTTACTGACGCGCTCAAGTATTTTCAACGAAAAAAAACTTGAGCGCGTCAGATTAAGGTAAGGTAAGTTAATTACATTAATTTACCTAACTTTAATCTGATGAGCTCAAGTTTTTTCAACGATCGATTATTTTTTTACTAATCTGATCGGCTGCCCTATACTTTCGACGCCATGTAAAGGACTCAGTAACCCTTAGTACGAGTATGGACTCACGAAAACTATCATAGTTTTCGTGATTGTAAAAGCTGTAACACACGCTCGAATTTGGTTCGAACAGACCACGAATTTGGTTCGCATCCGAACCAAATCTGACCTTCTGTAGAGTAGTCCTGCGAACTTAATTATTATTAATTGAGTCCGCCTAGGTCCGCTAGTTTGCACATGGGATATGGTTTGTACTGAATCTGGACGTGTGGACGGTTGGGCCGAACAAACTACCACTAGTCGTGTTCGGAACGCCAAGAAGGACGGCCGAGTGGCGCTCATTTTACATTATGGAGGAAATTCAATTAATTTTCAAAGGTTTCGCGGTTCATTTGCAGATTTATTTTAAAACTAGTGGTCCGCCCTTGCTTCGCTTCGGTGTAGAGCTGTAGTGTAAACTATAGTTTTTGTTCTCAGGCTTGTGCTATAAAGAATGACTTTATTTATATAATTACACGTGTTATTGTGAGTCAACCATAAAAGATAGACATATACTGTTCCGGGATATTTTTTTGACAATTTTATGTAGAATATTTCCGTCATACATGATTTCTATGTTACTTTAACCATTAAGGCTGCACCCGCGACGGAATCTTAAAAAATGGTGTAACTTCTCCCGTTTTCCCAACATTTCCCTTCACTACTCTGCTCCTATTGACTGTAGCGTGATGAAAAGTATACTATAACCTGCCCAGGAGTATGAAGAATAATTGTACCAAGTTTCGTTAAATTCCGTCGAATAGTTTTTGTTTCTATAAGGAACATACACACAGACAGACAGACAGACAAAAATTTTACTGATTGCATTTTTGGCATCAGTATCGATCACTAATCACCCCCTGATAGTTATTTTAAAAATATATTTCATGTACAGAATTGACCTCTCTACAGATTTATTATAAGTATAAGTATAGATCATCTTCATCTAAAATTGTTATCAATTTTATGTGACTAAACTCGTCACGTTCTCTTATGCACTCTTACGCCCATTCTTTTCTTTTTTCCGCTTTTTACGTGGTGGCTGAAACGTTGCTGCTAATGTTGCCGCTACCACCATAATTTTCGTGTCCAACGACATGATGACCACCGTGTGCACTTGAAGGCATACGTGAAGCGACTGTCCGATTCGGTCGTCTGTAGCGAGAACGGACTTAGTAGGCGGATTTGGTCTGCCGATGCCGGACCAAATTCGAGAGTGTTAAAGCTATTAAACTCGTACTAAGGGTATACAGGTCAGGCACGGTGGAAGCATCACAAGATAATAATAATAATAATAATAATAATAATAATAATAATAATAATAATAGGAATGGGTCCCGTGGTACTAAGGAGCTTCTCCTCATCGATATGGCCATTAGCCAACAGGCTCGGCGTTCTCGAAAGAATTTATCGACATGTTGGATAGACTACAAGAAGGCCTATGACTCTGTGCCACATACATGGCTCATGAGGGTGCTGGAGTTGTACAAAGTGGATACAACTCTACGCACCTTCCTGATGTCATGTATGGGGCAATGGAGGACGGTTCTTTGCTATCCAGGATGTCGACCAATTCGGGAGAACGACGAACTGATAAGGATTGAGCGGGGAATATTCCAGGGTGATAGTCTGAGTCCATTGTGGTTCTGCCTAGCCATGAATCCCCTCAGCACATTGCTGGAAACTTCAGGGCTGGGTTTCTGTTTGCGAAGAGGAGGTCAGATAATATCTCACCTTCTTTACATGGATGACCTAAAATTGTTTGCTCCTACTAAATTGCAATTGATGGAGTTACTGAAAGTAACAGAAACTTTTAGTAAAGATATCAATATGGAATTTGGTGTGGACAAATGTGCAGTTATGCATGTAAAGAGGGGAGAGATTGTCGAATCCGAAGGATTGCAACTTTCGGATTCTATAAATATCAGATCCCTCTCCGTAGACGAGACCTACAAGTACTTGGGAATGTCCGAGGGGTTAGGCATCAATGGGGCTGACATGAAACAATCGGTGCAGGAGCGCTTCTTTGGTCGCCTGAACAAAGTACTGAAAAGTGTTTTGTCAGGTGGCAATAAGGTGCGCGCCTTCAACGGTTGGGTCATGCCGGTCCTGATGTACTCCTTTGGCATACTCAAGTGGACTCAGACAGAATTGAACGCCCTGGACAGAAGAGTTCGCACACTGTTGACTGCAAACCGAATGCATCACCCACGTTCATCGGTCATGAGGCTGTACATTCCACGGAAGTGTGGAGGTCGTGGCTTTTTAAATGCCAAGACTCTCCACAACCGTGAGGTGTGCAGCCTTAGGGAATACTTTTTAAAAGCTGACGTAGGTATGCATCGGGATGTGGTCGCAGTGGACTCGGGCTTGACCCCTCTATCCTTAGCTAAAGAGAACTGGCGCAAACCTGTAATAATGACAACAGATGAACGCAGGGAGGTATGGCAGGGCAAAGAGCTTCATGGACGCTTTTTCCGGGCGCTACATAGACCCGAAGTAGATCTCAAAGCGTCCATGGCCTGGCTTCGATTCGGTAATCTATTTGGAGAGACCGAAGGTTTTGTTTGTGCAATTGCAGACTAAGTTATGATGACGAACAATTACCGAAAGTATATCCTGAAAGATGGGACGGTTGACATATGTCGGGCATGTCACTGTCCTGGTGAATCGATTAGGCATATTCTTTCGGGTTGTTCTCGTCTAGCTAACGGCGAGTACTTGCACAGACACAACCAAGTGGCCAGGATTATCCATCAGCAGCTTGCCCTGAAATACAACCTTGTTGCTTCTGAGGTGCCATATTACAGGTATGTGCCCGACCCAGTTCTCGAAAGTGGTCATATCACGCTGTACTGGGACCGATCTATCATCACTGACAGGACTATTGTTGCTAATAAGCCTGATATAGTGATGATAGATCGGGAAAAGCGCCTCGCAATGATAGTTGATGTGGCCATCCCTCATGACGAGAACCTCATGAAAGCCGAGAAAGATAAACAAATAAAATATCTTGACTTGGCTCATGAGGTTGTCGCCATGTGGGATGTTGACTCGGCTATCATTGTGCCGATAGTTGTGACAGTCAATGGCCTGATAGCTAAGAGCTTCGACTGTCATCTGCGGAGGCTCGAGTTGGGTGACTGGATCAAGGGCCTGATACAGAAGGCAGTGCTCCTTGACACGGCTCGCATTGTGAGGAGGTTCCTCTCTCTGGAGCCCTAACCACCGGTAGCTAGGACCCTGTTCCCGCTGCCGGTTGGCTTCTATTTTTTATATTTTTAAATGTTTTTATTTTTATATCAATATTTAAAAATGTAATCAATATGGTATACAATAAATAAAGGTAATAATAATAATAATAATAAACTTTATTTCTCTCCACAATCTTATACATGCTTCATGAGTAACAGATTAAAAAAAAACTTAGGTCTAAGATTGTGAGAGACTGGTGACCAAACTAAGCTGACGCCTGTGTCCCAGTGCACCAGCCTCTCCCCGCTTAAGAAAGTGTTCAAGCAAAAAAAAAAAGGAGAACAACGATAAAATCTAAAATTACATTTATATTATTTTGCATGATATAGAATATAGTAGTGTTGGTTGTGAGTATGGTGTTTATGTACATTAGTGAAGTTTGTGTGTGTGTGTGTGTGTGTGTGTGTGCGTGTTTATGTGCATGTGTGAGGTGTGTGTGTGCGTATGTGTGTGTGTTAGTGTGCGTGTGTGGAGGGGGCGTGTGGGACTGGCTCGTAATTCAAGATACAAAGCCCTTATGTTAATCGATTGAGTAAACCCGAAAATCCCCGCTTGGGCTCCCACTACTACAAGCATACCCGGCTCCGGCTCAGTTAGAAATCATCTCGTTAACAATCGCCCTTAGGTACAAGTTTTTGTGCAACAAATGGCGTCTACAAATGTTTGAGCAGCGCTCCACGAGTCTCTTTTGTTAAAACTCTCAGGAGATTGCTTGGCGTATCTATACTTATAATAAATCTGTATAGAAGTCAATTCTCTACATGAAATATATTTTCAAAATAACTATCAGGGGGTGATTAGTGATCGATACTGATGCCAAAAATGCAATCAGTAAAATTTTTGTCTGTCTGTCTGTCTGTGTGTATGTTCCTTATAGAAACAAAAACTATTCGACGGAATTTAACGAAACTTGGTACAATTATTCTTCATACTCCTGGGCAGGTTATAGTATACTTTTCATCACGCTACAATCAATAGGAGCAGAGTAGTGAAGGGAAATGTTGGGAGAACGGGAGAAGTTACTCCATTTTTTAAGCTTCCGACGCGTGTGCAGCCTTAATGGTTAAAGTTACATAGAAATCATGTATGACGGAAATATTCTACATAAAATTGTCTAAAAAATATCCCGCAACAGCATATGTCTATCTTTTATGGTAGACTCACAATTATATAAATAAAGTCATTGTTTATAATACAAGTCTGAGAACAAAAACTATAGTCTATACTACAGCTCTACACCGAAGCGAAGCGAGGGCGAGCCACTAGTTTAATAATAAATGTGTACTATCAAAAGTTGTTAATGCTGGATGCGAAGCCAAAGAAAAATAATGGTGCGGTTTTATGAAATCAAAATGCAAATGATATTTTAATATCATTAATAAAAAAGTGAGGAGCTCGATGGCGCAAGTGGTTAGCGCGTTCGGCTGCGATCGTTGAAGTTAAGCAACTTTTGCAGCGGTCAATCATTGGATGGGTGACCAAAAATTTACTATCCCGTGTAAAGCGGGGAGCTCCTACGTGCTTCGGAAGGCACGTTAAGCCGCTGGTCCCCACCCACCCACCAAGCCACACTGGGCCCGCCAAAACTCTCTATTTCATCTAGAAGGCCTGTGCCCCAGCAGTGGGGACATTAATAGGCTGGTGATGTGAATAAAAAGTCTTTCCTCAGTTGGGTCATTCGAATCTGAGCCGCCTGTTCAGGAGGCGAGCTTCCAAGCCACTGATGCTTGTAATGCGATATGATGAACTACAAATTGTGGCTATGGAATAAAAGTTTAACCTAATAACAAAGATCCATACAAACGTAAGATTGAAATTAAAAGCGCAAGTATACAACTTTAAAGCGTTGTAGATCCTAAACAATCATATAAAATTAAAAATGGTGTAAGGAACCTAAACATGATTTTCGATTATCTAGACAATGATACCCTACTCGACATATTTTGACAACTTATTTTTTTACTTCGTCACAATATAGCGCCTAATTTTGCCCATATTGAATTTTGATTACTATCATATCTTTAGTAGCACTTCCATGATTGAGACGAATCGATTGATATATGAATCATCAAAGTCGGTCCAGGCGTTTGGTCTCTAGTGTGCCACAAAGGAACAAACGTACATAAATAGACTATTAAACACTATACCCTGTCTGCACGTCGCGCTTCGCGCTCTTGCATTGCGCAGTCGGGTAAAAATATAAAAACCGCCAGTTACTTAATTTTGGGATATTTTTAAATGCACAGCATATAAATTATTACCCATCAAGTTATTTACAGAAATTAAATACTTTTTACATCAAAATAATTATTTTACTGCAAACAAAAAAATTGTTGAACAAAACTAGTGACATACATAATATTACGAGTAACATTTATAATATTACGAGTAGCAGATCAGGAACTTCAGTTAAGGACATTCACGTTCACACAAAAACAATCATGCGCACACAGACTTATTAAACACAAACATGTGCTCAAGCTCAAACATACACGCATACATACATACACGTATTCATGCATAGGCAAACTTATATCTAAGTTCTAAATAGAATAAAAAAAAATGTTTAAAGGACAATGGGCAAAACGCACCCAGCTCCGCCAACAATGTAATTAGTATGAATCGATAGATCTATGAAAAACTAGGCCTTTTTAGTATGACACCGAAAATAAATATCCTGGGAGTCAAAAGATATGACACCGTTAAAAATATCCTGGTAGTCAATAGATATGACAGATGGGCATATTTAAGTAGCTGAATAAATTCATTTTATATTAGTACCTTCGTTTTATATTATTAGTAATCATAATGAGATGCCATATCGTACTATACAACCAGATATACGACAAAGCCTGCCGACCATCCTGCGCTTGCTCTTAATGAGAAATTTCAAAACGGTTTACGGATGATGAAGGACTTGCATTTGCAAATAGTCGACTCGTCTTACTTTGTTGTAATTGTTCGGTCCCTGCTACTGGATTGATTTTTATCTAACACGCTTTGGATATTGGAACACGATTATCGGTTTTGTCAATTAGTATGGATGGACTGAAATCATGTCTTCTCCCAAACGTGAACAAGTTTGTGTAATCTGTGGTCGCTCCGTTTTACATAGAAGACAATTTACTATAACGAACAGAATGTTTAAAAAAACCCCACCCCTGCGGGGAGTTTTGGATTTACTCTAGCGCGGCAGAATAACATAAGGGAACCCAAAACCATAACCCTTGCACCTTGTGCAGTACTCCCATAATTCCTGAGCACACTATGTAGGATCGAACTAACTAACTAAATTAATTACATTGTTTCATTAATGTTCGTTCGGTATAGTACTTGTACCTATTTAACTTAAAAAAACTAAAGACCCCCGGGATGGAATTTGATGCGCTTTGGCACATATGATCTTGACTATAATACCTTTTAAAGATATGTAGTTTAAGCCGTGGCAGACGTGGGTGCAGCGTCCATACATGTGTAATGGAGGAGCGGAGTCGCCTGGCACAACCATTGATTTGCTTAAAAGAGGACTCCTGCCACTAACTATTGTAAACCAAATCATTTTTGAATAAATTATTATTATTATTATTTCTTTTATTTCGTTAAAAATACATACAAAATTATATTTCTAAATATTAAATTTTTACAATGTATAACATTAAAAAAAATAACATTTAAAAATACAAAAATGCAGTTCCCCATCGGCAGCAAGATCAGGGTCCCTGCTACCGGTGGTTAAGGATCCATAGACAGGAACCTCCTCACTATACGGGCCGTGTCCAGAAGTACTGCCTTCTGCATCTGACCCAACCACCTAACGCGAGCCTCTTAAGGTGTTTATCGAGGTTCTTGGCTATCAAACCATGGGCAGATATGATTATCGGCACAGCAATTGCTGAATCGATGTCCCACATGTCAACAATCTCGCGAGCTAAATCAAGATATTTGTTTTCTTTATCTTTTTCAGCTTTTACAAGGTTGTCGTCATGGGGGACAGCGACATCAACAATCATTATTATTATTATGCTACTTCACTCTGTCTTAATCCAGTTATAGTCAGATAGATAAGTTACCTTATTAATACATAAATACAGTTTATAAATGGATTGCCCTTATTCAATGGCATCCAGAGTATTGTTTAATCGAGGCTTGCTAAGACGTCACGCGCCGCGTCGCCGCCACAAAATATTCCTTTCGTAAACCGAATGTAAGGCAAAAATTTTTTATAAGAGTTCTGCCTTATAATTTTAGGTTTCTTTACTTATAAATACTTAACCTTGGCTTGTACGTCTGTCTGTCAGGGACTTGTGACTCTAAATAATACAGTGGCGATGACATTGCTCAATCTTACTTTTAAATATTTTCTTTTCTGGTTCTTCGCTTCGGTACGCTCGCTACGTCCGCTCGGCCTGCGCGTCATGGACACAAATCTAAACGAATCCACTACCACTACTGTAAAACCAGAAAAAACGATTTCTCAAATCATCCTACGACATTATTCACGCATTTATCACGGAGAGTGTTCTGAGGAATTGTTCGGATTAATCCCAGCTGCTGCATTTCACCATCGTACACCGCGACAAAAATTTCAACCCCATCATCTTGATGCGTGGCTATCCACAATCGTGCCTTTTTGTGTCGTAATTTTTTGCCACGTACGACAAAACTGTGGAATATATTGTCGCCAGCAGTGTTTCCGGACCAATACGACCCAAAAACCTTCAAAAAAAGAGCGTACTCTTTCCTTAAAGGCTGGCATCGCATTTGTGATACTGCTGGTGTTGCAAGTGTCCATGGGCGACGGTGATCACTTACCATCAGGTGAGCCGCCTGCTCGTATGCCCCCTATAACATAAAAAAAATATATATGAAATTAGTAAGTACATGATTAAGAAACAAAAATATCCATGTTCTTTTGTTTGAGCCTAGGACCTTTTGGATTTATTGTACAAAATGATAGCTAATATAGTGCATATCATTATAATTGGCATGTAAAATATAAAAAGTGAAACATGATAATGTAAAGAAGTTTTTTTATTCCAGTTTAAAACTAACTACTTTGACTAAGGTGACTGTAACTGATTATGAAAAATTGATGTGAAAACATACTTAAAATAAACGTGTTTTTATAATCGTAAAAAAGATTTTTCGAAGCCCTTCATGGGAGTGTTCGCCTCGCACTTCACACGTTACTTTACACGCTTTCTTGATTTAACCGTTTTTTTTCAACAAAACAATTCCAATAGAAGCCTACCGCAAAACCGTGTTATGTTCGACCTTGTTGCTATTGTTAAAAACAACTTGTTATTGATACAAGCATAAAAAGATATCGCGACTGATGTCAATGACCTTGTACGATGATTTGCGAGGAATGAAGCCTGACTTCAAGGCTTTACTAATATTA
This sequence comes from Chilo suppressalis, assembly GCA_902850365.2. Classification (NCBI taxonomy): domain Eukaryota; kingdom Metazoa; phylum Arthropoda; class Insecta; order Lepidoptera; family Crambidae; genus Chilo; species Chilo suppressalis. The sequence continues at coordinate 28,434,545 of OU963901.1, read as the reverse complement.
ACATCGATCTGTAGTTTTGCGTGTTAAATGTAGATTCACTATATTTGTTTACTCAAGTTTCAAATTCGGTAATAGACAATTAGCTCTATTTGTGTTGGATATATTTAGGAAATAAGGTATTTGACAGTGTTAAAATTAAAGTGCCAATTGTTAGCCTCTGTGTTTAGAATGAATATTGGCAGGGGTTTTTACTATTTTTACAAATAAAATATTCATGATTTTACTAAAGACTAACGAAAAACAACAGTTTTCTTATCTATTGTTACGTGACCCAAAACGCTTGGGATTGGCGGAGCCTAAAATGACGTCACACACTAGTAAGACGCCATATTGTCCAAAGAAACGTTTTCGCGGCAATTTATAATGGAGTTTTTGATTTGGTTATTTTTACAGAAATACACAACAGAATGATGAATATCCACTTTTTACGGATTCCATAAACATTAGTCAATAACGTGAGATCGTTTCCTAAAACTCGTCAAATACCCTATGTAAATGTATAAACATTTATTTCTGACCCTTATTTCCCGATAATTCGGTGAAAATGTCTATACAAGTTTTCTTCATCAGAGAAAGCGTAATTGCAATTAGGAACTTTTAATAACAAGGAAAATGTATTAATGTGGATCAAAGATCTTTTAAATTTGACCTTTGTTTTCAATGCAGTAGATCGTCTTTTAGAAAAAAATCTAATTGTGTATTGCAATTGTGAAATAATATTCAAAATCGTTAATATAACAGAAATTCATTTTCTGACGACCTCCGTGGCCGAGTACGCCGGGTTTCATGGTGTCACCGACTCGTGAGGTCCCAGGTTCGAATCCCGGTGGGGAATGGGTGGGGAATGTTTGTGTGATGAATACGAGCATTTGTACTCCAGTCATGGATGCTTAATATTTATTTCTATATAAATATACTTATAAGTATGTAAAGTATATGTATTCTATCCGTTACCCTAGTATATCCCATAACACAAGCCTTACAGTGCTTACTTTGGGTCTAGGCTATTTGGTGTGTGTTGTTAAAAAAATAAATGATTTCTTGATATTCGGGAAACCTTAGTCTATGGACGCAATTCTCAAATATTGTAACGTCAGCATAATATAAATGACACAGGGAGATGGCAAACCTGTCACGTCAGTCACTTTTGTTCAGAAAATAATAAGTTTGTTTCCTCTTGCCTTAAAGATATATTTAAATGTATCTGCGAATAATGACGTAGGAAAGGAATTCCATTCCCTAGCGGTTAGCATTGAAGAAGAATTTACAATGTGCGTGTGTTAAATGAATCAACGTTGGAAACTTTCACCAAGCATAGCTTAACTAAGAATGCTAGTTAACGTTTATAATAAAAAAACAGAGTTTTTGGCGGGATTTCATCGAGTGTGGTTGGCGTCTTATTTTAATTATTCTTAAATTCGTTCATAGTGGATATTGTGAAATAAAATTGGTGTGATTTTGTGTTACAACTGTCTGCGTAACTGAAGAATTAGTAGAATCGTCAAAATATACGCTATTCCGGACAAGTGGACGTGGGATATTTATTGTAGTATTGACTACCTCACAGAAGCTTATCGAAAAAGCCAGCTCGATACATTTCGTGCCAAACACTTCAAGAAACATTAGAATGCGTCACACCGACATTCTAATGTAAAAAGAAAAACAGAATAATTTAACTTAAGACTAGGCTGCATGAGCATTATTCCCCTTGCCTTCACTGAAAAGGGAGAACGTAACCAAAAAAAAAATGGATGCGTGTAACTTATGTACGCGCGTGAGAAGTTATACTTTTTTAGCATCATTAAAAATATTTTTTAATTGCATGCATATAATTAATAATTACAATAAAATAATAAAAGGACTGGAAAAGGATAGTTAACACAATCAATTAAGTTCAGTTTTAGTTTGAAAAATTAAATAAATATTCAAAATATTCAATTAAAATCACTACTGAGTTATTAGCCCATATGTAATTAGCACTTGTATGTAACTAAAACACGTTGTGTCTATATAGAAACTAGAAACATGTGGATAAATATTATAAATATAAAAACAGTGATCAGAGGCGACGAGCGTGCCAACATTGTTTTTGACAACGCGATCATCTTATGGAGCTCCGTGGATCGTTCAAAGTACCTTTCGAACAGATGTCCACTTAGTGGTTAATAATCCACCATTATTAGACACTAACATTCATAACGCGCCCGCGGCCAACTTCATGGTGTTACTATTGTGTTACAGTGATGCGCGCGCATCTAAAAATTTCTCTCTTATCATTTTTTCATAACGCGCCTAAAGAAGTATAACTTCAAAAACATTTGTCCCCTCCGGGATAGAAGCCTGAACGCACTGGATTCGCAGTCAGGGTCAATAACTGATATGTCAAGTAGGCTGTCAACTTTTGTGTTGAACCCTATCATCATCATCAGCCTATTAATGTCCCTACTAAGGGGTCACAGGCCTTCTCTATGGATGGAATAGGTATTTTGTGCTGATTGGAGTGTGTTAACAACTGCAGATGCAGCCGGGACCAACGGCTTAACGTGTGTTCCGAGCTCAAAATAAAAAGCTTTGGGTCACCCATTCAATGGTGACATTGCTACAGTTGCTTATCTTTCACGATCACGAATTCGGTGAATCCTATAAACATTATCAGATTGAGAGATAATGAATGAATCGTTTGTTCCAGGGACATAATCGCCGCCCGCTTCTCCACCAGCAACGAGGAGAACTACCAGGCGATCAGGAATATGACGGAGCTGCTGAGCAGGACGTTCAGCTCGCACTTTGTGTTCCCAGTGCTGGGCCACCTGGACCCGGCGCCGTCCGCCAGCCTCACCAACCTCTGGATGCACTGGTTGCCTTTGGAGGCTTTACAGACTTTTCAAAATGGTAACTATTAGATATTACACGTATGATTGAAGAAAAAAATTTAAAAATATGTATGTCGGCGGATGGCGTCTCACTCGCTCCTTCGAAACGTTAAACTGACAACAAATGTCATCAGTCAAGAGTACCATTGCCTTGTGAAACGTCAAGTAATGACAGTGACAGCTGTCATCACTTGTACGTTAGCACAGAACTCTCCACGCTTCACAAAGCAATCCGTTTGTCCCTTGGCAATCATAACAGATTTTGTAAAGTAATAAGAAGATTAAAATTAAACGTAAGCTTGGTCACTAGACTACAGTTTTATTTTCGGGAAATATCATTGAATACCCAAGATGGCGGATCAAGACGAACCACGTGGCCAACAGCCTATCCCGCTCGCCCATTCAGACATGTATGTCACCGTTATCTGTATAATTCAGATATTCTATACAATACCTAGGCAATGTATAGAATGCCTGGGGACTCTAGGCAAGGTATGAAATATGAAAAATAATTATATACCATTTAATACTTTACCTAGGTAATATATAAATTTTCCTGGGGATTGTATAGAGGACCTGGTGGCCAACTGGCAATTTGTAAAATAATCATTTTTGCCTGAATAGGGATGATGAATATTTTTTTTTCTTCGTTTATCAGGTAGATTATAAAAAAGTATTGGACACGTATTTTTCTTTTTTCACATAATATAAACATTGCAGATATATTGATTTGAAAGTCGCATGACGTCACGTTTGAGTACACTTTTAAGTGAAAATTCACTAAAGAGTGACATCACGAGCCCCTACTCCCAAACTTTGACGCGCTATAACTTTGTCATTTTTGGTTGATTGCCCAAAGAAAAAATACGTGTCCATTATTTTTTGATTATCTAACTGACGGACTAAATAGAATTTCGTTTACTGTACCACGTCATCACCCCTATTTATCCTAACCAAGGTTTGGTTCCTAGACTACTCAGATCGGTATAAAGTGACGGATAGATTTTATTATACTCACCGAATGAACAACAGACCAGTAAACGTTTGACCAACTCACAGTGGGTTACATTAAGTAAGTGTTGTGTTGTGACCTAAACTTACCTGCCACATTATACTAAACACATTGCCTATTGCGCATTCGACATTGTATGGAATACCTAGGCAAAGTCTAAAATGACTAATATTTCATTTTTTTGGCAACAAACAGTCATTACATAATATTGAAGTACATGCATAATGCATATATGTAAATATTAATAGACCAAACAGTGCCCAAAGCTTATTACATTTATAGTAGCAAAGAGAGTCTTAACATAGTCAGTTATGCAGGTGTATTCATTGCCTTGACGTTTTAGGCATTGTTAGGCATTGTATACAAAGCCTAGTGACAATTTACTGAAGCTACATTTAGGTTGAAGTAATAAGGTACCTATTTACAGTTTGCTTGAAAGATGAACACTGCAACATAGCGTTTCGTTCTGTTTTGTAACAATTTTTTTTGTCTGTGTCGACCAACAACATAAATTAGTTGTCAATATCCAAAATCATAGATTTTGTTTAATAGAAAACCTTTTAACTATGTAGTCTTTAACAGACGGGACCTAAATCTAAAAACTTTATCTGTGTTCTGACATACTCCAAAAATGCGTATAATATATCCCTAAAATATGTATTTTGTTTCTCTCATACCGAGTCCTGATTAATAAACTACATCATGGACATTACAAAACTTAAATTCACCCCAAAATCGAAACAAACTAAACAAATTGATTAATTCACGCCGTTGTGTGCTCGTCAAAGGGGCGTTGACAAAATAGAACGCATTTCATCGGATAAAAGAAAGTGGAAGGTGACTCCAATCTTTGTTGTGTAACGCGTTATATGAAAAGAAAGCACTTTGCATAATTATGTCGTTAACCCTCCCGCCCCCACGGTTGACCCTAAAACACATCGAATAATGATACGAGGGACCAAAAATACAATTAACCATGATTATAATGCAAACAGCGGTGTAGGACGCGATGCAATTATTAACAAATGTTGCCATGTATCGCTTAAATATATATTTTCTTGGTTAGAATTTATTTTTGTGTGACGTTCTCTTAATGTTAAAATTGTAGCAATGACTTTTTGAAGTTAAACTTCTTTAGGCGCGTTATGAAAAAATGATGAGAGTGAAATTTTAAAATGCGCGCGCATCACTGTAACTCAAAAAATAACAGCTAAAGCGACCAACTTCATGCTGTTACTTTTGTGTTTACCGCACATTAAGAAAATCTACCAACAAAATAGAAATAGAATCTCTATTTAGTGGGTGCTAACGACTGCATTGTGAAGGCCTATCAAAAGTATTTATTAATCTGGAACAACGGAACCAAAGCGCGATTCAGGAGACTACAGCGCCATCTCTTAACCATTGGTGTAGTAGAACCAAAAACCACATCTTTATTTTTTGTAATAGAGTAACAGTTATAGGTATTCATATTTATAATATTTATCAACATGTTTCTAGTTTGTATATTCGGAATACGTGTTTGAGTTTCATACAAGTGCAAATCACATGTTCTAATAAATTATATTCAGTAGCGATTTTAATTGAATATTTTGATTATTTATTTATTTTTTCAAATTAAAACTGAACTTTATTGACTGTGTCCTTTTCCAGACTTTTTATTAATTTATTGTAATTAATTATTTGCATGCAATTAAAAACTAATTTTAAACGATGCCAAAGAAGGATAACTTCTCACGCGCCTACATAAGTACACGCACCCATTTTTTTTTTGAAAGCTTTTATATGTCCTGTTGTTTTATGCTTTTTGATATCGGGACTGAGTGGAATTTATCTAGTAAAGTTTTCTTTAATTGCTTAAAATTACATTATAATAAGCTTAATTTGTAAATTGAACTAATAGCCTGAATTTGGACCTTGATTCTTTGAAACTAAAGATAAAGACAACAGTAGGTCTATCCTTGTTATTTTCTATACAAAATGAAAAGGAGAGACTTTTAGTTTTATTTTAAGAGAATCATGGCAGAATCGACACCCATGTCTGTGCTATGATTATGAAAGATGTAGCATCTGTAAGTTTGCCTGTTTTACACTTGACTTGAGAAGCTCGATGGCGCCGGCGGTTAGCGCATTCGGCCTGCGATCGTGAAAGTTAAGCAACTTTTGTTATGGTTGGTCATTGGATGGGTGACCAAAAACTTATTATCTCGAGCTCCTCAGCTCTTCTGAAGGCACGTTAACCGTTGATCCCGGCTGTATCTGCAGTCGTTACAAACCTACCAATTCGCACTGGACCCGCATGATCGGTCACGGCCCAGTCTTCTACCTTCTTCCATGTGGAAGGCCTGTACCCCAGCAGTAGGGGCATTATGAGCTGTTACTTGTTACTTGTTGTGGGCCCCTGTTTCCGCACGTAGACTCCGTATTTGGTCCATTGTGCGTGCAGGGTATATTGGGCTAGCTAGCTCAGCCAGCCCAGCCCCTTCCAGAAGCGCAGTAGTCTCCTGGGACTCTCACAGGCTTCTAGGAGCGTTCTCGGCTTCCTGAGGATTGATGCCCGGATGCCCGGTGTTCTGCTATGCTCATGCATTCCAGGATCACATGTGCGGCCGTTTCATCTGCTTCCAGACATCCTCTGCATAGAGAGCTATCTGTAACACGTATGGTTAGTAGATGCTTGTTTCATTATGAGCTTTGATGATGTTGAAACTTGACTTAATTGTTCACAGGTGGTTACTACACGATAGAACAGTCACATAGCAAGTTAAGGATAGTCGCGCTCAACACAAATTTGTTCAGTGGTCGCGAGTCAGACAGCCCCCAAGCGGCCCACCAGTGGGAATGGCTGGACTCCGTGTTAAATAAGGCCACGGATAATAAAGAGATGGTGAGTTTTTATAGTCCTTTTTTTAGGTCACTAACATTACATAATAGAGATGACGACTTAGTCTTATTCTTAGTAGTAGCTGTTTCTGCAACTCGACACCCTGTGCCTATTTTGCGTGGGGATTGGCATCAGTCCTGCCATCCCAGCTCCCCTAGAAAGCTCAGCAGTCCCCGGATGTTGCTGCAGACATCTACTAGTGTCCTTGGGCTTCCTATTAGAGAAGTCCTATGTCTTGCAACGCCTCGAGATCACGACTAACTTTCTTTTCTTCTTCTATAAGATAGATTATTAAAAAGTATGGGATACCTATTTCTTCTTTATCGACGTAATCAAAACATTATAGATATTCATGATTTGAAATGACGTCAAAAAGTCTACTTAGAAGTGACGTAACAAGACCCCTCTCCGAAACTTTGAGGCGCTTTGTAATTTTTTGATTTATTGACAGAAGAAAAAAATAAGTGTCAAATGTTTTTTTTTGATAATTTACCTGACGGACAAAATTTCTTTTACTTTCTTTAACCCGTGTTTATCCCTACTGGCATTGCAGCCAGGTTCTAGAATTTTATCAGAATTCTTTCTGCCGGCAGGATAGATGTTAACAAAATTTTATGAGTGAATTCTAGTAGGTCTTTGTTATTTTTATTATATAAACAACGGTAATTTGAACAACTAAGCAAAATGTATAACTAATAAATAATTTGTTATGAACTGCAATTAATCGTTCAAAGACAATTATAATGAATTTTATCACCATTAACCGGAATGTGTAGGTGGATCATTAATTAGAGTAGCATTACACTGTACTGTACATCATTTCAGTATTGTAACAGCATATTGAACTGCGTAATGCCTTTATATGTTGTTATTAATGATAATTACAAATTAAATTACCTACTCCATAATTCAAATAAGAAATTGACTAAGTTGAAAAACAAAGTGCTGGAAAAATAATGTTGAATAACTCGATATAAAACCAACTTCCAATGAAAACTTAATTTGATAGTAGCGCGAAGAAAGTGCAGGCACGGAAGTATGCGCTATAGCTAAATAATTATTTAACAATGATTGCTAAAAATTAAATAAAAAAAAAATACTTTAATCTACAGTATTTGGGCATACTGCTGCTGCAATATTATCTTGTAAGGTAAGGAATGTGTAGGGCGACGAGCGCGTGGGACTTTAGATATGCTGCAATTGCAGCAACGGAATTGCAGACAGCTGTAGAGTTGTGTCAAACTTTTCTTGACTAAAACCCACCTTGAACTCAAACTCAAACTCATTTATTCAGTCTAGGCTGTTACAAGCTCTTGTGAAAGTCAAACGCTACGCCGTCGGTTCGTAAATCTACGGCGGGAGACCTTGTACTGAGAAGAACCGGCAAGAAACTTGATGAAACGATTGGCCAAAAAAGGCTTTTAAACTGACACCAAAAGCGGTAGTCCCTTAGAACTCCCTACCCCACATCAACGTCCAGCTAGAATCGAGTTTGGAATATTACAGAGTCACCCCAAATTGAGCTGCCTAGTGATTGAGCGAAGCGAAAACTCTCCCCAAGGGGAAATGCTCCCCGCCTAAAGAACAAGAAAATTTTTAAGAGAGGTAGGGCAGAGTGGATTTTCTGCTTGAATTGGAGCGCCCGTCTGCGGAAGCAACGTCCACTTTAAAGAAGGTCTTCTTTAATAATACTTCCTTTAAGTGTTGTTGTGTTTCTGCAGATGAATTGGGTTCCAATGCTCCTCGTGTTAGGGAATACGTTTCAGGCCGGCAAGGTGAGGATAGCTGGAACAGCACACTTTCTGCCGCATCATCTATCCTCGCGATTGGTTTCTACTTACACTTAACATCAGGTGGAGTGGGGTAATTTGTTACGCCTCGTATAAGACCCAAAAAACCTTCAAAAAAAGCGTACTCCTTGTTTAAAGGCCGGCATCGCATTTGTGATACTCCTGGTGTTGCAAGTGTCCATGGGCGACGGTGATCATTTACCATCAGGTGAGCCGTCTGCTCGTATGCCCCCTATAACATAAAATAAAATAAATAATAAATAAATAAAAAAAAACACCAGAGCCACTGGCTATTTCCCGGTTCGTGTCCCCTTAACACGCTCAGCGCCATGTGTATCGTTTTCGATGGACACTGCACACACACGTGTCTTTTTTTCTTGATACATGAACACCACCCCAGGCCTCAGTCTTCAGCCTCGTGTACCGTTAACGCGTACAGTCATCATACAATTTATAACACGAAAATATTGCTCTGGCCTGGAGGATTTTTCTGGTGTATTGACCAAAGTTTTAGAAATTATTCAGTAAAATGTACGGGGAAGAGGTAGGTATTTTGAACTCATATTTTGGTGGTATTGGCATATAAGGCCTGCCGCTGAGCGTGTTAAAAATTTCTTCACCTCAAGCCCTGTGTGCACATTTGCGATCAACAGCATACACACTCCAAAAAAAATCTCTGAGAAGAGCAATAGCCTTCCAATATTGTCTGAGACAAAGAAAGAATCCTCTTATGGTGCTCGTGTCTGACTTAATCACTAACACAACATCCGATGGATTGACTCAAACTCATTTAGTCTAGGCTGTTACAAGCACTTGTGAAAGTCAAACGCTACGTCATCGGTTCGTAAATCTACGGCGGGAGACCTTGTACTGAGAAGAACCGGCAAGAAACTCAGCAAGGGCTGTTTTTCTCCCTGTTTTGTTTCAACAGTGTCGTCAATTGAAAGATACATCAAAAATTGAAAACATGTATTGATGCCAACTTCCATTACATTAATATTATTAATTAACAAAAGTTAAGTATAGATAGGTACTATTTTTAAATTTAGAAGTGGCGATTAAACAATTTTCAACCAAATCAGCAAAGTAAAACGACTTAGTCTATTATATTAAGCCCAAGGTGACTTATCATTTATGAAATCTTTAACAGTATAGTAACCTTTCTGAAGGAGACATGTTTTTATACACACTTTAAACTTATTAAAAGGTAAATTAATTATTTCTTTAAGTATTTTTTCTAGTAGTAACATATACCTTGACCCACAAATGAACCAAGAACCTTTTGGAGTCTAAATTGATAAACCCCGGATGAAAATAAAATTTCTTCAACTGCCCAAGCCCGTTCGCCTTTGCCGAAAGGTAGTCAAAACAATAGGTTTACAAGTCAACAATAGGAGCGGGCAGCTCTCATACCGGCGACCGGAAGTGAACCAGGAAATGCGCCGGCGCGGCACCGCAATAAATTACAGATTAGAACCTCTATGCACATTCCCACTTCTGGCGGCGACCACTGTGAGTAATGTGATCTGTGATTATAAAGCTTCGTTAGTAAGCCTTTTGTTCACATACGATAGAATAAATAGGCCTGCGTATACATTCCTTATGAAGTTGAAAGAGTATCAAAAATCAAAAAGTAGTTTGTGTCTTCTGTTTTTGAGGTTCGTCGTCATTATCAGGCCGTGAATGTCTGACAAAGAGGCCTGGCGACGCCCTTGTGTAAAGGGCTCTGACGGTACGGCTGGTCCACAGGTTCAAAGTCGCTCAGCGTGCTATAGAAAGAGCTATGCTCGGCGTTTCTCGGAAGGATCACATCAGAAATGAAGTAATCCGACAGAGAACCAGAGTCATCGACATAGCCCACCGGATTAGCAAGTTGAAGTGGCAGTGGGCTGGCCATATTTGCCGCAGAACCGATAACCGTTGGGGTAGACGAGTTCTGGAGTGGAGACCGTGTGTTGCCTACACAACGTAGTGTAGGACGTCCTCAGGCACGATGGAGTGACGATTTGCGCAAGGTGGCTGGCAGGAGCTGGATGCGAGTAGCCCAAGATCGATCTGAGTGGCGTGCAATTGGAGAGGCCTATGTCCAGCAGTGGACTAGGATAGGCTGTTGATGATTGATGATGATGATTATAAAGCTTCGTTAGTAAGCCTTTTGTTCACATACGATAGAATAAATAGGCTTGCGTATACATTCCTTATGAAGTTGAAGGAGTATCAAAAATCAAAAAGTAGTTTGTGTCTTCTGTTTTTACGGTTCGTCATCATTATCAGGCAGGCTGTGAATTTCTGACGAAGAGGCCTGGCGACGACCTTGTGTAAAGGGCGTCGCCAGCCGATGGCTTAGGGGGGAAAGGTGCAAGTTCATATTCAGAAATGGACGGTGTAAAGATATGAATTCACTTGAGAATGGAATCACCTAGTGAGTTCATTAGAGTTTCGATGTATAGAAAGCAGAAATTATAGTCAGGCAAGCAAGTTAGTTATGAGTGGACTAAGGACTTCGGCTGCTTTACATTTGGCTACATTACGGGGCCATAAGCCTCCCATTGGCGACGCCCTTGGCTACAGGCGTTCTCTATAGATAAAAAAAGGTAAATTTAAAAAATCAAAAAACCCGACTGCTTAATTATACTTCAAATAAAAACTGAAAAGAAAAAAACAAGTCCAGTAGTCTATAATTCTGTTATTAAGGAACAAAGCTACTTTAACAGTCGGGACCCATTAGATATTCAAGAATACCTAATATTTTTCAACAGTGGGTCCCGACTGTTAAAGTAGCTTTGTTCCTTAATAACAGAATTATAGACTACTGGATTTGTTTTTTTCTTTTCAGTTTTTATTTGAAGTATAATTAAGCAGTCGGGTTTTTTGATTTTTTAAATTTACCTTTTTTATTTCACACTTTTTAGTTAGTATTTTAAGACGGTATATACCGTAGTCTTGTTACTTCAGTAAGGGAATTAATATCGCGGGAATTATTAAGTACCTTGCGTCGGTCTAAAAGATTGATTTATTAAGACATATAAAGACTTTACCAGCGGGGTCAAGGCTACAGATGGGCCTTAATTTTCGCAAAAATGTGTGAAGTTAAATCAAGTCGTTACATAAATATCTCTAATGTATGTAAATTTTATAGTAAACTAGAACTTACTCAAAAAGTCATCTTTTGTTTATGTTTTTTTTAATAGTTTAGCAGTAAATATAAAATTCATTTACTTTTATTCGTCGACTATTTAAAATTGGCAGTGGCTGCATTGTCATGTCAATGCCGGACGTCTAAGATTGTGATATACACAAATGCAGTGTCAGTCCCTAGTCTCATAATTTGATATACCTACATAATTCACAGAAACCCAATATGTAGATGCCAGAAGTTAACTTAAAATGTTTTTAATCACCCTATATACAATACCAATCAATGACGTTTATGTCGCAGGTTGAAGAAAGCAGTAATTCCCGTTTGTTGTTTTGGACAATGGTGGCAACTGCCTTAGATCACTAAATTAAATAATTATGCAATCACCAAAGCAAAGTTTATAATATTTGATTAAACTAAAGGCGCATAATAAAATTTTCATAACGTTAGGTAGAACACCATAGCAATCTCATTTATTATCAACTAGAGGTCGCCCGCGCCTTCGTCTGCGTTAACTTATTTTCTTGAAAATCCCACTGGAACCTAACATTTTTTCGGGATAAAAGTAGTCTATATGTTATTCTAGGATGTCAGCTAACTCCATACCAAATTTTATTAAAATCGCTCCAGCCGTTTAGACGTGAAGAAGTAACAAACATACACACTCACATACTCACAAACTTTCGACTTTATAATATTAGTGTGATTAGTGTGATTTATAGTTCTCTTTGTAGTTTTTTTTTAAAGCGTTCACATATAACAGGTCAAAGACTTTGTGATCGACCCTTTTTATTGGTAGTGTAAAGCTCGAATGAAGAGTACTCCCAGTAGTGCAATCATGGCAATTATTTTCCAAATTCTTTTTTGTTTAAAAAAATACCGAAAAACCTATCACTGTTAAACACAAATGCTAAGTAACTTTTACAAATATAATCAAATAAACCTATTACTTACTTTATTTTTAAATCTTTTTCATCAATTAAATACTTATCTTATCCTAACTATCTATACTAATATTATAAAGAGGCAAGATTTGTATGTTTGTAACAAATAATCTGTCAAACTACTGAACCGGTTTCAAATATTAATTCATCATAAGGTAGCTACATTATTTATTATAACATTTTTCTTTATTTAAATACATACACAAATCCGAGTGACATAGGCTATATTTTATCCCGATAAATAAATTTCGCCCGTACAATGCCCGGGTGGATCACTAGTAAGTATAATATAATATTATAGATGCGAAAGTGAGTTTGTTTGTTGCGCTTCCGTGCCCTAATAGCTAAATCGAATATAATGAATTCCCATATAGAAGTAGATGGGAACTTGGTTCTTAGCTACAACATCGCAATACTTATAGGCGTAGGGTGATGAAAGGGGTGATTTACTTGTAAAAATCTACATTATTTACTTTGAATTTTGCAGAATAATTACAAAACCAATATTATCGCGAGCTGATTAATAAATACAGGGATTCCAATAAGTATGTACTTACTAGCGAAAAATGGGTTATTTGTCATTATATTAAGTAAACCTTTTTTGTAACATTAAGTAATATCGTTAAAAACAATTAAAAACAGTAAAATTCTGAGTTTTTCATTAAAATTTAATAATCTTAATACCTATTATGATAATATGTTTTTCATCATTCAGTAAGAAGGAACTGTATCACAGTTTTATTGTTAGTAGTTCGTATAAGATCAGATACTGCGAATACCCCATTTTTTTTCTTTTACATAGTACACCGCGGTATCACTTTGTCATCGTTGTAACTTTTTAAATATTTGTCGAAATGACATAGTGTAAAAAGCAAAGTTTATCGTCTTTAAATATCAAAAGCGATAAAAGTATTTGTTTTGATAAAACATGATTTGTTAATACAAAATGTGCATTTGGGAAATAGATATCTAATATTCACTATTTTAGCGGTAATGACTTACACATTAAAAATAGATATATGGTGTCACGGACTTTTTTTTAGAACTATTTAAGAGATACATTTTCACTCTACATTACATTTATGTAGCTTTTATTGTTTTTGCAGTGCAGGCCAAAATGGCTCGCAAATGGGAGATTTTTTTCCGTCTTATGTGACACTTATTGTTATATATTGGCCAATTCACTCAATAACTACATAAATTACTATATATATGTAATTATCATATATGAGCTATATTACTGTTAAGTTTCATTAAAATCTATTCAGTATTTTTTAGGTGAAAGAGCTACAAAAATCCATACAAACGTAAGATTGAAATTAAAAGCGTAAGTGGTTAATATACAACTTTAAAGCGTTGTAGATCCTAAACAATCATATAAAATGAAAAATGGTGTTAGAAACCTAAATATGATTTTTGATTATCTAGACAGTGATACCCCATTCGACATATTTTGTCAACTTATTTTTTTTACTTCGTCACAATATGGCGCCTAATTTTGCCCATACTGAATTTTGATTACTATCATGTCTTTAGTAGCACTCCCATGATTGAGACGAATCGATTGATGTATGAATCATTAAAATCGGTCCAGGCGTTTGGTCTCTAGTGTGCCACAAAGGAACAAACATACATATATATACTGTTAAACACATAACCCTGTCTGCGCGTCGCGCTTCGCGCACTTGCATTGCGCAGCCGGGTAAAAATAGGCAGATTGAGCCGTGACCCACCACGCGGATCTTGTGTGTGCTAACTGGTGAGTGCTACCGACTACAGAGGTAGGTAGTCTCAACGGCTTAACGTGCCTTCTGAAGCACGAAGGAATTTAATATGGTAAATTCCCGGCCACCCATTCGAACACAGGCCATTGAAAATGCTTTAAGTCATTAAAAACTTTGAGTAAAACAAATAATTTTTAACATCATGTTTTTATAACAAAATGATAGTTAATATAGTGAATACACTACCTGCATCTGGACTTATATGTTATATGTCAAGTTATTTTCAAAGTCATCGGGGATTAAAGGGGCTTAGCCTTGGGCAGCCTTGAATATTTCACTTCATTCACAATTCTAACCATAATTACCTCACTTCGTCCGGGAATTAATCACGGCATCCTTCATTTTTTGAATTCAATATGCTGCCCGTGGCAGCAATACCCTGCTTTATCCCCCTCACACATAATCTACTATTCCATATCCAAAACACAAATCCATTAATATAGAAACATAAAATAATTGAACTCTAGGCTCTATGTATTATTCACGTGAGATAAAAATCGTTTTAAAATCCCACTTATACGCGAGCCAGTCTCATAACTGCGGTACCGCCGCGGAACGGAGCCGAGGCAAGGATGTCCGGCGTCGTCGGGCGGCGCCCTAATAAATTACAGATTACAAACTCGTTAATCTAATCGCCCCCTCGAAATTGCAGGGAAAAGTAAATTTTAAAGGGGTCGACTTACCCGAACGAACGATCGAACGAATAGCGAGCGGGACTATTACATTCTCATTATGTTTGACTGCATCGGATTGATGCTAAATCAAAGCCGAATGTATTGTTTAAATCTAAAGAAAAGTTTTACTAGAAAAAAATCCACGTGGACCAGGCAACGGACTCAAACCCGCACCCTTCGCAATCCGGGTGAATGCACTGACAAATTATGCTACCACGGCCCGGATTGATGCTAAATCAAAGTCGAATGTATTGTTTAAATCTAAAGAAAAGTTTTACTAGAAAAAAATCCACGTGGACCAGGCAACGGACTCAAACCCGCACCCTTCGCAATCCGGGTGAATGCACTGACAAATTATGCTACCACGGCCCGGATTGATGCTAAATCAAAGTCGAATGTATTGTTTAAATCTAAAGAAAAGTTTTACTAGAAAAAAATCCACGTGGACCAGGCAACGGACTCAAACCCGCACCCTTCGCAATCCGGGTGAATGCACTGACAAATTATGCTACCACGGCCCGGATTGATGCTAAATCAAAGTCGAATGTATTGTTTAAATCTAAAGAAAAGTTTTACTAGAAAAAAATCCACGTGGACCAGGCAACGGACTCAAACCCGCACCCTTCGCAATCCGGGTGAATGCACTGACAAATTATGCTACCACGGCCCGGATTGATGCTAAATCAAAGTCGAATGTATTGTTTAAATCTAAAGAAAAGTTTTACTAGAAAAAAATCCACGTGGACCAGGCCACGGAGTCAAACCCGCACCCTTCGCAATCCGGGCGAATGCACTGACCAATTATGCTACCACGACCCTGATGGCCGTGTCGAAATTTTCCGAGCCTTAGGCTGCAAGGCAGCGCCATCTCTTCGCATTGTAGGTAACCCACAATGTATTGTTCCTAATTAATTAAAATATATGTAAGATTCATGCGATTCCAACTAACGCAATGGTCGATTTCAGGATGAATGTATTCTAACTTTTGAAAATACTTTATGTCATAAGATGCGTACTATTTAAAATTATACATCTTACAGACACTACTAGCTACATGTATTACATACAATAACTAAGAAATGTATGAAATATTATTTTCTATTTCATACTTTGCCTAGGTGTAGTGTATACAATTTTGAAATCTAAACAAAATATAACTATATAAAATTCCACGCGGATTTTTTTTCAATTTTAGTTTTAAACAACGAGCAGTTACATGCTAAATATATATATATATATATATATATATATATATATATATATATATATATATATAAAATCTATACAATTCCTATGGATTGTGAAATGTGTAAGATCAACGGAGTTGGTCTGTATTTATCCTAAACAAACCAGACCTAGCCTATAATTCTCAACAAATGAACTGCAGACCAAATAATATTTAACCAACTCACAGTGGGTTACGTTAAGTTAGTATTGTTACCTTAACTTAGCGCGAACCGAGCGAGCAAAGCGAGCGTGCCGGCGAAGCGCGATAGATAATAGTTAAATAATTATAGATAAAACAAGGAAAAGTCGACTCGTTATCTTCTTTTACACATATTGCCGACTGCTCATTTGGCATTGTGTAGAATACCCAGGCAAAGTATAAAATAAATATTTTTTCACACATTGCCTTGATATTTTAGGCATTCTATACATTACCTTTATTACCTGAGGAGCTCGATGGCGCGGGTGGTTAGCGCGTTCGGCTGCGATCGTTAAAGTTAAGCAACTTTCGCTGTGGTCGGTCATTGAATGGGTGATAAAAAATGTACTGTTTTGAGCTCCTCCTTGCTTCGGAGGGCATATTCATCCGTTGGTCCCGGCTGCATCTGCAGTCGTTAGCACAAGCCAATCCGTACTGGGGCCGCGTGGCGGGTCATGGCCGAAACTTCCTATTCCATCCATAGGAAAGTCCTGTGCCCAAGCAGTGGGGACATTAATAGGCTGATGATAATATACCTAGGTATTGTATAGAACGCCAGATTATACAGATTGCCGATTTTAACTACCGAAGTTGGTAGGAGTACTCCGAACTGGCAGAGTAGTACATATGCTAATATATTTGTTTCTTAGGTTTTCACGCACATCACTCATTAAATAAGACAAGTTTCAACGGGTTAGATGCCGGCATAATGATATTATTTATTTATTTAATAAAAAAAAACATTATTCTGACGATGCATTTCCGCAAAGGATGCGAAACGTCAATAAATAAATAAATTCAGTGCATCTAACCCATTGAAAAGTTTCAAGTTAGATGCACTGAATTTATATAGTATGCTAATAGGCTATTTAACAGTATGAAAAATGATATACCATTTGTTGGCATCTGTATTTAATATTAATATGAGCAGCGATTTAACTATTCTGAACGAACAAAAAAAATTAATAACTTTTCTTTGAAATCATTAAATAAAAATAATTTTTCGCTCCATGGTCACGTGACTGAGAATGCCTGGGATTGGCCAAGGCTAAAATGACGTCACACGCTAGTAAGTTTCGGTCCAAAGTGACATTATATTGTATGGTTTCAAGTTTTGAACACACACTAGTGAGACTCCATAATGTCCAGAGAAACGTTTCGCGGCAGCTTGAAAATTAAATTTTTAGTTTTGATATTTTTTATTGAATAGGTTATTTGACAAGTTTTAGAAAACGATCTCACGTTATTGACCAATGTTTATGGAGTTTGTAAAAAGTGGATATTCATCATTCTGTTGTGTATTTTAGTAAAAATAACCAAATTAAAAACTCCATTTTCTAGTTGCCGCGTTTTTCTGGACAATATAGCGTCATACTAGTGTGTGACGTCACACGACTGTTATTAAAACGTCAAACGATACAATGTAATGTCACTTTAACCGGAAGTTTACTTGCGTGTGACGTCATTTTAGACTCCGCCAATCCCAAGCGTTTTCGGTCACGTGACAATAAATAAGTAAACTATTATCTTTTTCGTTAGTTTTTAGTAAAATTATGAATATTTTTTTTTTTTGTAAAAATTGTTAAAACCTCTGCCAATATTCATTCTTAACACAGATGCCAACAATTGTCACTTTTTTTTAACACTGTCAAATACCCTATTACACAACAGGATAAAAGTTATCCATCCTTTTTATGGATTCCATTAACATTAGTAAATGGCCTGAGAGCATTTTCTAAAACTTGTCAAAAACCCTATTAACTAGACGACCTCCGTGGCCGAGTGGTCTGTACGCCGGCTTTCATGGCATCGCTGACTCGAGAGGTCCCGGGTTAGAATCCCGGTGGGGGCAGATGTTTGTGTGATGAACACGAGCATTTGTACTCCAGTCATGAATGTTTAATATGTATTTATATATAGATATACTTATATATGTAAAGTATATGTATTCTATCCGTTACCCTAGCATCCCATAACACAAGCCTTATAGTGCTTACTTTGGGGCTAGGCTAATTGGTGTGAGTGTTGGAAATATTTATATTTATTATATTAACTTCACCGCGAACTCGCATGCAGCCATTCAGCTCAGTAGTCTTTGCATACATATTTTTTTTTTATATCATAAAGGTAGCACATGAATACTCATGGCATAAAAGCATCACCATAACCCAAAAAATAAGATATTGTGCTCACGTTCGTCTATGTTAAAACCCTCGCCGAGTGTGCGTGGCAATGGAAAATGACAACCTTTTTCCACGGGTAAAATGGAACTTGACCCATTTCAATATAGTATATTTTCCACTGTCTAAGAACTATAACAGCGCTGGAGATAACGTACTCATTTTATGAGCCCAACTCTACAGAATATATGTGTGTTGTAAGACAACTTATCGATATATATTTTTTAAGCACACCCAATTACCCTAGCTTCAAAGTAAGCACTATAGGCTTGTGTTATGGGATACTAGAGTAACGGATGGAATACATAAACTGATACTTATCTAATATATAAAATTCTCGTGTCGCGGTGTTTGTGGTTAAACTCCTCCGAAACGGCTTTCCCGATTCTTATGAAATTTTGTGTGCATATTGGGTAGGTTTGAGAATCGGACAACATCTATTTTTCATCCCCCTAAATGTTAAGGGTAATCCACCCCTATTTTTTTTTAATTTTAGATATTTTTTCTTTAATTTTTTTATGATACATCATACAAAAATACATACATCCCTAAATTTTCAACTTTCTACCACCAACCCCTATTTTTTTATGACGGTACGAAGTTCGCTGGGTCAGCTAGTATAAGTATAATAGAGAAAATATATATTAAGCATCCATGACTGGAGTGCATTTGCTCGTATTCATCACACAAACACCTGTCCCCACCGGCATTCCACCCGGGACTTCTCGAGATGGCGATACCATGAAACCCGGCGTACCGGACTAACATTATATATCTACTAACAATAGTGTGACTGTTGAACTTCTTTAATATTCACTATAACAAACAATTTGATAATAGGGTATTTGACAAGTTTTAGATAACGATCTCACGTTATTGTCTAATGTTTATGGAGACCGTAATGTCCAGAGAAACGTTTCGCGGCATTTGAAAATAAAAATTTTAGTTTTGGTATTTTTTAATGAATAGGGTATTTGACAAGTTTTAGAAAACGATCTCACGTTATTGACTAATGTTTATGGAGTTTGTAAAAAGTGGATATTCATCATTCTGTTGTGTATTTCAGTAAAAATAACCAAATCAAAAACTCTATTTTCAAGTTGCCGCGAAAACGTTTTTCTGGACAATATGGCGTCATACTAGTGTGTGACGTCACACGACTGTTATTAAAACGTCAAACGATACAATGTAATGTCACTTTAACCGGAAGTTTACTTGCGTGTGACGTCATTTTAAGCTCCGCCAATCCCAAGCGTTTTGGGTCACGTGACAATAGATAAGAAAACTATCATCTTTTTCGTGGGTTTTAGTAAAATTATGATTTTTTTTTTGTAAAAATAGTAAAAAACCCTGCCAATATTCATTCTAAACACAGATGCTAACAATGTGCACTTTATTTTTAATACTGTGAAATACCCTATCTATATATATAAAAATGAAACCCGTTTTCCGTTGTCACGACATAACATGAAAACGGCTTGACCGATTAGGCTGATTTTTTTTTAGAATATTCCTTGAAGTACGAGGATGGTTCTTACGAAGAGAAAAATTAAAAAAAATGCCTGAAAATGTCAAAAAACTAATTTTTTCTTTACTCCCATACAAACGATTCGTAATAATACTTATAAAGTCAATTTGAACTTTAATACCATACCATAAATTTCAAATGTTAGTGGAGAGATTCTGGGAAGGCAAAACAATTGAGCGACGTGATGTCAATAGAAGTTTGGAAAAGATAAATATACCATCTTCAGTTTTTTTATAATCTATATATATAAAACTCAAAGGTGACTGACTGACGTAGTAATCTATCAACGCCCAGCCCAAACCACTGGACGGATCGGGCTGAAATTTGGCATGCAGGTAGATGTTATGACGTAGGCATCCGCTAAGAAAGGATTTTGATCAATTCTACCCCCAAGGGGATAAAATAGGGAATGAAAGTTTGTATGAAACTTTGTCAATTTTAAAACCGAACGGGCTGAGACTTTGCATGCAGGTATAAGAATAATCATAGATGAACGTCATTGTGTATAAAACAAGCCTGAGAATAAAAACTGTAGTCTACGCTTCATCTCTACACCGAAGCGAAGCGAGGGCGGGCCTCTAGTTTACGATATAAATCATCACTAGCGATACATATATAGAGATAAGACCTCGGAAAAGTATATATGATTTTTATAATAATATGTAACTGAAAAAGAGTGATAGGGAATTAAAGCTGCTATTTATATGTTATAAAATTACTAGCTGTGCCCCGCGGTGTTACCCGCGGCTTATTAGGGATATTTTCCCGCAGTAAAAAGTAACCTATGTGTTAATCCAGGGTGTCAGCTAACTTCATACCAAATTTTATTAAAATCGCTCCAGCCGTTTAGACGTGAAGAAGTAACAAACATACACACTCACAAACTCACAAACTTTCGCCTTTATAATATTAGTGTGATAATAAAATTAATTCATTATTTTCCGTTGGCGAAGACGAGAGCTATGAGTAAAATTTTAAACTAAATATGACAGGAATGCATAAAGTACTGCGGCTTATAAAGTAAAAAGCCAACATAAAGCTGTATGTTCACTAGGACAGAAATGTTGTCCGAAACGGTGTTTCCAAAAACATTGCCGAACGTCACGCGACGGAGCGAGGCACGTCGTGTCGTCACTCATATTTTCTTATGGGCCATTCGTTGGGCACTATGTTCTTGTTACTCGCTTTATTGGATAAAGCTGTTCTCTTGACTATTAGAAATATGATACCAATATAAGTAATTTGTTGGAGATGAAGAACGAAAATTTGGTAAACTTCTACGACGCTATTCATCTAACGGTGTAACACCGGTAGGATTGTATTTTTTATTACTCCGCTATTAATGTAATAGATAAATATTGTGTTTTTATTCATGTACACTTTTTCAAACATTGTAATAAAAATAAATGAGAAACCGTTTAAAATTGTATCTAAATATCAATAACATTTTTTTAAATAAGTACTTATGAAAGCTAAAAACTAAATAAAACTGAAGAAGCAGTCTTAAACTTATAAGTGCTAAAAAGAATTCAATTCACTTATTGTTAAAACTGGGATCAATGGGATGCATGGAAGTAATACGATAATCCCTGGTTTAACATAAGCACTTGTCCATTTTTAGGCAAAATACCAATTTTCAGCTATCGCCTTATATATCATCATCATCATCATGTCAGCCGTACGACGCCCACTGCTGAGCATAGGCCTCCCCCAAGGATCTCCACACCGATCGGTCCTGCGCCACTCGCGTCCATCGGCTTCCCGCGACCTTCACAAAATCGTCGGTCCACCTTGTAGGGGGCCTGCCCACTGAGCGTCGTCCGGTGCGTGGTCGCCATTCCAGAACCTTTTCGCCCCAACGGCCATCGGTTTTTCTTGCTACGTGTCCCGCCCACTGCCACTTCAGCAGAGAAATCGTTGGAGCGATATCGGTAACTTTGTTTCGCCTTATAAGTACAATCATTTTTAATTTTGTTGAAGTTTTTTGCGTATCGGTTTGTTATGGGAAGTTGAATGAACCAAAAGAAACCGTGGTCATGTCGAGATGCAGCCAGGGAGGTCACACTTAACATTATGTGGGGCGGAACAAATTACCATTATAATCATCATATTATATATATATCCCCACCACAACACATTTATTTGTATAAACACGTAACATGAGTATACGTATTTCGATATAAAAATTGATTTGTTTATAAGATATCTATATATATAAAACTTAAAGGTGACTGACTGACATAGTGATCTATCAACGCACAGCCCAAACCACTGGACGGATCGGGCTGAAATTTGGCATGCAGGTAGATGTTATGACGTAGGCATCCGCTAAGAAAGAATTTTGACCAATTCTATCCCCAAGGGGATAAAATAGGGAATGAACGTTTGTATGAAACTTTGTCAATTTTAAACCGATCGGGCTGAGACTTTGCATGCAGGTATAAGAAGAATCATAGATGAATGTCATTATGTATAATACAAGCCTGAGAACAAAAACT
The DNA here is from genome assembly GCA_902850365.2 of Chilo suppressalis. Taxonomy (NCBI): domain Eukaryota; kingdom Metazoa; phylum Arthropoda; class Insecta; order Lepidoptera; family Crambidae; genus Chilo; species Chilo suppressalis. Next base: position 28,411,813 of record OU963901.1, on the reverse strand, counting down.
GTAGTCTATACTTCAGCTCTACACCGAAGCGAAGCGAGGTCGGGCCGCTAGTATTATATCAATTACTTACCTAATCAGGTATTATTTATGATAATATGTATTAAAATGTTTACTGTATGTACACTTGAGATCTTTTTTAGCTACAGTAAATATTTCAAACATACTGGACGAAATCTGAAACTGCAGAAAATAAGACGCCATTTTGCGCCACAACAAGTGTTGTTATACGCTAGTCCGCACACTGCTTTATAGCCGCAAGCCCCATGGACGAAACTGGCTCCTATTAATTTTACCTTTAATACAGAACCATATCTTACGGGCATTGCTTTGTGTTTTACATACAGTTAAGTTGTACGCCACGTAATATGGTATAACCGCATTCACTATTATGAATTATTTCAATAGGGTGAAATAATTCAGGCTAACAAATGGCGGAGGCGTCGTTAGGCCCACAGCGTAATTGAATTCAGTACGTCAAATTGGAAACCCAAATGAAATAAATTATGTTTTGGAAACGTTTTATTCATTTGAATACTTGATTAGGATAATACAATAGAGCGGTAACGATAATTCGTTTGATGCTGAAGTATGAGCAGTATAAAAGATGTGAATAGGAAAAATAACCAATAAAATTATGTTTTATTTTGGATGGTATTATTGGTTTTATGTAAATATATACCCTTGTTGTTACGTCTTCAACATGGGATAAAGATGCTCACGATACCGGAGTATCAGTGACCGTCAGGACGGCGGGTCACTAGTTGCATTCAACGTTGAAATCACTTGAAATGGTGAAACCATTTCTCGTAGAAGAAACTGCCACATCCTATCACTCTTTTATTCTAAACTTTTTTTTATGTCCTGTCACGGTCGCCATGTGGTGATATCTACGGTGACGGTGGCTGTGAGTGTCTCTCGGGAGAAATCACGACGAGCGTTCAATGTGATATCAACATTTTATTAACTTAACCTACATCTTATATACTACTTATAATACGTATACGACGTGCTTAGGGATTAGATACCTAAGCGTATCGGGAAGTGTTGTCAACACGTAACTAGAGGACGTGATTTACACTTCACCACACCGTACACTCCTCTCTATCTTAAGGGGCGATTCACTTTTTATTCTTATAATCCTGTCCGAGATCTTCGGTCTTCTCATAACCTATTCTTAGCTATCACACCCCACTCCACTGATTTCGTAGCCAAGTCATTCTATGTAAGAGCTGTTAAATTGTGGAACTCTTTACCTCTGGATATCAAACGTGCACAGACGAGGGACTCCTTTACCATTAAAATTAAGAAATATTTTTTCAAGCTGGACTCTTCCTGATCATTTTCTTTTTATCTGTTAGTTACTTTGTATTATATTTTATAGCTTTCTTATATACTTACTATTTTTATGTTCTTATATTTACGTCTATTTACTTATTTTTAAAATGCACTAGCCCGCAGTTTCTTCTATTTTCATGGTATGGTTTCATTTAGCCAAAGGTTGCCCGGTAGAGATTGCTACCTTAGCAATGAAGCCGCCTTTTGTGTTTGTGTTCCTTGAGTTTTATGTTTTACTAGCGGCCCGCCGTCGCTTCGCTTCGGTGTAGAGCTGAAGTGAAAGACTACAGTTTTTGTTCTTGGGCTTGTATTATACAAAATGACATTCATCTATGATTTTTCTTATACCTGCATGCAAAGTCTCAGCCCGATCGGTTTAAAAGTGACAAAGTTTCATACAAAGTTTCATTTCCTATTTTATCTCCTTGGGGGTAGAATTGATCAAAATCCTTTCTTAGCGGATGTCTACGTCATAACATCTACCTGCATGCCAAATTTCAGCCCAATACATCCAGTAGTTTGGGCTGTGTGTTGATAGATCACTATGTCAGTCAGTTACCTTTGAATTTTATATATAGATAGATATATTTTGTTAAATAGTGCAATAAAGAATACTCATTCATTCATTCAAACCCATTTGTTTCCTATAAAGAAGAATTTGCTTACTTAATTTTTAAAGAATAATCATTTCATTTAAGATGAAGATGAGATAGCAAATAAATAGAAGGCCATTTCAAGTGATTACAATAGTGAATACAAATAGGGACCCGCCATTCTGACGGTCACGAGTGACACTAGTGCGTTGCCTAATCTTATCCCCTCCACCTCATATAGACTTTGAATCGTACTCACCAATAGAAACGCAACAATATTAATAGATATTGTACATTTATGTGTTAAAAGTGTGGAATACTAGCGATTTATCCGTTTAATGGTAATCAGTCACCATAGTCTAACCATTTATGTGTCAAAAGTGTGGAAAACTAGCGATTTATCCGTTTAATGGTAATCAGTCACCATAGTCTAACCATTTATGTGTCAAAAGTGTGGAAAACTAGCGATTTATCCGTTTATTTATTTATTTATTTTCATTTGGGAAACATACAGTTTTACACAATTCAATTAAATAACACTTATTACTTTTTCATAAACCAGTTAAGTTTCCACAGACTAAAACATTCATACACTTAACATAGTTTACTTAAGATTACGTACAATATTTAGAATAATGTGAATAAAAGAAAATAATTACTAAGTGTTAGGGTATAACGACCTTATAGCATTAATTTCTAAATTGATTGTAAGAAAGGCAAAATATATCCAATCCCCCGAAGTATATATTATAGCTGTGACATGCTCTAGAAATGAAACTATTTGCAGCAAACTTGGTCCTGTTGAATTGTATTACAAACGTGTTGTCAGACCTAGTTCTAGACTAGTTTAATGGTAATTAGTCACCATAGTCTATAGAAACAATTACTCGCACCGTGATCTACCCTGACCCAATCCCGTACCCCGTGAAGCAATGGAATCTTATTCACTGACTGTTATATCATTGCAATCTTTAAACTATAGAGCTTTTTGCTTTTAAGCGTTGAACCGGACCGACTGCATATGTTACTACACTGCGGCAACTCGCCTAAGGAAATAATTTAATTTATTACGTCCGCACTCACAATGGCAACGAAGAAATCCTACGTATTTCTTATTCTGGATTAACAATGCATTCTTACGTAACAAATCTTATACATGATTCGTAAAGAAGAAACATTTGTGAGAGATTGCGTTGCTCTTTTCATGAATACCAAATCGGTGGAGCACGCAATTGCTTATCTATTCAATGGGCGGTTTCCATTTGAATTTTAAATACTTTGATACAATCCTGATTTTTTTCTGTGTTATATATCGTGATTTTTGGGTTACTTGAGAAAATTTACTAGAGAATTCAAACAACTATTTATTAATTAGTAGCTGACCCAGCGAACTTCGTACCGCCATAAAAATAGGAGCCGGTTGTAGAAGAGAAAATTTAGGGTTGTTTTTTGTATGTGTATAATACATACATCTAAACATAGATGAATGATTGGTCTCACTTCACTCGCGAGACCAATCATTTATCTATGCATCTAAATATATATCCTATATCTACAATACATACATAAACATACACATAATTATGCCAGTTAAATATGAGAACGCAGATTAATTATATTAAGGTAATGCTCACGAACCAATCCATTAAATACAAGTTTGTTAGGAGCTTTACGAATATGGGGGGGCAAGTCATTCCTTATTACTTATTTCAAGTGCCAAAATTAATAAAATCTTTGCGATGCCTACGTACTTACTACATTGGAGTTCAGTTTCTAACAGCAACAATAATACATTTGATTTAGAAAGACGAAAACTTCTGAACAATTTGTACGAATTGTGACAATTCTTCTGTTAACGCCATCTATCCTTCGAAGAGAGAAGCTGCAATCGGTCCATCGTCATCGTCCATTCATACATTCATTTCGTACCCATTCGTTACTACATTCACTCATTTTGATTTACATAGATTCACTCTCCCTCTTGCATTCGAATTCAAAAAGACAACGTACGCACATAATCTTTAATAAGATCTGTATTTTACTAAGAATAATATTCTACAATCTGAATATCCGATTTTTATTGAGAAATCCACATATAGAAGACACTAAGCTATCGAACACCTTCGTTGCCGAGAACTTTTCAAGTAGTTATTGAATGTACCAGGATCATCGGCGAATAAAACTGCATAGTCTTGAAATTTATGACACTTAACTACTCATTTGAACGAAAAATAAAAACATCGGAAAATATTCTTGCCAAACTGTTAAAATTAAACTTCAATCCGCCCGGTTACATAACAGTGCCTAATCGCGATTAGAGTCGTTAATCAGCCGCACTACACAAATTAACTACGAATGCTAGCTTAATCTTGATAAGTAGTTGGTAAAAGACGTTTTTGAGCCTTAAACAGAATGTTATGTTTAAATAAGATCTTAATTGCGATTAGAGAGTTGGTGAAAGTCGCCCTCAATAATTGTGCAATTATGAAACCTTTACAATTTTAATGGTCATAAATAAATCTAACTCAAATAAAACGTCTTTAAGGATGAACGTACTTTAAACGGAAAATAAATCCATTTACGTGTGTTATTTACAAAGGAGATTGCTCAGTTTCCATACATGTTTGGCCTAAAGACCAATAATCATGAAATATTGTTTCCTAGATTCGAAATTATATATAAATTACTGTAGAAACTTTGATCAGTCTTTGGCTGAATGTTACTACACCCATAGCCATTAAAAATTATTAGTATGTTTTCCAAACCGGTAAAATTAAAGGTCCTTTTTAAAATGAATATATTATACAAAGGCGTCCGTTAAAATCTGATGACTGTAACATAAGTACAATGTCAATATTTTTTATACATTTGGGCCAATTTGAGCAATCTCCTTTTCGCCGTGTAGGTTTAGGATATTTTGTAAACCATAGACAAATGATTGGTCTCGCTACACGAGCGTAGCGGGACCAATCATTTATCTAGGTTGTAAGAACATTTACTTTTTATAACTGTTCGCACTATTTTTATTTACCCTTTTTTTATGGGCCTACCACACGCACGAGCTTCACCACAGTTTTACCTGCGCAGGCCGGTTTGTACACGGAACACGTTGCGTGTAGTTGGTAAAACTGTATCACGCGCCAACCCCACAGCGCGGCCTGCGCACTTTTCGACTTGCTTGAAATTTTGCCTGCGCAAGCCCGGCCTGCGCGTACTTGTCTGTGCGTGTGGTTGGGCGTTCAGTGTTCAAGCCACAGTCGAGTGTACTTTGTGTCGAGGCTCGCTCGTCGTTTCATGAGGTCGTTCGTCGTCGTCACTCAAAATTGGCAGATTTGCGTACGTACAATCGCGAATTCACGTCTGAATTAATTAGTTTATACAAATCTCTGCCTGCACTGCATTAGGAAACATTGTTTCCACGCCAATGATTTCGATAAGAATGAGGCTTGCGCGTACTTAACTGTGCCGTGTGGTAACGCACAAAGTGTACAGTTTTTTCGTGGGAGATGCTTACGCAGACCAAACTGTGGTGAAGCTTGTGCGTGTGGTAAGCGCATTAGTTTCTCAGGCAACTTAAAATTCACGGTGTATAATGTATTTAGAATACAGTTCAAGTGTTTTTATTATCTAGGTATTAGGTTATACTTCTTTAGTGCATTTATAATTTTGTCTGAGAGAAGCTCGAAAATTATGCATTTGACATTTTGGGTGCAAATTTTTATTCAGTGATTCTGTAGTTACCGGTCGCACATCAGTTGTGTTACTAAAACAAAGAAATACTTAGTTGAAAAAAGAACTTGAATGGAGCAGATGTTTTCAATGAATAATTTAACAATTTGAAAGTAAGCGAATTATTGTTTAAATAGCATAACTATCACACTATCACACTAATATTATAAAGGCGAAAGTTTGTGAGTGTGTGAGTGTGTATGTTTGTTACTTCTTCACGTCTTAACGGCTGGAGCGATTTTAATAAAATTTGGTATGTAGTTAGCTGACACTCTGGATTAACACAAAGGCTACGTTTTACTGCGGGAAAATATCCCTAATAAACTAAATAAGCTAACACGGCGGGTCACATCATCAGCCTATTAATGTCCCCACTGCTGGGGCACAGGCCTTCCTTGCGGATGGAATAGGGAGATTGGGCCATGACCCACCACGCGGGCCCAGTGCGTATTGGCGGGTGCTAACGACTGCAGATGCAGCCGGGACCAACGGCTTAACGTGCCTTCCGAAGCACGGAGGAACTCAAGATAGTAAATTTTTGGTCACCCATCCAATGACCGACCACTGCGAAAGTTGATTAACTTCAACGATCGCAGCCGAATGCGCTAACCACTTACGCCATCGAGCTCCTCACAGGCACGGGCACAGCTAGTTGTATAGAATTATATATACAGGATGAGTTAGTGGTGCAGATCTTCTCTGTATCTCGTCTGTGGGAAACGGTTCCCTACTACGGAAACGGATCTGTTTCCATTGATAAATTGAGTTGTAATTCATATGCCGCATTGATGGGTTAGTGGGAGCATTTTAGTGGGTTGTCGGGGGCTGTGTTGGTTTGTGTTATCTGCTCGTTTCGGTATTCTGGGTTTTCGTCGTGCAGCGGCGATGTATAACTATATAATCTGTGTTTCACTTTTATACCGCTTTGTATATAATAATTTTATATCAATTAATGGTACTTAAGGTCCATTTGTATGCATGCATTCTAAAGGACATTGCTCTGTGTCCATACATAGTTAGCCTAAAAACCAACAATCATGAAATATTATTTTCTAGGTTCGAAATCGCAAGTAAATGACTGTAAAAACAAAGATTATTGACGGACACTTCTGAGAACTTCACAAACACAATCTAAACACTGATAATTATCGCAAAAAATATACTTAGAATTGTCATAAATGCCAAATTGGTGTTGGTTCTTAGGCCAATTTTAACATTGTCCTTTGTTTGTCACGGGAAAAAAGTAAATAAATCTTATGTTTTATTTATTTTTAAGCATTTAACTGCTAGATGTTTAAATCTAAAGAAAAGATATAACTATATTTGCTATTTCTTCTTTCAAATGTTTAATACTTGAAAAAGTATTCATTTGACATTGTGGATTACCTACAATGCGAAGAGATGGCGCTGCCTTGCAGCTTAAGGCTAGGAAAATTTCGACGCGGCGAATAGGGCCGTGGTAGCATAATGGTCAGTGCATTCGCCCGGATAGCGAAGGGTGCGGGTTCGAGTCCCGTCCGCTGCCTGGTCCGCGTGGATTTTTTTCTAGTAAACTTTTCTAAATAAATCTTCCTCTCTTCAACAGGTGTACATAGTAGGTCACGCTGCGCCGGGGTCAGACTCGCGCTACTCGCACGACGTGTCGTCAGACGCGAACGCACGCTACCTGCGCACTGTGCGGCGACACGCGCGCATCATCGCCGGACAGTTCTTCGGACACTTGCACGCGGACACGTTCCGCGTCATCTACGACAATGGTAAGCGACATGTGTCAATAGTGCGCCAGGATCAGTCGCTCTTCTTGCGGTGAGTGTGTACGGGCACTTGCTCGAGGACACTCGGTCGCCCTTTTCTTGCGTGACATGCTGTCAGAATGTACCTGCATGCGGACACATTTCACGCCATCTACAAAAATGGTATTCAATAGTTGCACTTAAGGCACTTTGCAGACGACGGGGCGGCGCGGGCATTTTGTCCGCGAAGCAATAAAAACCGCGTCTGCCCGTCGATGTCTGCGGCTGTCCTCGCCGCGTACACAAAGCACACGACGGGCAGAGGCAGTCAGTTCACGACGTTCGTTCTAGTGTATAGTCCATCACTAAAAAGCGCGTGGCGCGGACTGAGTTAGCCACCCCGCGCCGCCGTCTGCGTTACTGCATATAAACTGGTTTGTATGATTCACGGCGGGCAGCCTCGGATATGCCGCGCCGCCAGTGCCCGCCGGGCAGCTGCGGCGCAGTCTTTTTGCCGTCTGTGTGCGTTTGTAGTATAGGATTCACTTTGTGCTAACGTTCGCGGCGAAATTGACCGGCCCGCTCCGCCCCGCCGTCTGCAAAGCGCCTTAATAGTAAGCCACGTTGCGCGGAGCTCAGACTTGCGCTACTCGCACGACGTGTCGTCAGACGCGAACGGGCGCTAACTGCGTACTATGCAACGACACACGCGCATCGTGCCATCAGAATGTGCAGGTACATTTAGTACGCGCACACATTTCGTGTCATCTACGACAGTGGTATTTAACAGTTCCGCATAATTAGTATTAAGGTTTAATAAAGTCAGATCGCTAGCCTTGCATTACCTACACGATGACACCACGTTATTTACGAAATGATAACTAGTGCCTCGAATGACGTGTCGACTATGCAGCACATGTACTCATAAAGTTGAGTTTTCATAGTATGAATACCGTAGAATAGTATGATACGACACGCCGAATTCCACAATACACTCAAAGTGTACAGCTACAGATTTTCGACAACAAACATACGAATAGCGCAGTTGACTTCCGTATCATTTGTTAGCGTCAGATCATGATACTCTTATAACACGTTCCAAGACGTCTGACCCTAGGACTAGTCAAACGTTAGGTTTGCAGCACTGGAGTAGGAAGTCCTAGTATAACGAGAGTTCTTTAGATCCGTAACTAAATCGATAACTAGTGGCGTAAATTTTCCTAAAAAACCCCTCACCAAGAACAAATACGCGAATGAATACTAAAAATAAAGTATGACCACCATCTTTTTTACGGGAATTCCTTGTATAAAACAACGAGCAATTTTTCACTGCGCGCGTTGGCATCTCGGGCGTTTGTCTTTGAGACGCTGACAAAACACGACAAGCCAATCTTGTCACGCTGGCCGTCGCGCAGTGACAAGATGGGCCCGGGACACATTTTGAGCGAAATTGTGAGTTGGCCAATGTTGGTGCTTTGGTTCAAAACAGATACAGATAAGCATAAGGTTTTTCTTAGTGGTAGGAAATAATGTAGACAAATGATTGCAATTTAGACTAGTTATGTCGTTTTTTGTTCATATCACTCAAATGACATTTATAATTTAATGAACGTAGACAAAACATGGAGTAACTAATCCAAGCTTATGCTTCGTTTAATATTAAGAGGGCCAAGATCACAATAATTATATTTAAGGACAACTTTTGAAGGACAATTATTGAGATCTTCGTTGTGCAGTAAAGTACAACGACAAGATAAAGTTCATAGTACTGCGAATGTAAATTCAAAAAGTACGCTCTTTGAATTTTATTTTTCCTGTTAGCGGTTTGTTCCTTAATGAGGGTCAATACTAGGTCAGCAAATCAACTCAGAATCAAGAGTATAATAATATAATTAGCTTTTTAATTAATATAATTTTTAATTCATCGAAATCGGTTCATTCGTTGCGATTTTATAACTAATTTTATGGTAGCCAATATTCACCGGCTGCCGAAACGTGTTTCGTGACAGAGCTCGATTGTGATTCACTCCGGTCAAACTTCAATAGCGTCTCTACGTATGCTCGCGTCCGAGCGCTAGAGCTCTGTGACGTCACAGACACCACGTGGCCAGCCTAAAATTCGTTTAGTAATTTGCTCATAACTTCGTCAATATTTGTCGTAGAACAAAAAATTAACCACTGTATTTTATGGAACCCTTAGATCTATAAATCTGCATTCTCAACTAAAATCGTTATAGATCCTCCTAGTGAAAACAAAGTAAAATAATTGGAAGATAACCCAAGGCAGTAGCTAACAATATAGTTAAAATTCTTGCAAAAATATATTCATTCACAGTAATCTATTTTATCAGTTCTGAGATAAATTTATCAAAAATGTTATTATTTTCAATTCATCAAATTCAGACTGATAAAAAAATATTTCCTCTGAACTTGTTAACATTGTGTACACCAAAGATTTCGAATAAACCTTCAAAGCCGAAATATCTTGCGCGATTTGCTTAAGGCAATTTATCATTTTCGACACTTTCAAGCTCGTACGTTTCAAATGAGTACTTTCAGGTTCTATAATGTCAAAAAACTGTTTCCTCATTTTTAGTGAAATTCAAAAATAGTCATAACAAAATTTTGCTTATTCCATCCTGTCCTTCAATAGTGTGGTGATCGAAAAAGCTTGCACGGAAATATTTTGCATTTAATATTCTACCATTTTGTCGGCATAATTGATATATAATGCGATTCAACTAAGAATAGTACCGACTGGGCGCCATATTGTGATATGATAGCTGTCAATTCAAACCAAATAGGTAGAGTGAGCAAAAAAAAGTTTTTATATAATAAAACTTATTTACTAAGTTTAAGTGAGAAAAAGCATCATATTTTTTTGATAACATTTATTTACTAAGATTGTGAAAAATAAACACCGATTTACTAAGACTGTGAGAAAAAACATTAATCACAATCTAGCTCTTCTATTCCGCTCATCTCTGCATTACCGCCGGAGTAGTTATGAATAATCATGCACTATTACTAGGTCACATACGAACATGCATCCTTTATGTAAACGAAAGTTTGAAATCGAGTTTCTGAACGCAACCTAAAGAGACATTTGGTTGACGATTTAGGTTATCAACCATTCATGGCCAAAGCTCAATAAGTGAAAAAAAATTATCAACCGCTATTAATTATCAATATTTGTTATTGTTTGTTTACAAATGTTTGGTTTTTATACTTGAATTAGCGGAGTGCTAAAAAAGGGTTCCAAGCTTTTTTGCAAACCGTACTTTTCAAGCGACATTTGACAGATAGAGGTTATTGGCTTTCCTATTCTTATTTGAATCGCATTATACACATCTCCACAAAATTACAGTTCTTTAGTGCTAACAGTCTCCGAGCAAAACCGGGGACGGACAGACAGACGGACATGACGAAACCATAAGGGTTCCTTGTCAGGACTACGTAAACCTAAAACGTGGTGAACGCGTGAACGGAACTCAATCAAGTAAGAAATCGATTCGAATTCTCCCTTTTAAATACACTAAAGCAAATTTCTTTTTACTCCTCTAAACTTTGGAGAGACCCGCCACCACATAACCGATTCGCCTCGTTCATTTGAAAACTTATATGGGCGGTTACGTACCTAACCGGAGAAATGAATCGTAGCCGCTTCTAATAAAGTCGAATTTGTCTCGGGTAACGTCGTATTTCACGTGGGGTGTTCAGAAACAGCGTTACGGTGCGGTAAGCCGATCTAGAATTGCCGGTTCAACTACCTGTTTAAGTTGTAAAACACACGGTTTACGTAGGAGAAAAATATGTGAGCGTACTTAAGCGAATACTTTATCTACTCTGCTTGGATGAAAACACTTCGTTTTGATATTGTAAAGCTTCACTACATAGTATAAAGCAAAATCGCTTCCCGCTGTCTGTCCCTATGTCCTTATGTATGCTTAGATCTTTAAAACTACGCAACGGATTTTGATGCGGTTTTTTTAAATAGATAGAGTGATTCAAGAGGAAGGTTTATATGTATAATACATGCATAATATAGTAGAGAAACACTGATAATTTTAGAGGTTTTTAATGTAAGGTCGTGAATAAACACATTATTTTGCGCTTACATTGCAAACGCTGGCTGAACCCTACGAGATAGATCAAAATAATGTACTACAGTATTGTACACCTTAAAAAGGTCTACAAAAAAGTCCGCGATGGTATATGTCTATCTCTTAGGGATAACCCACTTTTTTATCCTATACTTTTTACGAGAAACAATAGATTATTTACGAAGCGATTTTCAGCAATATAACATTCATCCTTATCCAATTAAGTACCTTAAGTACATTGTGCATTTAATATAGACTAATTTGGCCCTTAAATGCATGTAATTATGGTATGTTATTTAAAAATATGTGCTGTTTTACGATTTTCTGTAAACGATATAAAACAATATTTGCGTATGGGGGTGTAGTACGTTATCTGTTTTTAGCTGTTCATACTATGTTTATTTACACGATTTTTAAGTTTCTCGTGTAACTCAAAATTCACTGTGTATGAAAGTATTTTTCCCTTATTGTAACATAATTATATTTCTATTCGAATAGTACTGTATTTCTTTCTTCTTAGATCGGCCAGTGTCGTGGGCGCTATTGGCTCCTTCGATGAGTCCCCATCGTGACCCAGTGGGGTCATCCAACCCCGGACTAAGGCTTTACAAGTTCGACACCAACACTGGAAAGGTGAGATCTAGTTTTATCATTGCTAAATATAAAGTAAATTATTTAGTCTCAGAGTTAAGCTCATATACAGGATGTTACAAAAATACAAATACAGCTTGAAGGGCGTTGAAGTACATCATATAAGGAGTCTTCTCTAATTTTCTTATAATATTTGCATGAAATTTTAATTTTTTATAAAAACAGTTATTTTTAATGATTAATAAAAAATATCGATCATTTTAAGACACGTCACTAGTTCGAGGAGAATACTCCTTATATGATGTACTTCAACGCCCTTCAAGCTTTATTTGTATTTTTGTAACACCCTGTATACGATCTTAACCCTGAGACTAAATAATTTAATTTTAATTGTAATAGGTAATTATATACGTGAATTTATTCTTTTAAAGTCTAAGAAACCTTTAAGATTTGTGTTAATAACAAAGACGGACAGTTTAAAGTAAATATTTTACTCAAAACTAAATTAAATTATCATATGTGATTATGAAAATCTATATATATAAAACTCAAAGGTGACTGACTGACTGACATAGTGATCTATCAACGCACTGCCCAAACCACTGGACGGATCGGGCTGAAATTTGGCATGCAGGTAGATGTTATGACGTAGGCATCCGCTAAGAAAGGATTTTGATCAATTCTACCCCCAAGGGGTTAAAATAGGGAATGAAAGTGTGTATGAAACTTTGTCAAATTTAAACCGATCGGGCTGAGACTTTGCATGCAGGTATAAGAGGAATCATCGATGAACGTCATTGTGTATAATACAAGCCTGAGAACAAAAACTGTAGTCTACACTTCAGCTCTACACCGAAGCGAAGCGAGGGCGGGCCGCTAGTTGGAATATAAATATGAAACTGAACTAGGGATGTTAGAAATACCTGCATAAAGCGTGTCCAACTGCAACATCATCATCAGCCTATTATTGTCCCCACTGCTGGGGCACAAGCCTTCCCTATGGATGGAATAGGGAGATTGGGCCATGACCCACCACGTGGGCCCAGTGTGGATTGGCGGGTGCTAACGACTGCAGATGCAGCCGGGACCAAAGGCTTAACGTGCCTTCCGAAGCACGGAGGTCACCCATCCAATGACCGACCACTGCGAAAGTTGCTTAACTTCAACGATCGCAGCCAAAAGCGCTAACCACCTGCGCCTTCGAGCTCCTCATACAGCTCTTTACTGAAATTGAATAACAGTCTAAAATGATTCCTTTATTAGAGGGAAGATTGACATACTCGTAATGCACGACGCTTTGTCTACGGTTCACGTTAGGGTGGTAGCCGATTGCGACCTTGTGGCTCAGAAATAAGTGTCATATTCGAATAGATAATACGGGCTTTGGTGACACGTTCTGAGTGCCGATATTATCTGCACATCTTTGGCGTGTAATTCTCATGACTCGAACTAATACCACATGCGAAATCTCTAATGACGCTAAAGCAAAACAAAGGAACGTTGGACGAAATAAACCTTAATAGCTACGAGCAAAGGATGTTATCAAGTCAAAGACTATTTGGACGATTGAAACCTGCGCCATCGAGCTCCTCATACATTCTTTCACATTGCGATCATACAATCTTTCGAGGAGCTCGATTGCGCAGGCGGTTAGCGCATCGGCTGGCAATCGTGGAAGTAGAGCAAATTCCGCAATGATCGGTCGTGGGATGGGTGACCAAAAACTTATTATCTCGAGCTTCTCCATGCTTCCCGTCTGCATCTGCAGTCGGTAACAATTCGCACTGGGCTCGCGTGGTGGGTAGTCTCCCTATTCCATCCACGGGGAAGGCCTGTACCATATCAGTGGGGACATTCATAATGAACATTAATAAATTAAGTTAGAATATATGTAGTTATATTTTTTATTTTCTAAGCATTTAACTGCTACTGGGGTAAGCCCGGATAGCGGATAGCGAAGGGTCCCGTCCAGCCTGGACGGGACCCTTCGCTATCCGGGCGGATGCATTGACTATTAAGCTACGGCGGCCCCGATAGCCGTGTCGAATCCTCTATAGCCTTTCTTAAACATTTGAAAGAAGAAATAGCAATCATAGTTATATTTTTATTTTCTAGTTCAAATTTTCTTTAGATTTAAGTTAAAATATGTTATTGCGATGACCCCAAGAACCGTAGAATGTAGTTCGGCTTGAAGGACCAAAAATAATTCCTATGACTTCTTGAGCTACGCAAGTTTATTACTTTAGGTGTTAACATTATGATCATACTATAGATCATACACTTCTCCCAGTTACGATAAAACTAAGAGAGGTACGCCATAACATATTTCACGCGCGAATTAGAGCATCTGGGAAAGTACCTTACAGAAGACTATAGTAAAATAACACTAGCTTTTGGTGGTAAAGTGTTTCAGAATTCACTTGCATGCCCGAGTCTTGCATTTCCTCATCATCATGTCCCTCTTGAAGGGGTGGCTCTTGGTTGCGTTGATTATGTAGAGTACGATCCATTCTCACGCAGCAAGCATGGCATAAAGATCGTGTGCCATCAAAAGAAATCTGCAACAAGTTAAAAATAAATGCTATTTTTTTTTTGTTGTAATGTACCGAGACCAGTAGATCGTACACCTGATGGTAAGCACCACGTTTGCCCATAAGCACAGTGTTTCCACAATGAAGGGAAATTCCCCTTTTAAGGGGAAATTAGGGTCCAGAGAGGAAGAAAAAGGGGAAAGATATGAAATGGGGAAATTGCGGGAAATTATGGGTAAAGCCTAGCCTAAAATAATGCGGCACTGAACAAATTTTTTATGGACTATACCGTGGACTAGAGTGTTGCCGTATAAAAGAAACTATGGCAACACGTGCAGATTTTATATATTTTATTTATCTGTTATAAAATAAGATAGATTAAGACCTTTTTTTCTTTAGTTACTAACACTAGTGCCAAATCTAAAAACTACAGCAGATAATTTTTGAGGGGAAAAATGTTCTAAGAAGGGGAAATCTGCATTGAGGCGTGGGGAAAGGAAATCATTAAAGTGGAAACACTGCATAAGCAGCTGCAGTGCCAGACGGTAACCAAATGATTCTGTCTGACACTGCCCTGCGCCTGCCACACCGAGACGACAGTTATTAGGTCTCGTATATCCAGTTATTACACTGGCTACACTGCCCTTTTCCCGAAACAGGAGTATATACAAACATCTATTTCATGATATATTGTTTTAAACTTTCATGGTCACTAACATTATAGTTATTAACGGGATTGTTACCACGTACCTTGTTTTTTATGAGTCCCCGATGATATTTCGGCACTGTTGCAAGCGCCATGATCACGGAGTAACTGAAAAACAACAAACTGTTGCAACAGTGTCGAAATATCATCGGAGACTCATAAAAAACAAGGTACATGGTAACAATCCCGTTAATAACTATAATCTATTTCATGGTAATCTGGCACTCCACAAAGCTATATCACTACTATCTATTTTGCAACAACAACAGTCAATGATTCAACTATTTGTTTAAACTGAGTATCTAAACTTGTACGGGGTAGGGGAATGGGTTCGGGTAGGCAATGGTGCCATTGATGTTTTTGGTATTCCAAGCGTCTGTTGGCTATAGAAGCCGCTTACCATCAGTTGGAATATAAAAATTAGACGTGCAATTTTCAAAGATGCTTATGAGAGACAACATGACAAAACAACATGTTGCAACAACAACAGTCAATCATTCAACTATTTGCCTAAACAGAGTATCTAAACTTGTACGGGGTAGGGGAATGGGTTCGGGTAGGGGAATGGGTTCGGGTAGGGGAATGGGTTCGGGTAGGCAATGGTGCCAGTGATGTTTTTGGTATTGCAAGCGTCTGTAGGCTATAGAAGCCGCTTACCATCAGTTGGAATATATTGCAACAACAACAGTCAATCATTCAACTATTTGCCTAACCAGAGTATCTAAACTTGTACGGGGTAAGGGAATGGGTTCGGGTAGGCAATGGTGCCAGTGATGTTTTTGGTATTGCAAGCGTCTGTAGGCTATAGAAGCCGCTTACCATCAGTTGGAATATATTGCAACAACAACAGTCAATCATTCAACTATTTGCCTAACCAGAGTATCTAAACTTGTACGGGTTGGGGAATGGGTTCGGGTAGGCAATGGTGCCAGTGATGTTTTTGGTATTGCAAGCGTCTGTAGGCTATAGAAGCCGCTTATCATCAGGTGGAATATATTGCAACAACAACAGTCAATCATTCAACTATTTGCCTAAACAGAGTATCTAAACTTGTACGGGTTGGGGAATGGGTTCGGGTAGGCAATGGTGCCAGTGATGTTTTTGGTATTGCAAGCGTCTGTAGGCTATAGAAGCCGCTTATCATCAGGTGGAATATATTGCAACAACAACAGTCAATCATTCAACTATTTGCCTAAACAGAGTATCTAAACTTGTACGGGTTGGGGAATGGGTTCGGGTAGGCAATGGTGCCAGTGATGTTTTTGGTATTGCAAGCGTCTGTAGGCTATAGAAGCCGCTTACCATCAGTTGGAATATATTGCAACAACAACAGTCAATCATTCAACTATTTGCCTAACCAGAGTATCTAAACTTGTACGGGGTAAGGGAATGGGTTCGGGTAGGCAATGGTGCCAGTGATGTTTTTGGTATTGCAAGCGTCTGTAGGCTATAGAAGCCGCTTACCATCAGTTGGAATATATTGCAACAACAACAGTCAATCATTCAACTATTTGCCTAACCAGAGTATCTAAACTTGTACGGGTTGGGGAATGGGTTCGGGTAGGCAATGGTGCCAGTGATGTTTTTGGTATTGCAAGCGTCTGTAGGCTATAGAAGCCGCTTATCATCAGGTGGAATATATTGCAACAACAACAGTCAATCATTCAACTATTTGCCTAAACAGAGTATCTAAACTTGTACGGGTTGGGGAATGGGTTCGGGTAGGCAATGGTGCCAGTGATGTTTTTGGTATTGCAAGCGTCTGTAGGCTATAGAAGCCGCTTATCATCAGGTGGAATATATTGCAACAACAACAGTCAATCATTCAACTATTTGCCTAAACAGAGTATCTAAACTTGTACGGGTTGGGGAATGGGTTCGGGTAGGCAATGGTGCCAGTGATGTTTTTGGTATTGCAAGCGTCTGTAGGCTATAGAAGCCGCTTATCATCAGGTGGAATATATTGCAACAACAACAGTCAATCATTCAACTATTTGCCTAAACAGAGTATCTAAACTTGTACGGGTTGGGGAATGGGTTCGGGTAGGCAATGGTGCCAGTGATGTTTTTGGTATTGCAAGCGTCTGTAGGCTATAGAAGCCGCTTATCATCAGGTGGAATATATTGCAACAACAACAGTCAATCATTCAACTATTTGCCTAAACAGAGTATCTAAACTTGTACGGGGTAGGGGAATGGGTTCGGGTAGGGGAATGGGTTCGGGTAGGCAATGGTGCCAGTGATGTTTTTGGTATTGAAATCATCTGTAGGCTATAGAAGCCGCTTACCATCAGGTGAAATATATTGAGGAGCTCGATGGCGCAGGTGGCTAGCGCGTTCGGCTGCGATCGTTGAAGTTAAGCAACTTTCGCAGTGGTCGGTCATTGGATGGGTGACCAAAAATTTACTATCTCGAGCTCCTCCGTGCTTCGGAAGGTACGTTAAGCCGTTGGTCCCGGCTGCATTTGCAGTCGTTAGCACCCACCAATCCGCACTGGGCCCGCGTGGTGGGTCATGGCCCAATCTCCCTATTCCATCCATAGGGAAGGCCTGTGCCCCAGCAGTGGGGACATTAAGAGGCTGATGATGATGATAATGATGAAATATATTGCAACAACAACAGTCAATCATTCAACTATTTGCCTAAACAGAGTATCTAAACTTGTACGGGGTAGGGGAATGGGTTCGGGTAGGCAATGGTGCCAGTGATGTTTTTGGTATTCCAAGCGTCTGTTGGCCATAGAAGCCGCTTACCATCAGGTAGAATATATTGCAACAACAACAGTCAATCATTCAACTATTTGCCTAACCAGAGTATCTAAACTTGTACGGGGTAAGGGAATGGGTTCGGGTAGGCAATGGTGCCAGTGATGTTTTTGGTATAGCAAGCGTCTGTAGGCTATAGAAGCCGCTCATCATCAGGTGGAATATATTGCAACAACAACAGTTAATCATTCAACTATTTGCCTAAACAGAGTATCTAAACTTGTACGGGGTAAGGGAATGGGTTCGGGTAGGCAATGGTGCCAGCGATGTTTTTGGTATTGCAAGCGTCTGTTGGCCATAGAAGCCGCTTACCATCAGGTGGAATATAACAATTAGGCATGCAATTTGCAAAGATGCTTATGAGAGACAGTACTAGATTTATTATGATCCCTAAAATGGGAAGCGTGCTCAGGGGCATGTAATGTATCAGCTGCCATTCTCCCCAAGTCGTAAAATTCGTCTTAGTGGATGGATTTTATATTGGCCATTAGGCGGCAAACCGTATTTATTTGGTGTGCCAAATGACAAATATGCGCTTCCCGTTTTTGTGTCGTTCCTTCAGAATTCGGGCATTTAAGATTGCAGAACATTTGATGATAGAGATTTATTATATTTAATTTCGACGGCCCGATGGGGGAAGATGTTTGTGTGATGACTACGAGTATTTGTACTTCAGTCATGGATATTTAATATGTCATCATCATCGTCATCATCAGCCTATTAATGTCCCCACTGCTGGGGCACAGGCCTTCCCTATGGATGGAATAGGAAGATTGGGC
The DNA here is from genome assembly GCA_902850365.2 of Chilo suppressalis. Taxonomy (NCBI): domain Eukaryota; kingdom Metazoa; phylum Arthropoda; class Insecta; order Lepidoptera; family Crambidae; genus Chilo; species Chilo suppressalis. The sequence continues at coordinate 28,392,947 of OU963901.1, read as the reverse complement.
CATGACCCACCACGCGGGCCCAGTGCAGATTGGTGGGTGCTAACGACTGCAGATGCAGCCGGGATCAACGGCTAAACGTGCCTTCCGAAGCACAGGGTTACTCGAGATAGAAGATTTTTGGTCACCCATCCAATGACCAACCACTACGAAGTTGCTTAACTTCAACGATCGCAGCTGAACGCGCTAACCACTTGCGCCATCGAGCTTCTCATTTAATATGTATTTCTATATAAATGTACTTATATATGTACAATATATGTATTATATCCGTTACCCTAGTATCCCATCATAACACAAGCCTTAAAGTGCTTACTTCTGGGCAAGGCTAATTGGTGTGAGTGTTGGAAATATTTATTATTTATTTAATTTACATTTTTTGAGTGCGAATGTACGTAATAATCCAAAAGCACAAGTTATGATTCAAATCATTGATTAATGCCTGGTTTAGGAGGTTGGTATGTACCCAGCTCGTCCAAATTTTACAAACACAAAGTTGTTCTGTTGTAACTCGAATTGGAGTCTGTGAAAGTAATATCCATCTTACAGAAAACAACTTAGGTTGTGTTTCTCTTGATAAGTAAGGTGCCAGTACCTGGCGTTGGGTTAGGTCAATATTTTTGTATAAGCTATAATTATCGATTACCAACAGGCGTATCACATGCTTTTTTGTCATCCTATTTACGTATATAAAATATAATTGATATCTTGTGTTTTTGAAATTCTTTAATATTTTTTGACGTGACAACGTCTTAAATTAGGTTGCGGCTGGGAGTCACTTATGAAAAAGTGTAACGCTCGGTAACGTTACGATGAGTCTCTCGTGTTAAGTTTAAGTTTACATGTACAATGTTTTAGTAAACAAAATATATTTCTATAGTTAAAATTTGTGCAATTCTTATTTTCATTCAATTCCTTGTTCCTATTGTGCAATTTAATTATATTCATATCAATAAATATTCTACCGAGAAAAAGACGTTGTCACGTAAAATCTTCGCCCGTAAAACCGACTTTACAGGCAACCATTTTTTTTCTCATTTATTCATCTCATGAGAAGCTCGATGGCGCAAGTGGTTAGCGCGTTTGGCTGCAAACGTTGAAGTTAAGCAACTTTCGCAGTGGTCGGTCATTGGAAGGGTGACCAAAAATTTACTATCTCAAGCTCCTCCGTGCTTCGGAAGGCACGGTAAGCCGTTGGTCCCAGTTGCATGTGCAGTCGTTAACACTCACCAATCCGCACTGGGCCCGCGTGGTGGGTCATGGCCAAATCTCCCTATACCATCCATAGGGAGGGCCTGTGCCCCAGCAGTGGGGACATTAATAGGCTGATGATGATGATGATGATGAATATATATTTTTTCTCATTAACGATTTTTTAACCCTAAACTAAAATCTAAATATATAAAAGAATAACAAACAATTTTTTTTACAGATATTCGAAGTTATTAATTATTAAAATGGAAAAAGTTGTTTTAATAAAACACGGAGGGTGTTTCTTTTGTTCAAAGCTTTTTAGAAACGTGTTTAGTTATTGTACTTTCTTTTGAGTTTTAATTTATGTGGAGAGCTTACAAATCATTGAAATAGGGATGATGACTATTTTTTTTTCTACGTTTATCAGGTAGATTATCAAAAAGTATTGGACACGTATTTTTTCTTTTTTCACATAATATAAACATTGCAGAGATATATTGATTTGAAAAGTCGCATGACGTCACGTTTTGGTACAATTTTCACTTAAAAGTGACGTCACGAACCCCCACTCCCAAACTTTGACGCGCTATAACTTTGTCATCTTTTGGTTGATTGCCCAAAGAAAAAATACGTGTCCATTATTTTTTGATTATCTAACTGACGGACTAAATAGAATTTCGTTTACTGTACTATTAGGGCCTTCAAAGCAAATTGAGAAGCAATTTTTAAGCAGAATAATAAATTTTTACTTCAAGACACAATCTTTTTGTGTTACTAATGATGACAGAGTTCAATTCTAATAAAAATGACGACCCTTCATGTAAAGCTCAATACAATTGACGCGATGACATTTCATTTATCATTTAACTTGGCAATTATTGGCAGCTAACTGTATACTTTTGACGTTTTTATTTATTGCGATGCAAAACGTCAATTAATAAATAAATCAGTGCATCTATACCATTGAAACTTGTTTTAAATAAATACTTATCACTGTTCTATAACTAAATAAATAAATAAATATTTCCAACACTCACACCAATTAGCCTAGCCCCAAAGTAAGCACTGTAAGGCTTGTGTTATGGGATACTAGGGTAACAGATAGAATACTTAAACCGTACATATATAAATATATTTATATAGAATTATATATTAAACATCCATGACTGGAATACAAATGCTCGTATTCATCACACAAATATCTGCCCCCACCGGGATTCGAACCCGGGACCTCTCGAGTCGGCGACACCATGAAACCCGGCGTACGAACCACTCGACCACGGAGGTCGTCAAATAAATACATTATTATTATATTTAAAATTATCCCGATATTGACACGTTATTTATGTTTTCCAACTTAAAACCACTTATTTATTTGACCCTAACTACCGTAAACTACCACCGGTTCCAAAATTGGGAGACCTTTCTGGGAAGAACCGGCGAAACAAACTCAGAGATGCTTTCTATCTCCTTCTTATGTTAAATCATGCAAACAAAAAGAACTAATAGTATCTATTGGTCTTTGTTTGCATGAAAAAGCAGATAAGGTAAAAATTTGCTACCTGAATCACTAAGTTCGCGCGGACAAAGTCGCTGGCAAAAGCTAGTATAAAATACTAGAGGTCGCCCGCGACTTCGTCTGAGTTAACTTAGTTTCTTTGTAAATTTCCCTCTGGAACCTAACACTTTTTCCGGATAAAATTAACCTATGTGTTAATCTAGGGTGTCAGCTAACTCCATACCAAATTTTATTAAAATCGCTCCAGCCGTTTAGACGTGAATAAGTAACAAACATACACACTCACATACTCACACACTCACAAACTTTCGCCTTTATAATATAAGTGTGATAACCAATGTATACATAAGTAAAACTAGTTTTTTACGGGTTAATGCACGAAACTTTATTTATTACAGGCTATGTCATCAGAATCAAATTTTATTTAATTTTGTCGAGCTACCTTCGAAAGACTTTTTTCTCTCAAACTCAAAATTACAAAAAGAATTTTAAATAAAGTACTTTATTAACTAAATAAATTCATACATAGACAATAAAAATTTTAAAAATCGAACAATGAAATAACCGAACGTTCAATAAAAAGTCTTTTGAAGGTAGCTCGACAAAATTAAATAAAATTTGATTCTGACGACGTAGCCTGTAAAGGCTACGAAACGTCAATAAATAAATAAAGTTTCGTGCATTAACCCGTAAAAAACTAGTTTTATTTAATGAGTGATGTGCGTGAAAACCTAAGAAACAAATATGTATATAAGTAATTATGGCACCTACGAGTACAATGTAGGTACACAAACAAATCTGTCAAATATAATGGTACCTGATTTTATTTATTTTTTCAGCATTTAACTGCTACATGTTTAAATCTAAAGAAAAGTTTACTAGAAAAAAATCCACGCGGACCAGGCAGCGGACGGGACTCGAACCCGCATCCTTCGCTATCCGGGCGAATGCACTGACCATTATGCTACCACGGCCCTATTAGCCGCGTCGAAATTTTCCTAGCCTTAAGCTGCAAGGCAGCGCCATCTCTTCGCATTGTAGGTAACCCACAATGTCAAATGAATACTTTTTCAAGTATTAAACATTTGAAAGAAGAAATAGCAATTATAGTTATGATTTTATTTATTTTTTCAGCATTTAACTGCTAGATGTTTAAATACATACAGAAAAGTAAACTTTTCTTTAGATAGCGAAGGATGCGGGTTCGAGTCCCGTCCGCTGCCTGGTCCGCGTGGATTTTTTTTTTCTAGTAAACTTTTCTCAATTATACCTTTGTCGCTGAATACGGAATTATCGCCATTCCAGCATTCAACTAAAAATTCGACCTTCATTACGTTAATTAAAAAGTTTTTCGATCCTTTTCCTACTAATCACACGGTTTTTAATACTTTCCAACCAGGTATTGGACTATACCCAGTACTACTTAGACTTGGGCACGGCGAATAAGAACGCGGGCGCAGCAGAATGGGTTCCCGAGTACAACCTTACCCAGTATTACGGCTTGCATGAAATCTCGGCCACGTCACTCCACAACCTAGCTGATAAGCTACGCATCGGCACTCCTCAGGAGACCACCACGTTTTACAAGTAAGTACTTATCATCATCATCAGCCTATTAATATCCCCACTGCTGGGGCACAGGCCTTCCCTATGAATGGAATAGGGAGATTGGGCCATGACCCACCACGCGGGCCCAGTGCGGATTGGCGGGTGCTAACGACTGCAGATGCAGCCGAGATCAACGGCTTAACGTGCCTTCCGAAGCACGGAGGAACTCGAGATAGAAGATTTTTGGTCACCCATCCAATGACCAACCACTGCGAAAGTTGCTTAACTTCAACGATCGCAGCCGAACGCGCTAACCACCCGCGCCATCGAGCTCCTCGAAGTACTTATCACTGAATCTTTATCTTCAATATAATCATATCTATCTAAATGGTGACCTGCTCTTGCTTCGCTTTTGTCACAAACCTAGGTAGGGCAGACGCTGAATGTACTTCAAAGTGTATGGAAATCTCCCTTTTCCATCCATAAGTAAGGCCAGTACCCTTAGTACGAGTTTGAGCTCACGAAATCTATCATAGTTTTCGTGTAAATTATGTTTCTATGCCTATTATGGTGAAAAGTAACCAAATATACTTAAAATTTCAGAGGACGCAAATGATTTACTAATAGAATTTAAACACTGTATATTTATTTGTATTGAAACGAAAACTATAAAATCGACCTTTAGTACGAGTGCGAGCTCACGAAAACTATCATAGTTATCGTAATTGTAAAACTCGTACTAAGGATACTGTGCACCAGCAGTGGGGATATTAATAGGCTAATGATGATGATGGAAATTGAGCGTGTCAAATTTGGAGTACTCATGAGAACCAATCTTCTATGTATATAAAACTCAAAGACTGACTGACATAGTGATCTCTCAACGCACAGCCCAAACCACTGGACGGATCGGGCTGAAATTTGGCATGCAGGTAGATGTTATGACGTAGGCATCCGTTAAGAAAGGATTTTGATCAATTCTACCCCCAAGGGGATAAAATACCGGAGCGAAGCGAAGGCGGGCCACTAGTAAGTCACCTATTTCAATGATTATATAATTTTTGCTTAATATGCCTGTAAGATATCTTCCTAAGCATTACGATTGACGACCGGTATCGAAAACAGTGATGTGAAGAAATAATTTAGCGTGAAAGAAAGATTAAGGCAGGTTTGCATTTTTGTATGCGAAGAACATAAACTTGCGTTATCTATTTGACGAGGTCCGTGGCCGAGTGATTTGTACGCCGGGTTTCATGTTGTCGCCAACTCGAGAGGTCCCGGGTTCAAATCCCGGTGGGGGCAGATGTTTGTGTGATGAACACGAGCATTTGTACTCTAGTCATGGATGTTTAATATGTATTTCTATATAAATATCCTTATACATGTACTGTATATGTATTCTATCCGTTACCCTAGCATCCCATAACACAAGTCTTACAGTGCTTACTTTGAGGCTAGGCTAATTGGTGTGAGTGTTGGAAATATTTATTATTTATTTTATTATTATTGATCTGCCTTTTGGTACGCCAAGAACATACACTTGCGTTATCTATTTCGTAATCACTCGATAATAGCTGATCTAATGAAGTAAACAGGCAATTTATTACCTAGATAAGGATCCATGATAGTGTTGCTGTAGAGTTCAAGACAATGAACATCAGCACCACACCTGTGTGACGTGCGTCACCTAAGTAGAATTTTTGGAACTATTAAATCGTTAATCGTATAATAGTCATCTCTTATCTATTAGACAAGTCCGTCCGTCCGTCCGTCTGTCCGTGGTGCTGTTTCAGCGGCCAAACCGTAAGAGATAGATATAGAGAATGTTTAAGGTTTAAGTTAAGAATAGTATGATAAGACTACAAACCGGATGTGAGTAACGTAGCACTTCCGGTTTTCGAGAAATCACGTGATTTCTATTTCAAACGAAACTACACAAATTCTCCGAAATACATTTTTTTTTTTTGGTGAACATTTGGTTCACTGGTTTGCTAGTATTATATGATCGACACAAAATATAGCTCTAATATAGAAACAGACAGAGGGCGTCTCTAGTCTTATTTAGAAACCTCCGAGCTACCACCTTGCAAATCTTATTTCAGTCTTATTCTAACGGATTATTTTCGCTCCGAGATTTCACCCGCAATTTTCGAGATGAAACGTCGCGTCGCCCAAGTAATGGTATAATGTTGGGACAATACCTACGTTGCAATCTTTTTTTCTTTTACTCATTTTGCACAGACTGTTACACGACAAGCCACCAAAACTAGACTTTAATCTTGATTTACGATTTATATAATTGATTAAAAAATGTAAGATCGTGGTAACGTGATACATAGCTGATTGGGCATCTACGGATTTTTTGTAATTGAAGAACAAAGAAAATACAGTGTATTTCACTTATTACGCCCTAGGTTGTAGCGACCATTTACCTATAGCGACGTTAAATTTAAGGCCCGTATTACAGAAAGATTCTCAGTGATTGATCTAGTCTTGAGCATAGTTAGAAAGGGATGTCACTATATATAGCACATAGCGACATCCCTTTCTAACTGTGCACAAGTGGGGATGAGCACTTGGTTGTTATTGTGTAATACGAGCCTAATTTCTTTGAATTTAAAGCATACTTTAGTACAAAATTCATGTGGCTATAGCGACTTTGGATGCCGAGGTCGGGTGTAGCGACTGTTCTTAATGAATCATTTTTAACAATTTCTAGAAATCCCATGCAGATATTGCGACCGGAGTCGGCCGCCAAAGACAAGGATTTCGTTCTTTTATAAACATTTCTTATCTTTTGTGTACATCCACACAGGTGGCCAGCAAGTGTGGATATCTTTAACTTTTGTTTATAGATATCAGCTAAGTTCGTAGGGAAGCGTGTACGTTTCCGAGTTAAAGGACATTGGGCAATAATGTATGGACGCTGCACCCATGTCCGCCACGGCTTAAACTACATTTATTTGAAAGGTATTATAGTCATGATCATCTGTGCCAAAGCGCATCAAATTCCATCCCGGGGGTCTTTAGTTATTTTAAGTTAAATAGGCACAAGTACTATAACTAACGAACATTAATGAAACAAGGAAATTAATTTAGTTAGTTAGTTCGATCGTACATAGAGGGCTCAGGTATTATAGGAGTACTTTTCAAGGTGCAAGGTTGCCCCCCTTATGTTATTCTGCCTCGCTAAAGTGAATCCAAAAATCAAACAGTCTGTTCATTATAGTAAATTGTCTTCTATGTAAAACGGAGCGAACACAAATCACAAAAGCTTGTCCACGCTTTGGAGAAAACATGATTCCAGTTCATCCATACTAATTGACAAAATCGATAATCGTGTTCTAATGCTCAAAACGTGTGAGATAAAAATCAATCAAGTGATAGGGAGCGCACAATCACAACGAAGTATGATGAGTCGGCTTTTTACAACTGCAAGTTCTTCAACCCGCGTAAACCGTTTTGTGGTAGCTCAATAAGTGCAAGCGCAGGATGGTCGGCAGGCTTTATCGTATATCTGGTTGTATAGTACGATATGGCATATTATTATGGTTACTAATAATATAAAATGAAGGTATAATATTTTTTTACGGTCTCATAATAAAAAAAGCTAGTTTTTCATAGATCTATCGATTACTAATTACATTGTTGGCGGAGCTGGGTGTGTTTTGCCCATTGTCCTTTATGGTTCAGTTACAGTGATATTCTAAGTAGCAACTGGGTATATTAAACTTTTGAATAAGTATGGTTGCTAGACGCACATTTAATTGCCGTGACGTGTTATTCATTCATTACGTCTCTGCATCTCTTTATCTTTGCCTATAACGACTTCCGGATATAACGACGCAAATAGAGTGGTCCTTTCACCGTCGTTATACCCGAAATCCAGTGCAATTGTCAATTTTGGATGTCTTTCTAGATATATTGCGAGTGTTGCTCAGATCATTTTCTATAAATATGTTGTCGATTGACTTGACAAAAAATCGTTTTATCTTTATTTAGATCGCGCCTTTCATTCTCATATAATACAAGCCCATAGAGCAGCATGACTGACGATGTCCAAGTCCCATTGTATCCTCTATCAATGTAACGCCAACAGACTCCGACTAAAATAAGCAAGTGTTATAGATTAACTTACAATTAATTAAAAACATTTGAATGCTAGATGTTTAAATCTAAGCAAAAGTTTTACCTACAATGCGAAGAGATGGCGCTGCCTTGCAGCTTAAGGCTACGAAAATTTCGACGCGGCTATCAGGGCCGTGGTAGCATAATTAGTCAGTGCATTCGCCCGGATTGCGAAGGACGCGCCTTCGCAATCCGGTCGAGTCCCGTCCGCTGCCTGGTCCGCGTGGATTTTTTTCTAGTGAAACATTTGTTTTGTAATGGGAAAAGTTGGCCAATTATCTTAATTCATCATCAGCCTATTAATGCCCCCACTGCAGGGGCACAGACCTTCCCTATGGATGGAATAAGGATATTGGGCCATGACCATTGATGGGTGCTAACGACTGCAGATGCAGCAGGGATCAGTAGCTTAACGTGCCTTCCGAAGCATAGAGGAGCTCAAGATAGTAAAATTTTTGGTCACTTATCCAATGACCGACCACTGCGAAAGTTGCTTAACTTCAACGATCGCAGCCGAACGCGCTAACCATACGCGCCATCGAGCTCCTCGATGTGTCAAATACTTTTTGATAATCTACCTGTTAGAGAATGCAAAGTCTTAAAGGACTCTTCCTTAACAACCAGCTGACCCGCTACCTAGAAGATTACTCTCTGATTCACGATCATCGATACGGATTAGGGCGAATCGATCGACGGGTGACCTTCTAGCGTACGTGACACACATCTAGGGTGAAGCTATAGACAAGCGGGGAGAGTCTCTGGCCTTGACATCGCTAAGACTTTTGACAGGGTCTGGCACAAAAGCCTTCTCTTCAAGCTTCCTGCATACGATCTGCCTGCTCAGCTCTGCGCCTGGGTAGCTGACTTCCTGCGTGAACGTAGAATTCGCGTATTCGCGTAGACGGATGTAGTTCGCAGTTCATGTCTTAACGTGCCTTCCGAAGCATAGAGGAGCTCAAGATAGTAAAATTTTTGGTCACTTATCCAATGACCGACCACTGCGAAAGTTGCTTAACTTCAACGATCGCAGCCGAACGCGGTAACCACATACGCCATCGAGCTCCTCGATGTGTCAAATACTTTTTTAATCTTATAGCTATTAACAGGATTGTTACCATGTACCTTGTTTTTTACGAGTGTCCGATATTTCGGCATTGTTGCAAGCGACATGATCACGGAGGACCTGAGTTACTAACTGGGCATGAGTTACTCCGTTATCATGGCGCTTGCAACAGTGCCGAAATATCGGACACTCGTAAAAAACAAGGTACATGGTAACAATCCCGTTAATATCTATAATGTTAGTGACCATGAAAGTTTAAAACAATATAACTTTTTTAATCTACCTGTTACAGAAGGCAAAAAAAGTTAGTCTTATTCCCTATTTTATAACTAATTGTGTAATTATTTTTACGATGTATCTGCTTTTAACGATGATTAGTTTTGGCCATGACCTTTGAAGCTGGCTTAACAGTGCCTTTATTGAAGAGAATATAAACTGTACAAGGTTATAAAAGAACAAGACTACGAAAAGTTCGCAAGAAATTAAAACAAGTAATTTATGAGCGCCATAACGATGGGTAATTTGCGGGTCTTAAATAAGAAATGGTAATCAGATGGTGAAATATAAAACCAATAGAGAAGCTGAAACAAATTCAACAATGAAATAAGTCCGGAACTAATTACCGTTTTGTGGAATGAGGGTGTTCCATTTGTACAAACTTCGTACCTATTTGTTAAGGTCGCCGGGTATCTTACGATATTTACTTTGGTAATACTTTTTTTCATTAGGCACCAATGTGGTTATTGAAAGTTGTATTTATTCAACTATGTTTATCCATGTTTTCTATGCTATTTTTTTTTCTACGCTAATTTTTTTTTTCGAAATAGCATAGATTGAAGTGTTATTCAAAAGAAGAAGTGAGTCAAAAGAAGAGATAAAGTAAAATTAACAGAAATAAAAAACAGAACTCAATTCAAACAGGCACATTCTGTATATTGAACACTAAAATGGCGATGGACCGGACATATGTTGAGGGAAAAGCTACAGAAATGGACCAGAATAATAACAGAGTGGTATGCAAGGGACGGTAAAAGAAACAAAGGTGGGCAAACGAAAAGATGGGAAGATGATTTAAAAAAGGTGGCTGGTTCAGAATGGATCAGAGTTGCAAAAGATAGAGGAAAATGGAAGTCTTTAGAGGAGGCCTATGTCGAAAGACAAGCTGTGTCAGAAAATAATGACCGGAACGCTGATAATTTAGAATAAAAAAATTTTTTTTTATCCATGTTTTATATCAATCAAAGGTGACTGACTGAAATAGTGATCTATCAACGCACAGCCCAAACCACTGGACGGATCGGGCTGAAATTTGGCATGCAGCTAGATGTTATGACGTAGGCATCCGCTAAGAAAGAATTTTGATCAATTCTACCACCAAGGGAATAAAATAGGGAATGAAAGTTTGTATGAAACTTTGTCAATTTTAAACCGATCGGGCTGAGACTTTGCATGCAGGTATAAGAAGAATCATAGATGAATGTCATTGTGTATAATACAAGCCTGAGAACAAAAACTGTAGTCTACACTTCAGATCCACACCGAAGCGAAGCGAGGGTAGACCGCTAGTACAGTATAAAGTTTGTAAATCTGAAGAAAATTTTACTAGGAAAAATTCCACGCGGTCACAGCAGCAGACGGGATTCGAACCAGTTTACGTTTTTTTTTATAACACACACCAATTAGCCTAGCCCCAAAGTAAGCACTGTAAGGCTTGTGTAATGGGATACTAGAGTGACGGATAGAATACATTTACTGATACATATAATACAGGAGTAAATATTCTCGTATTCATCACACAAACATTGCCCCTACCCCCACCGTGATTCGAACCCGGGACCTCTCGAGTCGGCGACACCATGAAACCCGGCGTTTAAACCACTCGGCCACGGAGGTCATCAAAATCAAATTTATCAGAGTTATTTTAAAACTAGCAGTTAAATAAAACTAGTTTTAACGGGTTAATGCACGAAACGTTATTTATTTATTGACGTTTCGCAGCCTTTTCAGGTTTGTATCGTCAGAATAATGATATTTTTATTTAATTTTGTCAAGCTACCTTCGAAAGATTTTTATTGAGCGTTCGGTTATTTCATTAGAAGATTTTTAAAATTGTATTGTCTATGTATGAATTAATTAGTTCATTTAGTTAATAAAGTGCTTTATTTAAAATTCTTTTTTGTAATTTTGAATTTATTTATTTGACCCTAACTACCGTAAACTACCACCCGTTCCAAAATTGAGCCAATTAAGAAAATTGGCCTCTCTGAGTTTGTTTCGCCGGTTCTTCTCAGAAAGGTCTCCCAATTTTGGAACCTGAGAAACAAATATAGCAGTTAAATGCTTAAAATTAAAATATTAAACTATAAATTTTGTAGCTTGGTGCTACGATATTTGAATTATTCAAATTAGAATCTCTCCATATTGTAGTTTAAGAAACCGACCAATAATCTTGTTTGTATCTTTAATGGCAGATTGATGTTTCTGTGAATGTCCTATAGATGCTCCGTTGTATATCGGTCATGACCAATTGTGATGCTGTAAGTTCGAAATTGTTCTGTTTCATTCTGTTCTAATCTGACGACCTCCGTGGCCGAGTGGTTTGTACGCCGGGTTTCATGGTGTCGCCGACTCTAGAGGTCCTGCGTTCACATCCCGGTGGGGGCAGATGTTTGTGTGATGAATACGCGCATTGCGTACTCCAGTCATGGATGTTTAATATGTATTTTCTATATTAATATACTTATATATGAACAGTATATGTATTCTATCCGTTACCCTAGTATCCCATAACACAAGCCTTATAGTGCTTACTTTGGGGCTAGGCTTATTGGTGTGAGTTAAAAAAAACGAACATATACTGGTGAGTATAAATATAGAACAAAACATTTCAACTAAATCATCTTTGATTTGGTGTAAGAATTAGTTGAGCGAAGCGAGCGTGCCGCAGTGACAAGCGGCCAACGAAATAAAAATAAAATATGTCATGAAGATATTATTATATATCAAGTCATGATAGTATATGATAATTCATTAAGGAAAAAAAAATGGATGCGTGTAACTTATGTACGCGCGTGAGAAGTTATACTTCTTTAGCATCATTAAAAATATTTTTTAATTGCATGCAAATAATTATTAATTACAATAAAATAATAAAAGGACTGGAAAAGGATAGTTAACACAGTCAATTAAGTTCAGTTTTAATTTGAAAAATTAAATAAATATTCAAAATATTCAATTAAAATCACTACTGAATTTAAGTTATTAGTCCATATGTAATTAGTACTTGTAAGTAACTAAAACACGTTGTGTCTATATAGAAACTAGAACCATGTGGATAAATATTATAAATATGAAAACAGTGATCACAGGCGACGAGCGTGCCAACATTGTTTTTGACAACGCGATCATCTTAAGGAGCTCCGTGGATCGTTCAAAGTACCTTTCGAACAGATGTCTAATAATGGTAGATTATTAACCACTAAGTGGTTATTAGACACTAACATTCATAACGCGCCCGCGGCCAACTTCATGCTGTTACTTTTGGGTTACAGTGATGCGCGCGCATCTAAAAATTTCTCTCTCATCATTTTTTCATAACGCGCCTAAAGAAGTATAACTTCAAAAAATATGACTTATGATAATTAAGCTAGTTTCAGTGGATGATAAGAGACAATAATAAATATATCTTATCATCAGCCTATTAATATTCCCACTGCTGGGGCACAGGCCTTCCCTATGGATGGAATAGGGAGATTGGGCCATGACCCACCACGCGGGCCCAGTGCGGATTGGTGGGTGCTAACGACTGCAGATGCAGCCGGGACCAACGGCTTAACGTGCCTTCCGAAACACGGAGGAGCTCGAGATAGTAATTTTTGGTCACCCATCCAATGACCGACCACTGCGAAAGTTGCTTAACTTCAACGATCGCAGCCGAACGCGCTAACCACTTGCGCCATTGAGCGCCTCGCTATAATATATCTTAATTTCACTTATTTTACATTGAATATCACGTTTCAAGTAACATTATTATAAAACACGTCATAAGTTACACCAGAGGCAACATTTTGAGGCAAAAATTTTAATTTTAAACTTTCACATAGAGCTATATCGCGAGGAATATCATTTTTGTTTAAAGCTGTTTATCGTAACAAAAACGCAACTTTCACGTTCATCACGAATAACAGCAACTGTACGATTGAACCGCAGACGAATACTGGACGATGCACAACAGGGGACGAACCTATATCTTTCACTAAAGGCAGAAACATACTTTTGAAACGCGACGCGATCCGACGCCACGCGACGCCTGTTAAATTTTATCAAATCTACTATTTTCTATGATCAGAATCACATTGATTATAGAAATTAGTAGATTTGACTCGTCGTCGGATCGCGTCGCGTTTCAATAGTCTGTTCCTGCCTTTACTCTTCTTTACTCGCACTCGGTACTTTTGACGGCGGCGTATCTTTATTTTTAATGATATAAGCGTACTATTTTTATTAAACTTACTTATCTGGTAAGGTGACTTCAAAGGTATCTCTGAAGTCATTTTTTAACTTGACTCTGATGACAATACAGGGAGAAAAACAGCCCTTTGCTGAGTTTCTTGTCGGTTCTTCTCAGTACAAGGTCTCCCGCCGTAGTTTTGCGAACCAATGGCGTAGCTTCTTGACCTTCACAAGTGCTTGTAACAGCCTAGACTGAATAAATGATTTTTGATTCTGGCTTTGATTTATCACTTTGACTTACCGCCGCCGTCAACGAGACGAGCAAACTGAAGCGTCTCCAAAATCAAAAGAAAATTTTAGTAGAATTATTCACCTCGTTTCAGGCATCAGTCGAATTCGAATCTGCATCTTCCGCTATCCAGGCGGACGCACTACCTAATCCGCTAAAAATAAAACCTTACAATTTCCCCCCAACAGGTATCTCCGAGCCTACAGCGTGAGATATGACAACACGGATAATTGTGACGGCGCGTGCGCGCATCAACACTACTGCGCCATCACTTGCCTTGAGCGGCTCGCGTACAGACAGTGCGTCGAGGCGGCCGCCAGCGCCTTAGCTGCCGCGGGCGACACCGCACCGCTCGCCGTCTCGCCCGTCGCCGAACTAGTGCTATTAGTTTCAATCGCTCTTCTATTTATATAATAACATTAGTACTTAATATAGTCTTTTAAGATTCTACGAGTAGCGAACCGGGCACGATAACAAGAGAGTTATGATTTTATTTATTTTTAAGCATTTAACTGCTAGATGTTTAAATCTAAAGATAAGTTTACTAGAAAAAAATAGTAAACTTTTCTTTAGATTTAAACAAGAGAGTTATAGACATTTTAATTATATTCTTTGGAAGAGCTACTAGTACTGACGCTATAAACTCTTTTTCTGTCTGACACCATAATGATATTCTTTCAGACATCAGCTAGAATTGATGAAAACTAAACATCACAAAAAACCAACGCAAGGTACGTACTTTCAAAGCTGTTCTGTTAGTAGCTGGACTAATTAAATTATTATGTTGTTTTGACAATACTCCAGCCAAGAATGTCCTGTTATTTGTGTTATACAGTTTTGCATCCTTGTCTTTGGTATGCGATTGTGACCCACTAAGTTGTTTCTATACTGATTATGACAATTAAAACAGCGGATTTATCGTGCGGCGGATCGCTACGGTGATTAGATTACCTTTTTCTATAGTCAATGTAAATCGATACTGTTCTGGCCTGATTTCAAAGATAACGATTGTACAGTATTTAAAAGCGTACTGTACTACTGCACGAATCATTATCGAATTGGAATAGTTTGCAAACCGAAATGTCAATGTCAAATTTTGTATGGAAACTTGAACAGCAGCGGCACAAAGTACGTAACGAGAACTAAAAATCAGTACACATTTGACAATGATATTTCGGACTCACAGTCGATTAGTTCTCGTTACGTACTTTGTGCCGCTGCTGTTCAAGTTTCCATACAAAATTTGACATTGACACTTCGGTTTGCAAACTATTCGAATTCGATAATGGTTCGTGCTAGGGGTACTGATAATACATATAACCAAATCGAGTGATACTGCAACTTAAATAATATGAAATTTGGTATGTAATCGAAGCACGGCGGTTGCTTAAAACTTCATAGTAGGTAGTTTAAATCTATAAATAATAAATACCTAATATTGGTTAAGAAAATTTTAGTTATCAATAAAATATTTGATTTAAGTCATTTGATTGAATCGTTCTCTAGTTTTATAGTTAACAAGATACGGTAAGTAAAAGGTACAATGATACCATGACATTTATTGTAGGTAAGTTGTAAAAAAATGTGTATATAATATCCAATCAATTTTTGTATTTATCTAGTCCGACTAGAAACATATTTTTAGAATAATAAATTTTGTGCTTCAACTAATGTAAGATATTGCTAAGGAAATATTTAGCTCTAAAGGCATTTGTGATATTGCTAGCTGCATTAATTGAGGTACTTCATTATTAAACTTTATTCTCTTTTTTTGCAAACCTATTATTATATAAATTCAGCAACAAATTTAACGATGAACCTGTTGGCAGTATACTAATTTATGATGGTCCGTTTGAATTCGATCCCAAAATTGATTACAAATTTAGGATTGAGCACATGCAAGTTAGAGCGAGGCCACAACACTGCGGCGAAAGTCGCATCGCATTCGCAAATGACGCAAGACAAAGTTACTATGGTGCGATGCCGCAACGCACTATTGTAGCCTCGCCCTTACGCTTTAAAACCTTTTTCACTGGTTTTTTTCTAGTGTACATATCTAATATTCAAACTGAGAAGCTTACCTTTGATTTAATACATTTTCCAATTTCATTTATTCATTTGATTCGGTTTTTCGTCAATGTAGCTATTCAAATACATGTTTGCCTTGTTTAGAAGAAATACCATTGCTCCTAAGTAAATTGTGTTTATTATATCAGGGTTTAACAAGTCCCGTTAATGGAATAATACGCATAAGAAAATTTTGTTCAATTAATCGCAATCAAATCCAAAAATGTAAATCCTTTTACAGCGAAGTATTAACATATTTTGTTTTTAATTTTTTTTTTTAAAAATTTTTTTTTTGAAAATATAAAATGTGTTATTTTTATATATTTCAAACATTATATCTTTATTTTGTTCCGGTTAATGTTGAATAATGAATACTTGCGTTAAGTAGTGGAATGTAATGGAATGAAATGACTGAGATGCCAATCTCTTGATCTCGATTAAAGAGTTAGGACGCTTGTTAGCGACCGGTTTTCCGCCGGGTCTGAGCATGGTGTCGTTATGAAACTGCCATAGTGTCCCAGTTAGTGTTACCAGATTGAGAAATCAAAATTTCTGGACAATAGTATAAAATATTTGGACATTAGGATATTTGGCTGGACAAAAAAAAACAGCATGACTATAAAAATTTCTTATTATTACAATACAGAGGAACCTAATTAAACAAAATTAATATGAAATACCTTTTTTGCCACATTTATATTTAGCATTTCATTTAGCCGCATTTATCATTTTAGAACCTTTATCTGTATTTAGAAAAGATTTAAATTTAGTACAAGTTTCGTCAAAGTTCAATCGAATTATTGAATTCAATCCCGGGCATAGATAGCAAGAGGCCGCAGCGGAGTCAGTGTTGCCACTAATACTGGTGGTTTTTAATTTTCAGCTTCATTTTAGCTGGATATTTTGCCTAAAACCGGGACACTGGACAACGTGTGAAATTGCAGCATTGCATTGCATTAAAATTGCTGGACAATCCAGCCAAGTCCAGTCAATCTGGCAACCGTAGTCCCAGTGTTCTAAAGAGGGCACGGTTTTAAACCGTGCCTAGTCCCGGTTAGAAATCATCTCGTTAACAAGCGCCTTCACCCATTCTTTAGTTTAGATTAGTTTCTTTAGAATAAAAAAATAAAATCATGAATATAATCTCAGCTTAAAACAACATTATCCTCTTTCCAAATAGAAAAGAGATAGGTAGGTACTATACTTTTAGGGATTTTAAATTTTTTGTAATTGGGTTAAATAAAAAGTTAAATGTCCATTATAAAGTAATTAGGGAAATATATTTGTTTGTTACTGATTTGCTTTATTATATCGTTGACAATTATTGGTTAATAGCATGGAATCTCTAAATTATAATTTGTAATTAAAATATAATAAAATAATAGTTATTGTAAAAAGTAATTACAAAGTATTGTAAGTTAAGTTTCAAATTGTAAATGAGGAACAACTAGATTTAAGCAAATTAATTGCTTTTTATCATTTCTTTTGGTAATCAACAAATCGTTATAGGATTAAAATATGGCCGATCATTAGTAACTAATTGCGAATGAGTACAATAGTTTAATAGAAACTTAATTATTCATAAACACTATGACAGTTATAATTAGCATTAAACTGTTGTTTCGCTCAATCGTAATTTGTTATAACGTGTGGAATTTATTTTTGAATTGCATTAATTATTGTATCGGTATAAAATGGATGTTTCAATTAATTTTTAATAAAGAACTGTATTTCAACTAAGTGTGTCATTTAAAACACCCCTTTCCGATAGTTTTCAGTTTAATACATATTTAAAGGGATAAAAGAACATATATATATATATATATATATGGATAAAGGCATCTCTTATCTATTAGACAAGTCCGTCCGTCTGTGGTGCTTTTTCAGCGGCCAAACCGTAAGAGATAGATAAAGAGAATATTTAAGTTATAAGTTAAGAATAGTCTGATAAGACTACAAACCGGATTTGAGTAACGTAGCACTTCCGGTTTTCGAGAAATCAGGTTTTGGTGAACATTTGGTTCACTGGTTTGCTAGTATTATTATAATTCACAGATGTGTTTATTGATTGTGAATATAAGACTAAGTGTGAATTTGGTAAAATGATAATATTTTCTAGCTTAAAGATCTACCAATACTTATAAGTAGGCACTTAAAAGATTTTAAATCCAATACATAAACAAGGTATTTCTTCGCCAATTAGTTTAGATTTAAAAAAGACCAGAAACTTACGGTCATGTCTTAAAAATTCTTATAATTAGGTACCTACCTTTTGTTGTACCTTTGGTCAACCATGATATTCAATTCAATTCAATTCATTTATTTCAGCCATTTAGCCATATAAATCGCATAAAAACAAAATAATAATAATAGCAGCATACAAATTCAAAATTAAAAAACGAAATTATTAAAATAAATACAAAATTATAAATGTCAACAAGAAATAATAATAATAAAAAATACAAAATTAAATTAATAAAATTACAAATTAAAAATAATTACATTAGTAAGTTATGACATTTTATTAAATTCTACAAGTACAGTTGTCCAATGGTTACTTATGGACACTCGGATCTACCCCTTAATTACCTTCAAGATGTTATTGTGGCTGTCGTAAACTTTCTTCATGAGAGAATTTAAATGCTAGTAAAATAAAATCAACTGAAAAATAATCAATACAAGTTTTAACATCAACGAGCACAAATATGTAGATGTGAAAATGAGAGCTGAAGTTCCTTTACCACGTAAGGCCCTTTTCACATGCACACGGTCACGGCACGGCCGCCTTGCCGTGCAACCGTGCTAGCTCTTTCACATGTATACGGCTTACACACGGTCGCCGGCTATGGATGTTGCAGTATTATCGAGAATTTTGGGGAACGACGACGTCTTTTATTAGGAACAAAAAAAGATTCTTTTCATTATCATCTAATTCTTCAAAACTACTATTTAATCCTATACATACTTCTTTCCACACTTCTTTTGTCTCGTTCCTGTTTTCATAAGACGCGATGGTTTTATCCCATAAAGTAGGACGCGCTTCAACTAGCGAAATCAACACATCAACATCGATTTCGACAGACATTCTGCAACAATCGTCCGTCCATTCCCCTATGACTTTAGCTGACGAATGGTATTTGCGCTCGCCGTGCCGTACCGCGCCCGTGTTCTTGTGAACGCGTCTATACAAGTCCATACAAGACTATAAAGACGGTTGCCGCGTCAAAACCGTGCATATAGTGGATAAGGACGGCTGACACGCGGTCACGGCACGGTCGCCGTGCAATGTGAAAGCTCTCATTGTTGCTCATACATTACTATTTTACACGGCACGGCAACCGTGCCGTGTCCGTGTACATGTGAAAAGGCACTAAAGGTGATCGCACCGTACTCACTCTACTCATTGTATGCAATTATTTTCGTTTAAAACTTTTCATAATTCATCAGCACCGTACGCGCCGCATTCCGTAAAATCTTATAGAAAATGTGGTGCGTTCGGCGCGTAGGGTACAAACATATGCGAGAACACATTAAAAAAGGCATGCAAAGAAAACAACAAAGATCTTTTAGGCTGAGCGCAGATTAGAGTCACAACAGACTTAAGACAGACTTTTGCTTAACAAAAATTATGAAGAAACTATTTATTTATTTATTTATTTGAAACTAGACGTCTCATAGACAAAAACGTGTTATGTATAATGCGATTCAAATAAGAATAGGAAAGCCAATGACCTCCATCTGTCAAATGTCGCTTGAAAAGTACGGTTTGCAAAAAAATCTCGGAACACTTTTTTTCACTCAGCTAATGCTAGAATAAAAATCAAACATTTTTAAACAAACAATAACAAATGTTGATAATTAATATTGGTTGATTATTTTTTCATTTATTGAGCTTTGGCTATGAATGGTTGATAACCTAAATAAATCGTCAACCAAATGTCACTTTATGTTGCGTTCAGAAACTCGATTTAATAATTTAATACTTTCGTTTACATACAGGATGCATGTTCGTATGTGACCTGCATGATTATTACTACTACTCCGGCGGTAATGCAGAGATGAGCGGAATTGAAGAGCTAGATTCTAATTAATGTTTTTTGTCACATAGTCTTAATAAAGAAATATTATTAAAAATAGGTTGTTTTTTCTCTCAATCTTAGTAAATTAATTTTATTAAAAAATCTAATGTTTTTACTCACTTAATCTAATTAAATAAGTTTTATTAAATAAAAACTTTTTTTGTTCACTCTACCTATTTGGTTTGAATTGACAGCTATGACGTCAAAATATGGCACCCGGTCGGTCCTATTGTTAGTTGAATCGCATTATACACAAGAACTGCAAAGTGACAAGTCTGACTAACGACTGCCCGCTTCCCTTTGTAATGTATGCGAGGGCGCACACCAACGACAAAATTGTCTAGCGATTAGGGATGATAATCAATACCGAAAGAAAGTATAAGTATAATACATACGATAAAATAAGTAATATGTGAGTCCTTATCATTACATTGGTGGATACATTCATTCGAAATTACTGGTAAAACTTTCTGGGCTGGTGCCTTAATCTACTTGTATATACAGGGTGGCCGGAGAGTTGACGTTCAAAAGTAAATTTTAGATACTTTATGATGAGGAGTATCCAAATCATCCCCATGTATGTTCTACAATTTTGCGTACTTTTCGAGTTATAATTTTTTTAAAGTTTTTTTCGTAATTTTCACCTAACATCGGTTTTCGATTTTTTTCTCATTCTGTTGGACGTTTCTGGTTCAGTTTTTTTGTAATAACTGACTAACATAGTGTAACCTATCATCCTAAAACTTATGGTTTATCTAGGTATTGCAGAATTCACTTAGAATTTGTTCGAAAGTTCAAAATTACGATTTGAGCTCAGTACACACAAATTTTCAAAGTATCAAAAAAAATGTAAATGGAGGGATTTGGAGTTCAAAGTGCTTTTAGAAACTTTCTGAAACATTAAACTTTAAAACAAGGTCAAATAAAGATAGGGTTAATGGGGGTTTATTTTCTGTAATTGACCTTCAAAATAATTATTTTCTTTTATTTAAATCTTTGTCTTTCTCTCAGTTATGATGGATTTGAGTAAAACGCAGTTAATTGTTAACAAAATACATTCATTTAAAGCAAAATTTCGCCCTCCCACAGAAATACACAATCTACATTTGCGCAAAAAAATATGTTAAGGTTATAATAAGGTGCCTAAAAGCTTCACGGTTATTTTTCACAGTGGTTTCAGCTTCGCGAATTTTTGCTCTCAGTTCTTCTTCACTCGAAGCTTCTCTGGCGTACGCAATTTCCTTAAAGTAGCCCCAGATAAAAAAATCAATAGGGTTGAGGTCAGGCGACCGTGGTGGCCAGGCAATTGGCCCTCGTCGTCCGATCCACCTGTTGGGGTAGGTCTGGTCTAAATGGCGACGCACTTGTGTCGCGTAATGACATGGTGCCCCGTCGTTCTGGAACACCATCATTCTTCTTAATTCAAGATTTACATCTTCCAGTTATATGGTTAGATTGTCTTCTAAAAAACTTTTGTATGTGTCGCCATTGAGACCAGACCTACCCCAACAGGTGGATCGGACGACGAGGGCCAATGGCCTGGCCACCACGCTCGCCTGACCTCAACGCTATTGATTTTTTTTATCTAGGGCTACTTTAAAGAAATTGCGTACGCCAGAGAAGCTTCGAGTGAAGAAGAACTGAGAGCAAAAATTCGCGAAGCTGAAACCACTGTGAAAAATAACCGTGAAGCTTTTAGGCACCTAAAACATATTTTTTTGCGCAGATTTAGATTGTGTATTTCTGTGGGAGGGCGAAATTTTGCTTTAAATAAATGTATTTTGTTAACAATTAACTGCGTTTTACTCAAATCCATCATAACTGAGAGAAAGACAAAGATTTAAATAAAAGAAAATAATTATTTTTTTTCCTTGAAAAATGCCTTAATTTTACTTTGACGGTCAATTACAGAAAATAAACCCTCATTAACTCTATCTTTATTTGACCTTGTTTTAAAGTTTAATGTTTCAGAAAGTTTCTAAAAGCACTTTGAACTCCAAATCCCTCCATTTACATTTTTTTTGATACTTTGAAAATGTGTGTGTACTGAGCTCAAATCGTAATTTTGAACTTTCGAACAAATTCTAAGTGAATTCTGCAATGCCTAGATAAACTATAAGTTTTAGGATGATGGCTTAGACTACGTTAGTCAGTTATTACAAAAAACTGAACCAGAAACGTCCAACGGAATGAGAAAAAAATCGAAAACCGATGTTAGGTGAAAATTACGAAAAAAACTTTAAAAAAATTATAACTCGAAAAGTACGCAAAATCGTAGAACATACATGGGGGTGATTTGGATACTCCTCATCATAAAGTATCTAAATTTTACTTTTGAACGTCAACTCCCCGGCCACCCTGTATATAAAACTCAAAGGTGACTGACTGACATAGTGATCTATCAACGCACAGCCCAAACTACTGGACGGATCGGACTGAAATTTGGCATGCAGGTAGATGTTATGACGTAGGCATTCGCTAAGAAAGGATTTTGATCAATTCTACCCGCAAGGGGATAAACTAGGGAATGAAAGTTTGTATGAAACTTTGTCAATTTTAAACCGACCGGGCTGCATGCACGTATAAGAAGAATCATAGATGAATGTCATTGTGTATAATACAAGCCTGAGAACAAAAACTGTAGTCTACATTTCAGCTCTACACCGAAGCGAAGCGAGGGCGGGCCGCTAGTTTACTATATAATAAATAATCGGTGAAATCTATTCTGATACTGATGAAATGGTGTGTGTCGCATAGTAGACAAAACAGTTTCATCTTGGTGTGCGCCTTGTGGTAGACACATCTGTTTCTTTTTAATTGTAAAGCTGTCTCGTCTATATCAGACAAGATTGTCTAACAATTGTTGTGACTATAATCTGCGCTCACTCTCAATACTCTTTTGTGTGTCCAAGCATTGGTCAGATATCAATATAGCGAATGCTCCTTTTTAGATCGTTTCAAGACAAAATGATTAAGGTAAGATGATAAATGAAGTCCCATCGACGACGTTATGGCAGAGGCCCGCCATCCAGGACGGATACAGCAATATTAATTTCGCATTTAATATAAGTTGCCCGTCAACATAATGCTGCCAAATTAATTCGGAAGGGTTTTGTAAGGGCTGGATTGCACGCTACGCTATAAGTATACGAACGTGACCACGCCACGCCGCACCGGATTTCGTCCCGATTAGTGTTGCCGATCGATAGTCGACTATCGATGATTAATCGATAGTCTATCGGTAGCCAACCAATCGTATGATAATCGATCGGCTTATCGATAGATACTATTGATAGTATCGATACTGTCGATAGCACAGAAAAAGCCAATACTATCGGATGAGTTAAATACTATCGATAGAATCGATACTGTCGATTTTATTTGCAACCATACTATCGATTGTTTAACAATTTGCAATAGTATTGTTTACAATTTTCAGGTATTATACTCAATCACAAACTTTAGTCTAAAACAATCGCTAGTATCGATACTATCGATAGTGTTGTTGCAGATAAAATCAACACTATCGATAGAAACGATACTATCAATAGTTTGTTATTAACGAACTACAATAGTATCGATAGTATCTATAGTATTGCACTCATTCGATAGTATTACCTTGTTCTGAGCTATCGATAGTATCGATACTATCGGTTGTATCGATTCTATCGGTTGTATCGATTCTATCGATAGGCCTATCGATAGGGTACATGATTTTCGATGTTAACTGTCGATAGTTTTAATATCGATAGTTCGGCAACACTAGTCCCGATTTTGTGAAACAAGAGTATTCTTGCGGCTCTGTCTGCGTAGATAGATAGATTAACACTTTATTGTAAAACCAAATACATAATTACATTACATTAACAAACAATAAACTTAACAAAAGCGTTATAATTGGCTAAATTCTTATCGCTAAGAGCGATTTCTTCAAGACAACCGCGAGTATGAAAAATTATGCAGAGACTGTAGGTTGGGGTTTTATATGCCTTGGAGTAAATAGTCACATCTGTACATACAACTTTAGATCAAACCTATGTTTTCTAATTCAAAAATACATTTAATAACATAAATACATACATACACACACATACATACATGGTACATATAAAAGAAGCAGTCCTGGCTGAGTTCCTTGCCGGTTCTTCTCAGTACAAGGTCAGCAGTAGATTTGCTACCGATGGCGTAGCTTTTCGACATTCACAAGTGCTTGTAACAGCCTAGACTAAATAAACGATATTGAATTTTGATTTTTGTTTTGAATTTTATACATGACGTACATATGATAAACATTTGCGTAGTTTGTTTTTCCATACAAAATTTTATCCTCCTTTTCGCTGCCTTCAATTGTTTTCATGACAAAAATAGCCTTTAACAGCGCTTGTTAACTATAGTCTATTCACATTGGCGTGAGACAAACCGTAAACAAACCATAAAAGGGATACTTTTCAAGCTTAGATTAAAACAAAAAGGGTAGTAGATACGGCACTAGCCTCACAAAAGTGATCCGCACCAATTGTGGTCCACGACCCTAATCGCTTTAGTCACAACTTGACATGCAAACGACGTACATGTGAACGCCAAAAAGAAATATTGCTAATATTTTGTGTTTATATGATAAAACAATGCCTAAGTGTGTTTTTGTGTGCTCAAATTGCTCAAGAACTAAAAATAAAACCGACGGCATCACTTTTCATTCGTAAGTACTATAAAATATATTTTCGAGTACTGGTCGCGTGATAGGTCGGTAGTGCAGTGACGCGGATCTCGCCGTCTCGTTCGCGCTGCCGTTGAAACTTAACGTGCTGTTTCGCTCGGGTCGGTAATGCAGTGACGCGGATCTCGCCGTCCCGTTCGCGCTGCCGTGGGATCAGATTTTGTTTGTATGAGTATGAGCGTACCGTATCTACCCTTTTTGTTTTAATCTAAGTTTTCAAGGTCACTTTTGACAAAAGTAAAGATTAAATACTATTTACATAGGAAATGCAGTGAAACATTAAGTTATTTTTTTAAAAGCTGGGTACATACATTTGAATAAGAAAATAAAATATTTTACATATATTTAACGTATATACACGTACATCATGAATTCGTATATTTTTATATTGCTGATAAAAGTATTTTCATCCCACCACCTCGGAAAGTGTAATTTTGCGCTTCGAAATCTGGCTGGAAAATTCTATTTTATTCGCTTGAGCGGCAAAGTAGATTTGAATTTAGAACATCACATATAATGAGTACTCAATATAATTGTAAATTCAAAACGTCATTAAACCTATTTAATGTAACCTCTATGGTGCCAAATTTATGATTAGAACTTTTTAAATTGTGAAAAAATTTAAATTTGGAACCTTCTTGGTTTCTTTGTTTTATTTGCGTGCTTCGCGCCATTCTAGTTTTTCACGTTTTATTGCTTAATATAATTAACATAACCTAAAAACTGTACAAAAAAATCAACTAAAATGAGTGACATTAGCGACGATGAAGTTTATCTAACGCCAACTGAGTTAACTGAAACAGTTAATAATGCGCAAATGAGCCTTCTCCCTCAGCAATCACGAGAGAAGTATTTGAAACAGTACGATATATTTAACATGTGGCGACTAGCTAAAGGAGCAAAAACTTTCTCCGAAAACGTTTTGCTGGCATATTTTATAGAATTATCTGAGACCAAGAAAGCAAGCACGCTATGGAGTACGTATTCAATGCTAAAATTAACAATTAAGATGAAGAAAGACGTTCATATCGACACCTATCATAAATTAGTGGCATTTTTAAAAAGAGCCTCATCTGGTTATAAACCAAAAAAATCGAAGGTTTTCACAGCATCTGAAATTGCAAAGTTTATTAATGAAGCACCTGATTCCGTATATTTAGCGGCAAAAGTAAGTCAATACGTGTAATTTTTTGTTGTTGATAAAATTGTACATAGTACTTACAATATTTTTAATTTGATTAATTTATTTACGATTATAAATACTTCTTTTGTTACAGGTTGTTCTTATTATTGGTATAACCGGAGCATGTCGAACAAATGAACTTACACTACTTAATGTCAATAACGTATCAAAATATTCTCATAATTCTGATGAATTGCTATTAATTAATGTACTAAATACCAAGACAAAAAAAGACCGCAACTTCGTTATTCGCAAGGAATATGTAAACATTGTTCAGAAATATCAAGCTTTACGTCCTTCTAACACCCCAATTGAACGATTTTTTCTACAATATCGCAACGGAAAGTGTATCCGACAACCTATGGGTCAGAATAAAATTGGCAGTATTCCACGAGAAATAGCAACTTTTCTCGGACTTTTAGAACCCCCGTTATACACCGGTCACTGTTTTAGAAGAACCTCAGCCACACTTTTGGCCGAATCAGGGGCTGATCTTCTATCGCTTAAGCGCCATGGAGGCTGGAAGTCTAATTCGGTTGTAGAGGGATACATAGAGGATTCAATCCAAAGTAAATCAAAAATTTGTAATAGTATCGTGGAGGCCATAACGCTGAAAGAACCTCTGTCAGATTCTTGGTCTCGCCCTTCTACATCTAAAATGAGCCCCCATAAGATTGGAAACAATAGCCCTCTCTCGCCAACATTTACGCCAATAGAATCCAATGAATCGGCACAACTATTTAAAATTACTGATACGAGTAGTTTACCACAAAACAGCGCACAATTCACAAACACCAACATAACATTACCTAACAAAAATATTAAACTTAACATAAGTAACTGTAGCAACGTTACATTTAATATTTCTTAATTATTTTCTACTTCTTATTATTTTCTTCAATTTATAGATTATCTTAATGTGTTTTAATTGAAATAAAAATATTTTGTCATTATAAATTGTTTTCTTTTTCATTTTGTCATTTCCTCGCTGAGGTGGGATGAAAAGTTACGTATTGCACTCGAGTGGAAAGATTTTTCACCTTGTGCTCGTTTGTTTCCCTCGCTGACGCTCAGGATTCTAATTTAGAATCACTCGCTGCGCTCGTGATTCAACTTTAGAATCCTTCGCTTGCTCGGTCATCCAAATCGAGCACGCGGTTAAAAAGGAACTTTCCACTCTTGTATAATAAATAACTATTTAACAACTTCAGTTGACATGGAAAAAGATCTAAAAACACAATCGTTCCCAAACTAAGACGTATTACAATACGACAAAATTTAGGAGTAGACATGATATGAGTATTTTACGTTGAAATGTTGTATTTTATAATCGGTTGGTTTTTTTACGTCAGCCATCTTTACTCTCCCGATCAACCTGTTGACGCGAGCGTGCATATTCTATCATAATTGTTAAATTCTTGTTATTTCCTTGTTTCATTTTTGTTTTTTTTTTATTGTTAAGTTTAAAGTTGTCTGTGGTTGTTTTCTTTGTTGAATTGACGTTTTCGTGGCTATATTAATGAGTGCAGCTGGACCTGATCATTGACTAGTAGGTACTTTCTGGCATTAAAAAAATGTGTGCGTGTACTAGTGTACACACGTAAGAAGTGAAACTTCTTTATGGCCTTATTTTTCGAAAAATGATCTACATGCAACTTTCCAGAAATTGGTTAAATAAAGTTAAATTAGATAAAGTTTAAACAAAAGGATTTTATTATCATAGACATGAATACAAATTACTGCCTATGAAACTGTTATGATTACATGGCTCAGTAATCTAAGGCACATGTTCCACCTCCGACGATGAACGATAAGCGAGTAGAAACTAGAAACGAATTGGCAGTCCTGAGTTAAAATGCACGCGCACGGCTTTTGACAGCCAAGCCAGCTTAACCGAGCGAGTATAGCTGAGCGAGTATCGCTGAGCTAGTATCGCTGAGCGAGTATCGCTGAGCGAGTATCGCTGAGCGAGTATCGCTGAGCGAGTATCGCTGAGCTAGTATCGCTGAGCGAGTATCGCTGAGCGAGAATCGCTATGCGAGTTTGGCTGAGCGAGTCTTATCTTTAATAACTATTGTCACTCAGCTACAAACGAGTAGAGAGAGTTCTCGCCGGCGACAGTGTGATCATTCAGCTATCAACTATTAATATAAAAAAAGATGGCGCGTGACGGAAAAATGTGACGCGTAACCGAAAAATGTGACGGTAAATTTTTTTCCAACGCCGATAAAGAAGTTTCACTTCAAAAAGTTTTAGAACCCCAGATTCTTTGTTTACATTTTGTCTCAGGCCAAAGTGAATAGACTATAGAAGGATTTCCACCCGGCTCTAGGCATGGTTTCAAACCGTTTCTATGTCAGGTCGTCAGTTAGTTTTGGGACACTATGGAGGTTTGTTAACAACACCGCCGCCAGAAACAGTTTGGGGTCGGTATTAACGTACAAACTCTGCTCGTGCACAAGCTTAACCGGCATCGGTCCGGTAGAAATCGTCTTATTAACAAGCACCCTAATCGTTTCCGAATTCCCATACTGTGAACCAGCATGATCGATTCAATAGGCGAGCATAAATAACAAACACACATGTATAATATTTTATTTATTTATTTAAACTTTATTGCCACAATTACAAAAATGGACAGAAGGCGGACTTAACGCTAAAAGCATTCTCTGCCAGTCAACCTTTAGGCATGAAGAAATCCACGAATGCGGCTATAATAAAAAAAAAGTTTTTTGACGACCTCCGTGCCCGAGTGGTTTGTACGCCGGGTTTCATGGCTGTCGCCGACTCGAGAGGTCCTGGGTTCGAATCCCGGTGGGGGCAGATGTTTGTGTGATGAATACGAGCATTTGTACTCCAGTCATGGATGTTTAATATGTATTTATATAAATATACTTATATATGTACAGATATGTATTCTATCCGTTACCCTAGCATCCCATAACATAAGCCTTATAGTGCTTACTTTGGGGCTAGGCTAATTGGTGTGAGTGTCGGAAAACAAAAAAAAATGGATGCGTGTAACTTATGTACGCGCGTGAGAAGTTATACTTCTTTAGCATCATTAAAATATTTTTTAATTGCATGCAAATAATTAATAATTACAATAAAATAATAAGAGGACTGGAAAAGGATAGTTAACACAGTCAATTAAGTTCAGTTTTAATTTGAAAAATTAAATAAATATTCAAAATATTCAATTAAAATCACTACTGAATTTAAATTATCAGTCCATATGTAATTAGCACTTGTAAGTAACTAAAACACGTTGTGTTCTTGCCTTCACAAGTGCTTGTAACAGCCTAGACTGAATAAATGTCATTTCATTTCGTTTCATTTCGTTTCATTTCATTTACATAAGTACATAATTATTATTAAAACCGTTTATAAAATATATTGATGTAGAGACTGTGAAGGGAACTTGTGAGTTAAGTTTAACGTTTTTAGCTTTTTAGGAGAAGTTCATGAACTTTCTTCTCAAAACTGCACCTTTTTTTTTTTATTACGCAGGTAAAAAATCTTTTTACAGACGACGGCGCCTCTAAGGGGCACACCGCCGAACGGACCTCACACCTGGCTCCCGCAAGTCTTACGAACCCCCATAGTGGATGCCCACCTGGGACCCCGCAACTCTTACGGGAGCTTTACGGTATAATATCCGCTAAAAAAGTCCTGCGAATACCTTCACTACTGCCTGATGCGGTTCCGCGGGATCCCCGCTAATGGGGATATCTCCGCGTCCCCGCACCTAGCAGTTTCCCGGCCTCGACGGGGCTCCACGGCAGGGGTCTCCCGCGGTATTTCGGGGACCCCGCAGACGTGCGCAGGTAGGCCCGCGCGTGGGGGCTAAGTATGCGGCCTACTGCCCACCATACCGCCCCCCATCCGCTGCGGAGGGGACTCCTGGGCGTATCCATCCAAGAACCCTGCCTCCGCCGCCCCCCCTTTGTAGGGCAGAACCTACAGTGGGAGGGCCACCGTTCCTGGGAGGGGGGAACGGGAGGGGAAGCGTAGTTCTTCCCGTCCCTCCCCCCCTCCCGGTCGCCCGCGTCTCCCCACATCTTCTCCAAAGAGAAGAGGGGGGAAAGGCGGGCGACAGCATTCGTGGGGGGTCCGAGCGGCCTAGGCTACTCGGACATCCCCCCCTCTGAGGGCGTCCGTCCGGGCGCCGTCTCAGAGGCCACTCTTTCGGGAGGTTTGCCCTTGGTGACCGGTGGGTCACACCGCCCGCTCCCCATTATATGGTCTGCCGGCCGACCATTCGCCGCGCATACCACACATCTGGTGGGTGCAGCACACGTCGCCGCCTTGTGGCCCGCTGCCCCGCACCGGAAGCACAGGGTGCTTCGGTCCTCTTTGGCCGGGCAACGCGCTGCCGCGTGCCCCCTCTCCATGCACTTGTAGCAGTGCGCTCGCTGACTTAGGACGGTCACCTTGGCGAGACTCCATCCCACCTTTATTCTTCCCCTCTCTGCTACCTTCCGTGCGGCCCATGTGGGACACCGGATGAGCACTCCCCTCATTCCTCCCGGTCCTGGGTGAGCTCCCCCCGCAGAGATTTCATGCTCCGAGCAACTTCCCTCCCTGGCTATCGTCTTCTTTAGTTCGTCCAGCGTCACCGACTCATCGAGCCCGGTTATCTTTAAGTCGGCGCACTTTTCTGGCCTGCCTATCTCCGCGTACTCGCCAACCGCCACCTCCATTCGCTTGGCGAGGGCATCCGCTTTCTTCCTGTTATCAGGCCCCGATATGAGTAGGAGCCTTGATCCCGTCTGGCTCGTCTTTATTGTCAAGCCGTCGTCGATGCCCACGGACGGCAGCTCAATAGCCGTCCTTGCCATCTCCACGATGTTCGTGAAGGTGAAGCCCAGCTCCACCGCCCTGGGCTTCACCCTCAGTTCCACTGCGGCAGTGCTCGGCACCTTGATCTGTGGCCCACCTTTCTTCTTGTCCGGGACGCGCTTACTCTGCGCGACGGTCCCCTCCTTCCGCTCAGGGTTGGCTGCAGGCATTGCACTCGTGCCCTTGCCCTTCTTCCCCTTTGCGACCACCACACTCCATGGCTCCGTCGCTTTCGCCTCCGACGCGTTCCCCACCTTGCGATCCGCCGCCAGCGGCGGCCTGAGGACCTTCGGCGGTGGCAGCCTTTCCTCCAGAGAGGCCAGCCGAGTGCTGACCATCTCCCCTATGCTTAGCATAAGGGAGCGCTTCAGCTCCTCGACGGCCTCTGATGTCACCAGTTGGGTGGCCGATTGGTGCCCTTTCTCCACCGTCCTCCTTAAGGAGTCAAGGTCCTTTCTCATGGCCTTTAAGTCTGCCCTTAGGTCCGAGTTCTCCTCCCGGAGACGGGCGTTCTCGTCTGCCGCATCTTGTAGACGCTCTGCCGCCTCAGCCCTTGTAACGACCTTCTCTATTATGTCCATCACCTCGTCCACCTTCTTCTCGATCAGCTTGAGCGCCTTTTTATCGGTTTCCGCATCCTGAGCCGTTCCCCAGATAAGCACCAGACGCCTATCGATCTTCCCCTGAAGTTCCCTTAACGAGGGGTTCTGGGCGATATAACCCGTTCGGGTAGATTCTACCGATATAGAGTCTATAGAGAAGTCCAAGGGGGCTTGCCTCTCAGCCTTCCCCTTACGTCCCTTGCTTACCTTAGGTGGCAACGGTCTGACATCCAAACCACCTTCGTCATCTCCTCCGCCTCTAAGGCGAAGGACACCTCCCTTGCACGCCTCGGTAACAAATTTACCACTGCGGGACCCGGTAATCCCGCAGCGCCGATGGCCAGCCGGAGCGCATGAGCCGCTAGTAACCAATTTCCCACTCTGAGGCCCAGCTACCTCAGAGCGCCCGGTGTCAGCAGGAGAGCATGACAGAACTATTCCATTAGACGACATTTTCATAAGATTTTTTCCCCTCTTCCGGGCGAGGGGAACCCTACCTAGCCTCATCAAAAGATTTTTGAAAAGGTTTTCTCCTTTCGGCTCCCACCCCGAGGGGTGGCAGCCCCCGTTCCCGCACCGCGTGCGGGGTTACGGGTCGGCCGGAGTTGGCGCGGAGTTCGCGCCACAACCGCCCTCACCAGGACAGGCGTTACCGCCCCTCCAGTAGTCTCGACCACCGCTACCCAGGCTCCCCGGGACGCCGGTCGAGACTCACCAAGGTAATTTTTTACAAAGGTTTTCTTCCTCGCGGTCCCCGCTCTCCGAAGAGGGCGGCGGCCCTCGGCCCCGCACTGCGTACGGGGTTACGAGCTCCTCCAGGCAGCGCACTGCCCTCCGACACCGGGGCCACTCTATGCCTCCCACCCAGGGTGATTTTTTAGAGAGGTTGTCTTCCTCGCAGCCCCCGCCTCCAAGGGAAATAGTTCCTTTGCAGACGGCGGCCCTCGGCCCCGCACCATGTGTAGGGTTACGAGCTTGACTCGACTGCCGCTACCCGGGATACCCAGGGCGCCAGTCGAGACCACCACGGGTAATTTTTTAGAGAGGTTGTCTTCCTCGCAGCCCCCGCATCCAAAGGAAACAGTTCCTTTGCAGACGGCGGCCCTCGGCCCCGCACTATGTGCAGGGTTACGAGTTTGGCTCGACTGTCGCTACCCGGGATACCCAGGACGCCAGCCGAGACCACCCCGGGACATTTTTTAGAGAGGTTGTCTTCCTCGCAGCCCCCGCCTTCAAAGGAAACAGTTACTTTGCAGACGGCGGCCCTCGGCCCCGCACTATGTACGGGGTTACGAGATTGTCGGCTATTCGACACCTCCGTAACAGCACCCTCAGTGGGAGACATTACGCAGATGCCCAGTATGCACCGTCCCGGACCCATTTCCGCTCCCCTATCATGACTGACCAGGGACAGGATATGGACCGGGCACACGAGGAGGTTTCCGACGTAGCACCCCTCTCAAAACTGCACCTAGTAGGTGACCTTCTAACGGAATCAGGGAGGCTGTACAGAGTCGTGAAGATATAACATAATTATATCAGTCAGGATTAGGATTTATTAAAATATCATCATCAAAATATGTTATGAGATACTTCCTATTGTTATGAGGACTTTTGACGGAATCACACTAATATTACAAAGGCGAAAGTTTGTGAGTGTGTATGTTTGCTACTACTTCACGTCTAAATGGCTGGAGCAATTTTAATAAAATTTGGTATGGACTTACACCCTGGATTAACACATAGGCTACGTTTTACTGTGGGAAAATATCACTAATAAAAACCGCGATGCACAGCTAGTATTTAATAAATTCATACGCACCTTGGAAGGTCTGTCAAAGCCTCGAGAGTGCTGTAGGGTAAGCTACATAAAGTATAAAATTGTAAGTAAATAAATCAAGGTTTATTTCTATGGTATATGTAGATGTGAGGAGCTCGATGGCGCAAGTGGTTAGCGCGTTCGGCTGCGATCGTTGAAGTTAAGCAACTTTCGCAGTGGTCGGTCATTGGATGGGTGACCAAAAATTTATTATCTCGAGTTCTTCCGTGCTTCGGAAGGCACGTTAAGCCGTTGGTCCCGGTTGCATTTGCAGTCGTTAGCACCCATCAATCCGCACTGGGCCCGCGTGGTGGGTCACGACCCAATCTCCCTATTCCATAGGGAAGGCCTGTGCCCTAGCAGTGGGGACATTAATTGGCTGATGATAATGATATGTACCTATGTATATGCCGTAGGGTGGTTTGATAAATAGAAAACACGGGTAATCAAACAATGGCGATGACATAACTCAATCTTACTGTTAATGAATTTATTTTCAACCAACGAAAAGAATCTTGATGTTATTGGCAGACATATCGGATGTCTGCCAATAACATCTACCCGCAATTACTTCAGTTACTCCGTGATCATGGCGCTTGCAACAGTGCCGAAATATCGGAGACTCATAAAAAACAAGGTGCATGGTAACAATCCCGTTAATAGCTATATTGATATTCATGTCGAAATGTACTCCATCAATATTGTTAATGAGATACAAACCCTTTTCCGATTGTCGAAATCACGTCTGCAGGTAATCCTTTCGCAAACACCCAGATCGCGTGTCCAAATTAAGTTTAACTAACAAATCATAGTTAAGCCCCGTGATTTTGGACGTCTGTCATTTGACGCCCTTTAACTATAACTGTAAATAATATATAAAGATAGATGCACACTTTATTACCATATAAATATTATCAGTAACAAGTAACAAAATTATAATAGATATTGAAGATGTTAAAGTTTAGTTACACTTAACATAAATAACACTATTTGTATTTATACAAATTAACTAACATTATATTTTATCGTATTAATATAATTATATACAGGAACAATGAACCTTAAACTAAAACTTTAAGAAATATAATATAATAACTAAAATATATTACTAAAAGGAGTCTCTTTAAGCAAGGTTCCGAAGATACTGGCAGCGTTCCCCCTTTGAATAGCTAGACTAATTCTTTTTCCGAGGTAGCTGCCAGCTCTTCGGTCTCCAGTGATGTCGACTAACCTTTTTGATATTATACTTATAATAATATATACTATACCTATATTATTATACCTTTGTACTATATGACACAGCAATCAGAATACAGGGGAACAATTATTGTATACTTAACATTATGTAATGAAAGATGACTTCTTGGATCATCTCTGAAGTGATTTTTCAACTTGACTTGGCTCTTTAAATAAAGAAACAAGAAGAAAAAGCAGCCCTTGCTGAGTTTCTTTGTCGGTTCTTCTCAGTACAAGGTCTCCCACCGTAGATTTAAGAACCGATGGCGTAGATTATGATTCTAGATATTTATGAATGCTTGTAACAGCTTAAACTTAATGAATAAATGATTTTGATTATGACTAGAATAACTGCAATCATAGCGTTGCAATTGGCAGTCTTATTGCGATTTCTTCCAGACAACCGTGACTTTATTAACACAAACGCTGGAGATAGATTTTATCAGAACACCGCGGGTCACGCATTCTAATATGAGCCTTATGCAGTGCGGCGTAAGGGAGAAAGTGCAACGACATCTGCACTTGTTTACAACTTATGCGCGTTACCTGCGTAGGTATAAGTAGGTATTACGCACTCACGGGTGCTAGTTAACTCTCAATTTAACGGAAATTTCGAGAAAGCTTCGATGGCGTATATAACCATACAGCAGTAAGTTTTGCTTTCAAGGTGATAATAGTTGTGTTTTAACAGCGATTTTGGAACGAATACAAGGCGATCAAAGTGCAAGTACAGTGTTCAAGTGCGATAGTTTAAAGACTTGTATAGTGAAGTGTTTAGTGAGTGTATTGTGATTAACATTGTGTGTGAACTGTGTGGTGAATAAAGTACGGTCAAGCGTGAACTGGCATATAATTTGGAACCCCATCCCGACACGAAACAATATAACAATATGTTGTATAAGGAGGGGTATTATGACACGAACGTGGGTTCATCATACGAGGCGAAGCCGGTTCGATATTAGAATACCTGTTGGCGAATTTCTATATTGCTAATCTATAATAAAATACAAATCCGTTAAAATTGTTAAAATCATTTTATTGTGTGTAGGTTTTCTGGCACATCATAAGTGCTTTTAGGCACTGCTCTCAATATAGCTATATTAAATGCTCTTAACATATTTTGATTGAATCGTAAAAGCGTTTCAATTTATTACTTAATGTTCTGTTATGGGCATGGAGATTGGACCTCGGGCATTTGGGAACATGAACTTTTCCGCTAATCGAATGGATATTGGATATTAAACAAATATCTACTCCAACGCGCAAATTAATAGACGTACACACATCAAAAAAAGTTTGCGATCACTTCGAAAAATAGATTGTTTTTTGTGTTACAGAAGACTTTTTTGTAATTTATTTTTCTGATAAGATTCTAAATTCAGAAATTAGAAATAGAACGTAAAACAATAAAATAATTCAATTGATTTTCCGTATAAAAAGACATGCAATCCAAACACTCATTCAGAAATCTAACTTAGTCAATTTAAAATATTTTTTCACGGAACGTTGTGATTTAAATAAATACCACGAGGATTATCAGATGTTTTACGAGCCAGAATTATAACTTTGGGGGAAAAAGGCTATTCTACGAGAGAAATAGCACGCAGAGTTACCATATCCCAATCCTGTTTAGGAACCACGTTTCAGAGGTACCACGGCATCGGTAATTTAGCTGATCGACCCCGCAGCGGTCGCTAACTGTTTTGACAGCTGCTCAGAAGCGCTACATCAGGTTGCTGGTAGCCCGTGACCCAACAATAAACGCCACTAAATTAAAAGCAGAAATACGGGCCGACTCCGGACTTTATGTTAGCACTCAGACCATTCAGAATTGCTTACATAAGGCTGGATTACGAGCATTGAAGTTTTGGCGAGCACCTTTAAATTCACGGGAACGTCAGCGACGGAGATTACAGTGGGCTAGGCTCCGGCAAAACGAAGAAGACGAAGAGGAAAACATTTGCCAAAACTGCCTCTTCGTTGATGAATCGCGAATCAGTACTCATCCAGATAACCGACGTGTTCGTGTTTGAAGAAGACCTGGAGACTCTGAAAGGCAAAGAACGGCCACTGGAACGGTTCAGTAAGGCGGGAAATTAGTGTTCTTTTGGGGTGGTATTATGATTGGGGCTAGAACGCCTTTAATCCCTTATTAAGGCTTCATGACGGCAGACAGAAACAGTCGTTATTTATAGAATCGTCAGACCTTTCCGAATAAACCATGGGCACTATTTTGTACTGGTTGATGATAATGTGACCGCACATCGAGCTCAATGAGTCAATGCTGCTCTCCGAGAATACGAAATCACAAGGTTGGACTGGCCAGCCGGCTCTCCTGACTTAAACCCAATAGAGCACGCGTGGGATGCTCTTAAGCGAACTGTTTGGAACCGGCAGCCACCACCCCAGACAGTGCCGCAGAGCAGGAAAGCTATTGTTCAAGAATGGGACAGGTTACCACAAGAAATGCTGGAATACTTGATCCTCAGCATGCCCAGGAGGATCTCCGCATGTGTTCGAGCCAGACGAAGAGTTTTTTAGTATTAGATAAACAACAATTTATTAATAAAAGGTGTTTAAGTTTGGTTAAACTATCTTTTTATTTCTATCAAAGTTATATTACAATCGCCTTAGGATTGAATTATTAAATTTTTATACTATAAAATAAAATTAGTTTTATTTTTTAATTTCAGAAAAGGTATTTTTAAGTAAAAGAAGATATAACGTAAACATTTTCTCTTGATTAAGTTAAATTTTGTAAATATATCAGCTTTTGGAAGTGATCTCTAACTTTTTTTGATGTGTGTACAGACCCGTCTTTCCCAGTGGGCACTTTGGGCAAGTGCCCAGGGCCCCGCAATCGATAGGGGGTCCCCTCAGATCAAATACAAAGTCCCTAGTTCCTGTTAAATCACCAAACCGAAGTCATAGGGGCCCCATTATCCTAATATGCCCAGGGCCTCCAATAGGTCAAAGACGGCACTGTGTGTGTATGTGTATATTCTTTTTAATTTTGATTACCGTTGATGGCTGACATTGTCACATTCTTTGGTATAATAATAATAAAAATATTTCCAACACACACCAATTAGTCTAGCCCCAAAGTAGGCACTTTAAGGCTTATGTTATGGAAATAAACACCTTGAGCCTCTTCAATTACGCCGTGACATGGCGTCACTACGCGCGTTCCATCGTCTGTACCACGGCGAGTGTTCTGAGGAGTTATTCTCTCTTATCCCACCTTCCCCTTTCCTACAGAGGACCACGCGCGCTGGCCTACGTTGTCACCGTCTTACTGTGGCCACAATTCCAACGCGTACAAAAAAATTTGGTGACTCATTTCTTTTTCGCACTATCCGTAAATGGAATGCTCTGCCCGCTCACTTGTTCCCTTCCTCTTACAACCTGGGATCCTTTAAAAGAGGCGTGAAGAAGCAACATGCAGGCCGGCAGGGTGAGGATGGCTGGTGTGGCAGGTAGAACTGCTGTATCAGCTATCTTCACGTCTGGACTTCACCTTCATTTAACATCAGGTGGGGTGGAGTCATTTATCGGACCTATCTATAACAAAAAAAAAACTAGGGTAACGGAGAGAATACATATATTGATACAAATATTAAGAGCTGAAATTTTATAGAGGTGTATAATTATATTAAGCACGACGATAAAGTGGAAGAGTTTTGTTTTTTTTTTTTCTATTTATTTGTGGCTACAAACAGTCATACATTTTAATATAATTGTTCTGTGGTTACAGTGAAATTATAAGAGACGACCTACAGTGCCAGCAATTTAACTTATTAGTTACAGAAAAACTTAAAAAAATACATGAGAAGATAAAACATATAAACATGCAAAAATATTTTGATTTAGATGTTGTCTTTTAATTTTAGTTTAAGAAATTTCTTTATATTACTATGTGAAATATTAAATATATCAATGTTATTGAAGTTATTATTATAATTGTTGGTGGAACGCTAAATAAAGGAATTTCGCGTGTATAATTTAGTGAGTGGTGGAGGAACAAAAAAATATGGGTGCGTCTACTTATGTACGCGCGTGAGAAGTTATACTTCTTTTTGGAATTATTAAAAAATGGTTTTTAATTGCATGCAGATAATTAATTACAATAAGATAATAAAAGGATTGGAAAAGGATAGTCAACGCATTCAATAAAGTTCAGTTTTAATTTGAAAAATTTAATAAATAATCAAAATATTCAATTTAAATCACTACTGCATAAAATTTATTAGCACATATAAATTTCGCATTTGTATAACATTATAACACGTGTTAAGAATATAGAAACTAGAAACATGTGGATAAATATTATAAATATGAAAACAGTGATCAGAGGCGACGAGCGTCCCAACATGTGCGACTAAGAGATCCTATTACTATTTTGTTGGAAGCTTTTTTTCGAAACTTACGAGTAATGTGCGGTTTAGCGGCCGACTTCATGGTGTTACTTTTCTGTTACAGTGTTGCGCGCGCATCTTAAAATTTCACTCTCATCATTTTTTCATAACGCGCCCGCGGCTAACTTCATTATGTTACTTTTGTGTTACAGTTATGCGCGCGCATCTTAAAATTTCACTCTCATAATTTTTTCATAACGCGGCTAAAGAAGTATAACTTCAAAAAAGTTCGAGGTTGCTTCCATACATGTAGAACTGCTGTATCGACTATCTTCGCGTCTGGACTTCACCGTCACTTAACATCAGGTAGGGTGGAGTCATTTGTCGGACCTATCGATAAAATAAAACATGCAACGTGGGAATGAATTTTTTATTCACCGTCTACCCTGTCATGTTGGCTATATTAGGAGGATGCGATTTAGATATCAGTTTGCAAAATATTAAACTTTAAGGTGGTAATTTTTTTACTAGTAAACATACAATAAAATACAAACAACACACAACTTCTAATTTACACATTTACTTAGGGTATCATAAAAATATCACTGAGCAGTACCCCTAGCACGAACCATTATCGAATTCAAATCGTTTGCGAGTACGAAATGTCATTGTCAAATTTTGTATGGAAACTTTAACAGAAGCGCCACATTGGACGTAACGAGAACTAAAAATCAGTACACATTTGACAATGACAATTCGCACTCCCAAACTATTCGATCGAACCAATATCGAATATACTATTCGATTAGGGGTACAGTACCCCTAGCACGAACTATTATCGAATTCGAATGGTTTGCGAGCACGAAATGTTTATGTCAAATTTTGTATGGAAACTTGAACAGCAGCACCACAAAGTACGTAACGAGAACTAAAGATCAATACACATTAGACATTACAAAATGGATCGAATTCAACTATTCGAATTCGATAATGGTTCGTGCTAATGGTACAGTACCTTAGCACGAACCAATATCGAATTCGTATCGTTTGCGAGTCCGAAATGTCATTGTCAAATGTGTACTGATTTTTAGTTCTCGTTACGTACTTTGTGCCGCTGCTGTTCAAGTTTCCATACAAAATTTGACATTGACATTTCAGTTTGCAAACTATTCGAATTCGATAATAGTTCGTGCTAGGGGTAAAGTACCTAGCTATCTACTGTCATTACTCTTACCGTGAAATGGAAATGCATTGTAAATGTCATATCATATTTGACATGATAATTCGTTTGAAGCAGCTGCAGTAGTAATTGCTTTGGACAATATCTTTATTTTCTTTATGTTATTGCATTATAAACAACCCGGTCTAATGCGACTCGCGCACGATGAGTTCCGTATCACATTATTAAAATAAATAAATATTTCCAACACTCACACCAATTAGCCTAGCCCCAAAGTAAGCACTGTAAGGCTTGTGTTATGGGATGCTAGGGTAACGGATAGAATACATATACAGTACATATATAAATATATTTACATAGAAATACATATTAAACATCCATGACTGGAGTATAAATGCTAGTGTTCATCACACAAACATCTGCCCCCACCGGGATTTGAACCCGGGACCTCTCGAGTCGGCGACACTATGAAACCCAGCGTACAAACCACTCGGCCACGGAGGTCGTCGACATTATGTATATAACTTCTTTAATCACGTCTTTTATATGAGAGCCCTCCTTTAAACTTTATATTAATTTAACTATTTATTTTTAAAGTCAATACACAAGTAAGTATTCTGTGAATACTTTCTGAGTTTATTTCGCCGGTTCTTCTCAGAAAGGTCTCCCAATTTTCGAACCGGTGGTAGTTTACGGTAGTTAGGGTCAAATAAATAAACTCAAAATTACAAAAAAGATTTTTAAATAAAGTTTACTTTATTAACTGAATTAACTAATAAATTCATACGTAGACAATAAAATTTTAGAAATCTTCCAATGAAATAACCGAACGCTCAATAAAAGTCTATCGAAGGTAGCTCGACAAAATTAAATAAAAAAAATGGGTGCGTGTACTTATGTAGGCGCGTGAGAAGTTATCCTTCTTTGGCATCGTATAAAACTAGTTTTTAATTGCATGCAAATAATTAATTACAATAAATCAATAAAAAGTCTGGAAAAGGACACAGTCAATAAAGTTCAGTTTTAATTTGAAAAAATAAATAAATAATCAAAATATTCAATTAAAATCCCTACTGAGTATAATTTGTTAGAACATATGTGATTTGCACTTGTATGAAACTCAAACACGTATTCCGAATATACAAACTAGAAACATGTGGATAAATATTATAAATATGAATACCTATAACTGTTACTTTATTACAAAAAATAAAAATGTGGTTTTTGGTTCTACTACACCAATGGTCAAGAGATGGCGCTGTAGTCTCCTGAATCGCGCTTTGGTTCCGTTGTTCCAGATTAATAAATACTTTTGATAGGCCTTCACAATGCAGTCGTTAGCACCCACTAAATAGAGATTCTATTTTGTTGATAGATTTTCTTAATGTGCGGTAAACACAAAAGTAACAGCATGAAGTTGGTCGCTTTAGCGACCAACTTCATGCTGTTAATTTTTTGTGTTACAGTGATGCGCGCGCATCTTAAAATTTCACTCTCATCATTTTTTCATAACGCGCCTAAAGAAGTATAACTTCAAAAATCATTATTCTGGCGATGCGGACCTGAAAAGGCTACGAAACGTCAATAAATAAATAAAGTTTCGTGCACTAACCCGTTTTATTTACATAATAAGTGATGTGCGTGAAAACCTAGGAAACAAATATATTCTGTGAATATTTAAAGCGTGTACCTGTTGCCATTATCAATATAGAGCAAAAACATCCACGTTTGTTGTATGAATACATCACTTAAATATTTATAATATTCTGTTTTTAGTATTTGTTGTTATAGCGGCAACAGAAATACATAATCTGTGAACAATTTCAACTATCTAGCTATCACGGTTTATGATGCAGCATCGTGACAGACAAACAGACGGACAGTGAAGCGTATGTAATAAGGTCCCGTTTTTACCCATTAGGTTCGGAACTCTAAAAAAATCAAGCAATGTTATTTAATATAAACGTAAAATGGAAGGTCAGTAAAAGGGGGCATTAAATCAATTTTAAACCAATGAAAATTTTAGGCAAACTTGAAATCATATGTTACCAAATTGTTGTTTGCTCACGTATGTATGGAAATA
This sequence comes from Chilo suppressalis, assembly GCA_902850365.2. NCBI lineage: Eukaryota > Metazoa > Arthropoda > Insecta > Lepidoptera > Crambidae > Chilo > Chilo suppressalis. The sequence continues at coordinate 28,350,594 of OU963901.1, read as the reverse complement.
ACCAGATTTTGTTTGTCCCCAATTGTGTGGGGCAATAACAGCGAATATTTTTAAATGTCATTTTCCCCTCTTGATGTAGGACAATCCGGTTGACTGGTAGAGAATGCCATACTGGCATTAAGTCCGCCATTTGCATTGTAAAGGCAATAAAGATTAAATAAAAAAATAAAAAAAAAATGTTTGGGGAAGACCTTTAGCGTATGCTACCCAGGACTGTCCTCGATTGACTTGTTTTTCGTCAGTCCGTGACAACGTTTTGGAAATTCGAAACTTAGATAGATAGATAGATTAACACTCTATTATAACACCAAATACAAAATTACATAACATTAACAAACAATAAATTTAACAAAAGCATGTAAAATTTTTACGTGCGCGCCCGATATAAATCCGCGCGGATCCACATCGGATCCGCGCGTGAAAATTTTACAGAGTAGCACTGCTGCATAGGTATTCTGTAAGATAGAATCTCACTTACGATCTCATTCATTCGAATTTCTGACAAATGTCAAATATCTGATACTGGCTGCTTCTACAGACATAGCGACATTTTGCCGTGAAATGGCGTAATGTATATCAAACTAATGTCTGAAATGGAATGATGAATGAATGAAATGGGAAGTGATATAGTATTTTACAGAATTGCCCTACAGTTGTGGCTCTCTTTCAACATACATATAAGTTGAACTTTTTAAAATTTGGCTAATAGAGTTGAGACTTAAAATTGTATGAAAAGGTCAGATTATGAGACTATTAAATTTTACAATATCTCATTTTTCATCAGCTACTATTTTTAAGGCACGGATTACAGAATGATAACCAAGTGTTGATCTTTACTTGAGTACGGTTAGAAAGGGATGTCGCTATGTGCTATATATAGCGTCATCCCTTTCTAACTATACTCAAGACTAGATATATCACTGAGAATCTTTCTATAATACGGGCCTAAGTAAAAAAAACAGCCGAAAGTCACGACATAGTTAATTTCAAGAAAGAGAAACAGTCAATTGCATCTGTCGCTACGTGGCCAAAATGCCACGTGTCAGATCACTTTTCCGAAAGCATTTATCGTATCAACATTATGAAAATAAGGCTGTTCGTGGCCAACCCTTTGCTCTTTACGTTAGCCTAAATAAATTACGCATTCGATGGTATTGGATAGGATTGTTTCGTAATGTACACCTTATCACATCGGGGCAAGAATGCTAATGGTGCGAGCACTTGAATGGCCCGTCAAGATTTATTTTTTCGCCCCCTTTCTATAGATTCCGTCCGTGACATTATACTCGAGTTATTTCCGCAGAATGCTTGATAAATTTTATGATACATGCCTGCGTAATGTGACGGAGGGGTATCATGTTTCCCGCATAAACAAGTGGTGAATACAAGTACAGGTGCGTTGGTAAGCGATTCGCCGTTAAATAAAGATGTCATTAAAATATAACCTTTCAGCGTTCAGGTCTCACGGGGTAGGCGATTGGAATGAGACCGGCAAGCTGTAATGGTTTATATTTTGCTGCATCAGCTATCTACCCATCATCATCATCAGCAACAGCCTATCTTAGTCCACTGCTGGACATAGGCCTCTCCAAATGCACGCCACTCAAATCAATCTTGGGCTACTGGCATCCAGCTCCTGCCAGCCACCTTGCGCAAATCGTCACTTCATCGCGCCTGAGGACGTCCTACACTACGTTTGCCTAGACGCGGTCTCCACTCCAGAACTATCTACCCAACTAAACTTTATATAGGCTCAAAATCAAGTTAAATGTGGTAATTTTCTGTGCTTCCTTTAAAAAAGAAAACGTATTTAAGTAAAAGCTGACAAGAAAACATATGGTCCATCTGATGGTAAGCGGTGACCACAGCCTATATACGCTTCATCATAATCACCATCAGCCTATTAATGTCTCCAGTGCTGGGGTACAGGCCATAAGGAATAAGGAGATTGGGCCATGGCCACGCGGGCTTAGGTGGACTGGCGGGTGCTAACGGTATACGCTTGTGATACCAGAAATACCTCTTGCGCCGTTGCCTAACTTGATCCAAATCTCACACCCCGTAGAACCTTACCCTTAGAAACATAACACCGCCAAAAGGTATTGTGATTTAACTGTAGTTTTCTGTAAGGTACAGTTTACTTTTCAAGAAAGGATGTCTAATTCAAGCGGCAAATCTGTTTGAAAACTTACGGACTTCCCCGCATTTGGGTACCCACCACCACGGGGTATCCCCCTGGACGGCGCCCCCCCTTATAGCTTTGCCCTACAAAGGGGCCCTCCGCAGGGGACGTAGGGCGGTACGGTGGGCACTAGGCCGCGTACCCAGCCCCCACGCGCGGACCAACCTGCGCACGTCCGCGAGGTTCCCGCAATACCTCGAGAGACCCCTGCCGTGGAGCCCCTGCGAGGCCGGGAAGGTGCAGGGATGCGGCGAAATCCCTCACCAGGGGACACCGCGGCTCCGCATCAAGCAGTGTTGAAGATATTCGCAGGACTTTTTTAGCGGATATTATGCCGTAAAGCGCCCGTAAGAGTTGCGGGGTCCTCGGTGGTCAGCCACTGGGGGGTCCGTAAGACTTGCGGGAGCCAGGTGTGAGGTTCATTCGGCTGTGTGCCTCTTAAAGGCACCGTCGTCTGTAAAAAGATTTTTTACCTGCGTTAAAAAAAAAGGGGTCTACGGGGTTCGGGAATGGGTCAGGGTAGACAACGGCACGAGTAATATTTTTTGTATAGCAAGCGCCTTTAGGCTATGGCGGCAGCTTACCATCAGGCAGGCCATATGCTTATTTTCCACTTTTTAACATAAAAAAAATATTCTGGATCAACCATATAAAATTCATATAAAAAAGAAAGCTTACAAATGACGCATTGGATATATTCCTTCCTTTGCCGGTCCAGCATCCAAATTGCCTCTGTATTCCAAAAATGTACCTCCCAGCGGTCTTGTAAATTATTGTCATTACTGCTCAGTCGAATTTCTTTCCAGGTCCTAGGAGCAAGATTAAATTTAGATAACAACTGATAAAGGACTTGGCTGGTTCACTGTACATCTTCCCATGCAAATTTATGCAAAGCACGAAACTCGATACTCGGTCTCCTGATAATACAGGACCAGCATCTTGGTTAGAGGACGCAGCTATATGTAGTTGTTTAGGTCGCAGTCAAAATTAGAATACAGATTTTTTTTGTTTGAAAATGTTTCACATTTATCATGGATGACATTAGACATCACATTTTTTTCTCGTTTTTATCCACAGCTAAAAATATTCTTAACGGTTGGTAGGAAAAAAATGGACGATTCAAAAGTGTATGAATAAAATTGTGAATTATATATTATCGTCGTTATGCACACCTGAAAAGGCTGCGAAACGTCAATAAATAAATAAAGTTCGTGCATTATCCTGTTAAAACTAGTTTTTACTTAAAATTGTGAATTTTATACATACTTAAAATTTCCCGCAAACGTATGAAATATCGTACAGTTACGACAATTTTATTTAAAGGAAAATATGAAAGAAACATATAGAGAACTACTTTTTCAAAATACGGTTACAAAAATTGATGATGAAATATAAAAGATAATTTGTATCTCAAATTATCAAACAACTGTAACATGTATTATTTGAATGACATGAGGAAATGTCAGGCATATCAATTTCGTGACTCAAATATTTGCCCGACGTACTAACATGATCTCGTTATACCCAAACCTGCTCCGTCTATTTGGGGTATGAATGTACATAATTATACTATTACTAGCGGCCCGCCCTAGCTTAGCTTCGGTGTAGAGCTGAAGTGTAGACTACAGTTTTTGTTCTCAGGCTTGTATTATACACAATGACATTCATCTATGATTCTTCTTATACCTGCAAGCAAAGTCTCAGCCTGATCGGTTTAAAATTTACAAAGTTTCATACAAACTTTCGTTCCCTATTTTATCCCCTTCGGGATAGAATTGATCAAAATCCTTTCTTAGCGGATGCCTACGTCATAACATCTACCTGCATGCCAAATTTCAGCCCGATCCGTCCAGTGGTTTGGGCTGTGCGTTGATAGATCACTATCACCTTTGAGTTTTATATACATATATAGATATTGAAAAATTTAGACTAACAAAATGAAGCATTATTATGTTTTGGAATTCGTTAATTGTTAAAGATTGGCAATATTTAATTGACACTACAACTACTCATAACAAAATATTACTAGAAAAAGTTAAATTGGTAACTCTTTTAGATGTTTTAACAAATTCTTATATTTCAATGTTCCTGCTACATTGATGTTATAAGTGAGAGTACTGTAAGCAGTTTTAATACCCACAAACCTACTTGAAAGTTAACTACTTATTTACGAGTCAGCGTAAATCGTACCTACGTGCCACTAAGTTATGCATAAGATGTTATTTGCACACTTAAGTTTAGCGTCATTAGTTACAAGCGCAGGCTTCTTATGAGCCCAATAAAGTACTTAGTTGTTTCATCCGTAGTTAAATTTAACTGTCGTTATTGTAACGTGAAATATAACATAGTAAATATGCCAAAATTTTGACAAATGGTTATATTTTCTCAAGTACACACATCAAAAGTGTCTAGGGATCAAGCATTTTTATGCGGATTTCTTGAGATTGAGATGTGGCTTTGTAATAAATTTATGATTTTATAAATTTATATGGATCCTTTTTGGTGCATTTCATAATTTTAATCAGGAACTGTGAATCAAATTCGAGTAAAAGATGAAAATCAGCTGTCAATATTTTCCCTATAAAAACATACAACGCATTGAAGACATTATTAGTGCTACTGTTTCCCTACTACTGATTAAAACCAACGTTATTATGGAGCGGCGACGTCATTTAAGCAGGGAAGAAATGCTCAGAGCCGTGGGAATGATAGAAGCTGGTTCCCGGCAACGTACTGTGGCTTTAGCTCTGAATACAAGTCAGAGTGTTATCAGTCGACTTTGGACACGATACCGAAGCACTGGTACCGTGGCTGAGCGCCATGGAGGACGGTATCGCTGCACCACACGGAGACAAGACCGATACATTCAAATCTTAACTCGAAGAGCTCCAACAATAACCGCCATGATGTTAGCCGTGAGGCTTCATCACTCTTCAGGGAACTTAATTAGCGACCAAACAGTCAGAAACCGCTTGCATGAAGTGAACCTTCATTCCCGAAGACCGCTACGGGTACCACCTATAGCAATGCACAATCGTAGGATTCGATATCAATGGGCTCTTGAACACAGAAATTGGGCAGAAGAACAATGGCGTTTCGTGTGCTTTTCTGATGAGTCTCGTTTTGGTATGAGACCGGATACAAGACGTATACGACACTGGAGAACCCCTGGACGCCAACAGCGATTAAAATCCTGCCAGGAAGTCCATCCTTATAGTGGTGGAACCATCATGGTATGGGCGGGTATTTGGATCGGCGGAAGAACTGAGTTGATTTGGATCAGAGGCAACCTCAACGCTCAAATTTATGCTGAGACGATTGTATCAGACGTCATCGTTCCTCTACAAGTGCAAATCGGTCCCTTATTTCAGTTAATGCATGATAATGCACGACCGCACACCGCAAGAGTTGTAAGACAGACTCTCGCCGCAGCTAACATCAATGTCCTGCCCTGGCCTGCTCAGTCGCCAGACTTGAACCCGATTGAGCATGCATGGGATATGCTACAGAGAAGAGCTCTGCCGAATATGGAGGGTATCCAGTCGCAAGAAGACCTTTTTTTGTTGTTGCAACGAACATGGGCGGCCATTCCACAGCGTGATTTGGATGAACTCATTTTGAGTATGCCAAACCGATGTTCTTGTGTTGTTAGTGTTCGCGGTAGAAATACGGATTATTAATTGTTTAAGTTACCCAATAAAATTTTAGAGAAAACTGTTATTTCAGTCTTTTTTTCGAACTTTTGTGTTAGTGGTTCAAATGTCAAAAATCCCTTTATTAGGAAAATGGCAAATTTCTTTATTAATGCAAAGGTGACTTGGTTTATCGTTACTGTGACAAACGAAAACACTTTATTTGATGAATCCTTAAAGAAAATTTTAATTAATATCAATCAGGAGAAAAGTTATTGCAAAAATATATGTTGATCCCTAGACACTTTTGATGTGTGTATTTTAACTATAGTCATATTATTAAATTTAATGATTAAACTGCAAGATGTTTAATCTAAAGAAGTTTTACTAGAAAAAGTTCTACGCAGACCAGGCAGAAGACGGGACTCGAACCTGCACCCTCCGCTATCAGGATGGATGCACTAGTAATGAATATATTAGTAAATATATATATATATGCCCAACGCAATATATAAGCAACCTTACAACGCTGTCTGTCAAAATAATTCCCGAAGATTTTCAAATTGCTGTGGATTTAACTTCCAACTTTACTTACTGTTTACCTAAAGCTAGATGTGGAGTTCAGATCTGGTGATACAAATGAATTTTGCACTATTCAGAAGAGTGATATATTCCAATAATTTTGTATTATGTTTCAATGTCACTTTTAGTTTTTTTTAAAACACCAATTAGCCTAGCCCCAAAGTAAGCACTGTAGACTTGTGTTATGGAATACTAGGGTAACGGATAGAATACATATACTGATACATTTATAAGAACATTTATATAGAAATACATTTTAAACATCCATGACTGGAGTACAAATGCTCTCTTATTCATCACACAGACATGCCCCCACCGCGATTCAAACCCAGGACTCGAGCGACACCTTGAAATCCAGCGTACGAACCACTCGGCTACGAAGGTCGTCAGAGTCAAAAAGCTTTGCCTGCCCCATTTAAAGCTGAACTTTCCAGCAATTCGTAACCAAGGAGAATAACTACTTCTTTCGTAAGTTAAATAACTTACAGTTTATTGATAACTAGTGGCAGCGCGCAACTTCGTCCGCGTTAACTCTAGTTTTCTGAGAATCCCACAGAAACCTAATACTTTCCAGGATCATCATCATCAGCCTATTAATGTCCCCACTGTTGGAGCACAGGCCTTCCCTATGGATGGAATAGGGAGATTGGGCTCTGACCACCACGCGGGCCCAGTGCGGATTGGTGCATGCTAACAGATACAGCCGCAGATGCAGCCGGGACCAACGGCTAAACGTGCCTTCCAAAGCACAGAGGAGCTCGAGATAGTAAATTTTTGGTCACCCATCCAATGACCGACCACAGCGAAAGTTGCTTAACTTCAACGATCGCAGCCCAACGCGCTAACCACCCACGCCATGGAGCTCCTCATCCTCACTTTATGGGCATAAAAAGTATTTATGTCTAGTGTTGGGTAGGACACGACTTGAAAAAGAGTTTGTAAGAGTAGCCTTTTTTTTGTACTGAGCCAGTACAATGTCCCACTTCAAATGAGGCGAGGCGTACTGAAGCTCGGCAATTCATTTGAAGTGACGAATACAAATATGACATTGAGGCGTACAGAAGCTCGACATTACGTTTGTGTGCACGAGTAGCACCTCCTCTACGCACTATCAATTTTGCTAGATCCAGCATGCAGGACAGCGCTATACACGTAAAAGAGATAGAGATACAGATGGATAGTGCGTAGAGGACTTAAATGAAATGTCATGTCTCAGACTTACGAAGAGTGAGTGAGTAACGAGACGCGACTACCGCGACATTTAATGTGAAGTTTTAAACATTTTAAAATTTTGAGTCGCTCTTACATTTTGACGTCATGTCCGGGACAAATGTACCGCCTCTTGTAAGTCCTACTCAACACTATTTATGTCTGTATCCAGGTCGTAAACTCTTAAACTAGCATTTGACATTTTATGCAAACTCGTTCAGTCATTTTTGCAGGATTGAGTCACAAACATACAAACTTACAAATTTTCACATTTATAATATAAGCAGGATACTTACCAGGTTTCCGCCTTATATGACAGCTGTTCGTTTATGAGAAACTTTTGTGGTGCACTGCTGCACCCGACCCGATTATAACACTCGCTAAGTTTCCAAGTATGACTTGAGTGCGAAGCGTGTCTCATTAGTGTCGAGCTCGCGCTTAGCTAATATTAACATAATAACTTAGCGACATTCAGAGAAGCGCATGATATCTATTAAGAAATCTCGTACGATCCTTAGTTGAGGCATTTAACTTAGGGGAAAACCGGAGACTTGCCCAGATGAGAGAGTCGAACCATCTTTCAGAATGTTATTTAAATTTAGCACGAACACATGAATCCGCCGCTAGAGGCGCTAGTGTAGCGTGAGGTCTCCGAAATGTCAAATGTTATTGCTTGTTGGTTGACTACGCGGGTTTATTTCTAATTAAAATAATGTTGTGAATAATTGGTAACAATTCGGCTTAATTATGGCAAATATGAGTTATGTGGCAATGAATGTCAGTTATTAAAAATTTGAGCTTAGAAAAATGATTATGTTCCAATTTTTCCGAATAAAACGGAACTGCGCGTCACTGTGGCATGGCCTATTATGTTTAGGGTATGGTTCTTTTGTGTTAAAATACGATCTAAATGTAACCTTTGATTTCATGTTCGTATTAATAAACTTTAAAAGTTACAATTTAGGACCTCACTCAACAGTGGCGCCATCTGGTGAGGCAGAAAACGGTAGCCCTCATTCGTTCACTGGTCACTTTGTCTGAGACGCCGTTCACAACAAAACAGTCTCGCATTAACAAAGCTCGTCATCATATATTGGTCCCTTGCATTTATCTTCTTCAAACTTGTCCAACGGCTAGTTGAAATGAAATGAAATGTCATTTATTCAGTCTAGGCTGTTACAAGCACTTGTGAAGGTCAAGAAGCTAAGCCATCGGTTCGTAAATCTACGGCGGGAGACCTTGCACTGAGAAGAACCGGCATGAAACTCAGCAAGGCCTGTTTTTCTCTCCCTGTTTTATTATTTACAGATTCGTCAAATTGAAAAATGACTTCAGAGATGATTCATGAAGTCACCTTTCATTACATAATGATTGAATATACATTAATTGTTTACCTGCATTTTGATTGCTGTGTCATACAGTATAAATACAAATAGTGTTGTCCATATGATTGTTTACCACCCTTTTAGTATACAAAAATAAAACATATTCAACAGGCTAATAATATTTAGTAAAACAATCGCCAAATCCATATAAACGGCTTCAGTATTGCAGGATATCAACGCGATTGATAACGTATTAAAAGGGTGCGATAACACATATTCGGATTATTTACGACGGCAATATTTTTTGTTTTAGGGTCATAAATCGTAAGTAAAACGGGATAAGCCTACCTTTATATTTGGGAATCAGTCGTGGTTCGTATCAATTGAATATTATGATATAGAATAAAGACACGCCCTTGCTTCTCTTGAACTGAAATGATAAATTCTTTATTGGTCATCATAACAATAGCATAAGATAAATAAAAGTACTTATTGATTTATAGATAGCCAACAAGGACCCTGCCTCAGCATAAGCTGAGTGCGAAAAGAAAGCACTTCTTTCACCGTGGCAGCTATTAGTGTTGCCAATCGATAGTCGATTATCGTAGATTAATCGATACTATCAATAGTTTGTTATTAACGAACTACAATAGTATCGATAGGGGCCGTTCAAGTATTACATAAGCAGATTTATTACAATTATGTACCCCCTCCTCCCCCTTGTCAGCAAAAGTAAGCAAAGTTCTTCCCCCCTCCCCCTCCCCTCCTCCGCCCCTCTCATGCTTACGTAAAAATTGGTACCTATATGAATTTTTCCTTAAATGTATTCTGTTTTTTTTTATTGATTCATGTGCTTCATGTGCAGCAGTATTTAAATAGTCTTAGGATAGAGGACTTTAACCCACATAATATTCGTTTAAACAAACTTTATAGACACAGTATTCGACAGAGAGTAGGGTACAAATATTAAAATCAGAATCTTATTAAGTAATATTACGAAAAAACAAACCTCTTTCGAATTTTTGGTATACATATTAATTCCAATTAACAGTTAACATATTAATTAGTCTATGACACCCGAATCCATGATGCTGACGTTATCACTATTTCGCCCCCCCCCATATGTCATCAAAAATAAAGCAAAGCAAAGACCACCCTGCCCCCCTATAGGGCTTACGTAATACTTGAACGGCCCCATAGTATCTATAGTATTGCACTCATTCGAGATAGTATTACCTTGTTCTGAGCTATCGATAGTTTCGCTACTATGGGTTGTATCGATTCTATCGATAGTAGTAGATTTTCGATGTAAACTGTCGATAGTTTTAATATCGATAGTTCGGCAACACTAGCGGCTATATTATTTAAATAAAACAAGTTTCAACGGGTTAGATGCACTGATTTTATTTATTTATTGTCGTTTACGGTAGTTAGGGACAAATAAATAAACTCAAAATTATAAAAACAATTAAATAACGTATTTTATTAATGAAATTAGCTAATTGAATTCATAAATAAACAATAAAGTTTTAAAAATCTTCCAATGTAATATCCGAACACTCAGTAAAAGTCTTTCGAACGTAACTCGACAAACGATCCCGACGACGCATTCCTGCAAAGGATTCGAAACGTCAATAAATAAATAAATCAGTGCATGGATACCGTTGAAACTTGTTTTATTTATTGAGCGGTGTGGGTGAAAACCTTAGATTAAAACAAAAAGGGTAGATACGGTACGCTCATACTTGCATCAAACAAAAACTGATCCCACGGCAGCGCGAACGGGACGGCGAGATTCGCGTCACTGCATTACCGACCCGAGCGAAACAGCACGTTAAGTTTCAACGGCAGCGCAAACGAGACGGCGAGATCCGCATCACTGCATTACCGACCAATCAGGCGACCAGTACTCGACGGCACTACTTTTTTTTTTTTTTTTTTGTTTCCTCCCAGGCGGGGGAGAGGGTGAGAAATCCTCATGGATACCCTACAGCCGGCTGTAAGGTTATGTCAGACTCTTACTGACTAAAAAACACCCTTTATTCATGCTTATGGCCAGAAGGGCCTTACAAGCTTCATCTGAAGCGATCACCCCCCGAGAGGGGGATGATGCGGCGCTGCGTTAGTTTAAACTAGTGCATAGTTTAAAATAACGCAAAATGCGCTTAGAGGACAAGTGCACTCAGATGTGCACTTGAAACGGGAGGGGACTGAGAGGAATCGAACCTCTCTGTGTCGGGGGGGCGGGGGGGACTCACCGCGGGTGTTGGATCCTCAGCGGCCAAGAGGGCCGCGAGATCGCGCGTGAGTTTATTGTGTGTGGCTGTGAGTGCGTGTTTGGGCCTGCGGGGCCTGAATCGAGATGGAGTGTGTGGAGCGTATCCCGACGCCGATCTAATGAGTGTGTTAGAGTGCTCTTCTGCAGCTTTGAAGAACCGTTCCGAGCACTCTGTGAGGTGTGTTTGAATTGTGTCGAGTTGAAGGTCCCTGTGGAGGTCCGCGTTGCGGACGTACCACGGGGCCCCTGTGGCTATGCGGCAGAAGCGATTTTGAAGCACTTGAAGTTTGTTCAAAATCGCTTCGTCCGCGTGTGCGAACACTGGTGACGCGTAAGTGAGGACCGGGCGTATGCAAACTTTGTAAAGCGTTCGCTTGTTACGAAGTGACATTTTGCTGTATTTACCGAGCATCGGGTGGAGGCGGCTCATATAAAAACGCGCGTTCGCGACTACGCGTGTGATGTGTGCACGGAAGGTGAGTTTTTTGTCTAGTGTGATCCCTAGGTATTTGACTGTGCGGTGCCACGGTATTGCTATGCCTTGCATTCGCAGAGACCGCGCACCGTGTTGTATGGTTTTGGTGCGGCGCTTGGGATCGAAGCAAATGGCCGAACTTTTGTCCGGATTTACGTCGATTCTCCAATCGCGGAACCAATTCCCAAGTGTTGTGATTGCCGGTTGGAGCTTGGCTATGATTTGATTGGTACTGGCTCCCCTAGAGTAGAGGGCCGTGTCGTCCGCGAAGAGAGCGAGCTCGACACCCTTGGTCTGAGGGATGTCATTGGTGTACGCTGTGTATAGCAGGGGGGAGAGAGCGGACCCCTGCGGTACACCGGCTCGTAGTGGGCGGGGCGTTGATAGTGAACCTTCGTATCTATAGCGGAAGGTGCGGTTTGATAGAAAAGAGGCTACTAACCTAACTAGGCGGTCAGGTAATTTTAATTGATATAATTTAAAGATTAATCCGTCGTGCCAAACCTTGTCGAAGGCTTTGGCGACGTCGAAGAAGACTGCAATAGTTTTATATTTATTAAGTTGGAAGCCGCTTAGGGCGTGCTCCACTATGCGATGGATCTGTTGGGGGCAGGAGTGTTTGGCTCTGAAGCCGAATTGGTGGTCAATGATAATTGGATCGGATGGTGATAGGAGGTGCTCTCTTAGTCTGGTCAGTATGGTTTTTTCGAAAAGTTTCGCCATTGCCTTGAGGAGGCTAATAGGGCGATGGCTACTGGGGAGGTGCGCGGGTTTTCCGGGTTTGGGGATGCCTATCACTATTGCTTCTTTCCAGGCGGCTGGGAAGTAGCACAGATCAAAACATGCGTTAAAGAGAATTGCAAGCAAGGTCAGCATTTGGATGGGAAAGTGCTTGAGCGCCTTGTTAGAGATGCCGTCGGCGCCCGGGGCCTTGCGTTGCTTAAAGTTTCTAATGGTCTGTCTGAGTTCGTCTGTCGTGACGGGGTCTAGGGGGTTGTCAATGAGTGGAAGGGCGGCCCGCCGGCGGACCTCCTCCTCCACTCCGCGAATATGTTGCGGGTTAGTTTCCTGCGTACTAGGCGTGCATTGCGCCGCTATGCTGTCTGCAAAACACTCAGATTTTTCGTCGTCTTCGAAGGCGACGGTGCCGTCGGGGCGAGTGAGCGGGGGGGTGTGAGTGGTGACGTCGCTACGGAGCGCTTTCGCGATTCTATAGTACGCAAGATGGGATGGGGTAATGTCCGCCATGAGTTCCTCCCAACGGGAGTGTCTCAGAGCGGCTAATTGGGACCTAACTTGTCGCTGAAGGCGATTAGCTGTAGCCCTATACTCGGGGGTGGGGTATAATTTGACTCTCCGGAGAGCGGCGTTTTTGGCTTGGATTAGGTTCCGGATGGCCAGCGGGAGCTTGGGCTTTGGCAGCTCAACCTCCCGCGAGTTCTCCTTCGCCTTCTCGGTCACCAGTAAAGTTAAAGACTCTATAGTTTCGTCAATCTTGTCGGTGCTGTCGAGACTGTCCGGTGAGTTAGGGAACGGGGACTCGGGGGAGTCTAAAGCGGTCTCGAGAGCGGAGCGGTATCCGTCCCAGTTGGTGAATAGCCTCTTAGGGGGCGCGGGGGCGTCTAGTGGGTCTTGGGGACCTAGAACTAGAGACACCGGTCTGTGATCTGACCCCAGGTCGTCGAGTGTTTCGATCGAGCTGAGGCGAAGCGACACGTTTTTAAGGATCGCGAAGTCCAGGACGTCGGCTCGGTTTTGTACATTGTCTGGGTAGTGGGTGGGCGCGTAGGGACATATGACATCATAGCCAAGCTCCTCGGTGATGTGTAGTAATCTGCGGCCAGAGGTGGTGGTGGTCTCGCATGTCCAGTCGGTGTGTTTGGAGTTAAAGTCACCGAACATTATGACTGATGTACCTAGTGAAGTGAGTGTTTCGAAGACTGCGCGGTGAGGGTGTGTACCTGATCTAATGTAGACTGAGGCGATGATTAAGGACTGGTGTCCTGTCATCGCCAGCCTACAGATGGTGGCTTCCATGTTTGTGAGCGCGGGAGTGGGTATAGGTGTGCAGTGTAAATTGCGTCTATAGTAAATTGCGGTGCCGCCGCGCGCGTTGGCACCGTCGTTCCGGATTAATTTATACTTAGGGATCGACAGCCCCTTCATTTGAGTTGGTTTGAGCCAAGTCTCCTGAAGGAGCAAAAAGTCGGGTTCCCTATCTTGCAAAAATAATTTAATTTCGTTAAGGTTGGACTTTAAGCTGCGCGTATTAAATGACACAAGCGAAGCGCCTTTCGGCTTGGTACGCCCGGGGTTTAGTTGAGTGATTGTTATGTTAGTGTTTTGCGCGGTCATAATTTAAACAACAGTGGTGTTTGTTTGAGTTATCACCGCGTGTTTTGTGTATAGTGTTTTTGTTTGTGTTCGGAGTCTGGTTATTTTCCAGTGTTATAATGATTGAAAAATTAATCGAACGCGGCAACGAGTTCGGGGTGTTCGGCTATAGCTATAGCCTTTTCAAGGGGTGTCTTTGCTAGCCGGAGCTTCGCGGCGAGGGTGTGGATCTCGGCGATATTCACCCTCTTGAGCGAGGAGCGAATAAGCGCCATGTCCTCGGCCAGAGAGACGTCTTGGGCTGGCTTAGCTTGTGTTGTTGGTGTGGTGTGTTGTGGTGGGTGTGGTTTTGGGCGGGCCCTGGCTGGTCCCCAAGCTGTCGGGGGCGCCGGGCTGCGAGGGGCGGCCGCCTTGGGTAGCCCCGGGAAGTTTGTGGTGGTGTTATTAGGTGGTGGTGGGTGTGTTTTTGTCGCCGTGGTTGGCTTTGTGTGTGTGTGAGTGTGTGTGTTGGGCCTGGGGCGTGGGGCCCGCGGGCAACCCCTGTAATTGGCCGGGTGGCCTTCTTGGCCACAGAGCACGCATGCGGGTGCCCCGGGTGCGTCACGAGTGCGGGTGCACTCCTTGGTGAGGTGGGGTACGAGGCACTTGACGCACCTCGGGGCCGCCGAGCAGTTGGCTGCTGCGTGGCCATATAATTGGCACCTGTGGCATTGCCCAGGGGTGCCTCGCCGGTGTGGGGCCTCGACTTTGATATTGTCGAGGCCACAGACTGTAATGGGACCTTTGAAAATATCCCTAGCTGCCGGGACCGAGGTCAAAATGACAAGGGCCAACGGGTATTGTTTCCCAGTTCGGCTGTGCAATTTGTGCACTGCCTCGGCTGGGAAGCCTTGAGCGGTTAGGTCGCTCAGAATGAGCTCGTTGGAGAGCTCGAAGGGGACTCCTCTGAGTACCGCGCGGACTTTTCGCTCTTCGGGGAGAGCGTAAGTGTGATAGGGGAGTTTGTTTGTGGTCAGAAGCCTTGTGAGGCTCCTGAACGTGTCAATGGTGGGTGTAGTGATTTTGATGGCGTGACCAGTGTTCGACACCTGTGTGTAGTGGATGTTGTGTGTTTTGCAAAGGTCCGCGACCTTCGCCCATTGCGCCTTATCGCGCAGGAAGACGGGCGGCGGCGGCTTTGCCTTGATAGGTGCGGCGGTGCACCTAGTGTGTGGTTTTGTGGTGTGTGTAGTGAGGGGTTGTGCGGTCGGTTGGGCGACCGTGAGAGGGGTGAGAGGGCTGAGAGGGGCAGAGGGCGCCGTTGGAGACGCGGTGTCTGCGCGGCGCTTGGAGCGCCGCTTCTTCTTGCTCACCACAGTGGTGAACACGGAGTCGTCTGACGCCGACACAATGGTCGAGTCAGAGTCGCAGGTCGAGACCGGGCTCGAGGCGGGGCGCTTGCCCGCGCTCGAGGGCCCGGGGAGGCAGGGGGTGTCGGGGCGGGGGGGTTCGGGGGAGGGGCTGGCGGGCGAGTCGCGCATGGGGCGCGCTCTCGCGACGAGCTCCCTGATGGCGGCCTCATCCAGGGTGAGGCCGAGGGCGGAGAAGAGGGACAGTACCTGTTGTGTAATGTCCATTGTGATGTGTTTGTGTGTAGGTCTGTGTAGGTTGTTGTGTGATGTGTGTGTAGGTGTGCCCTGACTGTGGCGTGAAGCCACAGGTCCTAACACCCTATGCGACACCGATGGACTCCCCTGCCCGCGGCAGGGGGTCGGTTGAAGCTGTAAGAGATGTGTTCCGATATTCCTAGCGAATATGGGAACAACCGTCACCCTTGGGAAGGCCCAAGTGCAAATGGGATCGGGTCTTCCGGTTTCCGAGCTCAGGAGAGCTCGAGACGTACCGGGGCTACGCCGACCAGTTTCGTTAACACCGCTAGGTATCCACTGGTCCAATCTTGAGTCTCACGAATGAGCGCAGGCGCGTCGAGTCGACTCGAAGCAGGCAGCTGTGCGGCGGGGCGCACGGAGCAAGGAGGCGGCGGTGCGACGGGGCGCACGGTCCGCAGTCGGAGCGAGAATGCGACGGCACTACCGAATAAGATTCAAAACAAACAACATTTTTTATGAAAAAATATATTTTTAAGTACTTACGAATGAAAAGTGATGCCGTGGGTTTTATTTTTAGTTCTTGAGCAATTTGAGCACTTTTTAACAACACATTTAGGGATTGTTTTATCATATAAACACAAAATATTAGCAATATTTCTTTTTGGCGTTCACATGTACGTCGTTTGCATGTCAAGTTGTGACTAAAGCGATTAGGGTCGTGGACCACAATTGGTGCGGATCACTTTTGTGAGGCTAGTGCCGTATCTACCCTTTTTTGTTTTAATCTAAGGTGAAAACCTAAGAAACGAAATTAATTACTCTCGCTTCCCATACAATTTTCTGCCGATTGTGTTATAATCTTGGATTTACAGAAAAGTTTCGCAACTTTATTTAATTCTTTTGTCTTCGTAACTTTCTTTAATTTCAATTGTTCCTATATGTGAGTATGGAGTAGTGTATGCAACTTATCAGCTTGATCCTTTGGCTTTGCGTAGGGATGTAGCTTCTCTCTGCATCTTCTATCGCATTTATCACGGGCAGTGTTCTGAGGAATTGTTCGAATTAATTCCAGCTGCTGCATTTCGCCATCGTAAATAACGATAAATACTTATTTCACACATTTTAATTTTAAGGAACTTTCGTGCAGTTTAATTATTGCGTTTACAAAAAAAAATCTTTCACTTAAAAACGGCTTTTCCGTCAACTTATTTGAACATCAAATTCCCTCTTAATTAAAATCATTGCTTGCACGCCACAGAAACGCAATCTGCAAAAAGTTTGATGAAGCCAACCCAAACCTTTTACGGAAATTCATAAAAAATTAAAGAAACCTTTTGCATGGTAGGTATTTCTTTTTTTTTATTTTGTTTTTATTTCTCCGAGCTGTAAAACACAATATGAGCAGGTAGCGTATTAAACCTCAGCTGTTCTTCGTATAAACCCTAATATAAAATTCACGTTAGCGAGTTAGGGAATCGCGTTATTTCGGCACAAATAAAATTTCCATGCTTTTACAAGGCGAAGATGTAATAACATCGTCTGGAACGTATTCACGTAGAAAATAGCGATGGCCCCGTATAACCCT
The DNA here is from genome assembly GCA_902850365.2 of Chilo suppressalis. Classification (NCBI taxonomy): domain Eukaryota; kingdom Metazoa; phylum Arthropoda; class Insecta; order Lepidoptera; family Crambidae; genus Chilo; species Chilo suppressalis. Next base: position 28,333,403 of record OU963901.1, on the reverse strand, counting down.
TAACCTTTTTTCACAAGACATACTAACATGGGGGCCTATTCTTTAAGTGATTTGATTTAAAAAAAATTGGGACCTTTAAATCGTTTGTTTTTGGTAAAACAAACGATTTAAAGGTCCCAATTTTTTTTCTTAAAAACTCTTTATATTTTTCTTTTACATTCCTCTTAAGCATGTCAATAATTCATTTAAAGGTCTTTGTGTTCGCTTATTCAATAAAGTCCCAAGCAATATCCAAAAGTTAACCTTAAATAAATTCAAAGATAGTATAGAAAAGCACTTATTAAAAAAGCTTATTACAAAGTGTCTGATTATATTACAGACAAAAATGCTTGGGTTTGAACTGTTCCAATCATACCAACAGGTTTTCTATATTAAATAAATCATGATTGTATTGACGTTGTAACAACATAATGATTTGTAAATGTTATTACATTATACTTTCAATGTTGTTGAGTTTTTTTCGCTCGTTTTTCTCCGCAGCTAAAAAATATGTCCAATAACGAGTGGTAGGGAAAAAAATGTTTAGACGATTCAAAAGTGTTGTACTATACATCCAATTTGAATAAAGATATATTGATTTCTTGATTTCATAATAAGGAGTAAGGAGTACATTCAGCTTCAGCTGCACATTGTCCTTTAGTTCTAGGCTTAGATTAAAACAAAAAGGGTAGATACGGTACGCTCATACTAGCATCAAATAAAATATGACCCGACTCAACTACATAAGCAACTCTCAGGCACGCACACTTCAGTAAATAAACATTCAATCGAGTGAGCGAGTCAGAACTGTACGCTTCAACGAAGCGCGAGCGAAACGGTGAGTCCGTGTTAGCAACTCTCACGCACGCACACTTCAGTAAATAAACATTCAATCGAGTGAGCGAGTCAGAACTGTACGCTTCAACGCAGCGCGAGCGAAACGTTGAGTCCGCGTTAGCAACTCTCACGCACGCACACTTCAGTAAATAAACATTCAATCGAGTGAGCGAGTCAGAACTGTACGCTTCAACGAAGCGCGAGCGAAACGTTGAGTCCGCGTTAGCAACTCTCACGCACGCACACTTCAGTATAAACATTCAATCGAGTGAGCGAGTCAGAACTGTACGCTTCAAAGAAGCGCGAGCGAAACGGTGAGCCCGCTTCGCTTGGCTTGGCGACTGCGCTTTCTTTTCTCTCTCTACACACGGCTGAGTTGTATAGTTGTCATTTTCTTGATAACATATGGCGAATAGGTAAATAACATTTGTGGCGGCGACATCTATATGCCCCACAGATATACAACGGATGTAGGAAATCATTACTCACCATCCTCAAGAGATGGCGTTACCTGCACTGCGATCAATATTAGTATGGAAGCCTACATCGCGCAAATGAAATTCGGAGGCTAACTCTTGATATATACGATGCCCGACCAACATCAGTCGGGCCGCGGCCCCCGAGCTAACATCACCCAGCTCGGAGGAAGATCTTCCCCTTTGGCCTTCCTACACATTCATAAGAACCCATGATTTTCGAGAGAAAAATGTTTTCATAGTTTTAAAGTATTGCTGTGAAATTTGTTATTTGATCTTGAACTATGTGTGTTCTTTATAAAAGCATCGATGGCATTGTTTTACCTTTATAACACAGAATATACGCAATATTTTTATATTGAGTGCATATGCAGCGTATTTGAATGTCCAATTGTGAGTAAGCGAATAGGGATGATGACTATTTTTTTTTTCTTCGTTTATCAGGTAGATTATCAAAAAGTATTGGACACGTATTTTTTCTTTTTTCACATAATATAAACATTGCAGAGATAAATTGATTTGAAAAGTCGCATGACGTCACGTTTGAGTACATTTATTAGTGAAAATTCACTCAAAAGTGACGTCACGAGTCCCTACTCCCAAACTTTGACGCGCTATAACTTTGTCATTTTTTGGTTGATTGCCCAAAGAAAAAATACGTGTCCATTATTTTTTGATCATCTAACTGACGGACTAAATAGAATTTCGTTTAATGTACCCCGTCATCACCCCTATTGTGGTCATGCACCACAATGTGTTTTTTAACCGACTTCAAAAAAGGAGGAGATTCTATGTTCGACTGTATATATTTTTTTTAATCTAGATTCTAGGTTAAGAGATTCGCGCTTGAATTAGGCTCATTGTCTCACTGACTAGTTGGCTCCGACTGTCGCTTTCCTTTTTATTAAAAACTAGTTCCTTTGAATCATAAAGCACTTATGCATTCACAGTCCATATCTCACAATGTAAACTTATTCATCCGAGCGCCGCCGACCGGGATACAATTGGGTTAACTTAATGCAAAAGCCGCCACGGTTGTAGGTAGGTAGGTCGGGGTGCGCGCGGATCGGGAATTCAAATTTGTTTTATTTAAATTCAACTCTGCGGGTACCTACAAAATGACCGCACACGCAATTAGTCGGTCGGCCATATTGGACAGCAGTGCGTACTGTATGCTTTGTAAAAATTGATTTTTAAAATAACGATACGAAACGTGTTTGTGGGTTTTTAAAATAAGACAAAGTGCAGATTGTTCAATTGCAATGGTGAAGTTAACAGGATTTTTTGCAAGTCGAGAAGTTTCGAAGTCGGTTTGAGAATATATGTTGGAAGGCCAAAGGGGAAGATCTTCCTCCGAACTGGATGATATTAGCTCGGGGGCCGCGGCCCGACTGATGTTGGTCGGGCATCGTATATATGAAGAGTTAGCCTCCGAATTTCATTTGCGCGATGTAGGCTTCCATACTATTATGATCGCAGTGCAGGTAACGCCATCTCTTGAGGATGGTGAGTAATGATTTCCTCCATCCGTTGTATATATGTGGGGCATATAGATGTCGCCGCCACATACAAGGTCTCGGTTTGAGACGGTAAGGTCGACGAAGACGATCGTTCGTTTCGTATTAAAAAAACTCATACTAGGGGTACTGCTATATCTGGGAGGCTATTCTGAAAGCAAATATAATTTAGTTAGAATCTCGTTAAATATAATTAACGATTTTTCAATAAAATATTAAGTAAGGTTTGCAAGTAATAACAAACAAACCACGTCTTTATTTGGAAAAATTTGAAATGAAATGAAAAGTCATTTATTCAGTCTAGGCTGTTACAAGCACTTGTGAAGGTCAAGAAGCTACGCCATCGGTTCGCAAAACTACGGCGGGTGACCTTGTACTGAGAAGAACCGGCAAGAAACTCAGCAAGGGCTGCTTTTTCTCCCTGTATTGATATATACAGAGTCGTCAATTTGAAAAATGACTTCCGAGATACTTCTGAAGTCACCTTCCATTACATCATTTAGGTTTACAATAAATTTTATATTTAGTATATAGGAAGCGGCATTAAATAGTTACCATATTACTGTTACAAAAACTGACTAATACCCATCAAATAACAAATTACAGGAAACACTATGTCCATGCATTACGATCATTTAGATAATCATTAACTTTATAATAGCTCTTATTCATAAGAGTATTCTTGATCTGAGATTTAAATTTGGTTAGTGGAAGCTCAATCAGATCTTGGGGAACTTTATTAAACAATGCAATACTACATCCCAGAAATGAACCTCTTGATTTTTGTAGTCTGAAACATGGAACGGCAAGCTTGTTCTTAAATCTCGTGTTAAAGTTATGGGTTTGACTTTTTTGAAGTTATACTTCTTTAGGCGCGTTATGAAAAAATGATGAGAGTGAAATTTTTAGATGCGCGCGCATCACTGTAACCCAAAAGTAACAGCATGAAGTTGGCCGCGGGCGCGTTATGAAAAAATCATGTGAGTGAAATTTCGAGATGCGCGCGCATCACTGTAACACAATAGTAACACCATGAAGTTGGCCGCGGGCGCGTTATGAATGTTAGTGTTTAAAAAATATTTTTAATGATGCTAAAGAAGTATAACTTCTCACGCGCGTACATAAGTTACACGCATCCATTTTTTTTTCTTACATATATTATATTTTCATAAATGTATTGCGATGTCAGTTTTGAAAATATTAATTTCTTTAAATTTTTCTCTAAGAGATTCTCTTGCCTTTAAATTATATATGGCGCGAACAGCTCTCTTTTGCAGTACGAAAATACGTAATATGTTGTAATACATTTTACCTGTAATGTGTAACGTCTTTGTGTCTTCTGTAAGCATGCGTGGTTTACTTCGTTGGTTTGTTCGAATTCAATTAGAAGTCGCACAAATCAATAAAAACGCCGAGCTAACAAACTGCAGACAGCGCTACTAGAGCAATCATTCAGTTTTACATAAACTTTAACAACAACTTTATTAAGTTGCTCTTTTATTTAACCCTTTTTTTGGTGTGTATGCTGTTGGTCGCAGATGACCAGCGTCACCGGGTTTGGTGACGGTGAGATCCTAAGGGGATGAGGTCCCCAATGAGATGAGGCCGTGAATAGGGGTGATGACGGGGTACAGTAAACGAAATTCTATTTAATTCGTCATTTAGATAATCAAAAAATAATGGACCATATTTTTTTTTTGGGCAATCAACCAAAAAATTACAAAGTTATAGCGCGTCAAAGTTTGGGAATAGGGGCTCGTGACGTCACTTTTGAGTGAATTTTCCCTTATAAGTGTACTCAAACGTGACGTCATGCGACTTTTCAAATCAATATATCTCTGCAATGTTTATATTATGTGAAAAAGGAAAAAATACGTGTCCAATACTTTTTGATAATCTACCTGATAAACGAAGAAAAAAAAAATAGTCATCATCCCTATTGGCGAGTGCCTCTAGAGGTTTTCCAGGCGGATGGCATCTCCCCACGGAGGGAGTCTCTTCTCCGTCTGGAGTCTAAACCACTTGAACCTGAGGGGGTCGGCTCAACTAGAGGACGTCGCTGAGACTCGGGCCTCGGCTTTAGTTAGCCGTTGTCGTGGGGGGCGGGGAAAAACGTTCTGGTACATACTGTACCTTTTTTTTTTTTTAATACGCATGTAAAAAATCTATTTACAGACGACGGCGCCTTTAAGAGGCACACCGCCGAACGGACCTCACCCCTGGCTCCCGCAAGTCTTACGAACCCCCCAGTGGCTGCCCACCAAGGACCTTGCAACTCTTACGGGCGCTTTACGGTATAATATCCGCTAAAAAAGTCCTGCGAATACCCTCTAAGCTGCTTAGCACGGAGCTGCGGGATCCCCGTTTAGGGATTCTTCCGCGTCTCCGCACCTAGCAGCCTCCCGGTCTAGCCGGGGCTCCACGGCAGGGGTCTCCCGGGGTATCACGGGGACCCCGCAGACGTGCGCGGGTGGGCCCGCGCGTGGGGTTTGAGTACGCGGCCTAATGCCCACCGTCCCGCCCCCCGTCCGCTGCGGAGGGCTACTTGGGCGTGCCCGTGTAGCTCCCTCCGCCGCCCCCCTCTTTGCAGGACAGAACTACAAGGGGGGGGGGGGGGGGCTGCCGTCACGCGGTCCGTCGGTGGCCGGCACGGCCAGCGCCATGCCGGTCAGCGAGGGACCCCCGGGTAGGGTCATGGGACGGGCGCAGCCATGGTACGTACTGTACCAGGAATAGCGTGTCGTGTGTAGACCGGGTCTTCGCACTCTCATCCTACGGGTGCAGTGTCTGCCTAATACTAAGCTAGTGTACAAGTAAGCTAGCTGTTCAGTGTTGGTGTTTGTGGCCTGTGTGGGAGGACTCGGAGGTGCGTTGGCGCGGGTGATTTCGTCGTCGGGGTACTCTAAGACATGCCTAGGCCGACAGACTCGGAGGGAAATTTAACCCTTAGCAACTGAACGCCTTTATAATAATGCAAACCATCACGAGGGGTCATCCGAGACTCCCAAAATAAAATTCAAAAAATGGGGTTTGTAATTCAAGTGGTTTTGTTTATTTTGATAATCAATGTTGGTTTATTCAGCCCCATTAACATAAATGCAATAGTGATCTATATTAATTTATTGTCTATTTAAGTGTCAAGTATATTTATTTTTCGGAAGCTTCACTAAAAATATGCAGCTGTTATCTTACATTAAAACAAAAAGGGAAGATACACGACCATAATTCGCTTTAGTCATAATTTGACATTCAAACACGCTGCACGTACACAATATAACAATATTGCGTATATTCTGTGTTATAAAGATAAAACAATACCTTCGATGCTTATAAAGAACAAAAATAGTTCAAAATCAAATGCCCCGGCACCGCTTTTCATTCGTAAAACTGTGAAAACATTTTTTTCTCAAAAATCACGGTTTGTCGTGAATCTTATTTACGTAATCGCCATTTTGTAAGCAAAAGAAGGACAACAATACGCTGCGTTGAAGCGTATGGTTCTGCTCGATCTTTTTTTTTTTTTTGTTTCCTCCCAGGCGGGGGAGTGGGTGAGAAATCCTCATGGATACCCTACAGCCGGCTGTAAGGTTATGTCAGACTCTTACTGACTAAAAAACACCCTTTAATCATGCTTATGGCCAGAAGGGCCTTACAAGCTTCATCTGAAGCGATCATCCCCCGAGAGGGGGATGATGCGGCGCTGCGTTAGTTTAAACTAGTGCATAGTTTAAAATAACGCAAAATGCGCTTAGAGGACAAGTGCACTCAGATGTGCACTTGGAACGGGAGGGGACTGAGAGGAATCGAACCTCTCTGTGTCGGGGGGGGGGGTCTGTCTCGATCTTTTTTTTTTTTTTTTGTTTCCTCCCAGGCGGGGGAGAGGGTGAGAAATCCTCATGGATACCCTACAGCCGGCTGTAGGGTTATGTCAGACTCCTACTGACTAAAAAACACCCTTTATTCATGCTTATGGCCAGAAGGGCCTTACAAGCTTCATCTGAAGCGATCACCCCCCGAGAGGGGGATGATGCGGCGCTGCGTTAGTTTAAACTAGTGCATAGTTTAAAATAACGCAAAATGCGCTTAGAGGACAAGTGCACTCGGATGTGCACTTGAAACGGGAGGGGACTGAGAGGAATCGAACCTCTCTGTGTCGGGGGGGCGGGGGGGACTCACCGCGTCCTCAGCGGCCAAGAGGGCCGCGAGATCGCACGTGAGTTTATTGTGTGTGGCTGTGAGTGCGTGTTTGGGCCTGCGGGGCCTGAATCGAGATGGAGTGTGTGGAGCGTATCCCGACGCCGATCTAATGAGTGTGTTAGAGTGCTCTTCTGCAGCTTTGAAGAACCGTTCCGAGCACTCTGTGAGGTGTGTTTGAATTGTGTCGAGTTGTAGGTCCCTGTGGAGGTCCGCGTTGCGGACGTACCACGGGGCCCCTGTGGCTATGCGGCAGAAGCGATTTTGAAGCACTTGAAGTTTGTTCAAAATCGCTTCGTCCGCGTGTGCGAACACTGGTGACGCGTAAGTGAGGACCGGGCGTATGCAAACTTTGTAAAGCGTTCGCTTGTTACGAAGTGACATTTTGCTGTATTTACCGAGCATCGGGTGGAGGCGACTCATATAAAAGCGCGCGTTCGCGACTACGCGTGTGATGTGTGCACGGAAGGTGAGTTTTTTGTCTAGTGTGATCCCTAGGTATTTGACTGTGCGGTGCCACGGTATTGCTATGCCTTGCATTCGCAGAGACCGCGCACCGTGTTGTATGGTTTTGGTGCGGCGCTTGGGATCGAAGCAAATGGCCGAACTTTTGTCCGGATTTACGTCGATTCTCCAATCGCGGAACCAATTCCCAAGTGTTGTGATTGCCGGTTGGAGCTTGGCTATGATTTGATTGGTACTGGCTCCTCTAGAGTAGAGGGCCGTGTCGTCCGCGAAGAGAGCGAGCTCGACACCCTTGGTCTGAGGGATGTCGTTGGTGTACGCTGTGTATAGCAGGGGGGAGAGAGCGGACCCCTGCGGTACACCGGCTCGTAGTGGGCGGGGCGTTGATAGTGAACCTTCGTATCTATAGCGGAAGGTGCGGTTTGATAGAAAAGAGGCTACTAACCTAACTAGGCGGTCAGGTAACTCTAATTGATATAATTTAAAGATTAATCCGTCGTGCCAAACCTTGTCGAAGGCTTTGGCGACGTCGAAGAAGACTGCAATAGTTTTATATTTATTAAGTTGGAAGCCGCTTAGGGCGTGCTCCACTATGCGATGGATCTGTTGGGGGCAGGAGTGTTTGGCTCTGAAGCCGAATTGGTGGTCAATGATAATAGGATCGGATGGTGATAGGAGGTGCTCTCTTAGTCTGGTCAGTATGGTTTTTTCGAAAAGTTTCGCCATTGCCTTGAGGAGGCTAATAGGGCGATGGCTACTGGGGAGGTGCGCGGGTTTTCCGGGTTTGGGGATGCCTATCACTATTGCTTCTTTCCAGGCGGCTGGGAAGTAGCACAGATCAAAACATGCGTTAAAGAGAATTGCAAGCAAGGTTAGCATTTGGATGGGAAAATGCTTGAGCGCCTTATTAGAGATGCCGTCGGCGCCCGGGGCCTTGCGTTGCTTAAAATTTCTAATGGTCTGTCTGAGTTCGTCTGTCGTGACGGGGTCTAGGGGGTTGTCAATGAGTGGAAGGGCGGCCCGCCGGCGGACCTCTTCCTCCACTCCGCGAATATGTTGCGGGTTAGTTTCCTGCGTACTAGGCGTGCATTGCGCCGCTATGCTGTCTGCAAAACACTCAGATTTTTCGTCGTCTTCGAAGGCGACGGTGCCGTCGGGGCGAGTGAGCGGGGGGGTGTGAGTGGTGACGTCGCTACGGAGCGCTTTCGCGATTCTATAGTACGCAAGATGGGATGGGGTAATGTCCGCCATGAGTTCCTCCCAACGGGAGTGTCTCAGAGCGGCTAATTGGGACCTAACTTGTCGCTGAAGGCGATTAGCTGTAGCCCTATACTCGGGGGTGGGGTATAATTTGGCTCTCCGGAGAGCGGCGTTTTTGGTTTGGATTAGGTTCCGGATGGCCAGCGGGAGCTTGGGCTTTGGCAGCTCAACCTCCCGCGAGTTCTCCTTCGCCTTCTCGGTCACCAGTAAAGTTAAAGACTCTATAGTTTCGTCAATCTTGTCGGTGCTGTCGAGACTGTCCGGTGAGTTAGGGAACGGGGACTCGGGGGAGTCTAAAGCGGTCTCGAGAGCGGAGCGGTATCCGTCCCAGTTGGTGAATAGCCTCTTAGGGGGCGCGGGGGCGTCTAGTGGGTCTTGGGGACCTAGAACTAGAGACACCGGTCTGTGATCTGACCCCAGGTCGTCGAGCGTTTCGATCGAGCTGAGGCGAAGCGACACGTTTTTAAGGATCGCGAAGTCCAGGACGTCGGGTCGGTTTTGTACATTGTCTGGGTAGTGGGTGGGCGCGTAGGGACATATGACATCGTAGCCAAGCTCCTCGGTTATGTGTAGTAATCTGCGGCCAGAGGTGGTGGTGGTCTCGCATGTCCAGTCGGTGTGTTTGGAGTTAAAGTCACCGAACATTATGACTGATGTACCTAATGAAGTGAGTGTTTCGAAGTCTGCGCGGTGAGGGTGTGTACCTGATCTAATGTAGACTGAGGCGATGATTAAGGACTGGTGTCCTGTCATCGCCAGCCTACAGATGGTGGCTTCCATGTTAGTGAGCGCGGGAGTGGGTATAGGTGTGCAGTGTAGGTTGCGTCTATAGTAAATTGCGGTGCCGCCGCGCGCGTTGGCACCGTCGTTCCGGATTAATTTATACTTAGGGATCGACAGCCCCTTCATTTGAGTTGGTTTGAGCCAAGTCTCCTGAAGGAGCAGAAAGTCGGGTTCCCTATCTTGCAAAAATAATTTAATTTCGTTGAGGTTGGATTTTAAGCTGCGCGTATTAAATGACACAAGCGAAGCGCCTTTCGGCTTGGTACGCCCGGGGTTCAGTTGTGTGATTGTTATGTTAGTGTTTTGCGCGGTCATAATTTAAACAACAGTGGCGTTTGTTTGAGTTATCACCGCGTGTTTTGTGTATAGTGTTTTTGTTTGTGTTCGGAGTCTGGTTATTTTCCAGTGTTATAATGAAAAAATTAATCGAACGCGGCAACGAGTTCGGGGTGTTCGGCTATAGCTATAGCCTTTTCAAGTGGTGTTTTAGCTAGCCGGAGCTTCGCGGCGAGAGTGTGGATCTCGGCGATATTCACCCTCTTGAGCGAGGAGCGAATAAGCGCCATGTCCTCGGCCAGAGAAACGTCTTGGGCTGGCTTAGCTTGTGTTGTTGGTGTGGTGTGTTGTGGTGGGTGTGGTTTTGGGCGGGCCCTGGCTGGTCCCCAGGCTGTCGGGGGCGCCGGGCTGCGAGGGGCGGCCGCCTTGGGTAGCCCCGGGAAGTTTGTGGTGGTGTTATTAGGTGGTGGTGGTGGGTGTGTTTTTGTAGCCGTGGTTGGCTTTGTGTGAGTGTGAGTGTTGGGCCTGGGGCGTGGGGCCCGCGGGCAACCCCTGTAATTGGCCGGGTGGCCTTCTTGGCCACACAGCACGCATGCGGGTGCCCCGGGTGCGTCACGAGTGCGGGTGCACTCCTTAGTGAGGTGGGGTACGAGGCACTTGACGCACCTCGGGGCCGCCGAGCAGTTGGCTGCTGCGTGGCCATATAATTGGCACCTGTGGCATTGCCCAGGGGTGCCTCGCCGGTGTGGGGCCTCGACTTTGATATTGTCGAGGCCACAGACTGTGATGGGACCTTTAAAAATATCCCTAGCTGCCGGGACCGAGGTCAAAATGACAAGAGCCAACGGGTATTGCTTCCCAGTCCGGCTGTGCAACTTGTACACTGCCTCGGCTGGGAAGCCTTGGTCGGTTAAGTCGCTTAGAATGAGCTCGTTGGAGAGCTCGAAGGGGACTCCTCTGAGTACCGCGCGGACTTTGCGCTCTTCGGGGAGAGCGTAAGTGTGATAGGGGAGTTTGTTTGTAGTCAGAAGCCTTGTGAGGCTCCTGAACGTGTCAATGGTGGGTGTTGTGATTTTGATGGCGTGACCAGTGTTCGACGCCTGTGTGTAATGGATGTTATGTGTTTTGCAAAGGTCCGCGACCTTCGCCCATTGCGCCTTATCGCGCAGGAAGACGGGCGGCGGCGGCTTTGCCTTGATAGGTGCGGCGGTGCACCTAGTGTGTGGTTTTGTGGTGTGTGTAGTAGTGTGGGGTTGTGCGGTCGGTTGGGCGACCGTGAGAGGGGTGAGAGGGCTGAGAGGGACAGAGGGCGCCGTTGGAGACGCGGTGTCTGCGCGGCGCTTGGAGCGCCGCTTCTTCTTGCTCACCACAGTGGTGAACACGGAGTCGTCTGACGCCGACACAATGGTCGAGTCAGAGTCGCAGGTCGAGACCGGGCTCGAGGCGGGGCGCTTGCCCGCGCTCGAGGGCCCGGGGAGGCAGGGGGTGTCGGGGCGGGGGGGTTCGGGGGAGGGGCTGGCGGGCGAGTCGCGCATGGGGCGCGCTCTCGCGACGAGCTCCCTGATGGCGGCCTCATCCAGGGTGAGGCCGAGGGCGGAGAATAGGGACAGTACTTGCTGTGTGATGTCCATTGTGATGTGTTTAGTGTGTGTAGGTGTGTGTGTAGGTTGTGGTAGTATAGTGTGTGTAGGTGTGCCCTGACTGTAGCGTGAAGCCACAGGTCCTAACACCCTATGCGACACCGATGGACTCCCCTGCCCGCGGCAGGGGGTCGGTTGAAGCTGTAAGAGATGTGTTCCGATATTCCTAGCGAATATGGGAACAACCGTCACCCTTGGGAAGGCCCAAGTGCAAATGGGATCGGGTCTTCCGGTTTCCGAGCTCAGGAGAGCTCGAGACGTACCGGGGCTACGCCGACCAGTTTCGTTAACACCGCTAGGTATCCACTGGTCCAATCTTGGGTCTCACGAATGAGCGCAGGCGCGTCGAGTCGACTCGAAGCAGGCAGCTGTGCGGCGGGGCGCACGGAGCAGGGAGGCGGCGGTGCGACGTGGCGCACGGTCCGCGGTCGGAGCGAGAATGACGAGACCTCGTCTGTCTCGATCGCTCGATTGATGTTTATATACAGACGTGTGCGTGGCGAGAGTTGCTTAAGTAGTTGAGTCGGATTATATTTTATTTGAAGCTAGTATGAGCGTACCGTATCTACCCTTTTTGTTTTAATCTAACGCTGTAATAAATAAAATAAATAAAAAAAAAACATTTATTTCAAGACATTGGTCTCATATAATTATGTTAGTAACAATTTTTCTTAACCTATGTTAGTATTTTATTACAATTTCTATCATCATTATAACATATACATATGTGTAATGGCTGTAAGATTGTTTTAAAAGTACCTACATAATTTTTCGTTTTTGTCAAGGCTGAAAATTTTAAGACCCTACGCTATGGGTCGAGGTTAAATCATTATTACAACGTTTATAATCCTTGGCATATTATAAAAATTCGTAGGTTCTTGGAATCAGACTAGTTTATGTTACCACAAAGCGTGAGCGAAGAGCCGAGTGCCGGAAAAAAAATGTTAACAATAAGATTTAGCAATGTCATCGCCATTGTCTAATTATCCCCGTTTCATCAAATCATCCAACGACATCTATACTGTTACTCAAAGAATCAAGCACAAAATAAAGTAGCACAGAAGCGCGGTTCCGGCTAAAGTTTGAATTGTAATACGTTCTTCCTAGATTTCCCGAGATCACCGTTTCGTTCGTGATTATACAGTTCCTCTACTTTGTATGCACTAGGAAATGACTTACTTTGTGTCTAAACTTTTCCCTGACTTTTAAAGGACTGTATTTAATGACTACCCAAATGTTTTCATTGAAGAATCCAAAATTTTAAAATTTTGTTGGAGTCGTTACTAAGTGTTCCGTAGACGATTGGTGTAAACAAGATTTACGTTACAACATTATTTCATGTACGAAAACATACTTAGTTCTTTGTTATAGGGTCTCCAGACATAAGACGTGATTATTTGATCAATCTAGCTTAAAATATTGTAACATTGTACGGACTTAAGTAAAATTAAAAAAAAACATTTTTGTCATTTCTTTCTTTATGTTGTTAAACATTAAAAAAACATAATTTAAAAAAAAAGAAATGATGTGGTGTCGTGGGACACCAGGTAGGAACGAAGTTCCTTCGGCTAATGCGCATTTAACGGTTTTATGCCACGCACTTTTTTTGAAGTTATACTTTTTTAGGCGCGTTATGAAAAAATTATGAGAGTGAAATTTTAAGATGCGCGCGCATCACTGTAACACAAAATTTTAACATAATGAAGTTTTGTGTTTACCGCACATTAAGAAAATCTACCAACAAAATAGAAATGGAATCTCTATTTAGTGGGTGCTAACGACTGCATTGTGAAGGCCTATCAAAAGTATTTATTAATCTGGAACAACGGAACCAAAGCGCGATTCAGGAGACTACAGCGCCATCTCTTGACCATTGGTGTAGTAGAACCAAAAACCACATCTTTATTTTTTGTAATAAAGTAACAGTAGGTATTCATATTTATAATATTTATCCACATGTTTCTAGTTTGTATATTCGGAATACGTGTTTGAGTTTCATACAAGTGCAAATCACATATGTTCTAATAAATTATATTCAGTAGCGATTTAAATTGAATATTTTGATTATTTATTTATTTTTTCAAATTAAAACTGAACTTTATTGACTTCATCCTTTTCCAGACTTTTTATTAACTTATTGTAATTAATTATTTGCATGCAATTAAAAACTAATTTTAAACGATGCCAAAGAAGGATAACTTCTCACGCGCCTACATAAGTACACGCACCCATTTTTTCCACGGATTTTTTCTTACGGTTTTACTATCACATTTTTTTCAGTTCGGTCGCGCAGCAAAATCCCTATCCCCTCCAAGCCTGCCATAATGTGAATATTCGCCACGTGCTTGTCCATGAATTCATGAGTATATACTATGCATTGGCGGGGTGGAGTGGTAATAGAAAGAGAAGGGATGAGAGAACGAAAAGAAAGAGGGAGAAAGAGAAAGGTATTATACACTACTCGCTTGTGTATGGGACTGTCGCGCCTGCGCACGTCTCATTTAACGGTTTTATTCCACGCACTTTTTTCCACGGATTTTTTCTTACGGTTTTATTATCACATTTTTTTCAATTCGGTCGCGCAGCAAAATCCCTATCCCTCCAAGCCTGCCGTAAGGAACTTCGTTCCAAAAACAACGACCTATCTATTTGTTGCAAGTTATAAAATTTTCAGTATCGCACTTTGAGCTCGGTACCCTAGAAATACCATCCCCTCAGTACCAAAGTAAAAATAACAGGGTAATTCATCAATCTCAATTCTCCGCGACAGCTGAGCAAAAAAAGCGCTTTTTTTCACTCTCCTAAAGCGACGCAAAAGGACGTTTCATTATTTCTCTCTTATAGAATAAAAACAGCAAAACGGCAAAGTTTTGAAGAAGATGAAGAGATCGATCGAAGAATGATGTTCAATTGTTGTTGACGCTACACATAGATAATTTCTATCTATGCGTGTTAATACCATAATAAATAAATATTTCCAACACTCACACCAATTAGCCTAGCCCCAAAGTAAGCACTATAAGGATTGTGTTAAGGGATGGTAGGGTAACGGATAGAATACATATACTGTACATGTATAAGTATATTTATATAGAAATAGATATTAAACATCCATGACTGGAGTACAAATGCTAGTATTCATCACACAAACATCTGCCCCCACCGGGATTAGAACCCGGGACCTCTCGAGTCGGTGACACCATGAAACCACTCGGTCACGGAGGTCGTCAAATAAAATCCTTGTATTATATAGTGAACTTAAAAATAACGTAATAAGGGCGAAGTTAATTGAATTTTTATAAAGAATATAGACAAAATCGCATAATTAAAATAAAAAAAAAAACAGTTCAGGCTGTTACAAGCGCCCATGAATGTCTAGAAGCTACGCCATCGATTCGTAAATCTACGGAGCGAGACCTTGTACTGAGAAGAACCGGCTAGAAACTCAGCAAGGGCGGTTTTTACTCCCTGTTTTATTATATACAGAGTCGTTAAGTTGAAAAGTGCCTTCAGTATGAGACATTATTAATATTAGGTATTACGAAAAATTCAAACATTGTATCACTTTTTAAGTACGAAGAAGAGTAAGATTTTTGAACTGCTAAAGTTTTCATGGAGAAAGAGCGTACAAAGCTAGCTAAAATGAATCAAGGAAGAAAAAAGCAGATGAAATTCAGATTTGACAAACTGGATGGCCGGGCATTGCATTGGTGACAGAAACATAAATATTGCTTAATCTATGCTAAATTATTTAATTTTCCATGCATCGGCGAGACATGGAATACGATTATTTAATTTAAAGATCTTTGTATATTGACCATGTTTTGAGCAAATAAATTATTGTTAAATTTTTGGATTTTTTAAACATTTAACTTCTAGATGATTAAATCTAAAGAAAATTTTACTAGAAAAAAAACATTTTGGGTAGCACCGCACCTGCAATGCGAAGAGATGGCGCTGCCTTGCAGCCTAAGGTTAGAGAAAATTCGACACGGCCGTCAGGGCCACGGTAGCATAATGGTCAGTGCACGCCCGGATAGCGTAGGGTGCGGGTTCGAATCCTGTCTGCAGCCTGGTCTGCGTGCAATTTTTTCTAGTAAAATTTTCTCTATATATAAATAATTTTTATTATTATGATGGTAAAGGGTAGCCCTTCGTCGTTAGCACCCGCCAATCCGCACTAGGAGACGTGGTGGGTCATGGTCTACTCTCCCTATTCCATCCATAGGGAAGGCCTGTGCCCCAGCAGTGGGGACATTAATAGGCTGATGATGACGATGAACACTATACATCGTAAACATTGAGTTACCTAAGAAACTTTAGTTGCTAAATCGGACAACGATTTAGGCTATATTGCCGCAAAACTATTTTCTTTTCAAAAAGTGTCTCTGTGATAACTCAGAATTTTTTCTAGTGTCAAACCTTATCATTTTTCGTTGCCATAATTTGATACAAATGAAATAACCTTTCTTTTTTTTATTTGGAAATAATTGTCTGCTCTACTCATGCCATATAAATTAATTGTTTAACCTGTGACGTCTTTGTGCATTGTGTTGTGTTGTGTTGTGCTTTCAGAAAAGTGAAATACTCAAGGAAGAACGTATAATCGGTTATTTACTTTATATCGCCTTAATCTGTTCCTACCGAGCAGTCTTTCTCGTGTCTCTCTCACTACTGGACATTGGCGAAATTTCTGTATAAAACGGAGAAAGCCACAGAAACAAAAAAAATGGGTGCGTGTACTTATGTAGGCGCGTGAGAAGTTATCCTTCTTTGGCATCGTTTAAAATTAGTTTTTAATTGCATGCAAATAATTAATTACAATAAATTAATAAAAAGTCTGGAAAAGGACACAGTCAATAAAGTTCAGTTTTAATTTGAAAAAATAAATAAATAATCAAAATATTCAATTAAAATCGCTACTGAATATAATTTATTAGAACATATGTGATTTGCACTTGTATGAAATTCAAACACGTATTCCGAATATACAAAAAAAAATAAAAATATGGGTTTTTGGTTCTACTACACCAATGGTCAAGAGATGGCGCTGTAGTCTCCTGAATCGCGCTTTGGTTCCGTTGTTCCAGATTAATAAATACTTTTGATATTAAAAATATGAATACCTATAACTGTTACTTTATTACAAAAAATAAAGATGTGGTTTTTGGTTCTACTACACCAATGGTCAAGAGATGGCGCTGTAGTCTCCTGAATCGCGCTTTGGTTCCGTTGTTCCAGATTAATAAATACTTTTGATAGGCCTTCACAATGCAGTCGTTTGCACCCACTAAATAGAGATTCTATTTCTATTTTGTTGGTAGATTTTCTTAATGTGCGGTAAACTCAAAAGTAACGCATGAAGTTGACCAACTTCATTATGTTAAAATTTTGTGTTACAGTGATGCGCGCGCATCTTAAAATTTCACTCTCATCAGTTTTTCATAACGCGCCTAAAGAAGTATAACTTCAAAAATCTAAAATAATATCTACCCTTATTCTTGAATCCATGAATTGATCATTACTGGGCTGGTAGGTAGTATACCTCTACGAGAACACATTTACAAAGCTATACGGCAGCCGTATAGCAATTGTATAGTGGCCTTCAGTCACGTTTCAAACAATGCTTCGAACGCCAATATTTGTCCATTAAACAGTGTAAACAATACCGCCAGTAGGTAGGCACCCATGTTTCCTGTTTGAATAATCGCTGTAAACCTAAGCTTGTCAAACTATTGTTAACAGCTTTGATATTAGTGGCTCAATATTAAATTTTGGTTGTTATCAACTAAGGTTGGCATTAATTAAGGTATTTGAATTAACTGGATCCAATTCGATAGGATTCCAACCTTGATAGTGTCATCATGAACCTCATTAGCCTATTAATGTCCCCACTGCTGGAGCACAGGCATTCCCTATGGATGGAATAGGGAGATTGGGCCATAACCCACCACACGGGCCCAGTGCGGATTGGCGGGTGCTAACGACTGCAGATGCAGCCGGGACCAACGGCTTAACGTGCCTTATGTAGCACGGAGGAACTCGAGATAAAAGATTTTTGGTCCATCCATAGGGAAGGCCTGTGCCCCAGCAGTGGGGACATTAATAGGCTGATGATGACGATGAACATTGAGTAACCTAAATAAATAAATAAATATTTCCAACACTCACACCAATTAACCTAGCCCCAACGTAAGCACAGGCTAGTGTTATGGGATACTAGGGTAACGGACAGAACACATCTCTTATCTATTAGACAAGTCCGTCCGTCCGTCCGTCTGTCTGTGGTGCTGTTTCAGCGGCCAAACCGTAAGAGATAGATAAAGAGAATGTTTAAGGTATAAGTTAAGAATATTCTGATAAGACTACAAACCGGATTTGAGTAACGTAGCACTTCCGGTTTTCGAGAAATCACGAATTTCAAACGAAACCACACAAAATCTCCGAAGTTCTCAATTAATTAAATACATATTTTTTTTTAAATCAGGTGTGGTGAACATTTGGTTCACTGGTTTGCTAGTAATTATACTGATACATATATGAGTATAGTTATATGAAATATACATTAAACATCCATGACTGGAGTTCAAATGCTCGTATTCATCACGCAAGGAATGGAATGGAAGAGAGTAGACCACGACCCACCACGTCGTCTAGTGCGGATTGGTGGGTACTAACGACTGCAGATGCAGCCGGGACCAATGGCTTAACGTGCCTTATGTAGCACGGAGGAACGAGATAGAAGATTTTTGGTCACCCGTCCAATGACTGACCACTGCGAAAGTTGCTTAACTACAACGATAGCAGCCGAACGCGCTAACCACCTGCACAGTCGAGCTCCTCATTGCTAGTGCACAGTTAATAATATAAGGGATGGGGAAGAAATACAGTCATTTTAACTAGAGATCAGATATAAATATGCAGATTTTCTTTAAAAGCTTCGCACTCTTTTACTTATTTACAAGAAAACCCTTATTCCCTGGGCAATTAAAAGTAATATCAATTGTTATTTATAAATTATATTTATCATTATGATTGTTTTAAAGCATTTAACTGCTGCATTTAATTGATAAAATATAAAGAAAAGTTTACTAGAAAAAAATTCACGCGGGCCAGGCAGCGGACGGGACTCGAACCCGCATCCTTCGCAATCCGGGCGAATGTACTGACGCCCGCGCCGTGGTAGCATAATGGTTAGTGCATTCGCCCGGATTGCGAAGGATGCGGGTTCGAGTCCCGTCCGCTGCCTGGTATGCGTCGATTTTTTTCTAGTAAACTTTTCTTTATATTTTATCAATTAGTGTTTTTTTTTTGCTCTTTAAACAAGACACTTTTTTTTGTTATTTTAACATATCTGAAGTTTGAGAGCCATTGTTTCACGACACACACTCTGCCTTGATAGTGTTCTAATGTTATAGCTAAGGGATTAGGATGTTAAGTGTATGACTATATTATAATATCACAGCTACAATACATGCTCTATAGGGACTAAAATACTTTCAGTTATAATTTAGTATACTAATTCATAATGGCGAAAATAATTCAGTCTGTTACGATTTCACGAATAACTACATAACCCTTATACTGGAGGTCTACTCTCTTTATCCGAAACGAAATTTCGGTAACGAACGAATTTCAAACGAAATTTCGCCAGTGACTCTTCTACTCTATCTACTTTTCGAACACGCACATAAAGTTCGGTATCACAAACAATTTTCGTGAACGAATGGAATGAGTCATGTTTGTGAGTTCTTTTATGTTTACTTTTTAAATAATGTTTTTTACTTGGATACAGTGTTACTTTATGACAACAATTTTGATGACATTGAAAGAACCTTTGTCGACAGTGTTAGTCGAGTTATTTGTAGAGTTGATACAATCGATTGTATGTCAACCTAAATTTGTCGTTTTAATATTTTGAAGTATTGGAAATACAATAAATAATAAAAATTTCGTTTCTTTGTTAATTTTACATGCTATAAAATGTTTCTAGATCTAAGCAGCCTGGATGAAAAATACTCTATCAAGCATTTTAGACTTAATTCAAATAAAAATCCCAAAACGAAAAAGAAAAGGTAACACTTTTCATTTCGTCAATTTGAGGTTAAAATTTCGAACAATTAAATGTCAAATTCAACTTTTCGTTCGAAAGTATTGTGAATTAGAGTAGTCTTGGAGAATTAACTTGCCAAACTACTTTCGAATTTTCTAAATGAAAAAGAAATAGAGTAAGATACGTGCGAAATTTCGATCGAAATTTCGTTTTTCGTCGAAATAGAGTAGGCCTCCTGATTCCGATATGATATTTTGGCACGGAAATAGAAGAAACACAGAAGAAAGAAATATGCTACCTTAGGCCGAGTAAAAAAATTAAAGGAGTGTCATAACAAGGGATTAAATTTGTGGAAATGGAAAATGGAAAACCGATCGATACTAAATAAATATTTTCCCCAAACTAGCCTAACCTCAAAGTAAGCACTATAAGGTTTGTGCTATCGAATACTAGGATAACTGATAGAATACATATATAAATATATTTTTATCGATAAATATATATGAACTTCCATGACTAAGGTGCGAATGCTCGTATTCATCATACTAACATTTGACCCCATCGGGATTCGAACCCGGGACCTCTTAGTAGGTGACGCCATGAATGAAGCAATCGATCTGAGCATTCAATTTAGCAATTAAAATATAAACATTTTAAAACTTACAGTCAAAGCCATGTTGGATGTTTGACATTCATAGTCACACGTGGATGTCAGCGTTATTAGACTATTATTATCATTAATTGTGTACACACATTTTTGAAGTTATACTTCTTTAGGCGCGTTATGAAAAAATGATGAGAGTGAAATTTTAAGATGCGCGCGCATCACTGTAACACAAAATTTTAACAGCATGAAGTTGGTCTTTTGGCTTTAGCGACCAACTTCATGCGTTACTTTTGTGTTTACCGCACATTAAGAAAATCTACCAACAAAATAGAAATAGAATCTCTATTTAGTGGGTGCTAACGACTGCATTGTGTAGGCATATCAAAAGTATTTATTAATCTGGAACAACGGAACCAAAGCGCGATTCAGGAGACTACAGCGCCATCTCTTGACCATTGGTGTAGTAGAACCAAAAACCACATCTTTATTTTTTGTAATAAAGTAACAGTTATAGGTATTCATATTTATAATAT
The DNA here is from genome assembly GCA_902850365.2 of Chilo suppressalis. Taxonomy (NCBI): domain Eukaryota; kingdom Metazoa; phylum Arthropoda; class Insecta; order Lepidoptera; family Crambidae; genus Chilo; species Chilo suppressalis. Next base: position 28,312,783 of record OU963901.1, on the reverse strand, counting down.
CAAAAGTATTTATTAATCTGGAACAACGGAACCAAAGCGCGATTCAGGAGACTACAGCGCCATCTCTTGACCATTGGTCTAGTAGAACCAAAAACCACATCTTTATTTTTTGTAATAAAGTAACAGTTATAGGTATTCATATTTATAATATTTATCCACATGTTTCTAGTTTGTATATTCGGAATACGTGTTTGAGTTTCATACAAGTGCAAATCACATATGTTCTAATAAATTATATTCAGTAGCGATTTTAATTGAATATTTTGATAATTTATTTCTTTTTTCAAATTAAAACTGAACTTTATTGACTGTGTTCTTTTCCAGACTTTTTATTCATTTATTGTAATTAATTATTTGCATGCAATTAAAAACTAATTTTAAACGATGCCAAAGAAGGATAACTTCTCACGCGCCTACATAAGTACACGCACCCATTTTTTTTTATTAACTGCGTGATCGAGTGGCATACATATTAGTTTAATTCGGTATAAAAACTCTGATTTTCGATCGCCAGCCGGTTTGATAAACTAAATTTTCTTTTGTATTGTCACGTACTTGGGCGTTTGTGATACCTCCGATGTCCTTTCGAATACTTGAGCTTCTTTGCAATCAGAGTAACCTCGCAGCAATGCTTTCCAGGCCATCATCATCATCAGCCCCTTAGCATCCCCACTGCTGGGGTGTAGGCCTTCCCTTTGAATGGAATAGGGAGATTAGGCTTTGACCCACCACGCGGTGGGTATTAACGCAGATGCTGCTGGGACCAACAACTTAACGTTCCTTCCGAAGCACGAAGAAGCTCGAGATAATTAATTTTTGTTCACCCATCCAATGACCGACCACTGTGAAAGTTGCTTAGCTTCAACGATCGCATCGTCATCGAGCTCCTCTGTCCAATACATTTTATACCGATTATGATACAAAAGTGAAAATCTCTTAAACAATTGTAAATGTAATTTTACAGAACTTCTCTGATAGCACATGGTAAAATTACACCAACTATGCTTAGAACAGCGGAACGGAAACTCTGCTCTGAATAGAACTAAAAATTACTCGGTAGCGACTGTGGGTTTGTTTTATAAAATTTTGATGGAGACATAGTCACTTGGGGTAACTTCCAGTGCACAAAGTTGCTTTAATCCTAATAATGGAACGTGCATTCACTGTTTCCCCTCAAAAGTATAAAAATACCGCACAGTCAGTCTTTGAGGGAGCATTTTAAATGGTAATTGAAGGAAGAAATTCAATGAACCAATTCTCTTGACGCATCTCTGTGAAAGCTCGTGATGTCTGCATTTTACGGGACGGTATTTTAGCGCAGTCCCACAACGCTCTCTGCCACAGCTAAGAAAAGTATAATCAGTAGCCTAACTTCCCCTTCTAACTATTTTCTAGATTTACATAATTCTCTTGTGACAACAAAGATTTCACAACATGATTATTATTTATCCAAATTTAATGACCTAAGAATATGGTCCACAGATTAAGAGACATCGCAAACTAGGCGACTTGTCGTCGCGTCTTGTCGCGGTGTTGTCGTTTGCATTAAATAATAATAATTTATTTATTTGTAAAAAAAATGTACATGGTAATAATCTTATAAATATGTTAAAACTAAGGCTATAATTTCAAACAAAGTACCTACATATAGTCATCCTCAGCTAAACTAGGAAGTTCATCCTGTATTTTGGCTTCAGCGCTCTTCCCGAATTTTATTTGCAATGTAGCCATACAAATAACATGACTACCATAATTTCCTAGATTAATCAATATTACAGTACATTAATATAATAAGTGTGTGTGTGCGCGCGTGTGTGTGTGCGTGTGCGTATGTGTGTGTATATGTGTGTAGTGCGTATGTGTATACATAATCATAAGCATTTATATTTATAGGGCCGTGGCAACCAATTCCTCAGTTTTTCGTAATCTAGTGAAAGTAAAATCTTTGTGATCTTCTTTTTAACTTCATGGTTGTTAAGGTGTACGATTGTAATACATTTACTGATCTTATTATAAATATGACTACTCAAAAAAAAAACTTTGGCGTCTTGTCGCCGCGACTAGACGCGGAGCTGTCGCTAGCGTCGGCGACTAGTCGTCATGACAGACATCGTACAGAAAGTCATCATTAGTAGTGGAGTATTCGAGAGAGACGGCAGTGTTGTTCATCTTGTGAGTGAATATGAAGCCCCTAGTTGCATTTGCCTTGGTGCTTATCTATATCAATAAAATAAACACATTCACCCTTCTCAGCACTCACAGCGAGACTGATGCAGAGCTGTCGCTCGACTGTCGTCGTGTATGCGCGTGCACAGCGTGACTAGACGCGGCGACAAGTAGCGAGCGCGTTCAACTCCCCTAGCTTGTCGTCGCGGCACCGCGACTCTGACGCCAAGTGTGCGAAGCTTTGAACAACATATATGAAATTGTCGGCCGCAGCCTGTCGTCGCGTCTAGTCGCTGAGCTGTCACTGTCGCGTGTCGCCTAGTGTGAGCCTACACTAAACCACTATGTCTAAGGGCCTACCTGATTGCATACGGCTATCATAGCCTAGTTACTTGAGAAATCAAAGTATTAGTCATACGTTGTTTTTCTTGACCATCTCACCTAGCACATGGGATCCTTAATCTTGTCAGACATATAGTATCATTAAAAGATAGTGTTATTTCACTGTGGTCTTCTCTAAGGTGAAAGTTACCGAAACCAGACACTTTAATTCGAGAACAAAATCCGCTATATTGTATTTAACTTACCATTGATTTTCCATTATTTTACATAAAATAAAAAAAATGACCTGAAACCTAAATAACTTATTAAAATAAGCCTAAAATCATTGTATATAAAGTTTATTACTAAACAATCTAAGTAGACGAAAATAAAATCGAATTCAGCGGTACTCAATTCATTTTGAATTCCAATAGACTACCAAACTACCAAATTTCAAACTTAGCTAATTGTTACGGACGGACGGATACCTATATACTTGTAACATAAACTTAATTTGTAGTACGGAAGCTTTGCGGGAATATGTTTTACTATCGAGAACTATGTATGTAAGTAAAAGGACAGCATTCTGTTAACACAACGTTGTGCCTTTTTGTTATAAATTAAATCTAAGTGCATCTTTTCATAAACCAAATGTGTATTAGTCCGATATTGTTGTATCTAATAAAACGACCAATGCGCCGAGTTCCACGCTTTTGTTTACGCCGAAGTACTATTCGAAAAAGTGCTTCCACTTTAAAATTATCAGAGTTCATATTCCGGCAAGGGGGCGTCCATAAATTACGTGAGATGTTTAAGGGGAGGAGGGGGTCGAGTCAAATCTCATCTAATCTTACGTTGGAGAGAGGGGGGGGGGGGGTCTCGGCAAATATCACGCAATTTTTTTTCACAGTAGTATCTATTAAGTATTCTATTGTTAATTTTTTATTACACTTAAAGCTCTCAGCAATATTGATTACTAGTCTTAACTAGTCGTAAATGAAAACACGAAGCATTTTTTTTCTTTTTACAATAATAATCCAACGCGTTTACGAAAGAAACCCACATTTTGAAAAAACTCACGTGAGATTGGGGGATGGGGGAGGGGGTTGAATAAAATCTCACGACATATCACCAGGGGTGGGGAGGGAGGGACAGAAAATCCAAAAAAACACCTCACATAATTTATGGACGCCCCCCAAGATCATCTAAGCCTAATAACCATTTCTTGGAAATTCATTATACTGCACATCATTATACTGTGGTCCATTTCTGCAGAGGATGGTAAGTCCCATGTCACTCATTGCAGCATTTTGTTCACGTATATTTTAAATGTTTAGTTACATGGATAACGTCACATTTTAAGTGCGACCATAAAACTAGCATGTTACTACTTACACACAAGATAATGTGCAGTTTATTTTAACTTGTAACTTCAAATTACTGCTTCCAGAACTTGTGAAAAGCAGCCATTCACCAAAGTATGAATCATGAGTACAGGTGATTCAAATTTAAATGAATATGAATTTAAGTGTGTGTGTATTCTCCATTTTACACAACAAAGAACTACATCGAAACGGTGATCAAAACAGCTTCACGCAAACTCGGAGTCCTGAACAAGGTGCGGCGTTTTTTCACGCCCTATCAACTGTGCTTCTTGTACAAAACGCAAGTGCGGTCCTGCGTGGAATATTGCTCGCACCTCTGGGATGGCACCGCCAAGTATTTGCTCGATGCTTTGGATAGGTTACAGCGGCGCGCGATCCGCATCATAGGCGATGAGGAGGTGACTAAACACCTTGAGCCTCTTCAATTACGCCGTGACGTGGCGTCACTAAGCACGATCTATCGTCTGTACCACGGCGAGTGTTCTGAGGAGTTATTCTCTCTTATCCCACCTTCTCCTTTCCTTCAGAGGACCACGCGCGCTGGCCTACGTTGTCGCCGTCTAACTGTGGCCACAATTCCAACGCGTACAAAGAAATTTGGTGACTCATTTCTTTGTCGCACTATCCGTAAATGGAATGCTCTGCCCGCTCACGTGTTCCCTCCCTCTTACATCCTGGGATCCTTTAAAAGAGGCGTGAAGAAGCAACATGCAGGCAGGGTGAGGATGGCTGGTGTAGCAGGTAAAACTGTCGTATCAGCTATCTTCACGTCTGGACTTCAGCTTCACTTAACATCAGGTGGGGTGGAGTCATTAGTCGGACCTATCTATATAAAAAAAAACGGCCACAATTTGTCATCAGTCTGTTAATGCTTCGGAACAGTATCCCAAGCATGGACAACTATTGAGAAAGTATTCTTATCGCCATATCGAAGTTCGGAGTTCAGAGTTCGGAGTTGTGCTATGGGGAAATAGCAGGTATGTGGCAGTGTTCACGCTTCAAAAAAGGCTTATTCTTATAATATTATATATCTATATATTATATCTCTTGCGTGCAGGTAATAGTTTAAGTATTTTATCTGAGAAAACTGCCATAGATTTGTTTTACAGTAGCGTTCCATCACTGAGGCGGGTATTGAGCAGCACATTTTTAATAGGCAATTGTACATTTTTTTTGTAATTGTTAAGTGTGCTTAATTATGGTGTAGTGTGACTACTGATAGGTGTAGGCCCTAATTTCGAAAATATAAAATATTTCCTTTATCAAGGTCTTTACATCCTAGAAATATGTAAATTTGTGAGCAATCATAATGCATTTTACACGATACTTGGCAAAATAACTTCTTTTAAATATTCATTAAGGTATAAAAACGAGTTAATATTACCGATTTCCCGTCTGAAACTCAGTTCTGATAGTACTTATAATTCCTCAATGAAAATTTATAACCAAGCACCTAACGTTTTAATGAATGAATCAAATAATATTATATTTGAAAATAAATAAAAGCAATTATTTATCAAAAATAATTATTATAATCTAAGTGAATATTTTGATGAATAATTATTAAAAATTATTAAGATAATGAATAATGTAAAAGTATTGATTCTATATTATACAAAGTAAAAGCGCTTTCTCTCTCATTACTCCTTAATTGCGTTCCCGACAAGGTCCATAAAGCAAGCCATAAACGCTAGGGTATACCTGACAGGATAAACTGTACAGTTCAACTGTACAGGTAAACTAGAGTTTAGTAGAGACCATACACGTAATGGTAAACCTGCATAAACTTTCAGTTGAAACCTTAGGGTTAAAGCAAAAAGGGTAGATACGGCACTAGCTTCACAAAAGTGATCCGCATGAATTGTGGTTCACGACCCTAATTGCTTTAGTCACAACTTGACATGCATACGACGTACATGTGAACGTCAAAAAGAAATATTGCTGGGTCAATTTAAAATCGGTTGCAGAAAAACGTGACAGCAAATTATGATTCCAAATTCAAAAAAGAGTTTTTAAATTTAAATGTATAGGTGCGCATATTATGTAAATAATCTTGCCAAATGCATTTTCGTTCTTGGCCGCGATCTCTTGCCGCTTTTTTCAGATTATCAGATAATAACATAGTGAAAGGTAAAAAAAAATAGCAACTCTGTTACCATCATATATTTATTAATATTAAAAAAACAAACAATTGTTTTTGTAAACCTTCTTTGGAGTCAACACTAATTAAGTCTTTATTCTCATGTTCCACATGCAAAATCACAATATGTATTCTTAAGTATTTATAATAATTAAAGCTAAGTAAACTCTGTTACTTTCTATGGTTTAAAAATATATTTTTTTCTATAAATTACTTAAATTGACTTAAATTATAAAAATATAGGCATGGTATTGTGCATTAATTAGAATAGTGTATAGGAGATATATAAAACGTCGAGTCAAATATCAGCTCTTCATAAAATTATTAACTTTACTCTTAAATATTTAGGGACATAAATTGAATTGTATATAACATTATATATAGATTTTCTTTTATGTTCAATAAAATTAGTTATATCCGCTACAGTTTTGGAATTACTGTCGTCTGATTCTTCGACCGTATCCTTTAATGGAGAATAGTTTTTGGGCACATACAGGAGTAGAAACCACGTTGGCAAAAGCAGGTTAATTCTCGATACTTCAGCGTTCCCACTTCTTCTGTAAACACTTGATGTACCTTCATTGTACCATACAAAGGCACAATTTGTGCTGCAACTTCTTTCGCAATTTTTTCAATGTGTTCATCAGTTATAAGGTACATTTTCACTTTACTACTGTCTTTCAGAATCTGATAGAATGAAGACGCATTAGAAATGTCTTTGCCAATGGCAACAAGTTGGTCAGCAGTCCGTTTAAGGAAACCACCAACACCATCAGCTGCTCCTTTACCGTGTCCCACCTCAAAGAAGTTCCACGTAGCTTTAGTGAAATTGTAATTTGAAAATAGTCTTGTGCATATTAGGTAGAAGTTTTTTTCTGACGGTATTGAGTTGCGGGTCCATCAGAAAATATGTGTATTGATTTCACTTTAGGAAATCGGTCTTGAATTGAGGTAAGTATGGGGTGAAGGTGACTCCAGATTGCCGGAGGACCGTGAGATAGGTTGCTCGATACTGTGCAAAAATTCTTTCTTGATTTCTTTATATTATCTTCTTTAAATATATTATGTATAATGCGTCTCTCCTTTAAACTTTTCACTTTGTTATACCGCTCTTTAATAGCATTTGATAAGACATCATAACTATCATTGGGGTTGCTGATTGAAAGTTCTTTTTTCACGGCTCTATTGTATCTTTTTTTGTATTTTTCATATATATATATATTTTTTTCATTTTCTGTAATTCTTCCTTGAATTTTAGATTTTCTCTTAATAGTTTCGATCTGTCTCTTTTTACTTTTTTTCGACCTCGAACTTTTGCAGATATGTTAGGACTTGCACTACCGTATCTTGGAGTCGGTGGCTGAGGAGTAGATAGTCGACGAGCTGTGACAAATCTTGGGGAAAAATTACGTGGAATCATATCTGAAGGTGGTGGCGGTGGTTGGCGATCTCTTCTTTTGGCATTCGCAACTCGCCACTTTTTTTTTATACGCTCGATGCTCGCGTCATATCTTTTACCAAGCGTTTCTTTGCATGATAGCGCTCTAAATCCTTTCTCTTTGCTCCTGCAACCTTTTCTGGGTTTAATTTACGTTTTTCTCTATAGCGTCGCTGTTTTTCAGCTGCTGTGAGAGCCATAGTGAAGTACTATGTATTATCTAGAACAAATTATGTAAATTTATTACATTATAAATATTATATTGTCTCATAGTCACATACAAGCACCGATAATAACACAACAATGAAGACCATAGCTTCTAACAGTTTAATAATGACAACTCTGTTACTACTCTACAACTCTGTTACCTTTACCTAGTAACATAGTTGCGTAGTAACAGAGTAGTATTTTTGACGATTACTAATGGTTAATCATTAAATGAAACATTATTATGAAAAAGTAATAGCACATAAACTAATTATTCCTTTAGAGATACTTTATAATTATAAAATTGTACAGAAATAACAAAATACTTACATAAAAAGGCTGGTAACAGAGTAAACACAGAATAAAACCACGCGCCTCACACCGCAGCCAATATTCGACTAAATCATCTACCCCGTCCCTCACCCCTCTCAAGCAGTGTCGATACAACAGTGAACATTATGACGACTACTACCGCAACCCAACACGGGGCGTCATCTCTTGGCATTTATTGAATTAACATGTTAACAGAAGACACGCTTATTATTACAAAGATTGTGGGACAAAATTTAAAAAAATCATAGTTGGTTCAATAAATTTATTCAAAAGATATGAAATGTGTTTTTGAAAATGTTGTATTTGCTTCATTACAATATATTTTAAACAAAACAGTCATACGATTCGATCAAAAAATATTGTGGTTTTCCCATATTGCATTGAGTACAGGGACAGTTTTTTTTTGTTTAGAAAACATCTATGTTACCATTAAAGACTACTCTGTTATATGAAAAAAGTGTTTATTAATGAATAATTAAACAATTTTTTTAATGTAAAGTATTTAAAAAATCGGCCTTTTAACTAATACACCCATATGATGTTATAACATTTTATTAATATCTACGAGGAAAAAATATCATTGCTCAGGGACGACATTTTCTGCCACCAATTTTAAATTGACCCTGCTAATATTTTGTGTTTATATGATAAAACAATGCCTAAGTGTGTTTTTAAAAAGTGCTCAAATTGCTCTAGATCTAAAAATAACACCCACAGCATCATGGGTCGGTAATGCAGTGACGCGGATCTCGCCGTCCATTTCGCGCTGCCGTGGGATCAGTTTTTGTTTGATGCAAGTATGAGCGTACCGTATCTACCCTTTTTCTTTTAATCTAAGGTTAAAACCATGACCTCGATCGCTCTAACAATTACCGGACAACTGACGCCTGCGCAGACGACCGACACACACGCTCAGTTTTACCTGCACAGTTAAACTGCACAGGTAGAAAATATCAAAATTCGTATGTATTCGAGTTGCCTGTACAGGCGTGGAAACCTGCGCAGTTAAACTGTACAGGTAAACCTGTCAGGTAAACCCTAGCGTGTATGGCTTGCTTAATGGTCGTATCTTTTTTGTGTAACATCTATTATGTACATATGGTTTAGCAATAAATAAATACTTTCTATGGAAAAAGCCAGTTTGTTCTTACGTCCTGTATAAGCGCTGCTCAGTTTACGAATAGGTAATATAATACCAAAAGTGCCTGGGATACAGGTCCAACGATATACAGGCCTTCCCTGCGTCGGATCAACTACGCAGGCCCAATGCGGATTGTGTACGCTAAAGGTTACACATGCAACTGAGACCAATCAAATAACGTGCTATCCATAGCACGGAGGAGCTCGAGCTAATAAATGTTGGTCACCCATCCTATGTCCGGCCATTGCAAAAGTTGCCTATTTACGATTGCAGACCAAACTACTTTAATGCGCTGCACCATTGTACACTCTTTTTGCGTCTCAAAGCTATGTTTCGTAAATTAGGTAATAAGAAAAGTCCATACAGACGGCCAAGTCAATCGGTGAGATCACCATGAACCTTTAAGAAAAAAAGGCCCTCTGATTTATAGGTTTGATTGTATGACTTATGTCACAATAGATACGACTGCATACCACTGATAGATATAATATCTTACAGAGTTCCTACTAGATCACATTGTCGTACCCCATGTAGGTCTTTCTCATTGGCAAAATGTCGTACAAATGCAGGCAAACGATCTCCCTTGTATCGGCTTGCCCTGACTTACAACGACAAATTTAATGACATTGACATTTTTGCGATCACTGTCACTTCGTTTAAGAGAAAAGTACTTGAAACTTTTCAGTAAATAAATCAGAAATTGTATTATAGAGTATGTATTTACATATTTAAGTATAATAGGCAAATAAAGTAAATTAATAGTAAATTTAAGTTAAATGTATAAAGTCTCCCAATGCTAATTACTGTTAGAAACTCTGTGGTAAATGTAGTCATCATCATCAGCCTATTAATGTCCCCACTGCTGGGGCACAGGCCTTCCCTACGGATGGAATAGGGGGATTGGGCCATGACCCACCACGCGGGCCCAGTGCGGATTGGTAGGTGCTAACGACTACAGATGCAGCCGGGACCAACGGCTTAATGTGCCTTCCGAAGCACGGAGGAGCTCGAGATAGTAATTTTTGGTCACCCATCCAATGACCGACCACTGCGAAAGTTGCTTAATTTCAACGATAGCAGCCGAACGCGCTAACCACTTGTGCCATCGAGCTCCGATAAATGTAGTGGGTGATGCAATTAGTACACTGATAGTATTAATCTATAGTGTAACAAGATTGTATCATTGTTCGTTTACCCTAATAAAGAGAGAAAAAAAAATAGGTGAAAAACGACCTTGGTATTAATGTTTTTTTTTATCTTTGATCAGCTTCAATTGGATTAGTGTCCGAATAAAGTTGGTATTACCAAAACCCATTTCACCATTACGTGAAGCTTTAGAAATCTTTACTTAACATAAAAAAACAGTATTTTGAAAGTCATTTCTGTAAGAGGTTACTTCTTGAGCAAATGTTTACCTATAATTGATCTTTATTAGTGTAATCTTTATTAAGTAGTGGCTAATAAACATTTGGCTCTCATGATAGAAAGCGGCATAGCCTATTACAATACTTGCAATATCATACAAATATTGACGCGCTGCCTGCCCTGACTCAGCTGAGATTTTGAACATGCATACAGCAGCTATTGAGATTAAAAAATATCCAAATTTCAATAGGGAAGATGGTTGGTATATACCACCAGCTTGGGAACCTATTATACAGGAGATAAAATCCCAACCCCGAGCACACACTGTAAGACCATCAGATACTATTAGTTCTTTTTGTTTGCATAATTTAACATAAGAAGGTATCTCCTTCTCCTCAAAAGCATCTCTTGAGTTTGTTTCGCCGGTTCTTCTCAGGAAGGTCTCCCAATTTTGGAACCGGTGATAGTTTACGGTAGTTAGGGTCAAATAAATAAACTCAAATTACAAACAAGAATTTTAAATAAAATACTTTATTAAGTAAATTAAATAATAAATTCATACATAGACAATAACATTTTAAAAACCTTCCAATGAAATAACCGAACGCTCAATATAAGTCTTTCGAAGGTAGCTCGACAATTTTAAATAAAAAATCATTATTCTGACGATGCAGACCTGAAAAGGCTGCGAAACGTCAATAAATAAATAAAGTTTCGTGCATTAACCCGTAAAAACTAGTTTTATTTAATGCATACAGCTACAATATTGCATTTTTTTGTGTCATGAATGTAGTCTACTGTAAGGTTGCTTCCCAAAACGAAGATTCCATTTGTAGCAAAACTCCACTCCGCCCTATCATAAAATAATTATAACTAGTCCCAGAATGCCCACGATCGATAACCGCAAATCCTCGTAAAGTTAAATTATCCCGAAAAACGTTGTAATTGTATGGAATCAGCGGCTACAGATCTCGAGGGTTGACTCGCCCTTGCCGACAAGGCGTGGGTTTATTTACAAATCAAATTTTGCAAAACGAGGTTGAATCTGTGCGAGAACCTTTGTAATGTCGTTTGAGACCATTCCACTTAAGCCCCATTCCTTTCTCGGAAGTCAGTTTTTTCTACACTTTTCTCTCGGAGATCTAAAGCTTTGTTTGTTACCATGGTCGTAACTCATTTATTCTCGAATATTTATATCCATCCACGAAACGGACAGTAATCAAAGTTAAATACCATTTGAATTAAGTTGGCTTTATCTGTAATCTGAGGGTTTTATATTATCCCTATCATTAGCAAAATTTAATAACATCAGTCGCCATCTATTAATTATGAAGGATATAATTTAATATACGGCTGGATTTTTCAAGCACCTGTTTGTCTGATATCGTTTTATGATCGTAGCTGACATGTCAACTCGGAACGGTATAGTCACCATATACAACTCCTGACGACATACAAAATGCAGATTAGTGTCAATTCCTTCATGATAACTTTTGATGTAATAGCAATTAATTTGTCAGATAAGTTTTATCCCAGAATTTGTTTATAAACTAGTTATGATAATAGTCAATTATTACCTGTCAATATTATGGACAATCTTTAAATATTAAACTCAAAGGTGACTGACTGACATAGTGATCTATCAACGCACAATCCAAACCACTGGACGGATCGGGCTTAAATTTGGCATGCAGGTAGATGTTATGACGTAGGCATCCGCTAAGAATTTGATTTGAAGGATTTTGATCAATTCTACCCCCAAGGGGATAAAATAGGGAACGAAAGTTTGTATGAAACTTTGTAAATTTTAAACCGATCGGCTGAGACCTTGCTTGCAGTTATAAGAAGAATCATAGATGAATGTCATTGTGTATAATACAAGCCTGAGAACAAAAACTGTAGTCTACACTTCAGCTCTGCACCGAAGCGAAGAAGAACCGTGAAGAACACTACAATAAGCAAAATGATGAAGTGTACGCTCACAGTTCTAAAGAATCTGCTCAAATGGTCGGAAAGGTATATAGTGGTCATCATCCTGCGTCAGTGATGGTTTGGTGAGGCGTGTCTTATCAAGGAGTCACAAAACCACATTATTGTGAAAAATTAATGACAATTTCAGCCAAAGTCTATCAAGATACAGTCTTGAATCATGTTGTGAAACCTCTCATCAATTTACTGTTTAAAAATACACCGTGGACTTTCCGTGGATTCTGCACCTGGTCACAAATCACGAACTACCCAAGCCTGGCTTGAAACCAACGTTGCGGACTTTATAAGAGTCCATATCTAGCCCAGACCTCAACCCTTAAGACTTCAAATTATGGTCAGTGTCAGAGGACATGGCCTGCTCTAAACGACACGGAGGCATTGAGTCTCTTTAACAATCATTGGAGCAAGCAGTCGCGAAATTTCCCTTGGAAACAGTGCGTAAATCCATAGATTCGTGGCCAAACAGATTAAAGGCCTGTGTAAAAGTGAATGGTGGCCATTTCGAATAGAATATTTCTTTATTTTTAGCTGAGACTTTAAATAAATAAATATTTTCAACACTCATACCAATTAGCCTAGCCCCAAAGTCTTGTGGTAAGGGATACTATGCTAACGGATAGAATATATATACTGTACATATATAAGTATATTTTTATAGAAATACATATCAAACATCCATGACTGGAGTACAAATGCTCGTATTCATCACACAAACATCCGCCCCCACTGGGATTCGAACCCGGGACCTCTCGAGTCGGCGACACCATGAAACCCGGCGTACGAACCACTCGGCCACGGAGGTCGTCAAATATGTATGACTTTGATAAATATGTAGGTATAAATTTTAACAATATTACATTTCGAACCCGCACCCTTCGCAATCCGGGCGAATGCACTGACCAATTATGCTACCGCGGCCCTCACGGACCGCGTCGAAATCTTTCTAGGCATTCTTAAGCTGCAAGGCAGCGCCATCTCTTCGCATTATAGGTAACCCACAATGTCAAATGAATACTTTTACAAGTATTAAACGTTTGAAAGATTATTATTAGATTTCGACGCGGTCCGTGAGGGCCGCGGTAGCATAATTGGTCAGTGCATTCGCCCGGATTGCGAAGGGTGCGGGTTCGAGTCTCGTCTGCTACCTAGTCCGCGTGGATTTTTTTCTAGTTATATTTTCTTTAGATTTAAACATCAAGTAGTTACATGCTTTAAAATAATAAAAAATATAATATTACATTTCTTCATTAAAAAAAGCGGGGAAGTGCGAGTCGGACTAGCCCCTGAAGGGTTCCGTTTATTTTTATATTTGAGTTGATTAAATGAAAGGTAAATAGCGGTTTACGATTTACGACGCATTAAAAAAAACTACTTGCTAGATCTCGTTCAAACCAATTTTCGGTGGAAGTTTGCAAGGTAATGTACATCATATTTTTTTTTAGTTTTATCATTCTTTTATTTAAGAAGTTACGGGGGAGACACACACACTTAATTTACCACTTTGGAAGTGTATCTCGCGTAAAGTATTCAGTTTAGAAAAAAAAATATTAGAAACCTTAACATCATTTTTAAAGACCTATCTATAAATAACCCCGAAAATTTATTGTTTTTTTTTCTATTTTTGTGTGAAAATCTTAATGAGTTCAATTCACAGAATACATCTACTTACCAATTTTCAATATAATAGTTCTAAAAGTTTCGGAAAAAAGTGGCTGTGACATACGGACGGACATGATGTATTTATAAGGGTTCCGTTTTTTGCCATTGGGCTACGAAACCCTAAAAATGCTTTTTCATTTGTAACAGAACTTATGGCTATATATATATATATATCGGTGTAGTTTGTGTAGGGTCTTTTTACAAAATAACAGAGAAATCGGCAAAATTATCCAATAGTTCCCGTTTAGCGGGGAACTGCGTCACGCGACCGAACGAGAGGTTATATACTCGTACATAACATCACGGCACGATAATGTTTCTACAGGATTTTATGATCTACTTAGTTGGTCTCCCTTTTATTTTATAATATTACTAGCTGACTCGGCGAACTTCGTACCGCCCAAAAGTAATAATTTGCAATAAATTAAAATTGCGACTATAATTTGAGATTTAAACTATCCTATCTGTCAAGTTGGATCGAACTGCACATGGTGTGTGAATTTTATTATAACCGGTTCAGTGGTTTAGGAGTCCATTGAGGACAAACATTGTGACACGAGATTTATATATATTAAGATTAAGATATCAAGCATTAATTGCAAAATTTATACACCTAAAGAAAATGCAACTTGCTCCAGGTATCAAACAGGCTTCGAACCTGGAGCTCCATTTTTGAATCACTCCCCTTGCGGCGAACGCTCTATTTCTATTAATTTTCATTCGACGTAATTAAATCCGTATTTTTGAATCGCTCGAGTGCTACGAATGGGTGAGACCACTCGTTGCTTGGCGAATGGTGGAGGCGAATGATAGAATAATTGTCAAATTTGTGTCAGACGTCACGTTAGTGTCAAACTTATACTTATTAAGTTTCTTTGTGTGATTGGATTTAGCCACTGAGTAAAATAAACTATTAGAAACTGTTTTGAAATGAGTGATGTGACGTTTGAATTTTTCAAATGCTGGCACTTTACTTTGCTATTAGACAACGATAATCTATCCTGGTCATGCTTTATATGAAACGACAAGAGCATATTGACGTCAAGTTTCTTCTTCTTTTATTATGGCATGACGGCTAATGCATGTCAAGTTTACAAACAGCAATCACGAACAGCTAAATGAAGTGCCGGTAATATAAACAACGAAATAGATTTGTATTATACAGCCATGTACTAAGAATTTTTCGTTCTGTTTTCATTGTGGTAATTACCGGTCGAAGGTGACTTATGTCGCATTCGACGATACTATGTCAGACGAGTGATTCAAAAATAGAGCTCCTGGCCTTTCGCTAACCGGATGGATGGGCGGACACGATCAAACGCCACTGCGCCATCGAGCTTCATTATAGTTATCAATCAATAAGACCTCCCATGTGTAAAATTCATCAGTGCGAGATATTCAATAAAAACTGTTTACTAAAAAAAAATAAAGAAACTAAATATAACAAATAAAAAAATCAATAAAAAAGGAAATTGTAGTACGAAAAAGTAAAAAAACAATTCAATGTAACACTTAAGAGTTTTTGGTTGCGCGTTTTGTACCACATTAGAGAATATAAGTTTACTTGAGCAAGCACTTAGGATATATTGAATAAAGTAAATAAATAGAAATTGAAAATACTTATTCACATGAGAGTTCTTGCTTTCGATGTAGCGCCAGAATTTGAAATAAACCCGTTTAAAAAAGGTATTTCGACAAAAATGACACATAGGAGGTCTTGAAGTCGCAACGACGTCATGTACTTGAATATGAATATTTTTTTTTTCATATTAATGCAGGCGAACGAACTCGTAGTCCACCGTAGAAGGTAAGCGCTCGCTGAATGCTCCAAGGCTACTAATTTTAAAATATTGATACATATATCCACTTGGTAGGAGAAAGGACACCCGGCATTTTGTGCCAAAGTTGTATACTTTTTATTTTTTTTTATCTGTGTTTCATAATTGGGTAACGTAGTCTGGCAATATTTCTCATCAGCAGCTAGCTGTCAATGTCAAATACGTAGGTTTGTCATCAAAAGGGTTTCTATATCAAAAACATTAATCATTAAATAACTTCTTACCACGATTCACTAAAAATAAGGCAAAAATAGTTTTATGTAGCAAATAATCTTGCCTTTATTTTGAGACCAAATTCAACTGTATACAAGTTTAGCATTTTTTCTATGAAAAGTGCCGGGTCTCCTTTAATAGATTACATAAATAGTTGGGTACTCCAGATATGCGGGTAGCTACTCAAAGTTTGAATCTTTGATGATATAAGTTGGCAGACTGATTTCTTTTGGCTTTCACAAGTGTGGCGGCATCGCTAAGATGAAATAAATTATTTTGAATTTGATTCCGAACAAAAGCCAGTCAGAGGCTTTCTTCAGAGATTTCCGAATGTCGAGGCTTGGAGGTAAATTAAATAAGAATTTTCAGGCTCGCTTTTGTTGTTGTAAGAAAAAGTTATATTGACTGTTAGACGTTTCGCTTTTCCTTATTGGTGCCTTCCTATATTGTAAATTCTGTACGCAAATAAGGAAACATTACTTATCACTTGTAATAAAATTGTTACATTTCCAAAAGCGGTCTCAGAATTAAAAAAGACATAGTATATTTATTTTTTTTATTTTTCAAGCGTGCCACTGTTTAAATCTTAAGGAAAGAAAATGTGGGTTACCTACAATGCGAAGAGATGGGGCTGCCTTGCAGCTTAAGAAAGAGTAGAAAGAATTCGACACGTACGTCAGGGCCGCGGTAGCATAGTTGGGCATTGTATTCACCCGCTGTGGCATAATTGGTCATTGTATTCACCCGCTGTAGCATAATTGGTCATTGTATTCGCCTAATAGCGAAGGGTGCGAGTTCGAGTCCCGTCTGCTACCTGGTCCGCGTGGATTTTTTTTCTAGTAATATTTTCTTTAGAATTAAACATCGAGCAGTTACATGCTTAAATAAGAAAAATTATAACTGTAATTGCTATTTCTTCTTTCAAGTGTTTAATACTTGCAAAGGTATTCATTTGACATTGTGGGTTACCTACAATGCGAAGAGATGGCGCTGCCTTGTAGCTTAAGAAAGGCTGACAATTATTCTAGGTCCAACTAATATCTTAATACAGGGTTTGTTAAAACGGAATTTTTACTTTTTCTATGGTCTATATTCTACCACGTACTAGCGTCCGAGAACTGACTCGCAATGTTTACGGTGTCGGTAGTCGTGATAACGGCGATGTTACCTTCGAATCAATTTACGTTATGGCAGTATAGTCTGCGATGCGTGCGAGAAGCTCTATAGTGCAAGTGGTTAGCGCGTCCGGCTGCAATCGTTGAAGTTAAGCAACTTTCCTAGAGGTCGGTCATTGGATGGGTGACCGAAAATTAAGTAGCTATCTCGAGTTCCTCCGTTCTTCGGAAGGCACGTTAAGCCGTTGGTCCCGGCTGCATCTGCAGTCGTTAGCACCCACCAATCCGCACTGGGTCCGCGTGGTGGGACACGGACTCACAGTCCAATCTCCCTATTCCACCTATAGGGAGCTTGGAAGGCTCGCAGACTCATCATCATCTTCAGCCATTAATATTTCCACTGCTGGGGTACAGGCCTTCCCTAAGAATGAAATAGGGAGATTTGGCCGTGACCCACCACGCGGGCCCAATGCGGATTGGTAGGGTAGTAACGACTGCTGATACAGCCGAAACCAGCGGCTTAATGTGCCTTCCGAAGCACCTTTTGGTCACCCATGGAATGACAGACCATTGCGAAAGTGGTTTAACTTCCACAATCGCAATCCGAACGCGCTAAAAATCTGCGCCATTGAGCTACTCTAGACTCTACTCTATACTTAGTTACAATACACCATCGAGCTGCGGTAGGAGCATTATGTATGATTGATTGGCAATCAATAAAAAATCCTACATGTGTTTTGTGCAACCTACTTAGTGTTGGTAAATCTGGAACAGGCAATCTATCAGATTTCGGTGTACCAGCGAAGCCTCTTTACGGCTCTGAGCGTCTATTCGATAAGCCTTAATAAGCAGTAACCTGTCACACCTGCGTCGCCGACTCGACTGACATATTCAATGCCGACTGCTTTAGACTCCAGACGCCAGTAAGTCTGCGAGATATTTGTATGGCATTACATATTTCGTATGAAAAGGCTAAGTAGCTGAGCAAAAGGCTGGAATATTCTTTGAATATCACGAATCTCGTTATGCGTTTTCGAATTTTGAGAATCTTTCTATGTGCATATTTCTTTCATGACTTTTTTTTATACAAGGCGCAACAAGTTACCCCAGCTCACCTGATGTAAGTGAAGTCCTGTAGCGAAGAAAGATGATGCGAAAGAAGCTGTGTCGCTCCAGCCATCCTTACCTTGCTGGCCAACCCAATACCCTATCCCGCGGAGTAATCCTCAATGTTTTCACTAAACATATATTATTCGTCTTGCTAAACTGAATATGTAGTTTTCGGTAGATAGGTGCTAAGAAATACAAAGTATATTTGTATTTGTTTCTTAGGTTTTCACGCACTTCACTCATTAAATAAAACTAGTTTTAACGGGTTAATTAACGAAATTTATTTATTACTAGCGGCCCGCCCTCGCTTCGCTTCGGTGTAGAGCTGAAGTGTAGACTACAGTTTTTGTTCTCAGGCTTGTATTATACACAATGACATTCATCTATGTTTCTTCTTATACCTGCATGCAAAGTCTCAGCCCGATCGGTTTAAAATTGACAAAGTTTCATACAAACTTTCATTCCCTATTTTATCCCCTTGGGGGTAGAATTGATCAAAATCCTTTCTTAGCGGATGCCTACGTCATAACATCTACCTGCATGCCAAATTTCAGCCCGATCCGTCCAGTGGTTTGGGCTGTGCGTTGATAGATCACTATGTCAGTCAGTCACCTTTGAGTTTTATATATATAGATTTTTCGATGCAGACCTGAAAAGGCTGCGAAATGTCAATAAATAAATAAATTTCGTGCATTAAACCGTTAAAACTAGTTTTATTTAAAGTATATCTGAATAAGTATGGATTCTTTTCATGTTTTCGGAATTGTTAATTTTACGGATATTGCCTATACAGCAAATACAGGCTCGTGAACAGAGTGAAATGAAATAAAAAGTCATTTATTCAGTCTAGGCTGTTACAAGCACTTGTGAAGGTCAAGAAGCTACGCCATCGGTTCGCAAAACTACGGCGGGAGACCTTGTACTGAGAAGAACCGGCAAGAAACTCAGCAAGGGCTGTTTTTTTCTTCCTGTATTGTTATATAGAATCGTCAAGTTGAAAAATGACTTCAGAGATACGTCTGCAGTCACCTTTCATTAAATCATTAAGAATATAAATATATAGTTACAATAAAATTTATAGTTAATATTATAATTAGTATATAGGACGCGGTATTAGATAGGTACAATATTACTGTTATGAAATATGACTAATACCCATCAAATAACAAATTATAAGAAACACTATGTCCATGCATTACGATCATTTAGATAATCATCAATTTTATAATAGCCCTTATTCATAAGAGTATTTTTGATTTGAGATTTAAATTTAGTCAGTGGAAGCTCAATCAGATCTAGGGGAACTTTATTAAACAATGCAATACTACAAACCAGAAATGAATCTCTTGATTTTTGGAGTCTGAAACATGGAACGGCAAGCTTGTTCCCAAATCTCGTGTTAAAGTTATGGGTTTGACTTTTTTTTTGCAAATGCATCATAGTTTTTTCTTAAGTGTCACATATGTATTTAATACTTTAATTGTATTGTTTAAATCTTAATATACCTTTTAATTTTATTAAGATTCATAGTTGTTTACACTAATAGGTTTATGTTTTCTAAAATAGGTATACTATATAAAAAGCAGCCCTTGCTGAGTTTCTTGCCGGTTCTTCTCAGTACAAGGTCTCCCGCAGTAGATTTACGAACCGATGGCGTAGCTTACCTTACCTTACTTCGCTACCAGGCGCGGTCGCAGCCTGAAATTTTGGAGGGGGTCACTCATTACACTAATAAAAAAAACCGGCCAATAGCGAGTCGAACTCGCGCACCGAGGGTTCCGTACACACCTGAATTTTCAAAAATATTTTTAATTATATGATGTAACTAAAAATTCACGGTTTTCGCAATTTTTGAAGTTATACTTCTTTAGGCGCGTTATGAAAAAATGATGAGAGTGAAATTTTAAGATGCGCGCGCATCACTGTAACACTAAATTTTTGTGTTTACCGCACATTAAGAAAATCTACCAACAAAAATGAAACAGAATCTCTATTTAGTGGGTGCTAACGTGGTGCTAACGACTGCATTGTGAAGGCCTATCAAAAGTATTTATTAATCTGGAACAACGGAACCAAAGCGCGATTCAGGAGACTACAGCGCCATCTCTTGACCATTGGTGTAGTAGAACCAAAAACCACATCTTTATTTTTTGTAATAAAGTAACAGTTATAGGTATTCATATTTATAATATTTATCCACATGTTTCTAGTTTGTATATTCGGAATACGTGTTTGAGTTTCATACAAGTGCAAATCACATATGTTCTAATAAATTATATTCAGTAGCGATTTTAATTGAATATTTTGATTATTTATTTACTTTTTCAAATTAAAATTGAACTTTATTGACTGTGTCCTTTTCCAGACTTTTTATTAATTTATTGTAATTAATTATTTGCATGCAATTAAAAGCTAATTTTAAACGATGCCAAAGAAGGATAACTTCTCACGCGCCTACATAAGTACACGCACCCATTTTTTTCTTTATCTGTACTATAAGACGTTACTTTGTACCAAATGTCAAGAATGACCTTAGATTTGGGGGGGGGGGGTCATGTCCCCTGTGACCCCCCCTTCGGACCGCGCCTCTTCTAGACATTCATATGTGCTTGTAACAGCCTAAACTGAATAAATGATTTTGATTATGATTATATTTTTATACGCTTTCTTTTTTTAAGGGGGGAGTGATGTAGCGTAAGGGTGGACTTTAAATGTAGAACACGCAGAGCTCACGATTTTTAGCTGACACACATCAATATTAGTTAAGAGAAACTAGAATATAAGATGCAAATCGGATTGAACAATGCTCTTAATTATGAAGAGGCACACTGACTGTTTTATTCCTCATCTCCCGTCAGAAGCCAAATCTATTATAATAAAACTATAAAATACACTAACTATAAACAAATAAGTCTCTATCTAATTACATTACACTATATATAAGTAAAATATAAATACTAGAACAATAAAACTAAAACTAAAAACCTTAAAAAATAAAATTAATAACTAAAATATATTATTAAAAGGAGTCCTTTTAGGCAAGGATCCGAAGATACTGGCAGCGTTACCCCTTTGAATGGCTAGACTAATTCTTTGTCCGAGGTAGCTGCCAGCTCTTCGGTCTCCTGTGACGTCGACTAACCTTTTTGCTATTTCCTTAAATAGCCTTAAAGCGCTAGGACCCCACGGACCAAGGGTCTCGACACCGAATTGGACAAAATCATATTCGGAGCCTAGACCCCTGTATTTGCTTGCTTTTGATTTTTCAGCCGCTTCACAAGCCGCACCAGCTCTGTTGATGGTTCCATGTAGATGGGAAGGGGCCAGCGTGTCTGAACAGGTTGCATCCCATACCAGCACCCGACCCATCTTCCAAGGCATCAAACTCATATACTTATAATAATACATGTGGTTCGATAACATTCTCTTGGACTCTCGATAAAATTTCCTTGTGCACTGATATATTTTTTAATAAAAAAAAAAACTAAAAGTCTTTTGTTCACTGAACATAACATAAACCTATTAGTGTAAACAACTATGAATCTAAATAAAATTAAAAGGTATATAAATATTTCAACAATACAATTAAAGTATTAATTACCTATGTGACACTTAAGAAAATTTTTGCTTTGTTCAGAGAAAACTGAAAACTCCTTTGTTCACTGACATAATTTTTAATAAAAAAAAACTAATAACAAAATGATTTCCTTAGCAAGGAGGTTTCCTCAGTATTTCAGAAATGTCATTTAAGTCGAAAATATTTGTATTTATGACGGTAAATTGATCTGGAAATTACGACGTAATTGCAATGCTAATGTTGAAACCACATTTCTAAGAATCGAGTCTGATGTCATAGCACTTGACTAAACTTTTGGTAACTTTTTAATTAAATATAAATATCATACAATACTTTCTGCAAAACTACTCTGCCAATTTGAGATGTTAGTGTCTTAAAGAAACTTATTTATTCCTTTAAACATCTGAAGAATTTGGAAATTTTCTTTCATTCAACATTTTTGGTGGACATTTTCTAAGAATTCACGACACTTACTCCAACCTTAATTGCGTCTCCTTCAAAAGAACAAAAAAAAATACAGTAGGTAATAAAGAGTGATTCCATTTAACGGTTGATAATTAAGTTCGAGTAATGGACTTGAAAATAGAGAGTAGGGCTAACGAAAATACTGGCCAATTAGTACGAAAAGGTCAATTCAGAAAATAGCAATTTAACGGATACTATATTTTTTTATTTGCATCTTAGATGAGGTTTCTTTTTTAAATAAATGAAAAAGTTACGTTTAAATTGCATGTAGATTGGGATTTCGTAAGCAAAATACCACAAAGGACCTTAATTAAACAATCTATTCTATTGCCACTTGTAACGACAAATAATAAACATTGAAAGGACACCCGGCATTTTGTGCCAAAGTTGTATACTTTTTTATTTTTTTTATCTGTGTTTCATAATTGGGTAACGTAGTCTGGCAATATTTGTCATCAGCAGCTAGCTGACAATGTCAAATACGTAGGTTTGTCATCAAAAGGGTTTCTATATCAAAAAATATTAATCATTAAATAACTTCTTTCCACGATTCACTAAAAATAAGGCAAAAGTAGTTTTATGTAGCAAATAATTTTGGCTTTATTTTGAGACCAAATTCAACTGTATACAAGTTTAGCATTTTTTCTATGAAAAGTGCCGGGTCTCCTTTTTGAAATGAAAAAAGCTTAATTATTAGGTAGAAGTCATTTCTTGCTCGACTAGTAAAGCCGCGTTATTTTATCGATAGTTTAAGTTAACTATAGTTAATCCTAACAAAATTGCCAAATTTTAATAAATTGCTTTTTTTACCTTAGGATTTGATTATACTTAAAGGAGATTGCTCAAATTGGCCCAAATGCATAAAAAGTATTGACATACACGGTAATTCTTTTCGTAATTTATAATTTAATTTACAGTCATTAGCTTTCAACGAAAACCTTTGTACAATATATTTACTTTAAAAAGGACTTTTAATTTTACCGGTTTGGAAAACATACGAATCATTTTTAATGGCTATGGGTGTAGTAACATTCAACCAAAGACTGATCGAAGTTGTTTATATAACATAAAAACAAATATATTTTGTAAATATCGATAAAATAATTTTTTTTTTTATTACACTGTGGTATTAATATCCACCACTATATTATTATTTTCACTACATGCAAATGTGCTCAGACAATTATTAAAGATGGTAGGCGACATCATAAAGTCTTCATCGGCGTCCATACATTTTTCGCCAAACACCTCCATAAACACATTATAATCTGTATTGTATGTTAGACTTTATGGTATCTATCTATGGGCCTACGTTCCCCGACTATAAATTAATAAATAAATAAAATTATAAGGTGTCATACACTAAAAATCTAAAATATGGTTATCTTAAAAACATAACAAAAATAATGAAGCTACTGAATATATGGCTATAGAACCTAAATCTCTTAGCTTTCTTTGGTTAACGAGAGTTTAAAAATTCTCTCTAATCTGTGGCTCATTCACAATCATCACACAGTTTCTGTCACAGAGTACCTTATTATAACCGGAAATGCATAGATGTAACCTGATTTTAAAAGTTACTCTTATGCATTAACTTTAAAAACAGGCAACTATCTGTTAATCTACATGCTCTATATACCTGAATCTAATCTATAATTTCGGTACCTAGCTTTATTTCCTTAGTTTACTATATAACTTATTTGTTTTTTATTAGTTTAATATGTTCAGTGTATATGGTTTATAGAAGTTCTCATAGGTGTCCGTCAATAATATTCGTTTCTACAGTAATTTATATATAATTTCGAATCTAGCAAAACAATTTTTCATGATTATTGGTCTTTAGGCCAAACATGTATGGAAGCTGAGCAATCTCCTTTAACTGGGGATGTAATAACGCGGTCTTAGTAGGTATTAAAATGAAGGTAGCTCGACAAAGTAAATAAAAACATTATTCAGGTGACGCATTATGAAAAGGATGAGAAACGTCAATAAATAAATAAAATTAGTACATCTATACTGTTGAAACTTATTTTATTTAATGAACTAGTGGCCCGCCCTCGCTTCGCTTCGGTGTAGAGCTGTAGTGTAAACTATAGTTTTTGTTCTCAGGCTTGTGCTATAAACAATGACTTTATTTATATAATTACACGTGTTATTGTGAGTCAACCATAAAAGATAGACATATGCTGTTGCGAGATATTTTTTAGACAATTTTATGTAGAATATTTACGTTATACATGATTTCTATGTAACTTTAACCATTAAGGCTGCACACGCGACGGAAGCTTAAAAAATGGAGTAACTTCTCCCGTTTTCCCAACATTTCCCTTCACTACTCTGCTGCTATTGATTGTAGCGTGATGAAAAGTATACTATAACCTACCCAGGAGTATGAAGAATAATTGTACCAAGTTTCGTTAAAATCCGTTGAGTAGTTTTTGTTTCTATAAGGAACATACACACAGACAGACAGACAGACAGACAAAAATTTTACTGATTGCATTTTTGGCATCAGTATCGATCACTAATCACCCCCTGATAGTTATTTTAAAAATATATTTCATGTACAGAATTGACATCTCTACAGATTTATTATAAGTATAGAAGATCAATACCTAAGAAACAAATAGGTATTAATTCTTGTATAATCATATGGACCCTATACGAGTCTTAATCATATTAGGCCGATTTGTAGTAAGGGTCCTTTGTGTAAAACTTATACAACAATACAGTTACTCGGACTTTTTGGCGGGATCGGAAAGCGTCACTTTAGCAGTTTTGTTTTTCTTGTTAAAAATTGTGTTGTGGCGGTAGTTAGTGTCTAATAATGGTGGATTATTAACCACTAAGTGTTCGGGAACATGCACAAGTGTTGGCAAGTGAAACAAAATAGCGGAAAGTGTCTTTCGTCGTTCCCTCAAGAAGTCCACGGGGAGGTTCCAGTAAATCCCCACACATTTACTGAAACACAGGGAAAGGGGGATTGACTTGACTGCCACTTGCTTTGACTTGATATAATATTTTGACCACGAGTGCTATAGAATATGTAAACATATTTTTTTTAACACTTGACATTGGCTTAATGCACAAACCGTGCGAGGCCATTGAGGAAAAAAAATACAGTTACTCGATGGCACAGTAGTAAGCGTATTTAGTCTGTGATCGTGGAAGTGAAGGCACTTTCGCAACGTCCAATCATACATACGGTGACCAAATTTTAATATCCCGAGCTCTTCCGTGCTTTAGAAGCCAAGTTAAGCCATTGGTTACGACTGTATCTGCAGTTATTACCAATCTACACAGGGCCTAAGTGGTGGGTCATGACTTCTTATGTGGGTTGGCAATCCTTATTGAATAGGAAAGACTAGTACCCCAGCAGTGGGACCATTTATCGATTGATGATGAACGTCGCCAAATCTGTTAACGCAAATTTTTTACACATTTTAGAACAGTATTCGTAATCGTTATAACATATATTCGGCGTATTTTCATTTTTATTCATGTAACCTGAAATAACAAATTTTGGTAAAAATTTAGAAATAAGTAGCTCGTTTTGGGGTCTGCAAGGGAGGGGGGAATGGTGGGGGGAGGGAATTGAATCTTTCCCCACTATTTCCGGTCGCCGGAAATACTTATTAACATACATAAAAAAAGTCTTTAAAAAAAAATTCTGGCGCTTCGCCGGTCGCTACCGAGGCACGCTCGCTTCGCTCGCTCGGCTCGCGCTGTACAACACTAACCTAACCTAATCTAGTGTGAAGTATCACCACTTGGGCCCTGGAAGTACATTTTAGCCGATGTGTTCTGCATATTTTTTGAGTTTTCTTCAGCGATTGTCACACACTGAAAAACGTAGCCAAATCGTTAAAATATCACAAATTTTATCACGGGAGTACATTCACGAAAACTTGAAAGCAACAGAATAAATGACACAACGTATCTGTCAAAATCTACACTCGAAACGGCGGTTTGCGTTTCGTTTCACGCGTTTGTTTAATATTTTGCTTAGTTAGTTTTGTATAATTGTTGTCTTTAACAACAACAAAACTAACATAAAAATTACGTTCCGTTCCACTCATTTAAAAAAAAAAATGGTTGCCTGTAAAGTCGGTTTTACGGGCGAAGATTTTACGTGACAACGTCTTTTTCTCGGTAGAATATTTATTGATATGAATATAATTAAATTGCACAATAGGAACAAGGAATTGAATGAAAATAAGAATTGCACAAATTTTAACTATAGAAATATATTTTGTTTACTAAAACATTGTACATGTAAACTTAAACTTAACACGAGAGACTCATCGTAACGTTACCGAGCGTTACACTTTTTCATAAGTGACTCCCAGCCGCAACCTAATTTAAGACGTTGTCACGTCAAAATTTTTACAAAGAATTTTGGAAAATAGTTTTTAAATACTTATACGCAACTCCGGCAACCAAAGTTACTTTAGGGAGTCAAAAACGATATTACTTTAACCCCTTACACATCCAGCAGCCTCAAATTCAGGCGACTTGTTTCTAAATCCAACCCCAAACTTTTTTATAAATAAATATAATAAATATTTCCAACAATCACACCAATTAGCCTAGCCCCAAAGTAAGCACTATAAGGCTTGTGTCATGGGATGCTAGGGTAACGGATAGAATACATATAATGTACATATATAAGTATATTTATATAGAAATACATATTAAACATCCATGACTGGAGTACAAATGCATGCGTATTCATCACACAAAACATCTGCCCCCTTCGGGATTCGAACCCGGGACCTCTCGAGTCGGCGACACCTTGAAACTCGGCGTACAAACCACTCTCGGCCACGGAGGTCGTCAAATGTTTTATGTTAATATAATGGCAAACAAACTTATGACCCGACTGATGGTAAGCGGCCACTATACCCTATAGACGCTTATCATCATCATCATCATCATCATCAGCCTATTAATGTCCCCACTGCTGGGGCACAGGCCTTCCCTAAGGATGGAATAGGGAGATTGGGCCATGACCCACCACGCCAGCCCAGTACGGATTGGTGGGTGCTAACGACTGCAGATGTAGCCAGGACCAACGGCTTAACGTGCCTTCCGAAGCACGGAGGAGGCTCAAGATAGTAAATTTTTGGTCACCCATCCAATGACCGACCAATGCGAAAGTTGCTTAACTTCAACGATCGCAGCAGAACGCGCTTACCACTTGCGCCATCGAACTCCTCATTATTTCTATAGTAGACGCTTGCGATACCAAAAATATCGCTCGCACCGTTGCCTTCCCTGACCCAATCCCCTACCCCGTGGGGCTTTAGTCCAATTGAAATTGGATGAATAATACGACTCTTTTGAATCGTCCATATTTTTGAACTGAAACTTTTTTGCGCGCGTTGAGGTAAACTTTTCAAGTCACGATTTGAGCGTCAGATTCTCGTGTATTGTTTAATATAAAATCATATCTTTCTTATCATAAATATAGACTTGAGAAGGTTAAATAATTAAAGAGTGAAAAAGAGCTATAATGCGGTTCACATCTTAACACACATGCACATGCACGCCCACACATATACACACGCACGCACATCTGTACACGCACGCTCACACACATACACATGCACGCGCACACACATACACATGCACGCACACACACACATACGGCTACATGAATATTGTTAAATATTGTTTAATTAGAAAATAAAAATAAACGACTTATGAAAGAGCGGTGTCCCCTGACACAGGCTTTTTAGCTTAACAGAGGACCCCGATCACTGAAATTGTTTGTACAAAAATTGTTAAGAAGAAATAAAGATTTATTATTATTATTATATAGATAAATCCCGCCGGGACGTTTAGAACAGTTTAAACTCAAGCATTTTTGTCTGAAATATAATCAGACACCTTATAAGTACGTTTTCAATATTAAAGCTTTAAATTTATTGACGTTCAATTTGGGATATTGCTAGGGACTTTATTGTAGGCTTACTTATTTACTATTGTTACTATTTCTGATATGAATAATGATATTACTCAAGTGAAGTCCTACAAATGTAAGCTATTTGTAGGACTTGTAGAAAAAAACTTTGGGTTCATTTTTCTTCCTACTTTTCTGGTTTGATTTTAATAGGGGTAATGACGGGGTACAGTAAACGAAATTCTATTTAGTCCGTCAGTTAGATGATCAAAAAATAATGGACACGTATTTTTTCACTAGGCAATCAACCAAAAAATGACAAAGTTATAGCGCCTCAAAGTTTGGGAGTAGGGGCTCGTGACGTCACTTTTAAGTGAAAATTGTACCAAAACGTGACGTCATGCGACTTTTCAAATCAATATATCTCTGCAATGTTTATATTATGTGAAAAAAGAAAAAATAGGTGCCCAATACTTTTTGATAATCTACCTGATAAACGAAGAAAAAAAAATAGTCATCATCCCTATTATAATAATATTTGTCGTCGGAATATAGATTGCGGTGTAGATTTTCTAAGCCTACTCAAAGAAAGCTTCAATTTGATAGTTTATCGCAATTTAAATTGACGAAATTAAATTTCGTTTGAACTTCGTTATCGAAAGTTCGTTTCGGAGAAAGAAATGAGACCTACAGGTCATTTACATTTACAATATTAAAAAAAAATTTAACGATCTTTGAAAATAAAACTCTTTCGTTTTAACATTTAACTTGTCCATCCATTTTATTATTATCAACAATTTAAATTGTTTAATTTGGCATGCAAATACAGGGGTGTAGGCTCCGAATATGATTTTGTCCCATTCGGTGTCGAGACCTTTAATCCGTGGGGTCCTAGCGCTGTAAGACTTTTTAAGGAAATAGCAAAATGGTTGGTCGACATCACAGGAGACCGAAGAGCTGGCAGCTACCTCGGACAAAGAATTAGTCTAGCCATTCAAAGGAGGAACGCTGCCAGTATCTTTGGAACCTTGCCTAAAGGGACTCCTTTTAATAATGGTTTTTAAGGTTTTTAGTTATAAATATCTTACTATTTGTTCTTTAGTTAAATTATCAAATTAAATTCATTCAGTTAAATTACATACTTGAAATTTACATTATGTGCACTATTTTAAATATTGCGTGTCTAAAGCCACCGTTTCCATTGAATTATGCTAAGAATAATATTTTGGTAAGTATACTTTAATACGTAAATTATATCTTTCCATTATTTCGATCTCATAATATTTATATATGTATTAAAATATTCCACTCCTCCGACGTCATAATATTTATGTTAGTTTTGGGGGACTTATCATAAATGATTTGCGCCGATTTTGCTGTATCGGTTGATGTAATATTTCATGTGTAATTGCAAATATGTATATAAACAATAAGGAGCTCGATGGCGCAAGTGGTTAGCGCGTTCGGCTGCGATCGTTGAAGTTAAGCAACTTTCGCAGTGGTCGGTCATTGGATGGGTGACCAAAAATTTAATAATATGAGCTCCTCCGTGCTTCGGAAGGCACGTTAAGCCGTTGGTCCCGGCTGCATCTGCAGTCGTTAGCACCCACCAATCCGCACTGGGCCCGCGTGGTGGGTCATGGCTCAATCTCCCTATTCCATCCATAGGGAAGGCCTGTGCCCCAGCAGTGGGGACATTAATAGGCTGATGATGATGATATAAACAATAGATGAATTTAGATTTATACTTTCTTGTTTATACAAAACAAACAGCATTTATTACGAATAATTTCGAACTTTATCTTCGGAACTCCAATTTTCTCCTTGTTTTGTCTAATGGTGTTCCATTTTTTACCCGCACTGTTATACATAAGTAAATTTACAAATAAACTTTCGAGTGGCTGAGCAGAAATCTCAGTGATTCACTCCAAAATTCAAAATTCAATATCGTTTATTCAGTCTAGGCTGTTACAAGCACCTGTGAAAGTCGAAAAGCTACGCCATCGGTTCGCAAATCTACGGCGGGAGACCTTGTACTGAGAAGAACCGGCAAGAAACTCAGCAAGCGCTGTTTTTTCTCCCTGTATTATATACAGAGTCGTCAAATTGAAAAATGACTCCAATATGAGGTAACTCGTAAAGTCACTTTCACTACAAATGCCAATAATATAAAAATTATGACTGTATAAAAAACTGGTTTAACAAAGTTTAGGAAATCCGTGTCCTACTGTTTAGGAAAAAAAATTGAACAATTATAAGTTTAGTACAACAATTAAAAGTACCCAATGAAGAAAGAGCAGACTCATCTCCTCTGGCAACACCCGTTCACGAGCATGACGCATGAACCAGCTATCGCTTCGCTCAACCATATTTTAGGGAACGCAACGACCCGCCTCACACGACACCTCCACTCCTTATGTATAAATATCAATAAGATTGTATTATATGCTATAATGAGGAGCTCGATGGCGCAAGTGGTTAGCGCGTTCGGCTGCGATCGTTAAAGTTAAGCAACTTTCGCAGTGGTCGGTCATTGGATGGGTGACCAAAAATTTACTATCTCGAGCTCCTCCGTGCTTCGGAAGGCACGTTAAGCCGTTGGTCCCGGCTGCATCAGCAGTCATTAGCACCCACCAATCCGCACTGGGCCCGCGTGGTGGGTCATGGCCCAATCTCCCTATTCCATCCATAGGGAAGGCCTGTGCCCCAGCAGTGGGGATATTAATAGGCTGAAGCCTATATGCTATAAGAAGTCAGTGATATTTTTTTTCTTTCTCTCTCATTCTCCCAGTGAAACATTTGTAAAACGATATTGTGTTTTATTATTTTCGAAATTCCCCTGTGCGAATTGGCAATTATTCTAAATCTTCTCAATTGCTACATTGAGGCTGTAAGGCGCTTACGAGTCATTAGCGAAATAACCACTTGTATATAAAGATAATATTGTCACCTTAGATCGCATTTTCATCTCGTCTCCGATATTATTTATCCAATTCATGCGTATCTTCATAGCTTTTGTAAGAGAAAAAGATGCTTTGTCCGTGTATTTACAGCATCTGTGAAAATTTCAAATATCTAGCTATCACGGTCTATGAGATACAGCCTTGTGACAGACAGACAGACGGACAGACAAACAGTCGGACAGTAGTCTTAGCTACAGAGTCCCGTATTTACCCTTTGGATACGGAACCCTAAACAAGTATTTCATCTCGAGTACCACCGTGTTACGGATGGCTGTCGATTCACACATACACCAATCCAGTCTGAGCTTTTAAGTTGAGCTATCGCACCTTTAGAATTGAAGTGACCTAATCCAAAATTCTTGGTTTTTGGTAAACGCTATAAATGTGATTGAAAAGTTGGCCATTTTTTGTTTTTCTATTATATTATTATATTATTTTTCTATTTATAATAGAAAAACAAAAAAATAGTTGTACGTTTATTATCATATTTTTTATTGTTAATGGTAGGATAGCAATTGATTTCACGATTATTTACTAAACCAGTCTGTATAACTAATTAAAATCTTTGTTAATTAATCATCAAAAACAACATGTCACTATTTCACTGAAAACAGTTTATTATAATTGGCTTATTTCAATTTGTGCCCATTTTTTACTAAACAACGTAAAACAAAAACGTTACTATTTAATAAAGAGGCGATTCATTTCTGATGTTATATATTTAATAGATGACCAATTTTGTAATATGCTAGTTTAATAATTAATGATTTTCTAAATTAAATAAAAATTAAATAAATGTCCACGCAACATTTTTTTTTTTTTTTTTTGTTTCCTCCCAGGCGGGGGAGAGGGTGAGAAATCCTCATGGATACCCTACAGCCGGCTGTAAGGTTATGTCAGACTCCTACTGACTAAAAACACCCTTTATTCATGCTTATGGCCAGAAGGGCCTTACAAGCTTCATCTGAAGCGATCACCCCCCGAGAGGGGGATGATGCGGCGCTGCGTTAGTTTAAACTAGTGCATAGTTTAAAATAACGCAAAATGCGCTTAGAGGACAAGTGCACTCAGATGTGCACTTGAAACGGGAGGGGACTGAGAGGAATCGAACCTCTCTGTGTCGGGGGGGCGGGAGGGACTCATCGCGGGTGTTGGATCCTCAGCGGCCAAGAGGGCCGCGAGATCGCGCGTGAGTTTATTGTGTGTGGCTGTGAGTGCGTGTTTGGGCCTGCGGGGCCTGAATCGAGATGGAGTGTGTGGAGCGTATCCCGACGCCGATCTAATGAGTGTGTTAGAGTGCTCTTCTGCAGCTTTGAAGAACCGTTCCGAGCACTCTGTGAGGTGTGTTTGAATTGTGTCGAGTTGTAGGTCCCTGTGGAGGTCCGCGTTGCGGACGTACCACGGGGCCCCTGTGGCTATGCGGCAGAAGCGATTTTGAAGCACTTGAAGTTTGTTCAAAATCGCTTCGTCCGCGTGTGCGAACACTGGTGACGCGTAAGTGAGGACCGGGCGTATGCAAACTTTGTAAAGCGTTCGCTTGTTACGAAGTGACATTTTGCTGTATTTACCGAGCATCGGGTGGAGGCGGCTCATATAAAAGCGCGCGTTCGCGACTACGCGTGTGATGTGTGCACGGAAGGTGAGTTTTTTGTCTAGTGTGATCCCTAGGTATTTGACTGTGCGGTGCCACGGTATTGCTATGCCTTGCATTCGCAGAGACCGCGCACCGTGTTGTATGGTTTTGGTGCGGCGCTTGGGATCGAAGCAAATGGCCGAATTTTTGTCCGGATTTACGTCGATTCTCCAATCGCGGAACCAATTCCCAAGTGTTGTGATTGCCGGTTGGAGCTTGGCTATGATTTGATTTGTACTGGCTCCCCTAGAGTAGAGGGCCGTGTCGTCCGCGAAGAGAGCGAGCTCGACACCCTTGGTCTGAGGGATGTCATTGGTGTACGCTGTGTATAGCAGGGGGGAGAGAGCGGACCCCTGCGGTACACCGGCTCGTAGTGGGCGGGGCGTTGATAGTGAACCTTCGTATCTATAGCGGAAGGTGCGGTTTGATAGAAAAGAGGCTACTAACCTAACTAGGCGGTCAGGTAATTTTAATTGATATAATTTAAAGATTAATCCGTCGTGCCAAACCTTGTCGAAGGCTTTGGCGACGTCGAAGAAGACTGCAATAGTTTTATATTTGTTAAGTTGGAAGCCGCTTAGGGCGTGCTCCACTATGCGATGGATCTGTTGGGGGCAGGAGTGTTTGGCTCTGAAGCCGAATTGGTGGTCAATGATAATTGGATCGGATGGTGATAGGAGGTGCTCTCTTAGTCTGGTCAGTATGGTTTTTTCGAAAAGTTTCGCCATTGCCTTGAGGAGGCTAATAGGGCGATGGCTACTGGGGAGGTGCGCGGGTTTTCCGGGTTTGGGGATGCCTATCACTATTGCTTCTTTCCAGGCGGCTGGGAAGTAGCACAGATCAAAACATGAGTTAAAGAGAATTGCAAGCAAGGTTAGCATTTGGATGGGTTAGAGATGCCGTCGGCGCCCGGGGCCTTGCGTTGCTTAAAGTTTCTAATGGTCTGTCTGAGTTCGTCTGTCGTGACGGGGTCTAGGGGGTTGTCAATGAGTGGAAGGGCGGCCCGCCGGCGGACCTCCTCCTCCACTCCGCGAATATGTTGCGGGTTAGTTTCTTGCGTACTAGGCGTGCATTGCGCCGCTATGCTGTCTGCAAAACACTCAGATTTTTCGTCGTCTTCGAAGGCGACGGTGCCGTCGGGGCGAGTGAGCGGGGGGGTGTGAGTGGTGACGTCGCTACGGAGCGCTTTCGCGATTCTATAGTACGCAAGATGGGATGGGGTAATGTCCGCCATGAGTTCCTCCCAACGGGAGTGTCTCAGAGCGGCTAACTGGGACCTAACTTGTCGCTGAAGGCGATTAGCTGTAGCCCTATACTCGGGGGTGGGGTATAATTTGGCTCTCCGGAGAGCGGCGTTTTTGGCTTGGATAAGGTTCCGGATGGCCAGCGGGAGCTTGGGCTTTGGCAGCTCAACCTCCCGCGAGTTTTCCTTCGCCTTCTCGGTCACCAGTGAAGTTAAAGAGTCTATTGTTTCGTCGATCTTGTCGGTGCTGTCGAGACTGTCCGGTGAGTTAGGGAACGGGGACTCGGGGGAGTCTAAAGCGGTCTCGAGAGCGGAGCGGTATCCGTCCCAGTTGGTGAATAGCCTCTTAGGGGGCGCGGGGGCGTCTAATGGGTCTTGGGGACCTAGAACTAGAGACACCGGTCTGTGATCTGACCCCAGGTCGTCGAGCGTTTCGATCGAGCTGAGGCGAAGCGACACGTTTTTAAGGATCGCGAAGTCCAGGACGTCGGGTCGGTTTTGTACATTGTCTGGGTAGTGGGTGGGCGCGTAGGGACATATGACATCATAGCCAAGCTCCTCGGTGATGTGTAGTAATCTGCGGCCAGAGGTGGTGGTGGTCTCGCATGTCCAGTCGGTGTGTTTGGAGTTAAAGTCACCGAACATTATGACTGATGTACCTAGTGAAGTGAGTGTTTCGAAGTCTGCGCGGTGAGGGTGTGTACCTGATCTAATGTAGACTGAGGCGATGATTAAGGACTGGTGTCCTGTCATCGCCAGTCTACAGATGGTGGCTTCCATGTTTGTGAGCGCGGGAGTGGGTATAGGTGTGCAGTGTAGGTTGCGTCTATAGTAAATTGCGGTGCCGCCGCGCGCGTTGGCACCGTCGTTCCGGATTAATTTATACTTAGGGATCGACAGCCCCTTCATTTGAGTTGGTTTGAGCCAAGTCTCCTGAAGGAGTAGAAAGTCGGGTTCCCTATCTTGCAAAAATAATTTAATTTCGTTAAGGTTGGATTTTAAGCTGCGCGTATTAAATGACACAAGCGAAGCGCCTTTCGGCTTGGTACGCCCGGGGTTTAGTTGAGTGATTGTTATGTTAGTGTTTTGCGCGGTCATAATTTAAACAACAGTGGTGTTTGTTTGAGTTATCACCGCGTGTTTTGTGTATAGTGTTTTTGTTTGTGTTCGGAGTCTGGTTATTTTCCAGTGTTATAATGATTAAAAAAAATAATCGAACGCGGCAACGAGTTCGGGGTGTTCGGCTATAGCTATAGCCTTTTCAAGGGGTGTCTGAGCTAGCCGGAGCTTCGCGGCGAGAGTGTGGATCTCGGCGATATTCACCCTCTTGAGCGAGGAGCGAATAAGCGCCATGTCCTCGGCCAGAGAGACGTCTTGGGCTGGCTTAGCTTGTGTTGTTGGTGTGGTGTGTTGTGGTGGGTGTGGTTTGGGGCGGGCCCTGGCAGGTCCCCAGGCTGTCGGGGGCGCCGGGCTGCGAGGGGCGGCCGCCTTGGGTAGCCCCGGGAAGTTTGTGGTGGTGTTGTTCGGTGGTGGTGGGTGTGTTTTTGTCGCCGTGGTTGGCTTAGTGTGTGTGTGAGTGTGAGTGTTGGGCCTGGGGCGTGGGGCCCGCGGGCAGCCCCTGTAATTGGCCGGGTGGCCTTCTTGGCCACAGAGCACGCATGCGGGTGCCCCGGGTGTGTCACGAGTGCGGGAGCACTCCTTGGTGAGGTGGGGTACGAGGCACTTAACGCACCTCGGGGCCGCGGAGCAGTTGGCTGCTGCGTGGCCATATAATTGGCACCTGTGGCATTGCC
This sequence comes from Chilo suppressalis, assembly GCA_902850365.2. Lineage (NCBI taxonomy): Eukaryota > Metazoa > Arthropoda > Insecta > Lepidoptera > Crambidae > Chilo > Chilo suppressalis. Next base: position 28,276,784 of record OU963901.1, on the reverse strand, counting down.
CAGGGGTGCCTCGCCGGTGTGCGGCCTCGACTTTGATATTGTCGAGGCCACAGACTGATATGGGACCTTTGAAAATATCCCTAGCTGCCGGGACCGAGGTCAAAATGACAAGGGCCAACGGATATTGTTTCCCAGTCCGGCTGTGCAATTTGTGCACTGCCTCGGCTGGGAAGCCTTGAGCGGTTAGGTCGCTCAGAATGAGCTCGTTGGAGAGCTCAAAGGGGACTCCTCTGAGTACCGCGCGGACTTTGCGCTCTTCGGGGAGAGCGTAAGTGTGATAGGGGAGTTTGTTTGTGGTCAGAAGCCTTGTGAGGCTCCTGAACGTGTCAATGGTGGGTGTTGTGATTTTGATGGCGTGACCAGTGTTCGACGCCTGTGTGTAATGAATGTTGTGTGCTTTGCAAAGGTCCGCGACCTTCGCCCATTGCGCCTTATCGCGCAGGAAGACGGGCGGCGGCGGCTTTGCCTTGATAGGTGCGGCGGTGCACCTATTGTGTGGTTTTGTGGTGTTGTGTGTCTGTGTTGGGTGGGTTTGGGTGGTCGGTTGGGCGACCGTGAGAGGGGTGAGAGGGACAGAGGGCTCATCAACTGTCTGAGACAGGAGAGTGGAAGGAGAGAGGGGCGCCGTTGGAGACGCGGTGTCTGCACGGCGCTTGGAGCGCCGCTTCTTCTTCTTGCTCACCACCGTGGTGAACAAGGACTCGTCGGACGCCGACACTATGGTCGAGTCGGAGTCGCACGTGGAAACCGGGCTCGAGGCGGGGCGCTTGCCCGCACTCGAGGGGAGGCAGGGGGTGTCGGGGCGGGGGGGGTTCGGGGGAGGGGCTGGCGGGAGAGTCGCGCAAGGGGCGCGCTCTCGCGACGAGCTCCCTGATGGCGGCCTCGTCCAGGGTGAGGCCTAGGGCGGAGAAGAGGGACATTACCTGACGAGTAATGTCCATTGTGATGTATCTAGTGTGTGTAGGTATGTGTAGGTTGTGGTTTAAAGTGTGTGTAGGTGTGCCCTGACTGTGGCGTGAAGCCACAGGTCCTAACACCCTATGCGACACCGATGGACTCCCCTGCCCGCGGCAGGGGGTCGGTTGAAGCTGTAAGAGATGTGTTCCGATATTCCTAGTGAATATGGGAACAACCGTCGCCCTTGGGAAGACCCAAGTGCAAATGGGATCGGGTCTTCCGGTTTCCGAGCTCAGGAGAGCTCGAGACGTACCGGGGCTACGCCGACCAGTTTCGTTAACACCGCTAGGTATCCACTGGTCCAATCTTGTGTCTCACGAATGAGCGCAGGCGCGTCGAGTCGACTCGAAGCAGGCAGCTGTGCGGCGGGGCGCACGGAGCAAGGAGGCGGCGGTGCGACGGGGCGCACGGTCCGCGGTCGGAGCGAGAATACGTGTCGCCTCCCCACGCAACACTGAATGGGGTACTTTAATACTGAGGGAGGCGCGGTATGCGTGTCATTTAAAAGAGACGGAAATAGTACGTTTGTCTTCTTCTGGCCTAAAAGATCCTGTTTAAATATTAATAAACTGATAGAATACATGTTTTTATGTCGTTTCACGTTTACAAGTCATTTTTGCTATTTTTTATTTAAGTCACTTCAATTCTAAAGGGACTATTCAACCTACCCATCCATAGGAAGAGGCTGCCCCAGGAATAAAAAAGTTTTAATTTAATGTCTAAAGGTAAGGGTTCACTACAGCTTATAGTCGCTTGCGATACAAAAAATATCACTGGCGCCATTGCCTATCCTGGCCCAATCCCCTACCCCGTGGGGCCCTAGAACCCTCCTCCTAAAACTAGTGTTATTTTACTGTGGTCTTCTTCGTAAGGTGGAGGTGACTTCCTCAAACCGGCGCTCCTATTCAAGCGAGAAATCCGTTATACCTCTTCTAAAAAGAATGCGTGATGATGTATTTCTTTTGACAAATATTTGTAAGCACAGTTTAATTCATACTCCGAAAAATATCTCTTCTAATATATAAAATTATCGTGTCACGGTGTGCGTAATTGAACTACTACGAAACGGCTCGACCGATTTTCGTGTAATTTTATATGCATATTCAGTCTAATATAATCAGTAGGTCTAAGAATCTGACAACGTCTATTTTTCATCCCCCTAAATGTTAAAGGTTCACCCTTAATTTTGTATTGTTTGATTTGGATATTTTTTGTTTTTATTTTTTTATGATACATCATACAGAAAAACAATACAACCCTAAATTTTCACCCCTCTACCACCAACCCTTATTTTTATAGCGGTACGAAGTTCGCTGGGTCAGCTAGTAAATATGTAAATATTTCCAACACTCACACCAATTAGCCCAGCCCCAAAGTAAGCACTATAAGGCTTGTGTTGTGGGATAATAGGGTAACGGATGGAATACATATACTGTACAATTGTACATATTTAAGTAAGTATATAAATATATAGAAATACATATTACACATCCATGACTGGAGTACAAATGCTCGTATTCATCATACAAACATCTGCATCGGGATTCGAACCCAGGACCTCTCGAGTTGGCGACACCTTGAAACGTACAAATTACTCGGCCACGGAGGTCGGCATCATCATCATCATCAAAAACAACAGGCGGTTTTTCTGCAGATATAGAGCTGAGCTTTAAAAATATGTTTTAATGAGTGAACATGTAAAATCGAACGACGTAGGGGTCATTGACGTCGGTCCAATTATATCACCCAATAGTCGAGTATGTTGCAGTTATTGTTTGACGACACCGCAATGTCTACATGACGTTATCAGTAATACACGACAAGTAGTGCGTAAATGATGTGTTATAGCGCTCCACCATTCGTGATACCTTAACAGGATGGCGCAGTAGCCTGCGATCATGAACTTTCGCAATGGCCGCTCATAAGATGGGTTATAAAGGCTATGCTCGGAGTACCCTGAAGGACCGCATCAGAAATGATGTAATCCGACAGAGAACCAGAGTCACCGAATTAGCAAACTGAAGTGGCAGTGGGCTGGTCACATTAGCCGCAGAACTGACGGCCGATGGAGCCGTAAAGTTCTTGAGTGGAGACCGCGACTTGGTAAACGTAGTGTGGGACGCCCTGAGACAAGATGGGATGATGACATTCGTAGGCTGGCTGGCGTGAGCTGGATGAGAGTGGCAGAAAATCGGAAGCAGTGGCGTGCATTAGGCGAGACCTATGTCCAGCAGTGGACGAGCATGGGTCGATGATGATGATAATGATGATGAAGATGGGTGATCAAATATTTAATATTTCCAAAACCATCCGACGTCCATCATAATTTAGAGATGATTGCCATAACATTTTAATCAAAACATAAAGTTATTATACCACTAATGATGGAAAAGGGGATTTCTCAATTCAGGTAAGTAGTAGGTACTTCAAATCCAGAAATAAGCATGACGGAGACAATTCCATTAATGATTTTGAATAATATTGCGCAAAAAACATCGGTCACGGCGTATCAGCACACGTCTAGCGTGCAATAATCATGCTTGCAAAGGGTAATAAGGTTATCTATCCACTCAATACTAACACACGGCTGTCAGTTCTAGAGACTTTGGTCCCAACGATATAAGCTAGACACGGTTAATAAGTCATTTGGCCTTAGAAACTATCCATGTTCGCGCAGCTAATGAATATTAGAATGCTTACACGACATTAAAGTGAGGAAGTTTGAAAGAGATTAAGCAGGTAATTCCTTGCCAGCCAGCTACGTAAGCTATTACACAACGAACAAAAGACTGTAGCAAACCAAGATTCTGTTAAAATGCTTTGTTGCTTTCAAGTGAATTGAGTGAAGATGAAGTAAGACCCTCGAATATTTAGTCATGTGGTTACAGATAGTGCAATCCACGAAGATGCGCCTATGGCGGCGACATCTACACGCCCCACATATTACTAAACATAGAGGAAAACAATCTTACGCCTCCTCAAGAGATGGCGCTACCAGAGCTGCGTTTACAACGTAAGGAAGCCTACATCACGCAAGTGAAATTCGGCAGCCAACAGTTCATATATACGATGCCCGACCAACATCAGTCGGACCGCGGCCCCAGAGCTAACATCACCCAGCTCGGAGGAAGATCTTCCCCTTTGGCCTTCCTACACGCCCCACCAATTTTTGGTTGAAGGATAATTAGTGATAAAAAGATAATTCAATTAATATTATTATTTATTATTATCAAAGATATAAATAAATATAAATATTCTCAACACTCACACCAATTAGCCTAGCCCCAAGCTAAGTACTATAAGGCTTGTGTTATGGGATACTAGAGTATCGGATAGAATACATATACTGTACATATATAATTATATTCATATAGAAATACATAGTAAACATCCATGACTGGAGTACAAATTGCTCGTATTCATCACACAAACATCTGCCCCCACCGGGATTCGAACTCGGGACCTCTCGAGTCGGCGACACCATGAAACCCGGCGTGCAAACCACTCGGCCAAGGAGGTCGTCAAATTAATTAGATTAGATAATTAGTGTGTACCGATAACACTCAAATATTGGCGGAAGCCGGCACACATTTACTATAAACGGTTAGGAAATAGTGTGGCGCGTCTACGTGGATTGCAATACCTGTACCTATGTATTTCATTTTGGCATATAGTGAGAATTTTGCTCCAATTGTGGAAACATTTTCTTTTCGCTCTTTATTAGGGTAAACAAACAATGATACAATCTTGTTACACTATAGATTAATACTATCAGTGTACTAATAGCATCACCCACTACATTTACCACAGAGTTTCTAACAGTAATTAGCATCGGGAGACTGTATACATTTAACTTAAATTTAGTATTAATTTACTTTATTTGCCTATTATACTTAAATATGTAAATGCATACTCTATAATACAATTTCTGATTTATTTACTTAAAAGTTTCAAGTACTTTTCTCTTAAACGAAGTAACAGTGATCGCAAAAATGTCAATGTCATTAAATTTGTCGATTGTCGTTGTAAGTCTGGGCAAGCCGATACAAGGGAGATCGTTTGCCTGCATTTGTACGACATTTTGGCAATGAGAAAGACCTACATGGGGTACGACAATGTGATCTAGTAGGAACTCTGTAAGATATTATTTTTATCAGTGGTATGCAGTCGTATCTATTGAAACAAACATTAGTAGGCCGATGATGATTATGGACAGGACCAAATATGTCATGAAAAAGCGATGAATGTTAATATTGATAATCCTGTCAGCGATTTTCCGTAAGTGTTGTGGTTTCTTGGTCACCTCAGCACTCTTCTCAACTACATTTAATTCTACACTAAACATCAATAAGCGGCCACTACAGCCCATAAACGGATGCTTTAGTAAGATTGTCGCTGTGCCTGGGTTGTTGCCTAGATGGAATAGTCATAATATACCAGTTGTCTCAACCTTTTAAACTTTTGTAAGGAGGAAGATACAGGCAAGCGTTTTCGGTAGAGCGAGATACCCTCTGTGCTCTCTTCAAAAAGATCTATTGAATATACATAGGTGATTAGATGATGAATATAATAATGATGAATGATAATAATAAGAAAAAGTAGAACTTCACTGACTTCATTTATATTAGAGAAAGTGGGTTAATCTAGTAGTGAGTAATGCATAATTTGTTTTACCTGATGAGCGTTGAGAGTAGACAGTTCTATAATTTCGGTGTCTGTAATTAATTATACGTTTACAAACAATGTCCCTTCTACGCTTCTGCATCATTGTCGGGTCATAAACAATATCACTGTGTTTTTTAATTGTAATAGCCAAAACAAAGAGCTTCCTGACGCTAAGGACCTCGCAATATTCTTCATATAGAAGCGTAGATGGATGCAGTTAGGTATGATAGTAATCGAAATTCAATATGTGGACAATTAGGTGCCTTAATGTAAGAAAGAAAAAATAAATAAGTGGACGAAATATGTCGTGTGTATTAGACCACCGCAAGGTACTTAATAATCCACGCGATATTAACTCCCTTATAAAGTGGCAAGACTGCGGTATATACCGTTTCGTATATATATATATATATATATATATATATATATATATATATATATATATATATATATATAGATTAAAATTCTCATTATGATGAAATTTAAAAACAGATAATAAAGGAATTATAATACTTTTATGTATCATACCACGTATATTTTCAATAAAGGTAGACTCTCAAATGTTCTAATGACTATAAATAAGGAACTAAAACAAAGAGAATTAAAGTTATTAGACTGTAAAGGGTATAGTATTCTGATTGTGTCACAAACGGATATGCAGCTTCGGGTGCTATAGGGATCTTTTAATCATAAACGAATGAACGATGTATAAGCATTGTAGGCAGCCTCTTCGCGTGGTGAATCATGGCCCAATCTCTTTATTCCAATTATAGGGAAGGCCCGTGCCCCAGCAGTGGGGACATTAAAAGAATGATGATTGTAAACAAGTCTTAAATAAACTATAGGAATCTTAGATAGTCTTGTCTCACACTCCACTAAAGAATTTGAGTTACTATGGATTACGCGGGCAATAAAAAACCCGGCTGCTTAAATATTACTTCAGATAAAAACTGAAAAGAAAAAAACAAGTCCAGTAGTCTATAATTCTGTTAAGTAAGGAACAAAGAACTTTAACAGACGGGACCCATTAGATATTCAAGAATGGATATTTTTTTTCAATAATGGGTCCCGACTGTTAAAGTATCTTTCTTCCTTACTTAACAGAATTATAGACTACTGGACTTGTTTTCTCTTGCCAGCTTTTATTTGAGGTAATATTTAAGCAGTTGGGCTTTTTGATTTTAAAATTTACCTTTTTTATCTTACACTATCTAGTTAGGATTATAAAACGGTATATACCGCAGTCTTGCCACTTTATAAGGGAGTTAATATCGCGTGGATTATTAAGTACCTTGCGGTGGTCTAATACACACGACATATTTCGTCCACTTATTTATTTTTTCTTTCTTACATTAAGGCACCTAATTGTCCACATATTGAATTTCGATTACTATCATACCTAACTGCATCCATCTACGCTTCTATATGAAGAATATTGCGAGGTCCTTAGCGTCAGGAAGCTCTTTGTTTTGGCTATTACAATTAAAAAACACAGTGATATTGTTTATGACCCGACAATGATGCAGAAGCGTAGAAGGGACATTGTTTGTAAACGTATAATTAACATCGTTCATTCGTTTATGATTAAAAGATCCCTATAGCACCCGAAGCTGCATATCCGTTTGTGACACAATCAGAATACTATACCCTTTACAGTCTAATAACTTTAATTCTCTTTGTTTTAGTTCCTTATTTATAGTCATTAGAACATTTGAGAGTCTACCTTTATTGAAAATATACGTGGTATGATACATAAACGTATTATAATTCCTTTATTATCTGTTTTTAAATTTCATCATAATGAGAATTTTAATCTATATATATATATATATATATATATATATATATATATATATATATATATATATATATATATATATATATATATATATATATAAAACTCAAATTTGACTGACTGACTGACATAGTGATCTATCAACGCAGAGCCTAAACCACTGGACGGATCGGGCTGAAATTTGGCATGCAGGTAGATGTTATGACGTAGGCATCTGCTAAGAAAGGATTTTGATCAATTCTACCCCAAGGGGATAAAATAGGGAATGAAAGTTTGTATGAAACTTTGTCAATTTTAAACTGACCGGGCTGAGACTTTGCATGCAGGTATAAAAGGAATCATAGATGAATTTCATTGTATATAATACAAGCCTGAGAACAAAAACTGTTGTCTACACTTCAGCTCTACACCGAGCGCTCGCCGCTAGTTATATATAAGGTGTACCACTCCAGCCATCCCCTAACATCTCCAATCCCCGACTCGACGGAGCCCTAGAATCCAAGTCACCAGCAGAAAAACAATACCACTAAAAGGTAGTGTTATTTTACTCTGGTCTTCGGTAAGGTAGAGGTTGCTTCCTCAGACGGGCTCTCCGATTCGCTGAAATTCGCTGGACCCTACCTCTCTTAAAAGCTCATTTAGGTATCGCTTTTACCAGCCGATTACAACGAGATGGAATACCAATTTGTATGCTTATATGCTGTCGTTACTACCTTATTAATACTATTATTATTACAAATCAGCATTAAGTAACTAAAGTACTGTATGACACTGAATTTTATTGTGAGGAAACGCCGCCGACATACAAGCTATATTTGTGCTGCAGAAGAGAGCTATTCAATCAATTTATAATCTTAAAGTTAAGGATTGCTTAAGAGATAGGTTTAAAGAATTTGGAATAATGACGGTCGCATCACAATACATGTATGAAAATTTATTACTAATAAGAAAAAAATATTAATTTGTTTCTTGAAAACAGTGATGTTCACACACTTAATACAAGAAACAAAATTAAACTAACTTTACCTGCTACTACGCTTCACAAAATCAATAATTCCTTTAAAGGTCTTTGTGTTCGCTTATACAATAAAGTCCCAAGCAATTAACCATAAATAAATTCAAATATAGTATAAAAAAGCACTTATTAAAAAAGTGCATCACAAAGTGTCTGATTATATTTCAGACAAAAATGCTTGTACTGTTCCAATCATTCCAAAAGGTTTTCTATATTAAATAAATCATGGTTGTTTTGACGTTGTAACAACATAATGATTTGTAAATGTTGTTACATTATATTTTTAATATTGTGGAGCTTTTTTTCGCTCGTTTTACTCCGCAGCTAAAAAATATATCCAATAACGAGTTGTAGGGGAAAAAAATGTTAGGACGATTCAAAAGTGTTGTACTATACATCCAATTTGAATAAAGATATATTGATTTCTGATTACTGCAATCAAAATGCAAGTGAACAAATTATGTATAATTTCACATTATGTAATGAAAGGTGACTTCACAAATCATCTCTGACTGAAGTCGTTTTTCAACTTGACGATTCTGTAAATAATAAAACAGGGAGAAAAAACAGCCCTTGCTAAGTTTCTTGCCGGTTCTTCTCAGTACGAGGTCTCTCGCGGTAGATTTACGAACCGATGGCGTAGCTTCTAGATATTCATGAGTGCTTGTAACAGCCTTAATTGAATAAATGATTTTGATTATATTGATTAACTCTAGGTAAATGAAGAACGGTGTAGTTAAGAATTCAGTCACCCAACCTACGATTGGACATTGCGAAAGTTGTTTGATTCCCACGATTGCTGAATGAGCTGTTAGTCGCCAAAAGAAAGATTCTTCAGAAGGTCCTGACCGGCTCAAATACAAGATGGCAGCTGGAGAGTACCGACGCACCTTGAGCTGGAAAACCTAGTGTCCGAGTCTAACATCATAGGAGATATTAAAGCGGTAAGGTTTCGCTGGCTCGGAAATGTAGAAAGGATAATAATAATATACCATTTATTTTTTCCTCACAAAAGGTGTAACAGTACAATAGGTAACTAGCTTAATCAATACAAATACATAAACCTATTATGTGGGAGACTGGTGCCCGTAAAAGGCAACTACGAATAGCTACCTGTACTAACAGGCCACCAGAATGGGAGAGGATAGAGCCGTGAAAAGAGCGTATTGTGGACACGACCCCCTCCCAGATACCGCTGAAGTGACGAGGTGCAGAAGGACTTGAAGTATTTGGATGCTGACTGCTGGCGGGACATGGCCCGAAATCACAGAGCATCGCGCCATCTTGCGTCGGAGGCCAAAATCCACTTCGGATCGTTGCGCTGCGTAAGTTACTATTGCTGTCATCATCATCATCATCAGCCTATTAATTTCCCCACTGCTGGGGCACAGGCCTTCCCCATGGATGGAATAGGGAGATTGTGCCATGACCCACCACGCGGGCCCAGTGCGGATTGGCGGGTGCTACCGACTGCAGATGCAGCCGGGGCCAACGGCTTAACGTGCCTTCCGAAGCACGGAGGAGCTCGAGATAGTAAATTTTTGGTCACCCATCCAATGACCGATCACTGCGAAAGTTGCTTAACTTCAACGATCGCAGCCGAACGCGCTAACCACTTGCGCCATCGATCTACTATTGCTGTACGGCCGGTTTAAGCACTCCTCCATGCCAAAAGATTTCGAACCATTGAATAAAAATTTTAACTTTTCAGCAAAAAGCGTGTGTGTGAGTTTTAAAAAATAAAAATTTAATCCATATGTTGATAAATTAGGTATAAATTATATTAAACATAAAAATTATCTTAAATTATATGATTTTAAATACTTATTTATAGAATAAATATTTATATTTCTTATTAAATAACCTAAAAAGCCCCTAAATTCTTACGCTTTATAGTCAGTTGAGTTGTCATCGTTTGGGTACTCAATTCTAATAAGGTAAAAAAAAACTTTTTAAAAACAAGCTTTTATTCAAATGCGCTAAAAAGAAAATAATGGGTGCGTGTACTTATGTAGGCGCGTGAGAAGTTATCCTTCTTTGGCATCGTTTAAAATTAGTTTTTAATTGCATGCAAATAATTAATTACAATAAATTAATAAAAAGTCTGGAAAAGGACACAGTCAATAAATATAAGTAACTCCGTGATCATGGCGCTTGCAACAGTGCCGAAATATCGGAAACTCGCTAAAAACAAGGTACATGGTAACAATCCCGTAAATAACTTATATTACTATAATGTTAGTGACCATGAAAGTTTAAAACAATATACAGTCAATAAAGTTCAGTTTTAATTTGAAAAAATAAATAAATAATCAAAATATTCAATTAAAATGGCTACTGAATATAATTTATTAGAACATAATGTGATTTGCACTTGTATGAAACTCAAACACGTATTCCGAATATACAAACTAGAAACATGTGGATAAATATTATAAATATGAATACCTGTAACTGTTACTTTATTACAAAAAATAAAGATGTGGCTTTTGGTTGTACTACACCAATGGTCAAGAGATGGCGCTGTAGTCTCCTGAATCGCGCTTTGGTTCCGTTGTTCCAGATTAATAAATACTTTTGATAGGCCTTCACAATGCAGTCGTTAGCACCCACTAAATAGAGATTCTATTTCTATTTTGTTGGTAGATTTTCTTAATGTGCGGTAAACACAAAAGTAACGCATGAAGTTGGTCGCTAAAGCGACCAACTTCATGCTGTTAAAATTTTGTGTTACATGATGCGCGCGCATCTTAAAATTTCACTCTCAACATATTTTTTCATAACGCGCCTAAAGAAGTATAACTTCAAAAAGAAAATTTCAACTAAATTAGTTAAAGATATCTGTTTCTAAATAGATTTTCAAATTTCAGAAGTCCGCCATATTGGATTGAGAGTGACGTCACATTTTTTTCGAGTTACTCTCAGCAAGCCCTTTAATTTGATACCCATATTGTAGGAATGCAAAAAAATGATTGGTCCGCCATTTTGGGTATGCCGCCATATTGGATTTAGAATGACGTCACACTGTTAATCATGCATTGTCATCCGAACTGAACGAGCATATCAAATTTCAGCTTAATCGGTTGAGAGCAAGTGCTTTAAAATTGAGTTGTAAGATTTGACCGTAACAAACATACATAGCAAGTTAAATAAAAGCTTGTAAAAATAAGAGGATTTTAGTACCTATTTTAACCAAATCCAAATTTGGATTTCGAAAGTTGGCCCCCGGCTTATTTATCAGGAGGCCTACTCTAATTCAACGAAAAACGGAATTTCGAACGAAACTTCGCACTTCTCTTACTATGGTTTCTGGTTCGTTTTTAATTATACATAATAATATTTGACGTCGGAATAAAGATTGAGGTGTAGATTTTCTAAGCCTACTCAAAGAAAGCTACAATTTGATAGTTTATATTATAACCTTAAATTGACGAAATTAAATTTCGTTACAACTTCGGTAACGAAAGTTCGTTAAGAAAGAGAGTAGACCCCCAAGTGTTTAACACGCACAGTTCGCATGATCGACTAAATAGGTACTTATTTCTATTCTTATAAATTACGATTTCTTATAAATTACCCAATTAAATTCAGTGTTATCGTCAAGCGTGATGATATATCTAATGAACATACTTAAATTATCATTTGAAAAGGACGTCTAACTCAAAACAAATAAATACAAGTATTGACAGCATCACACATATTTATTCAAATTCAAATTCTTTATTTGCCATTAAATAGGGTGGGTGCATTGAAATATTCATGTTAACAAAGATATTCAGGTAGCTTTAAGCCTATTTAGCCATATGATGTAGCATACAAAAGGAATATTTCCATTTATTATGTATTTCTAAGAAAACAATAATAAAATAAAAATACAATTTCATTAATAATCCGTAATAAGAAAGAAAAAAAAAACAAATTGTATACATTATATTCAATAAGATAATAATCAAAACTAATAGTAATACCAATACATGCATCAATTCATTTAATAAGAATAATATTATGAATGTCATTTATAATTTAAATATTCGTCAATTGAATATAAAACTTTTTCCAGTAACCATTTTCGTAATGATTTGAGAAACATGTCAAATTGGAGTTTTTTTTATGGGTCTCATGCCAAATGCTTTAAGCTATATCATGTTAAAAAAACAATTATAAAATAAAATATCCCTTATCTATTAGACAAGTCCGTCCGTCCGTCCGTCTGTCTGTGGTGCTGTTTCAGCGGCCAAACCGTAAGAGATAGATAAAGAGAATGTTTAAGATATAAGTTAAGAATAGTCTGATAAGACTACAAACCGGATTTGAGTAACGTAGCACTTCCGGTTTTCGAGAAATCACGAATTTCAAACGAAACCACACAAAATCTCCGAAGTTCTCAATTAATTAAATACATTTTTTATTTTAAATCAGGTGTGGTGAACATTTGGTTCACTGGTTTGCTAGTTATAGTTATAAACGGGACTGTTACCATGTCCGTTGTTTTTGACGTGACAACGTCTTAAATTAGGTTGCGGCTGGGAGTCACTTATGAAAAAGTGTAACGCTCGGTAACGTTACGATGAGTCTCTCGTGTTAAGTTTAAGTTTACATGTACAATGTTTTAGTAAACAAAATATATTTCTATAGTTAAAATTTGTGCAATTCTTATTTTCATTCAATTCCTTGTTCCTATTGTGCAATTTAATTATATTCATATCAATAAATATTCTACCGAGAAAAAGACGTTGTCACGTAAAATCTTCGCCCGTAAAACCGACTTACAGGCAACCATTTTTTTTTTGTCAGTGTCCGTCATGTTGGCACTGTTTGCAAGCGCCATGATCACGTACCGTGATGCTCCTCCGTGGACACAGTGCCGGAGTGTTCACGGTTCACGGAGTAACAACATAAAAACAATAAAAAAAATCATTAAACTAATAATAATAATAATAATAATAATCTTTGTTTCTTCTTCCACAATCTACAAATTCCATGACAACTTATTATACTTTAATTCTTATATAAAACAGTAAATAGATTGTGAGAGACTGGTGCCTGAACTAGGCAGAACGCCTGTATCTCAGAGCACCAGGACTCTCCCTCCCCTGGAGAATGTACATTGATCAAATTATAAGGTCATTGATCTTACATATTAAATTGTAGGTATAGGAAGAAAAACATCTTAAATTACAAAAGTTACACGACTACGCTTTAAATAAGAATAAGTACCTACAAGCTTTGATTAATATCAAAGCCTACAAGTAACAACTTGCCTTAATTTTTAACTGTAACAAGTGTGTAAGCATATTTGGTACTTCAAAATTTGAAAGAATGAGAGAGATTTATAAGGTTAGGCTTATTTATCTATGGAAATCCAATAAATTCTCAGTTTCTATGTATGTTTGAGTACGTAAAAATTGAGTAACAAAGACTTTACAATTTCTGTTTGTGTAGTGGACAATGTTTAATTTTGAGTGGAGCAGATTATAGCAGTGAAACTGAAATGAAAAAACAATTACCTAATTCAAAAATGAATCATCTTTTACATTCTTAATATATCTATTTTTTACGTACACCTATTAGCCTATCCCCAAAGTAAGCAGTGTAAGGCTTGTATTATGGGATACTAGGGTAACGGATAGAATACGTAATCTGTACATATATAAGTATATTTATATAGAAAGTACATATTAAACATCCATGACTGGAGTACAAATGCTCGTATTTATCACACAAACACCTGCCCTCACCGGGATTCGAGCCCGGGACCTGTCGAGTCAGCGACACCATGAAACCCGGCGTACGCACCACTCGGTCATGGAGGTCGTCAAAATTAATAGGGGCATCGATGGGGTAAAAAAATCAAAACTAAATTTAGTCCGTCAGTTAGATTAAAAAAATGAACACGTATTTTTTCTTTGGCCAATCATCCAAAAAATTACAAAGATAAAGCGCGCCATAGTTTGCGAGTGGGGGCTCGTGACGTCACTTTTAAGTAAAAAATGTACCCGAACGTGACGTCATGCGACATTTCAAATCAATATGTTTCTGTAATGTTTCGCTTATGTGAAAAAAGATAAAATACGTGTCTTATACTATTTGATAAACAGAGAAAAAAATAGTTCGTCTTCAAATAGGGAATTTGGATATGGACCGAAATGGTATCAATGTCATAAATTCTTCCAGCCATTTTTAAGCTGCAAGGCAGCGCCATCTCTTCGCATTATAGGTAACCCACAATGTCAAATGAATACTCTTACAAGTATTAAACATTTGAAAGAAGAAATAGCAATTATAGTTATAATTTTTATTATTTTAAAGCATGTAACTGCTTGATGTTTAAATCTAAAGAAAATATAACTAGAAAAAAATCCACGCGGACCAGGCAGCAGACGGGACTCGAACCCGCACCCTTCGCAATCCGGGCGAATGCACTGACCAATTATGCTACCGCGGCCTTCACGGACCGCGTCGTTCTTATAATGCCTATACTTTTTATATTAATAGTAATAAAAAGCTTTGTACCAGTGTGTTAAATTGTTGATTGTACCAACGCAATCACACACAGCGGTCGTCAAACCCCACAATCCATCGTAGTACACACAAGCGAATCTATATTCTTCTAGAAAGAAGACAGTGCCATACCTTCGTTCCTTGACGTTTACAAAATATTCCGCTATCATTCACTGGTGATAACAGAAACCGCCCCGCCCCAACGTTCCCAGAATACGTACAAGCTCAGTGTGTCACCCGAGAGAGCAGTCCGCAGAAACCGGCTCAAACCGGCACCAAGCCCCCCGATATGAACTGTAACCCGCGTGTCAGTTAATGTAAGAATGACAGACGCCGTATATAATCATTTGTATTTGTAAATAAATGATAATAGATACAAAGTGTTGCTTGCCTGCTTCATTAAACTGCTTAATTGTATGCCTAAGTTATTATGTAACGATGTTCCAATAAAATTATGCGTACTTGTACATGACATAGTTTGTTACCTAGTAAACTAGACTAGAGGTGACTGTGGTTACGACCGCACTAATTTGATGAAAAAGGATATAGTGATAATTTTTTTTTTTTAAAAAGCATGTTACTGCTTGATGTTTAAATCTAAAGAAAATAGAACTAGAAAAAATTCCACGTGGACCAGGCAGCAGACGGGACTCGGATTGCGAAGGGTGCGGCCCTTCGCAATCCGGGCGAATGCACTGACCAATTATGCTACCGCGGCCCTCACGGACCGTGTCGAAATTCCTCTAGCCATTCTTGAGCTGTAAGGCAGCGCCATCTCTTTGCATTATAGGTAACCCACAATGTCAAATGAATATTTTTACAAGTATTAAACATTTGAAAGAAGAAATAGCAATTATAGTTATCATTTTTATTTTTTTAAGGTTATAGTGGGTCACCCTTAAAAGATACATGCATATACTGTCGCGCTTTTTGAAGTGAAACTTCTTCACGCACGCTTGACTTGGGGAGTAAGCTGGCGAACGCGTTACGAAAACTGTGATCGGGCGAGGCGAATGAGAGTTGAGTGGGGGATATAAGAAAGAGAAAGCAGTGCGTGCGCACATTTTCTTTCTCTCTTTCTCTTTGTATATATACATACAGAATGAGCTAAAGAAGTTACACTTCAGTCGTGTGGTCATAAACACACTCGTTTTTTTTGAAGTGAAAACTTTTTAGCGGCTTTGTATACTTTTTTTTTGTATGGGTAAAAAATGTTAAACTCGCGTCAGGCTAAACACGTGGGCTGATCGCATCATGACACATAATAAAATTGGAAAGGTTGTTGACTTTCAATATATTGGACGAAACATAGTAATATTTTATTTTAACGTATTATAATAATAAGTCTCTAATTAGGACGTCCACGTGGCAGCTTTATTGCGAAGTAAATGCATTTTTTTACAATAGATGTCGCTAGGTGCGCTTAAATGTGATTCATGTAAGTTGATTTCTTTACAATAGATGTCTCTAAGTGCGCTTAAACGTGATTCATATAAGTTGATTTTTCTGCGAGATAAACTTTTTTAATGTCATATAAATTGTCATGTTTGTGTACGATAGCACAATAAATAAATATTGTATTCTACCACGTACATGATAGTATTTTTATACTGATAATCAAAGAAATTCTGAAAAGAATTCGCTTCTGAAACATTTTTCATTGGCCCCTCTTATTAGTCATAGCGTTTTGTTATACAGCCTATATGGATTTATTTATTTATTTTAAGGACAATCAGTAACAGTTACAATACAATAAGCTAATGAGAAGAATTACATTAAAGTGGAACTGCTCGTAAGAGCACTGTTTTTAGTTGCTGCTTAAAATTAGGTATGAAAAAATGTATGGAGACAGCATGCCAAACAGCAATTCATCACAATCATCATCACTCATCTAATTAGCCCAATAGGCACTGGGCATTATTCATAATGCCCCGGTAATGTGATAAATTGATTGCATATAATCACATCGCCCGCACTAATTGGGCATTGTTCATATTGCCCGAGCATTATGAATTATGCCCGATTAATCACTTAGCCCATAATATATGCACTGTCTAGCACAAAAATGAATTTTCAAATCGGACTAGTAGTTCCTGAGATAAGCACGTTCAAACAAACCAACAAACAAATTCTACAGCTTTACAATATTAGCATAGATTTCGAATCTGTGTTTAGATTACGCTGTGAATAAATCTGTTGTCATGTCAGATTATTGTTAATCGCCGACTCGAGAGGTCCCAAGTTCGAATCCCGGTGGGCATTTGTACTCCAGTCATGGATGTTTAATATGTATTTCTATAAAAATACTAGCTGACCCAGCGAACTTCGTACCGCCCTAAAAAAATAGGGGTTGTCCAACGGACAAAATTGTGAATCTAAACCATTCTCAGATCCCCTTGTACACACACAAAAAATTTCATCAAAATCGGTACAGTCGTTTAAGAGAAGTTCAGTGACATACACACTCACAGAAGAATTATATATATAAAGATATATGTACAGTATATGTATTCTATCCGTTACCATAGCATCCCATAACACAAGCCTTATAGTACTTACTTCGGGGCTAGGCTAATTGGTGTGTGTTAAAAAAAAATAATAATAACACATTTTATCGGCAACATACTTACTGAAAAGTTACTTGAGGTTACAGAAATGTTTTATTTTCATCGCTGGAAAAAGAAAACAGTGATTAAACTTTGTTTTATTTTGAAGTGAACTCGAAAGAAAACAGTGATAAAAATATTATTTTTAAGATCATCTTATCATATAAACAGCACGAGTTTTATGTAACATCTTCACAAACTTACCCGTGCCCCTGCGAGGAAAAACTACTATTAGAAACTGAATGGCATTAGGTAAAGTTTACACAAATCTTTCCATTTATTTATATTTAAGTACAACGGTTTTTATACCACCTCCAAAACGTTTCTTTTTATGTTATAGGGGGCATACGAGCAGACGGCTCACCTGATGGTAAGTGATCACCGTCGCCCATGGACACTTGCAACACCAGGAGTATCACAAATGCGATGCCAGCCTTGAAGGTTTTTGGTCGTATTGGTCCGGAAACACAGCTGGCGACAACATATTCCACAGTTTTGTCGTACGTGGTTAATAAATTTCGACAAAAACGCACGGTTCTGGATAGCCACGCATCAAGATGATGGGGATGAAATCTTTGTCGCGATGTACGATGGCGAAATGCAGCAGCTGGAATTAATCCGAACAATTCAAACGTGATCAATGTTATAGTCATCGGCAGCGCCATGATATGGTCATGGCAATAGGAAGGGATCTCTCGTTGCCCAGCGTCGTTATAGCGATGCTGGACAACGACAGATCCTGGACTGCGGTAGTCTCCTTCTGCGAGGAAGTCATCCTCCAGAAGGAGACAGCGGAGAGGGCCCGCGAGGAGGACGCCCGGGCCGGCCCTCTCCGCCGCCGACGGCGGGGTGGAAGGCGGCGGCAGTACGACCGCCTCTTTCTACCCTAGTGGGACCAGCGGGCGGCGGACAGGGTGGTCCGCCGTCCGCATTGCACAGTCTCACCCGTCGAGGGGGGATGCCTGGGTGCTCCCGGGCATCCCCCTGACCGCCAGGAGGAGGAGGAACCCCTGCCGGGGGTAACGTGGAGAGTCATCCGGATCCCACGAAACCCATTCCGGCAGGCGAGGGAGCACTGTTGGGTTTTTAGTGGGTAGGGCCCCCCTTTCATCCCGAACACCCGCTGAGCCAAGTTGGCTCAGCGGGTGGGCGGGATTTGGGGGGAGGAGGAGTCATTTTCCCAACAATAAAAAAAAGGGCCGTCTTTAACCTATTAGAGGCCCTGGGCATATAAGGATAATGGGACCCCTATGACTTTGATGTGGATTATGACTTGAAATGGAGCTAGTCATACTGATGATTTTTCTTCAAAATGTATATGTGCTTAGTATACCGAGAGAGTAGAATAGCTTCGCTTATGTAAAAGCTAGTAAGTTGGTATTGTAGTCAACTAGTCAGTAATTTAGGTTCGATTTCATCGAATTATTTATTTATTTATTTAAACTTGAACGAGCATTGAACACCACACCTGGGGTTAAATCGTAGGCTTTCGACAACATAGTATGTTCCATTACAAAAGATTTGGATTCACATGTTTAATAAATCTGGTATGTCGGCTTTCACTGTTAACAGTTAACACTTTTTTCGTGTCAGTCAAGTAAAGAAGCTAGAGCCATTGTTAGGCAACTACAACTTTTTTTTGTGTTACATTTATGAAGAAAAGCATGATAGCTTGCATGCCAGTAAGCGGTCAATAAAACCAATAAACTTGTTACCACAAAAGAGTAAGACATGCGTTTAACACTAGTTTAAGAAAAAAATGCCATACAAAATTCGCTTAAATAAGGTTTAGAAAAAAAAGAAAAAATATTTATTGGCCTAAAAATACAAGTAGGTAACAATAGGAAATTATATAACGATAAAAATAAAAATAAAACAGAGATCAACAATATGGAGAGAGAACAAAGGCCAATGACGCCCCTGTCTAGGCTTTGTGCTGGTATAATGGGACGGGAATATTCCCACCGTAACAGCGCTGGTATTCTGGCAGGGCCTGACAATTTGGAGAGAGAAGAATACCAATCAGGATCCAGCCTAGGGTTTGTGCTGGTACAATGGGACGGGAATATTCCCACTGTAACAGCGCTGGTATTCTGGCGGGGCCTGTACGAGATTTGAATCCGTGTCTAACTTTATTTATTTAGTTTAGCCGGAGTCTTGCGACAGAGTCTGTGCGGTAAGAGAATGGGATTTAGATTGGAGGGCGCTGTAGTGTTTTTCTACCGTATTTGTAAGGTTTTACCCCTTTTAGACATGATTAAATACAAAAAACAGCAAGAAATCACAACACACAACAACAAACAAATCTGTATCAATACAAAACTTTGACGTTTTACAGATTGCTGGGTTTGATTGCCAAATAAAAATCTTAATGTTAGTTCCGTTTTTCGCCACGCCCATTCTCTTTCCGCAGAGTCTCTACTACGGTATCAAAGTGCCTACCCTGACCTCATCTCGAACTCCATAGAGCCTTGAAACCTTATCAAAAAGAAATGTTCAATCATTCAACTAATGTCGATCTGCCAATACACGCGTATAAGCTATTGTCAGTTTTTTACTACCTTTAGAAAAAACACGATTAATAAAAAATACAATAGTAAAAATATTTTTACTGAGACGTAAATAACACCTGTTAAATATAAAGTCTTTGGTGCAAAAACGATTTGATCGAATAAAGCCTGCTCTAACTTAACCAGGTAATGCAGAAAGAGCTAATAAATTATTGTCGCTTTAAAACCTAAATAATTTCATGTAATTTAAGTTGGCCGCCTCGCTCCATACATTTAAGAGAGGAATAGAATAGAATAGAATAATCTTTATTTGCATTAAATAGGGTTGACAAAAGGTGTTTGCATATAAAGCATATGTTAAAAGCTAAGAATCTTAAACCTATTTAGCCATATCAATAGCATGCAAAAAAATCTAATATATTAAAACATAACAGTCATATTTACCTATCATTCATTTAATAACAAGTATTTTATCATTATAATTTAAATCCAAATAATAGATTTACCTGTTGTATTAAAGGAAGTTACCTCTGACTTACAGAATACCACAGAGAAATAAAATTGCTTTTGCTCGATTCATCAATAAAATTAAAGTGTAAGGGATTCGTATTAGCGATACAGAAAAGCCAGTCTAGGGCGCTTGTTAACGAAGTGATTTCTACCGGGTCTAGGCACGGTTTCAAACCGTGTCTACGTCCGGTCATCAGTTAGGTAGGTCAGGACACTATGGAGATTTGTTAATAAAAACGGCGCCAGTGACGCTTTCGGGTTGGTACAAACGTACAAACCGTGTACACTCGCGGAAAGACCCGCTCTGTCACCCATAGTGCCATAATCGCTTGCGGTACCGGCGTAGTAAAAATTCATTCATAGACATGTAATTATCGCTGTCTTACTTTTTCCTATAGCGCTGTCGCGATCCCGATGCGGATGACAAATTGCAACTAAAACAAAAGCAATTCAATTCATTATTCAATCAATGAAACGCTCTCTGTCTTACTTTTGTGCGGCGGCCCGGACTGGGGCGTCCGACGCGAAGGCGGGGCGTAGTAAAAACTACTGTAGAAAACTGTTCAAAGTATTTTGTTTGCCGAGCGACCCGGCGTAAAACCGGTCGACAACAAGCGCCCGAAGCCTGGCTGGTAAGACACATTTTTCTGCCGCATCAGCTATAGTTAGTTAGTTCTACAGGGCGGTTTCCGCACTTAGTCCTAATTATTGGACCATTGTGCGTGTCTCAAAACATTCCCGTTTACTCCAGCCAGCTTATATCGGTCCAGAAGGAAAGCAACCTTGGTAGACTGCTGCAAGCTTCTGGAAACGATTCTGGTGACTGGAGAAGTCGTGCCCGTTGGTCGGCCACGCTCCTGCATTCCATGATGACATGCTGTGGCGTTTCCTCTGCCTCCATGCATCCTCTTCATAGGGGGCTATCCGTTACTCCTATTCTATATTGGTGTTTTTTTAGGGGACAATGACCAGTCATCATGTAACAAACATACCAAACACATTTATAATCTTATATAAATAGTAAATAATATAATAACAACGTATTTATATAGTTATTATAGTATAATATTTAAAAAGTAGCATAACTACGTTTTCAAAATTAAGTCTTCAAAATGTGGGACATTGTCCCACAAATTTAAGTTCTTAATATTTCCGATATACCACCGAGTTAAAGCTTGTTATTTTTTGAGTTGATAGTCTACATTATAAGCTACATTTTGAACTAAATTATAAGCTTTAATATTGCATAACATGAGCACACTATTTCTATATATTCCTACAAGCTCTAGGGCAGCCATAGAAGACTCATAATATGGATAAAAATAATACCTTTTGAAATACAACGTAAAAAATAAAATAACTGTAATAGTTTAGACATTTTTTTTTTTAATTTCTTTTTCACAATTTGGTACAAAAAAAGAAAAACCGGGATTTCGTCGAAACTATTATAGTTAGAATCGTGGGAGTTTTACTCTTGCGCTAAGAATGAAGAGCTTTATCTGATTCACCTTTAATCAAGGGAGTGGTAATTTTGACGTGAAATAACACAATGTGAGGCGTTAAAAAGTACGTCGAACCCAATTACTAATATTAAGTACTGAATTCCTTGTGAATGCCGAATAAGTTTGTATAAACCTTTACGCTGTTTCAATTTATATTATTTATATTTAGATATATTTTTCCACAAGCAGCCTTTTTTTCCTAAATTTAGTCCGAAGGCCGTGACACTTTTTGCCTATTTCACAGATAAATGGAGTTTACAAAAAGCTGGATTCCTTTTGTGTAGCTTTTTGCTTGACTTAGTCACTAGAAATGTCTTATTCTCAAGAAAATCATTATAATGTGAGAATATTATATATTGACGACCTCCGTGGTCGACTGGTTTGTACGCCGGGTTTCATGGTGTCGCCGACTCGAGAGGTCCCGGGTTCAAATCCCGGTAGGGGCAGATGTTTGTGTGATGAATACGAGCATTTGTACTCCAGTCATGGATGTTTAATATGTATATCTATAAAAATATACTTATATATGTACAGTATATGTATTCTATCCCATAACACAAACCTTATAGTGCTTACTTTGGGGCTAGGCTAATTGGTGTGAGTGTTGGAAATATTTATTTATTTATTAATATTTCGATTGTAAACATTGACACCTGTACATTATTCCTCTGTGAGAATTGGTGATGTGAAGTTAGTAATTTTTAAAATTGTAGTAATTTACTAATGCTGATTTGAAGCGAATCGGTAAGTTAATTATTCTTTAGGAGCAACGATGCCATTATACTTAACAATATATAAAAAGAATGAAATGTTTACTATTTCAACGGAAAATTAGCAGCAAGGTTGCCTGGTAGAGATTGCTACCTTAGCAATAAGGCCGCCTTTTGTGTTTTTGTTTCTGGGTTTTATGTTCTCTGTATTTTATGTTCTCTGTATTGTGTGTAATAGTGCAATAAAGAATATATTCATTCATTCATTCATTCATTCAAGTGAGCCCTATAGTCTCATTTAGTGAATTCAATCATTTCTTTCTCTGAGTGGTCAAAGATTTTCATTTCTCAAAAAATTATGTTACAAAGTGACACTTTCTTTATCATCAAAATATAAGACTTAAAGAATCGTCAAATGAAATTGACGTATATGAATGTCCCTTAATTTGCCAGTTTATAAAGAATCATAATATTTTAATTATAGAAACCACAATAATAAATGTTTTTACAACACTCCTGAGTAATGATACAACTTTATTGAATCATGCTTTCAGTAGCTACAGTTCATCTATCTTTTTATAGCTTTTCGTGATAATGTAATTATATCATTAATCATTAAACATCTGTAATAAAAATAAAGAAACAACCGGTTCATTACTTTTAATAGCACTTTCATTGATAAAATGTTATTAATACGAAATGAAAACGCAGTGACAGACTATTATTTTTATTCAAACCTTTCCATAATATACCAATGTTTTTGATTTTAAATATCGCAATGAGATTAGTTTTATCATAATAAGCTATAGTAGCAAATTTCTAAGCCTAAAGAATTTACCAAACAATATTATAATATTTTCCCAAAAATATCGCTCACGAAATATGACACGCGGAATAATAATGGAACGAAAATTATCTCCCTAAAAATATACCCTATTTTCGAATGATGACATAGACAATACTAAATACCGCACAGATCATAGATATGTTGTATATCATTAATCTGAGATCCAGTTACGATTTTTCCAGATACGAATTTAGTTATATCGTGATATGCCGCTAATAATTAAAAAAATATCGTTTTTGATACGAATTTCGATATTGGTTATTTTGTATCGATGTATCGATATATCGAATCAAAATATATTGACAAAAATATCGATATATCGATACATCGATATATTTTCAACAAGCCTACAAGAAACGTATAAATTGAAAGCGCCCTTAGTCGTTAGTCCGAATACGTGTGCCAATGTGATTTGGGTAACTGACTAAGTGTAACTGAACCAAAGAATATATACACTACGCAATTCCTTTTCCAGTGTAAATATTGCATCGGGTATCCGAATGAGGATCATTGGTTAGCAAATCAACTCAAAATCATGATCCAATAAGCTTTGTATTTAATATTCTTTTTAAATCATCGAAATCAGTTATATCGGTCTCTTATCTCACCTTCACCTTTCCTTCAGAGGACCACGCGCGCTGGCCTACGTTGTCACCGTCTTATTGTGGCCACAATTCCAACGCGTACAAAGAAATTTGGTGACTCATTTCTTTGTCGCACTATCGGTAAATGGAATGCTCTGCCCGCTCACGTGTTCCCTCCCTCTTACAACCTGGGATCCTTAAAAAGAGGCGTGAAGAAGCAACATGCAGGCCGGCAGGGTGAGGATGGCTGGTGTGGCAGGTAGAACTGCTGTATCAGCTATCTTCGCGTCTGGACTTCACCTTCACTTAACATCAGGTGGGGTGGAGTCATTTGTCGGACCTATCTTTAAAAAAAAACGGTCCGATTTCATAACTAATTTTATGGTTGCCAATATTTACCGGCTGCCGAAACGTGTGACGTCACCGAGCTTGATCTTGGTTCACTCCGGTCGAACTTCAGTAGCGTCTCTATGCACGCTCGCGCCCGAGCGCTAGAGCTCTGTGACGTCACAGCTACCACGCGGCCAGATGAAAATTCGTTTAGTAATTAGGTCATAACTTCGTCCATATTTGTCGTAGAACAAAAATTTAACCACTGTATTTTATGAAATCCTTAGCTCTATAAATATGCATTCTCAACTAAAATCGTTACGGATCCTCATTGCTACATTCACATTTTCTGAGCATGCATAGTTTTCAATGCATTTCTAAGTATGCAGCTACAGTGGGTGTTGCATGGTTCACACCACCAATCTATTATCACCCGTAGTCCAAGTTCAACCTGAGTAACCGACTGTAAAAAAAAAATTTAACCGGAGCAAATAATCTGCCCCATATTTGTTGTTGCATTACCAATGCAGCGTTTTTTTCATTACTTTTCCAAAATATAGATATTTCTTCATAGTGTTATATTATAAAGAAACCGAAGGGAAAACTTTTGTTTTATAGAGAATTTTAGAAAAGGATTATTATATTCAATCATAAAGGACATCGACGAAATCGGCCCTAGCATGCCCAAAAGAATGTCCTTCACTATTATTTTTCTATTATTTTTTTAACTTATTAGCAATTAGTCATAGTAAACGGACAATCTGTTTAGAAAAATAAAAGTTCTGTTACTAGATACTACAGTCTGTTCATCCAACTTGTCCTATTTAGTAAACAATCTTGGCACTCCTTTTTATTGAAAATACAGCATTAAAAATCAACTGATAACTGGATTCAATAGGTTTCAGTCTATAATAACGATTTATTTTAATAGTTTCGTAAATATTTTATTATTAAATGGGTGATTCTGTTAAAAAGTTGTGTTGTGACCATAGGTATTTATCAACATAAAAATAGAACTAGGTACCTTAGTTAATAATACTTATTACTAGTATTTATAATATATTTATAAAAAGATTATTTCTGAAATCATGTAAAGATAGTTTATACTCCCATCCCATGTAATATCTGTTTATTTTTATGAAAATCATAATGATAACCAGGTACATACCTAATTACCGATAGTAAATATAGAAACAGGTAAATGGAAAGACTTTGAACATTTCATTTGAAAATAAATCTATTATTACTACAGGTAGGTACAGGTACAATAGGGGCCAACTGCCAACACTCAAAAATCTGTGAATATAAGCATTTATTATTTTTATTATTAATTGCATTTTATGTTCATTTAATGCATATTATTTAAGTGCTTACATAGAGGTAAACACTAAATCTATTCAGAATATATAAAGTGTACATCTTTTACGATTAAGTATAATAATTATAACCTCAAAATCAAATACATTCTGTAGTAGGCCACGGTTCCTCAAGTTGTCCGTATCTCAACAAATGCCTAATTAGAGTTTATGAATGATTCCGAACACAACTAGCATTTTCTCATTGCTCGGCGTTCTAGGGCATTCAATGTATGGGGAACGAGCAATGTCCTTTGTTCTATTTTAGCAATTAACTGCATCTAGCAGTTTGTTAAAATCAAAAGAAAATTTTACTAGTTTTTTTTTTAAATAAATCTTTCACTTTCTTTCTTGTCTTTCACTTTAAATCTCTATTCAAAAAAGTTCTTATTTCTACCTGCCGCTGCAATACGAATGGATCACCGTCAGCCTATTAATGTCCCCACTGTTGGGGCACAGGCCTTCCCTATGGATGGAATAGGGCGATTGGGTCATGACCCACCAAGCGGGCCCAGTGCGGATTGGCGGGTGCTAACGACTGCAGATGCAGCCGAGACTGGGCGTCAAGTGCTTTCCGAAGCGCGGAGGAACTCGAGATAATAAGATTCTGTAGGCTGGTAAGTATGATTTTTTTATCTCCCACATTTAAATTAAACAATAATATAGATAAAATTGTACTATCAGCCTTTTTCAACGAAATCGTAAATAATAATGTGATAATTACCATTGAACCTTATACTTGAACTTTAACTTTTATCATTATGAAATTATGTGGATTCCAAATTTAAATATGTTATTACGTATTTGTATTACCCTAATATACTCGTAGAAGGGTACCTATTAGGGCTTAGAATTTTTAAGTGAAAATAAATATTAGGATATGGATCTTATTTCCTAATTTTTTTTTTTATGTTTTAATTTTTTTTAAGCATTTAAACATGTAGCAGTTAAATGCTTAAAAAAAACATAACTATAATTGCTATTTCTTCTTTCAAATGTTTAATACTTGAAAAAGTATTCATTCGACATTGTGGGTTACCTACAATGCGAAGAGATGGCGCTGCCTTGCAGCTTAAGGCTAGGAAAATTTCGACGCGGCGAATAGGGTCGTGGTAGCATAATGGTCAGTGCATTCGCCCGGATAGCGAAGGATGCGGGTTCGAGTCCCGTCCGCTGCCTGGCCCGCGTGGATTTTTTTCTAGTAAACTTTTCTTTATTTTTTTTATATTATATTCTGTAAAGATTCGAGTTGTAATGAAGTTTGGACTATATGTACAATAGGAAAAAAGTAGAACATGAGTGAAAAAATAGCGAATATTGTAAAACCTGTATACTATATTAGTTACCTTATTTTTTGGAAACGTTTGTGGTTGTCTAAAAGTTACATAAAGGTTTTTAGTGAGATGTGGGGAAAAATAGGCCCCACAATGAATTATGAGTTACCTGAGGAAATATACGTGCTAATTTTGACAAAAAAAATGGAAATTATACTTATATTTCTGTAAAAAATTAATTGTTTAATTATTTTTTTCGAAAAGTGTCTCAACGTTAACCCACCAAATATTGCATTTATGGAAACTGAACAATTTGAATTGTCATAACTTGATTGAAATAAAACTACTTTTAGAATCTTCGTATTTTAAACGGATTATAATTCCAAAATCTTATTTACAGATTTGCGCCCTTTTAGGATATTCAGTAAATTATAGAAATAATAAAACAATATTTTAAAGTTTTTCAAGTAACTCAAAATTCACGGGGTTAACGATATGGTGACCTATTAAAAGCTTTTATTTTACTTGCACAAAAGTGGTTTTTGATCAAATCTTGCACTTAACTGAATTTTGAACCAGTTTCTTTAGCCCCGATAGACTGGAAAAAGGTTTTTTTACACACACCAATTAGCCTAGCCCCAAAGTAAGTACTGTAAGACTTGTGTTATGGGATGCTAGGTTAACTGATAGAATACATATCTAAGTATATTTATATAAAAATACTGGAGTACAAATGCTCGTATTCATCACACAAACATCTGCCCCCACCGGAATTCGAACCCGGGACCTCTCGAGCCGGCGACACCATGAAACCCGGCGTACAAACCACTCGGCCACGAAGTTCGTCAAAAAGTTCATGCATAAGCTGTCTGCCAGTTCAATATTATGGTGAAATCAATTTGATGCTGCTGCTAAGACAATTTGTACTTCGATACATTGTGTTGCCTAGTATACCTACCAACTTCAAATAAATTTATAATCACAATATTATTGACGATGTCCGTGGCCTAGTAGTCTGTAAGCCGGATTTCAAGATGTCGTCTGCTCGAGAGGTCCACATCCCGGTGGGGGCAGATGTTTGTATAATGAATATGAGCATTTGCACTCCAGTCATGGATGTTTAATATGTATTTCTATATAAATATACTTATATATGTATAACAATATATTCATTACCCTAGTATCTCATAAGGCAAGCCTACTTTGGGGCTAGGATAATTGGTGTGAGTGTTGGAATTATTTTTTGTAGTGTAGTTACACCTACCTTAGAGTTCTACAAATTAATTGTTTTCCATTTACTCGTGTCATAATGACATTTAATTTTTTTAATGATTCTAGATCAGTGGTGTACGTAGTATTTTTGATGACGAATTTAAACCTAGTCGTTGATCAGAATTAAGTTAATTTTGATACTTAGTTATATTATATTGATTGATAAAATGATATGCTTGAACTAAATAACTTAAACTATGTAACTATGAATTATTTATAATTTTTATTATTTTTAAAGCATGTAACTGCTTGATGTTTAAATCTAAATAATAAAAATTATAACTATAATTGCTATTTCTTCTTTCAAATGTTTAATACTTGTAAAAGTATTCATTTGACATTGTGGGTTTACCTATAATGCGAAGAGATGGCGCTGCCTTGCAGCTTAAGAATAGCTAGAAAGAATTTCGACGCGGTCCGTGAGGGCCGCGGTAGCATAATTGGTCAGTGCATTCGCCCGGATTGCGAAGGGTGCGGGTTCGAGTCCCGTCTGCTGCCTGGTCCGCGTGGAATTTTTTCTAGTTATATTTTCTTTAGATATGAATTATTTTCTGGTTATCTTCATTATTTTTATTATCTTTAGCTATAGTTACTTAAACGAACTATATTATATTCACTTAAGTTTTTATTTTTTATCGTCCAAACGCCAAGATAGCTGGTACAGCAGTACCAGCTATCTTCGCGTTTGGACTCCACCATTTAACATCAGGTGGGGTCATTTGCCTATCTGGCTATAAAAAAATATATGAAATCTGTCCACGTCCGCGATGATTGCTATTTCTTCTTTCAAATACTTAATATTTGTAAAGGTATTTAATTGTACCTGTGATGACATACGGAGCCGAGACGTGGACACTGACGGCATGGCTGATCCACAGGTCCACAGGCTCGGCGTTTCTCTGAAGGATCGCATCAGAAATGAGGTAATCCGACAGAGAACCAGAGTTATCGGCATAAAACACCGGATTAGATAGTTGAAGTGGCAGCGGGCTGGCCATATTTGTCGAAGAACGGATAACCGTTGGGGTAGACGAGTTCTGGAGTGGAGACCGCGTCTAGGCAAACGTAGTGTAGGATATCCTCAGGCGCGATGGAGTGACGATTTGCGCAAGGTGGCTGGCAGGGGCTGGATGCGAGTAGCCCAAGATCAATTTGAGCGGCGTGCATTTGGAGAGGCCTATGTTCAGCAGTGGACTAAGATAGGCTGTTGATGTCTGTCCGCAATGCCAGAAAAATAGATTCTCAACAAATTTTTCCCCTAAAGAATAGAGGTCTTGAGAGACAGGTGTCCAATCAAAGTGATCCTTTAACGGTTCTTTCTGTCTGTCTGAGACAAGAACACTAAAATATAGCTCATATTGCTACGTTAGTAAAGATCCTATCTTAGTAAACGAAATTCTATTAAGTCCGTCAGTTAGATGATCAAAAAATAATGGACACGTATTTTTTCTTTGGGCAATCAACCAAAAAATGACAAAGTTATAGCGCGTCAAAGTTTGGGAGTAGGGGCTCGCGACGTCACTTTTTAGTGAATTTTCACTTAAAAGTGTACTCAAACGTGACGTCATGCGACTTTTCAAATCAATATATCTCTGCAATGTTTATATTATGTGAAAAAAAAACGTGTCCAATACTTTTTGATAAATAATCTACCTGATAAACGGAGAAAAAAAAAATTAGTCATCATCCCTATTGCATGTACCCCCGAATGGGTGTTAACTATATACACATTCGATTGTATGACCACAACTAATTACAAATTACCACAATCCAGCCGCTGATTTAATGGACCGTTTGATCGGGGTGCTGTTATGTCAACATTACCACAAACTCATAGAATTTCACCAATTCTGTTTGATCGAAATTGTTGCCTGATTAATGATTGTTCATTCGGAAGCATCTGTTTAGGTAGTATTAATAGTTAATAATAGTTAATTAATTACTAATGATGTAGAATATACAAATTTATTTCCATATTGTATCCTGGTGAATTGAGAATCTCCTACTTTTTGAAGTCATCATTAGCCTATTAATGTCCCCACTGGTGGGGCACAGGCCTTCCTTATCGATTAAATAGTAAGATGGAATAGGGAGATTGGGCCATGACCCACCACACGGGCACAGCGCGGATTGGTGGGTGCTAACAACTGCAGATGCAGCTAGGACAAACGGCTTAACGTGCCTTCTGAAGCACGGAGGAGCTCGAAATAATAATTTTTTGGTCACCCATCCAATGACTGACCACTGCGAAAGTTGCTTAACTGCAACGATCGCAGCCAAATGAGCTAACCACCTGCTCCACCGAGTTCCTCAACGTTTTTTATGGAGGCTAAATAAATGCTACAAGCAATTGATGATCAACCTGAACCCAATGATGTAGTCAACCCAATGAGGAATTTGATTTTTTAGTCATATTCTAACGAACGGTGTCCCCTTTATAGACGACCTCCGTGGCTGAGTGGTTTGTACGCCGAGTTTGACACCATGAAGGTGTCACCGACACGAGAGGTCCCGTTTCGAAGTTCCGGGTTCGAATCCCGGTGAGGGCAGATGTTTGTGTGATGAATACGAGCATTTGTACTTCAGTCATCATGGATGTTTAATATATGTATTCTATCCGTTACCCTAGTATCCCATAACACAAGCCTACAGTGCTTATTTTGAGGTTAGTATAACTGGTGTGGGTGTTGGAAATTATTTATTTATTTATTGTTTTTCTTTTAGTAAAGATATTTTGTACTTTATGCCAAATAAGCACCTTTTCTTGTTTAACAATAATTAAGGGCATAGCGGATTCTAAGCTAGAATAGGGTATTTGACAAGTTTTAGAAAACGATCTCACGCTATTTACTAATGTTTATAGAGTCCATAAAAAGGATATTCATCACTATGTTGTGTATTACGGTAAAAAATCTAAACCTAAAATTCTATTTTCAAGTTGCCGCGAAAAACGTATCTCTGGACAATATGGCGTCATACTGGTGTGTGACGACACACGACTGTCATTAAAACGTCAAACCATACAATCTAATGTCACTTTAACCGAAAGTTTACTTGCGTGTGACGTCATTTTAGGATCCACCAATCCCAAGCGTTTTGGGTCACGTGACAAAAGTCAAGAAAACTATTATCTTTATCGTATGTTTTTAGTAAAATTATGAATATTTTTTCCGTAAAAATAGTAAAAACTCCTTCCAATATTCATTCTAAATACAGATTCTTACAATTGGTATTTTATTTTTAATACTGTCAAATACCCTATTGGAGCGCCCGTCTCTAATCCACGAGTTAGGGGATTGGGTCAGGGTAGGCTGGTGCAGAATCCCTAACGGGGACCCCACGGCTTCGCATTAAGCAGTATAGAAGGTATTCGCAGGACTTTTTTAGCGGATATAATACTGTAAAGCGGGGGGGTCCGTAAGACTTGCGGGAGCCAGGTGTGAGGTCCGTTCGGCGGTGTGCCTCTTAAAGGCGCCGTCGTCTGTAAAAAGATTTTTTACCAGCGTTATAAAAAAAAAGGGTAGGCCAGTGCGAGTGACTTTTTTGGTATCGCAAGCATCTAAAGGCTTTGGTAGTCGCTTACAACGCTCGCTAACAAAAAAAAAATAAGGATAATTATTAAATAAAACTAGTTTTAGATTTTAAATTTATTTATTTACTAGCTGATCCAGCGAACTTTGTACCGCCATAAAAATAGGGGCAGGTGGAAAAAGATTCCTCCTAACCCATATGAGAACACTACGTTACAATACCCAATAGCTTGAATTTTGGCGCGGAGGCGCATTGTAGGTTTCAGAACACTACGTTACAGGTGGACAGCCATTATCACTTAAGGATATGAAAAAGAGATAGTAGGCGATTCTCAAACCCATGGAATATGCATAGAAAATTTCATAAAAATCGGTCAGGCCGTTTCGGAGAAGTATGGTAACTAACATTGTGACACGAGAATTTTATATATAAGATTGACGTTTCGCAGCTTTTCAGGTCTGCATCGTCAGAATATTGTTTTTTTTTTTTATTTACTTTGTCGAGCTACCTTCGAAAGATTTTTATTGAGCATTCGGATATTTCATTGGAAGATTTTTAAAACTTTATTGTCTATGTATGAATTAATTAGCTAACTTAGTAAATAAAGTACTTCATTTAAAATTCTCTTTTGTAATTTTGAGTTATTTATTTGACCCTTACTACCCTAAACTACCACCGGTTCCAGAATTATTACTCGATACTCGAAGTAATTTACTTGAAATAGAGCAAATGCTGAGCCGGTAAACTTTGCAATACAAAAGATTGCACCCGAGTATAATTATTACTCGGGTGC
Source organism: Chilo suppressalis (assembly GCA_902850365.2). Classification (NCBI taxonomy): domain Eukaryota; kingdom Metazoa; phylum Arthropoda; class Insecta; order Lepidoptera; family Crambidae; genus Chilo; species Chilo suppressalis. The sequence goes on along the minus strand of OU963901.1, from coordinate 28,244,027 downwards.
AATCTTTTGTATTGCAAATTTTAACGGCTCAGCATTTGCTCTATTTCAAGTGAATTACTCACTATTCACCCGCGTCGTCATACATACGATGAACATTAAATACATTTTATAGCTGTTACGAAACTACCTATATAAATAGAATTATTATCTTTAAAGTTGATAAACCAAATCATTCTCGAAACGAACTCGTTTAATCCGGTACATATTTTAATTGGCGTTCCCAAAGCTTTTACTGAAACAGTTTTAATAAAACATTTCCAGATTAGCGTAGAATCAGGATCAGGATTGAATACGAAGGGTTCCCTACCATGATTCAAGATTAATAACTTTTGAAATATACATGAAAATATCTTGATTGTTGTATGTCTCTTTGATCTCTCCTTTAATAGGGATGATGACTAATTTTTTTTTTCTTCGTTTATCAGGTAGATTATCAAAAAATAATGGACACGTATTTTTTCTTTGGGCAATCAACCAGAAAATGACAAAGTTATAGCGCGTCAAAGTTTGGGAGTAGGGGCTCGTGACGTCACGTTTGAGTACACTTATTAGTGAAAATTCACTCAAAAGTGACGTCACGAGTCCCTACTCCCTACTTTGACGCGCTATAACTTTGTCATTTTTTGGTTGATTGCCCAAAGAAAAAATACGTGTCCATTATTTTTTGATCATCTAACTGACGGACTAAATAGAATTTCGTTTACTGTACCCCGTCATCATTCCAGTTATTTATTATGTTTAGCATTGTTTATAGTACAAATGACTTTTTAGATAAATACAGTCCAACTAACGGACAGACGACGGGGTTAAATATTAAGGTCTCTTATCACCTTTTGGATGCGATGCCCTAATAACAGGCAAACTGAAATGCTTTTCATTACAATATTCGGTTAAGCGTTTTGTGCAATTAATTTAAAAACAAATTTGATCTTTAGATTTTTCAGTATGAGAACAGTCCAGAATTTCAGTTCTAAGTTTTTTAGTTTGTTAATAAGCATATGCCGCCTATGGTAAACGGCCATCATAGCCTACAAATGCTTCATCATCAGCCTATTAATCTCCCCACTGCTGGGGCACAGGTCTACCCTATGGATGGATTAGGGAGATTGGGCCATGACCCACCACGCGGGCCCAGTGCGCGTTGGCGTGTGCTAACGAATGCAGATGCAGCCGGGACCAACGGCTTACAGTGCCTTCCGAAATACGGAGGAATTCGAGATAGTAAATTTTTGATCACCCATCCAATGACCGACCACTGCGAAAGTTGCTTAACTTCAACGATCGCGGCCGAACGCACTAACCACTTGCCCCATCCCCTACACGGGAGCCATGGAACCTTTTTTACAAACAGAAAACAACACGACCAAAAGGTAGTCTTATATTACTGTTGTATACTCTCGTATAAATATTTCATAAAACAAAATTTTTACTTTGTAATTTTCAGTATGAACAGTTCAGTATTTCAGTTCCGAGTTGTCTATTTTGTTTATTGTAAGCTTTGATACAAAAACGCGACTCAAACAAGAATGGAGAATTCCAGAGGAACAATTTCGATGTCCGTTCAACATGAGGTAATTTTAAAAGAGAAAAAAATCTATTGAGCTATTTATATTCGTGCCGCAAAAACGTCCCAATCGTGGTGTGTTTATTATTGTTTTTATCTCAGTCAACCCGGTTTGGTATATAAAGGGGGTAACAACTGGCTTGTAATCAGTCTTGGTTTACATTCCTGATGTAACACTCGACGCTTCAATTGACAAACTTATCAGTAAATTAACTTAATTAACGCTAAGTCATAATGATTGAAAAGAAGATGCCCGCATTCACGGAGTTCAGTGAATTCGCCAGCCTAAGTGTGAGTAACTTGGAGATCATAATTATTATTTAAATGATTTCTTATTTTTGATTTATTCTGTTTTATTTCTCTATCACTGCTGTCATACTGCCTCATTTATGAGAATAACTAACTTCTTTACTAATTATTAGTTAAAGACTAGCAAACCAGTGAACCAAATGTTCACCAAAACTTGATTTAAAAAAAAAATGTATTTAATTAATTGAGAACTTCGGAGATTTTGTGTGGTTTCGTTTGAAATTCGTGATTTCTCGAAAACCGGAAGTGCTACGTTACTCAAATCCGGTTTGTAGTCTTATCAGACTATTCTTAACTTATAACTTAAATATTCTCTTTATCTATCTCTTACGGTTTGGCCGCTGAAACAGCACCACAGACGGACGGACTTGTCTAATAGATAAGAGATACTGCGACTATCGGTTTTAAGAGTAGAAACCCAGAATGTAATCTTATGACGATCTTCGTGGCCGAGTGGTTTGTACGCCGAGTTTTAAGGTGTCGCCAACTCGGTCCCGGGTTCGAATCCCGGTGGGGGCAGATGTTTGTGTGATGAATACGAGCATTTGTACTTCAGTCATGGATGTTTAATGTGTATTTCTATATAAATATATATATATATACCGTATAATATGTATTCTATCCGTTACCCCAGTATCCCATAATACAAGACTACAGTGCTTACTTTGGCAAGGCTATTTGGTGTGAGTGTTGGAATTATTATTAAACTAGCTGACCCAGCGAACTTCGTACCGCCCTAAAAAAATAGGGGTTGTCCAGCGGACAAAATTGTGAATCTAAACCGTTCTCAGATCCCCTTGAACACACACAAAAAAATTCATCAAAATCGGTCCAGTCGTTTAAGAGAAGTTCAGTGACATACACACTCACAGAAGAATTATATATATAAAGATTAGTGACACTCGCAAGAATTTGGAGCGTGTCGGTGGTAGGTTTTTAAAAAATAATCTCCTCCTACTCTCTAAAACTATATACGAATGCGCAATAGCAGCTATCCTGGTCTCCTTGAGCTTTATCACATAATTGAAAACTAGAGCTTTAGCTATTACAATATGAACGGACTTATAGTGTCCTATCATCCAAAACATATAACCCACGAGGGCGCCATAAATCCCCTCTAAAGTTGAAGCTCAAAGTGCACATGTCTGTAGATGAGCACTTCTGTATTAATATGTTCTTGTATAAGTAAACTTCTCATAGCTCCACTTAGCAACTTAGTCAACTGCTTTTAAACCCGAATCGATTGCCACATTCATCACCATTTTTTTATTTTATTTATTTATTTAAAAAAAAAATGTCTAGTGTCACTATTTTTTTTCTGTATAGTTCACATTTGACTTCCCCATTGTTTATATTGGTTACATTAACTTTATGTATACCTTCTGCAGCTGCAGCAGTTAACACCAAATACTGATAATTATGGTGGAGTAGTTTTCTGGGTTAAGCAATTAACAAATTTTTTTAAATCTAATATATAAAATTCTCGTGTCGCGGTGTTTGTGGTTAAACTCCTCCGAAACGGCTTTCCCGATTCTCATGAAATTTTGTGTGCATATTAGGTAGGTCTGAGAATCGGACAACATCTATTTTTCATCCCCCTAATTGTTAATGGTAATCCACCCCTAATTTTTTTTTCAATTTTAGTTTTATTTTTTTTAAATTTTCGACTTTCTACCACCGACCCCTATTTTTTTTATGGCGGTACGAAGTTCGCTGGGTCAGCTAGTATAATTATATTTGTAATAAATTATGATTGTATTCAACATTTAGGCTGGTGGTCAAGTAGCGTTTTCCACTGACGACTTCTTCGCGCCATGCGAGAACATGTTGCTGGACACAGAACCAGTCTTCATTCCGGACAAGTACACGGAGTACGGCAAATGGATGGACGGCTGGGAGACAAGGAGGAAGAGGATCACGGGACACGACTGGTGCATCATAAAGCTGGCAACTAAGTGTGTCATCAGAGGTGAGGACTGATTAATGAACTTGCAAAATATTCTATGGATGAAGCTAAAATGAATGTACCAGATAACTTAAATACAGAGGTCTTTCAAAGGGGCAGAACATATTATGAAATTTGAGTTAGTCCACGTAGTTTTTTCTTTCGTATATAGTCCAGCTTATAACGTAGTTAGTAAAAGATAAATCTTTGGAATGAAACTATAGTTAGAAATTAAATTACATATTTAATCAGCCTACAAAGATTATTTTTGTTTAGTATAATGTACATTTTTTTAATTATTTTGTTTTTTTTTTGTTTCTAGGATTGCTGGTGGACACATCATTCTTTACGGGAAACTTTGCTCCGAAATACTCAATACAAGCAGCAAGTTTAACTCCCGAAGGTAATTATAAAATCAAAACAAGAACAATATTCAACACTAATTAAAAAAGACCTCAAATAAGAGAAAAAATCTCATTATGTTTAAATTAAAGTATAATCGATATCGTTGGCGATGACCCTTAGCAGAAGTATTTTAAATTAAAAAAAATGCATTTAATTGGACAGATGTTTTGGACTTTAAAAATACTCAGAATATCAGTTAGTGTCTCCTTGGTTTGATCCATTACGTAAAAAAGTTTTGATATACATAACATTAGATTCTCTGATTAAGAACTATTTATCATCACTCAAGGTGATGACTATAAAAATGTTGCTTCTGCTCAATCTTTAAAATAAAGAATTATCATGTCAAAAGATATGCGAGATTTAAATAAAACATTGATATAGTATACGAATCGAAGAGATCTTTCAGAGTAAACTTTGTAAATGGACGACCCATCAATTCTCACGCACAGTAGCTAAGCGAAAGCTGATAAGCGTCCTAATAAATATCAATTTCGAATACTCACAGAGGAAGCACTGATTCCTGCGAGAGATACACGGATGGGCTCGGCTTGCTGTCGCCGGGATCTGGAAGAGGTCGAGCGACTTAAATCGGACAAATGGGAGGAGATAGTGCCCGTTACGCCGCTAGAAGCGGGATACGAGGACACCAGGCTTAACTTCCAAAAGGTAATCCACATTGGAATTGACTCACACAACTTAGTGATGCAAAACTTCGTAGCAATAAAGATATTGTCAAATTAGTAGGCGAAAGGAGGTTCGACTAAGACTAATTGATCAATTGAACATTTCTCATCACATAAACAAATTATGTACAAGATAAGAGTAAAAGTAAGACAACCACCGAATCACATTGAAATTAATTTGTGTGAATTTGAATATCTATTTCTGATTTAAGTTCGTACACTTTCCAAACTCAAATTAAATAAAGAAGAAATCCCTTTTATAATATTCTTGAAGATTTATTGATTAAGTAAATCAGAAAAATTTAAAAGTTGTAGTTAATTTATTGTATACTCGAACGATGCTTCAGAAACAGAACAAAAGTGTATTGTGATGAAACAACAAGTTTTGGATATTCATTAACATCATAATTGTAAGACGTCTTTGGTTAGGGATATCTTAGCTTTGCAAGGTAAAGAATAGAACAGCCAATTTCAATGTACAGCATCACAAATACTACACATACAAATACAAATACTTTTTTTAGTACAACTGTACGATATATTAAGGAGATTAAATCATGATAAGTTTTTTTGTTGTTCAGGTGGTCAGCGATGAAGCTTGGACACATATACGTGTGAATATATACCCTGATGGTGGAATCGCCAGGTTTAGGGTGTACGGAGAGGCGCACCCGGAGCCTCCACCGAGTGATCAGTTCGTTGACCTGATCTCCCTTTTGAACGGTGGCACCTGTCAAGGTAAGGAGAAACCTTTGGACACTTTTTCAGACTTTTTATTACCCCACCGCACTAGCTGATATTTAGAATTTGAGAACATGATTCCATTATGACATTTTAAACCTCATGATTGTAAATAGAGATGACAAATTCATCGATTGCATCGAAAATAAATTAACTAGATACATAATTCTGTCAAAATAATGGAGGATCAGAAGTAGTAAACATAATTAATAAGGCAATCGGAATATATTTTAACAGTCAATATTTATGTAGGTAATTGAGATCACTCTAATGAAGATACTGAAAAGGGTTCTCATTCATTTTAATTACTTTATCGAATTTCGAGATATATCAGGACCGCAGAGACCTACTCGTCTGCGTTAATACCGCAGACTTTTGTTTGAAAATAATGATTTAAATTATATTATACAATATATTTCTTTCTTTTACACTATTAATACAGTGACAACGCAGAATGTAGAGTCACTAATCCATTGGGAGGATCATTTGCTTTATCAACTTTTTTTACATTATGAAGGGGAAAAAATTAATAGCGTTCATTCTTTATAGGCTACTCAAACGCACACTACGGACACCCTCGGAACATGATCAAACCATGCAAGAGCGAGTCCATGGGAGACGGCTGGGAGACGGCCAGGCGGCTCGATCGACCTGAAGTATTGGAGGCCAACGAGGATGGCACCCTTAAGGTTCCAGGTAAATATTCAAGCCAGATGCGACCAAGCATTTCATTAGTTCCTTTACATTCACTATAAATACATAAATCTATTTTGATTGGAGTGATGTAAGGGAAGAATGGAGCACATGATAGCTGAGGACATATTTGAAACAATTATCATTAGGAGTTGGGGCAAAACCAGCAAGTTTTATTTGCCTTTAATAGAAAACAAACTTGAGGTGGGCATTCAAGAAATATTTTTTAAGTTTTGAAGAATATTTAACCGTTTTTCATCATATCCTAGGTGAAGAATGGGCGGTATTCAAGCTCGGCTTCCCGGGGCGAGTGCAGCGAGTGTGCGTTGACACGGCTCACTTCAAGGGAAACTTCCCGGATTCTGTCAAGATCGAGGGAGCGCATCTTGGACACAGGGACTGGTATCCAGACACCAAGTACGATTGGAGTAGCATCCTGAAACCTAGAAAGGTAAATCCACCGTCTTGGTTGGTAAAGATAAACCCACCCATTTCAAACTACCTTCGCGTCATGGATTAGAGCAAATCCAATTTACTTGTGAATAATTTTGGGACCATAGTACAACTTGAATATCTCATTGCTTTAGTGGAATAATACAAAAATCATTCAAACCGAAACAACATAATTTCGGTCAAGTCATTCCTACTTGATGCGTGATCATCACATGTGGCATTTGTTTTTTTAGCGTTTAAATGTCTTGTTGAGTTGAGATATTAATTTATACATAATTAGCTTGACCCATATACTTCGCGGGTTAACAGATCATCATAGGTGAGATAACTTGATTCAGATATTGTTTAGCATTGGTATTGGTTAACAACGTTATCAGCTTAACAGACACTAGCCAATAGGGGTTCCGTGTGAACTGATGTTTACTATCTATTCATATTGGTACAGCAATAAAATTTCATGAACATGCCCATACTTTTATGCTGACCTAGCATCAATGCGCATGGCATGACAACGTAGAACGCTGCAAAGTTAATATTTATATAAAAATACATGTAGACACAAAACCGATAAGTGTTAATAGCATTCAACAGACACATCTTTATCGCTCAATTGTATTCATTGAGAATATAACATTATTATATAACTGTTTGTTTAATAATAATGGAGCTTAATGGTACAATCAATAGCTATCATGACGGTCTGCGATTATGGATATTCAGAATTTAAGCTACTTTGCGATGGCTGATTGATAAAACGGATGGGTAGGAAAATGTTTATAATTAAGCGCTCTGGTCCTAGCTAAGTATTCGTAAGCACGCACTATCTTCCTTATTTGTTTTCTATGAAGTTCTTTGCTCCAGTACTGGGGCATAATTTGATTGCTGTTGTTTGAACTGGTCCATCTTCTTTTCACAGTTGTCTGCAGACCGTGAGCACTGGTTTGACTGCGACTCTGACATCATCACCCACATTAGGGTCACAATGGCTCCGGATGGAGGGATCAGTAGGATAAGGACCTTCGGATACGTCGATCCTCGAATTCACTAGAAAGACCTCCATGTGCTCCATAAACATAACTGCGAATTCGCATCGCATCGCAAATATCTGCGAGCTCGCACGAATGCACCGCCAGAACTTTCGATTTCGAATGTAAATCAATACTATAGGAATACTGAAAGTAAATCAAATATAGGAATGCTAGTGGCACAATGCAGAAAGTTAAAATTTCAATTAATTTGAAATTAGAAATTCCAGGCTTCAGAATTTTAGAACTTGGTTTGAAACTCTAGTAAACTTGGAAATTGTATATTTTATTTCGTCCTCTTAGTAATTCTAACTTCCCAATACATCGAACATTCTAAAATGAGCAATAGAGTGGAAATCACAAATTTAACGTGTTGAAAATATGTTTGTCAGAAAAAGCTCAAAATAAAGCTCAATATGAATGTATGTTTGACTCACATGTTACATAGAATTAAGGGTAAATCCTAAACTTCCTAAAAATCTAAAATTCATCACAAAATTGTGAGAATTGTAGACGCAAAATTGTATTATGTACCTGATTAGTGAACTTCTATAGCAGATGAACTGTGCAGAAGCTATTAAATGTTTTCTCTTAAACGTATGCTGTAAATAGAATAAGTTGAAAGTATTATTATAAATAAACGTTTTAATCTGTATCTCTTTTTTGTTTTTTTTAATTTTCTTATCAAACTTTTAGAACGACTTGGGAACTTCGTTAAAAACAGTTGCCAAACTCATATTCAGCAAAGACTGAACCAAATTAAACTTTATATGTTGAACAACTTTATAAAGGGGTTATAGAACATGTATATACTCTGCTTTTATAATATATATGCCGCTCAGGGCACGGTGTGGAGATGTGTGAGTATGTCTATTGTTCGGGTGTCTATCAGAATACAGATTTTTTTGATATCGATTTTCATTTTACCGAAAATTATTGCACGATTTTTAATACATTGTTTTTTCAATTCATCGAAATTTTAATCATCGCTGTTTGATATCATCGAAACCCTTTTCATGAAAAAAAAAATTGTGTGTGTCAGCTCCGACGCACGACTGGAGTTTACTCCTTAAGTTCGATAGTCTAACCAGACGCAAAAAGAGTTTATTTAACTTAAAAAATATTGATATTGTATGAAAAGGTAAATTAACAAGTTAATGAAAATAATATACATATATAAATATATATGTATTCATTTCATATACATTTATCATAACTAATCGACGAAATATTTTACATTAAACTTTTTACAATAGTCAATTTCAGATGTGCATAAATATATCATTAGGAATGTTGATAAATTATGTTATTATTATTATCAGACTATTATCATTTTTTTAAATATTAATTAAATCAACATTGTCTGCATTATTAATTACAGTGACAAGTGGTTTATAGTAACTAAAATAAGACACATGGAAGTTCGTAGATACGTGGTTCACGAATCTTGAAAATACAGCATCAATGGTTGTACCATACCTCGTTGTCCCCATTGCTCTATCAGAAACAATATCTAAATTCAGTTCAGATTTTAAATTTTTTATTAATGTCAATCCGTCATCTTTGTTTGTCAAAGTTGCGCGACATAGGATGCGCACCAAAAACGTAACGAGGTCATTCATCGATAGATTTTACTCCTCACATTTTTCTCATACCGGGCCCCTTTTATATATGCAAATCGATTCTTAAGCAATAAACTCCAAAAATCTTTTAAAGTGGTTTTGATTACCAGAAAAACGGTTTAACGTACATTTCGTAAAAGTATTAATTTATCGACAAAACTATTCGTAAAAACATTTTCAATACGTATCGAAACCCATAATACTTTTTCACACAACAACTTATTATCTCCGTATCGTTTCATCGAATGATGAATTATTTTAGTTGAAGAGGTCTCTTTTAAAAAAAAATGTGTGCGTGTACTAGTGTACACACGTAAGAAGTGAAACTTCTTTATGGCCTTATTTTTCGAAAAATGATCTACATACAACTTTCCAGAAATTGGTTAAATAAAGTTAAATTAGATAAAGTTTAAACAAAAGGATTTTATTATCATAGACATGAATACAAATTACTGCCTATGAAACTGTTATGATTACGCGGCTCAGTAATCTAAGGCACATGTTCCACCTCCGACGATGAACGATAAGCGAGCGAGAAGAAACTAGAAACGAATTGGCAGTCCTGAGTTAAAATGCACGCGCACGGCTTTTGACAGCCAAGCCAGCTTAACCGAACGAGTATAGCTGAGCGAGTGTCGCTGAGCTAGTATCGCTGAGCGAGTACCGCTGAGCGAGTATCGCTGAGCGAGTATCGCTGGGCGAGTATCGCTGAGCGAGTATCGCTGAGCGAGTATCGCTATGCGAGTTTGGCTGAGCGAGTCTTATCTTTAATAACTATTGTCACTCTGCTACAAACGAGTAGAGAGAGTTCTCGCCGGCGACAGTGTGATCATTCAGCTATCAACTATTAATATAAAAAAAGATGGCGCGTAACGGAAAAATGTGACGCGTAACCGAAAAATGTGACGGTAAATTTTTTTCCAACGCCGATAAAGAAGTTTCACTTCAAAAAAAATTGGCCACTTCGCCGGCCGTTGCCGTGGCAAGCTCGCGCGTTATGGTCATAACACTAACCTAACCTAACCTAGTATGAAGTATCACTTGGGCCCTGGAAGTACAGTTTAACCCGCCTCGTCCCTCCGCGCCTACGCACTTTTAAACTGCACTCTAGGGGTAGGGCAGATAAGACTACGTGGATTTGAGGTAAACTGAGTCATTTAAAATACCCTTTTTTACTAAAGACATCTTGAAATCGTATTTTCGATGTACATTGACTTTTTGAAGTAAAAATTGGTGTTTCCATTATTGAGCAAATTGAAACTTACGATGAAACAAAAATATGGGTAACAAACTTCGATGTAACATTATATCGATAAAATGTATAAAACATGAAAAGAAATAACGATACACTGTGTTTGTATATAATAAATATCCTAACCTAATTCTAGGGTTTGTTAAATATTGAAAAAAAAAAAAGTTCTGCGATTCGTTTTATGAGTAATGAAAATCGTTGAAAGAAATTGCGATAAAATGATGGATTTTAGGTATTTTAGATGGTTTAAATAACGTTAATTTTTGTGCATCCCCATGACAAAATATCATGGAAGGAGTCGCTGACGGTTGTGACACAGTTAATACTAGTACAGCCGTCAACGAACCTCTTATATGTGAAATATATTTAAGATTTAATTCATCTAATTAGTATATAAGATTAATTGTAAGTTAAGATAAATAAACCATTATTATTATTCCCCTATTGTTCTTACAATTTGACTAGCTCAAGAGGTATATGACACAAATGCTGTTTTGTTTGGATTGTGATTGTAATATTTTGCAATGCCCAGTCCACAGCAGTGCTAATCTGTGAGAATAAAGTCACTTTTCACCTCGGAAACAGCGGTGTCATTTAAAATTCGAACACGAAATACAAATCAATTTCAAATCACACCGGCGAATTCCGCAGTGAAAAGTGACTTTGTGCTTACAGAATAGCACGGCTGGAAGGCCCATTTCTCAGCTGTGAGGACCTCATCAATCTATTATAGGTAATGCTACCTATAGAAGGTTAAACCTTCTATGTTTTTGGAGTTTACTTCTTAAGAATCGATTTGCATATATAAGGGGCCCGGTATGAGAAAAATGTGAGGAGTAAAATCTATCGATGAATGACCTCGTCACGTTTTTGGTGCGCATCATTATGTCGCTGCAACTTTGACAAACAAAGATGACGGATTGACATTAACATTTTTTTTTAAATCTGAACTGAATTTAGATATTGTTTCTGATAGAGCAATGGGGCAACGGGTATGGTACAACCATTGATGCGGTATTTTCAAGATTCGTGAACCACGTATCTACGAACGTCCATGTGTCTTATTTTAGTTACCATAAACCACTTATCACTGTAATTAATAATGCAGACAATGTTAATTTAATTAATATTCAAAAAAGTGATAATAGTCTGATAACAATAATTACATAATTTATCAACATTCCTAATGATATATTTATGCACATCTGAAATTGACTATTGTAAAAAGTTTAATGTAAAATATTTCGTCGATTAGTTACGATAAATGTATATGAAATGAATAAATATATATTTATTTATGTATATTATTTTCATTAATTTGTTAATTTACCTTTTCATACAGTATCAATCTTTTTTAAGTTAAATAAACTCTTTTTGCTTCTGGTTAGACTAACGAACTTAAGGAGTAAACTCCAGTCGTGCGTCGGAGCTGACTCACACATTTTTTTTTACATTGTTGATTAACGACCAGACAAATCATTTCAGGCACAAACTCAAACACACATAATCTCACATGGAGTCCGATCGTCTGTAGATGGGCAGAATAAAAAAAAACATATTTTTGAAGTTATACTTCTTTAGGCGCGTTATGAAAAAATGATGAGAGTGAAATTTTAAGATGCGCGCGCATCACTGTAACACAAAATTTTAACAGCATGAAGTTGATCGCTTTAGCGACCAACTTCATGCGTTACTTTTGCGTTTACCGCACATTAAGAAAATCTACCAACAAAATAGAAATAGAATCTCTATTTAGTGGGTGCTAACGACTGCATTGTGAAGGCCTATCAAAAGTATTTATTAATCTGGAACAACGGAACCAAAGCGCGATTCAGGAGACTACAGCGCCATCTCTTGACCATTGGTGTAGTAGAACCAAAAACCACATCTTTATTTTTTGTAATAAAGTAACAGTTATAGGTATTCATATTTATAATATTTATCCACATGTTTCTAGTTTGTATATTCGGAATACGTGTTTGAGTTTCATACAAGTGCAAATCACATATGTTCTAATAAATTATATTCAGTAGCGATTTTAATTGAATATTTTGATTATTTATTTATTTTTTCAAATTAAAACTGAACTTTATTGACTGTGTCCTTTTCCAGACTTTTTATTAATTTATTGTAATTAATTATTTGCATGCAATTAAAAACTAATTTTAAATGATGCCAAAGAAGGATAACTTCTCACGCGCCTACATAAGTACACGCACCCATTTTTTTTATTCAAACCGTTCTTTAACGGATCGCTAGCGCCGTCAAAAATGCGAACATTTCCTCTTCAGTAAAAAACAAAATTGTTCAGAATCATTTTCATCAATACGTACAATAACTGTCAGGGGCTCGTTTTGTGAACAATCAACAGCTTCTACGAAATTGAAATGAAATTTCGTAAATGAAAAAGGCGAGCGTTTGACGTCTTTCTTTTGATATAAAACAATAATTATGTCACTTTAAAAGAACTCTCTCAATTTATTTTGTGTAAAGTGTGATCTATTATACTTTATTCAATATTTTACTGCTAGAGTGATTCATTGAAGTCTTTGTGTTCGCTCAAACAATAAAGTCCCAAACAATATCCAAGAGTTAACTCTTGGATATTGCTTGGGACTTTATTGTTTTAGATAAATTTAAAGATAAATGCGTGTCGCCACGTGCCACGCGCAGTATTGGGTTCTGTAGTTGCATGTCACTACCACAATATATTTGAGCAGGAGTCTTAATTTTCTTTATCGGGATTCAGAAAAATCAATTTTGGGTTTGGTGTTCGGTTTTTTTTTAGAAAAAACATTTTAAACAATAGGTTCTTTTAGAAAAAACAATTTAAAAAAATAGGTTTTTTAGAAAAAACAATTTTAAATAGGTTTTTTTTAGATTTTGTTTTTCAGTGCAAGGTTTTACGCTACAATAACTTCATCTATGTCACTATTATTGTTTTCTTCTAAGGAATAAATTTTCAATAGGTACAATTTAAAAAAAGTTGAATAAATATTACTCTGTAACTAACAAATCTATCTTAACCGTTATGTTTTTCCTTAAAAGTATTAAACATTTGACAATCTTTAAAGTGAAAACTTCTTTAGAACTCTACGTATGGTGGAATTCAACCAAGAGGCGGGAATGTATTTGAAGCGAACTGGTTGCACTGAACCATGAGTGTCGTACATTATCGTTGGAGTACTAGTAAAATATTCCACCATCGCATGTATATTGTGAGCAAGTAGAACCGGAGACCAATCTATATTTCTCATATCAGTGCGAAACTAGCAGTTAGTCTCTGTATAAAAATACATTTACTAAAATTAAATCGAAAACATTAAATAAATAAATAAATATTTCCAACACTCACACCAATTAGTCTAGCCCCAAAGTAAGCACTGTAAAGCTTGTGTTATGGGATACTAGGGTAACGGATAGAATACATATTTATTTATTTATCTTTAACAAGTTTCTACAGCAGTTTTTGTGAAATTTAATACAATAAAATATAGATATAATCTTAAAGCCAATTACAGAAACTCATTACGTACACTTTAGATATTAACGGCGGCATTAATATGTCAGTAATTATTACATTTAATTTAATTTAATTTTAAAACTTGCATAAAAATCATATAATTCATTAACATAAAAATAAAATAAAATTAAGATTGGACAAAAACATAACAAAAAGACAAAAAAGAAGAAAAACAAACACGGAATATCCATATAAAAAGGTTTTCAAGAGTTTGTCACATGATAACCTTATGAAGTGTGAGTGGGTGTGTGTGCGCGTATGTATGTGTGTTTGTGTGTGTGTGTGTGTGTGTGTGTGTGTGTGTGTGTCCATGCAGCTGCAATGCTATGCCTGGTAACGAGATGGCGGACGCCGCAATCCGGGCACTACATCATTCAAGTAGGTACTTCAGTGTGAGTGCTTTTAGTACATAAATATATATATATATATATATATAGAAATACATATTAAACATCCATGACTGGAGTACAAATGCTCGTATTCATCACACAAACATCAACCCCCACCGGGATTCGAACGCGGACCCTCTCGAGTCAGCGACACCATGAAACCCGGCGTACAAACCACTCGGCCACAGAGGTCGTCAAAACGAAAAATAGAATGCCTTTTTATAAAATACACTTACTCATAATTAATGAACGTTATCTCCATATATAACTTTTTTTCTCGGAACAAGATAAAGAAAGCGAATTGTTAATTGCAAGCGTCCATACTGTTTATTGATTCGGTTTCTGAGTGTTGCCGATCGATAGTCGACTATCGATGATTAATTGATATTCTATCGATAGCCAACCAATCGTATGACAATCGATCGGCTTATCTATAGTATCGATACTATCAATAGTGTTGTAGTTCGTTAATAACAAACTATCGATAGTATCGATACTGTCGATTTTATTTGCAACCATGCTATCGATAGTTTAACAATTTGCAATAGTATTGTTTACAATTTTCAGGTATTATAGTCAATCACAAACTTTAGTCTAGAACAATCGCTAGTGTCGATACTATCGATAGTATTGTTGCAGATAATTCAACACTATCGATAGTATCGATACTATCAATAGTTTGTTATTAACGAACTACAATAGTATCGATAGTATCGATAGTATTGCACTCATTCGATAGTATTGCCTTGTTCTGAGCTATCGATAATATCGATACTATCGGTAGTATCTATTCTATCGATAGGCCTATCGATAGGGTACATGATTTTCGATGTAAATTGTCGATAGTTTTAATATCGATAGTTCGGCAACACTAGTTCGCGACGAGATCTCCACTAGCAAAGGCGAAATGGCCAATAAGTAATGTATGCACTTTGTCTATAATGTAGGTATTCTTTGCTAACAAATAAGGGAGTGGCTTAAAGTGAAGCTAGATATTATTGATGGATTCACTTATCACTTAAGGCATGTCAAACAAGAGGCTAACAGCAAACATGTCGGCCCTTTACGCTAATGCCTATTATTATACCAGTATATATTGAAAACTAGTTGACATACGTTGTTCTGTCCGATAAAAATAAAAACTCCTCAAAGCCAACTGCAATGGCGCCTATCGGGTAGAATTTATAAAATAAGTTGTATAAATCTAAAGAAAATATAACTAGAAAAAATTTCACGCTGACCAGGCAGCAGACGGGACTCGAACCCTCACCTTTCGCAATCCGGGCGAATGCTTTGACCAATTATGCTACCGTCGAAATGCCTCTAGCCATTCTTAAGCTGCAAGGCAGCGCCAACTCTTCGCATTGTATGTAACCCACAGTCTAATGAATACTTTTACAAGTATTAAACATTTGAATGAAGAAATAGCAATTATAGTTTTTTATTTTTAATCATGTAACTGCTTCATTTTTCTAGTTATATTTTTTTTAGATTTAAACATCAAGCATTGACATGTTTAAAAAAATAAAAATTATAGCTATAATTGCTATTTATTCATTCAAATCTTTAATACTTGTAAAAGTATTCATTTGACTTTTGACATCCGGGCAACTTTTGACATTGGCCCGGATACGGAAGGGTGCGGGTTCGAGTCCCGTCTACTGCCTGGCCCGCGTGGAATTTTTTCTAGTGAGAAAAGAAAATATCTTTAGATTTAAACATCAAGCAGGTACATGCTAAAAAATAAAAATGTAAGTAAGTTGTTGTCTCAAATTATAGACAAAAAGGGAAGATACGGCATTCGCGGGTCAAAAGTGATCCGCTTAAATTGTGGTCCACGACCATAATTCGCTTTAGTCACAATTTGACATTCAAACACGCTGCATGTATACTCAATATAACAATATTGCCTATATTTTGTGTTATGAAGATAAAACAATGCCTTCGATGCTTTTATAAAGCACAAAAATAGTTCAAAATCAAATGCCCCGGCAACGCTTTTCATTCGTAAAACTGTGAAATCATTTTTTTCTCAAAAATGACCGTTTTGTAAGCAAGAAAAGGACAACAATACGCTGCGTTGAAGCGTATAGTTCTGTCTGTCTCGCTCGATTGATGTTTATATACAGACGTGTGCGTGGCGAGAGTTGCTTATGTAGTTGAGTCGGATCATATTTTATTTGATGCTAGTATGAACACGGTACGTTCATACTATATCTACCCTTTTTGTTTTAATCTAAGCTTCCAGCCCGTATTTCAGTCTAAATATTACTTCGGTTGCAGATTTAAACATCTCGAGATCCTCTAGCTCCTGTCTGGAAAGCTTGAGCCAATATAATTTTAGTCCAATATTGAAACTTCGAACTCCATTATAGTAATATCTGTTATTAACGGGATTGTTACCATGTATATTGTTTTTAGCGAGTCGGTCTACCCTCCTACGAAGTCTTTTATTGCGCTCGATACCCGTACCATTGTTCACATTCTCACTATTCACTCGAAAACTGTTCCCGACACACAACACTTACAGTATCGGATCGCGACACGATACTTTTTAGATTTTTCCGGTTTTTACACATACGCACCACAGATCTTCGAACTCCATTTTCGCAACTGCAAAAGGTATAAATTCTACTATTTATGCTTCCACTGCTGGGGCACAGACCTTCCCTATGGGCCATGACCCACCACGCGGGCCCAGTGGTGGATGCTAACGACTGCAGATGCAGCCGGGATCGACCGCTTAACGTGCCTTCCAAAGCACAGAGGAGCTCAAGATAGTAAATTTAGTTTTTTGTTCACCCATCCAATGACCGACCACTGCGAAAGTTGTTTAACTTCAACGATCGTAGCCGAAACGTGCTAACTACTTGCGTCATCGAGCTCCTCCTCGAGATAGAATGAATGCTGTTCTTTAAAGAACACAACTTAGTTGCTTTACAACAATCTCGCTTCTTTGTTCGCAACTAAATATCGTTGAGTTTTACAACCAGTTGCTATTATAAGTGGTGAAAAAGAGCATTTTAATAAAAAGTAAGCATAATTGGACCGAGTCAAGCGAAAATGATCCAACCCAAAAACCTCGACAAAAAATCGAAATCGTCGAGATCGCGGGTTTATGATCTATATACTCCAAATTAAAAAAAAAATGGGTGCGTGTACTTATGTAGGCGCGTGAGAAGTTATCCTTCTTTGGCATCGTTTAAAATTAGTTTTTAATTGCATGCAAATAATTAATTACAATAAATTAATAAAAAGTCTGGAAAAGGACACAGTCAATAAAGTTCAGTTTTAATTTGAAAAAATAAATAAATAATCAAAATATTCAATTAAAATCGCTACTGAATATAATTTATTAGAACATAATTATGTGATTTGCACTTGTATGAAACTCTAACACGTAATCCGAATATACAAACTAGAAACATGTGGATAAATATTATAAATATGAATACCTATAACTGTTACTTTAGTACAAAAAATAAAGATGTGGTTTTTGGTTCTACTACACCAATGGTCAAGAGATGGCGCTGTAGTCTCCTGAATCGCGCTTTGGTTCCGTTGTTCCAGATTAATAAATACTTTTGATAGGCCTTCACAATGCAGTCGTTAGCACCCACTAAATAGAGATTCTATTTCTATTTTGTTGGTAGATTTTCTTAATGTGCGGTAAACACAAAAGTAACGCATGAAGTTGGTCGCTTTAGCTGTTAAAATTTTGTGTTACAGTGATTCGCGCGCATCTTAAAATTTCACTCTCATCATTTTTTCATAACGCGCCTAAAGAAGTATAACTTCAAAAAAATAATGTTAAGTCTAAAAATCGAAATTGTAAAAGAATCAAAACTCTTTGTTAATAATTGACTAAAATCCGTATGGTCCAACCCACAGCTGCCATGGCGAACATATTTTTTTATAAAGCATAAATGTTTCAAGCTGTTAGAATCATTTTTGCATTTTCTTGGTTGCCCTGATATGTGTTATTTATTTATTTATTTTTTGCTCTAATGATTCAAACTACTTGGGACGATTATGATTTTTATACAATTATTTGCGCCAGAAACGATACAGGTAATATTTGTCCCTGTTTGTATGTATTCTTGTAAATAATGTTACTTTCAGCTATACAGTAAGTATTCTGCTTAGCCAGGGAAGGTTCTAGCAGGACGGCCATTGGTCCGGAGCCTATTGTACCCATACCCTATCGACAGCTGCGAACATGGATAAAGGAGCGCTGTCAACGACAACACAACGAATACTGGACAGAACTCACGGACTGCAGGCATGCTAGGGAAGCCGTTCCCAAGGTAAACCTGCAGCTAACACGTAAGTTAATCAGACTTCCTAGACAAGCCCTAAAACAAATCGTGGGTATACTCACGGGTCACGGCTATTTCAACAAACACCTTTGGGGCCGTCCATATATTACGTCATTCTAAATTAGGGGGGGGGGGGTTGGTCTGCGGATGACGGTAAATGATAGATATGGGGGGGGGGGGTGTTTCGAAATTGACGTCATTCTTATTTATTTATTTATAGTTTAATGTTCACGTACAAAAAGATTATTTCTAAAAAGAAATTTCTTCCAGCACACCCAGTAAGTGAGACTGCAAATGTGAGAGGCGGCTAAGGCGCGTACAATACTAAAATAACTCATTATAAACATTCATAATGCAACATAGATGTACACAAATACAGTAATAACTACAGATAAAATACTCTAACAATAATATTACATATAATACTAGCTTTTCTCAAATCTGCAATGTTTTAATTTGGCAAACTGGTAATGACGTCAATTTTGGGAGAAGGGGGGGGGGTCATTAAGAAATGACGATAGGATGATTGTAGGGGGGGGGGGGGTCTAAAATCTGAAAAAACGATGACGTAATTTATGGACGGCCCCTTTGTAATATAGGTATTTCTGACAGCCCTCTGTGCAGAGCCTGCCTGGAGGAAGAGGAGGAGAGCGCCCATGTGCTGCTGGAGTGCAGGGGCGTTGCAAGACAAAGGACTTCTCTAATGGGAAGCCCGAAGACTATATTAGAGGCCTGCAGTAACGTTCGGGGACTGCTGAGCTTCCTGGAGGAGCTGGGATGGCAGGACTGATGCCAATCCCCACGCAAAATAGGCACTAGATGTCTACTAAGACTAAGACTACAGTAAGTATTATAAGTAATAATACAATCATATTATAATCACTTATTTGCAACATTTGTTTAAATAAAGGTAAGGTTTTTTATATGGAAAATATTACCAAAAATAATTTTTAAATGTTCCAATAGTAAATAATCAATTCCAAATAATATTCGACTACGGAATTATACTGGTTCAGACCACCTACAAATATAAAGTTATTATTAATGTTTCGCCTAGTAAATAAAGATAATATTATTTTTATACCGTAAACTTTATTAAGGTATGCATTTATTTATTTGAACCTTCTATTTTTATTGCAATTAAATAAGTAACGTGTGTTTTGCACGAAATGCATTTTTTAGGATAATGTGGTCATGTACACAAACTTATTGAAGATCATTAATGCATATCGTCCTATCCATAGGATATAACTACTTCTGCATAATCCCTACTTTACAGTACAGCGATTTGAAGTTTGTAAGATGTAAAATTTGCTTTTTTTTATTGGTATTTTTCTAGCATTTGATCATTTTTTAATAATCATATAAAGCATTGAGAAGCAAATAATGACGCATTTATTGTTTAAAAAAACTACATTTACGGCTCATATTTTGCTATTTAAGCGTATCTTATGTGATTATGTGACAATTTACTACGGACATCTTTATGTTATACGATTATTATATTATTAGGACATCTTTATGTTAATGCATATCAGACCTTATGCTTGGGAAACGTGTCAATATTAAGTAAAGATATAACTTTGTTTTACAAAATTTATATGTCCTATCGCGTCAAATTATGATAATATGGCAAATAAGAAAAATTGAATGAAACATTTAGTAAAAAGTCTCAGTTTGTAACAAAATTGAAGCCGTGCAGGCTGCTTTCTTGCCTATCCAAAAGGTACTAGTGCTCTTGACTCTATATTCTTCAGAAACAAAAATCAAATGTACCTTTATTCAATTTCTATATTCGAATTTATATAAGTTTTAGAATAAATGTTTTTACCAGGAAAACATATGCGTCCGTTTCGCCTAAAAGTATAATAAAATTAATTTGATAACATTTTCATTAAGATACAAAAGAGGAACTCTAAGATGAACTTTCATTGTTTATTTACATGTTTTAAAGTCATTGTCTGCTCATTATGTTTTGATTGATAGTGGAAACTTTGACGATGAATAACGTTGCCAATATAACTGCTATCGAAGTTGTTGCAATAAACAACAATAAAATAGCATAATTTTACTTGTTTTGGTCAACATCTAGTTATTCGGAGAAATATAGTCAATATTTACTTTGCTTTATTTTTAAGGCTGCAATGCTAATGTTAAATTTCATTATTCTCATAAATTCAAATAATACATTTTCTAATTTAAAACTAATTGAATTTAAGTACTAAAATATATAAGAATAATGAAATTCTATATGAGCATTACAGCCTTAATCTAAAGAAAAGTAAATATTGACTATCTTTCTCCGAATTACTAGATGTTGATGACGATGTTGTTTAAAATTATACCCATTTTTTTGTTATTTATTGTATGAATATATTCACAGTCTTAGCCTTAGTAGCGCGGTGAACTGTTTCCGCAACTCTACACCCAGTGTCTATTTGGCGTGGGGATTGGCATCAGTCCTGCCATTCCAGCTCCTCCAGAAAGCTTGGCAGTCCCCGGATGTTGCTGCAGTCCTCTACTAGTGTCCGCGGACTTCCCATTAGAGAAGTCCTTTGTCTTGCAACACCTCTACACTCCAGCAGAACATGAGCGCTTGTCTCCTCCTCCTTTGGTAATTTATTTTATTTATTACCAGTCACCTATTTTTATAAATTTGGACCTTTTTAGTTATTTCGTTAAAAATAAGTTGCCTTTACTTTTTATCAGTGTTAATGTACACTGTGATTGTGTGTGTCATATTTATTTTATCAAAAGACGTATTTAAAATCGAGCTCGATGGCGCAGGTGGCTAGCGCGTTCGGCTGCGATCGTTGAAGTTAAGCAACTTTCGCAGTGGTCGGTCATTGGATGGGTGACCAAAAATTTACTATCTCGAGCTCCTCCGTGCTTCGGAAGGCACGTTAAGCCGTTGGTCCCGGCTGCATCTGCAGTCGTTAGCACCCACCAATCCGCACTGGGCCCGCGTGGTGGGTCATGGCCCAATCTCCCTATTCCATCCATAGGGAAGGCCTGTGCCCCAGCAGTGGGGACATTAATAGGCTGATGATGATGATGATGTATTTAAAATGTGTTTTGAAATTAAAATATTAGCTTTCTGCACTCCATCTCCTAAAAAAGATATTTGCATAATTTCAGTCGACGTTACTATAGACTCTGTTCACAGAAACGAGTTAGATGAAGCTTATTTTATCACACTGCTTCTAGACAAGGAGAGAAAGCATCGTGACGAGATGACATGGATTGTCATTGATCATAGTAACGATCATGGTAACGACAGAAAATTCAGTAGGTAGGTACTGAAGCATGGAAAAGATTCTGTAAGCTAACTAGTGTTTTTTAAGTACTGAAATAAAATGTATATATTTTTCTCAGCCTATAAAATCAACACCATAAACTATGCAAAATCACTTCTTCTTCTTCTTCAACCTTTAACTACCCACTGCTGAGTATAGGTCTCCTCCGTGGTGCGCCAATTAGCTAAGTGTTGTTAGCAGATCGAGTTTCTTCCTGCTAGTTTCTGGTGATGTCATCGGACCATCTGGCGGGCTGCCTAACTTCGTTTCTGCGTCCTGTTCTAGGCTGCCACTCCACAATAGCTCAACTCCATCCTTTGGCTTTGCGTAGGGATGTAGCTTCGCTCTGCATCTTCTATCGCGTTTATCACGGGGAGTGCTCTGAGGAATTGTTCGGATTAATTCCAGCTGCTGCATTTCGCCATCGTACATCGCGACAAAAATTTCATCCCCATCATCTTGATGGGTGGCTATCCACAACCGTGCGTTATTGTCAAATTTTTTTACCACGAACGACAAAACTGTGGAATATATTGTCGCCAGCAGTGTTTCCGGACCAATACGACCCAAAAATCTTCAAAAAAAGAGCGTACTTCCTTCCTTAAAGGCCGGCATCGCATTTGTGATACTCCTGGTGTTGCAAGTGTCCATGGGCGACGGTGATCACTTACCATCAGATGACCCGTCTGCTCGTATGCCCCCTATAACATAAAAAAAAACTCCACCTGTCGTCCGTTCTGCGAGCCACGTGACCTGTCCACCTCCACTTCTTCCCTGCGAGTTCGCGAGCAATGTCGGGTAGTTTTGTTCTTTTCCGTGTGTCCTCATTGCGTACACGATCTCTCAGGGATATACCGAACATGGCGCGCTCCATTTTTCTCTGAGCGGATTGCATGGTGTGGACATGTTGCCTTGTCATAGTCCAGGTTTCGGCTCCATAAGCAAGAACAGGAATAAACACATTGAGTGAATGCGTGATGTTTGACAAAGTGTGGCATCTTATGTTTTATTTTGATTTTTGAAGCATTTAACTGCTATATGTTTAAATCTAAAAAAAAGTATTCATTTGACATTGTGGATTACCTACAATGCGAAGAGATGGCGCTGCCTTGCAGCTTAAGGATAGGAAAATTTTGACGCGGCCGGCAGGGCCGCCGCAGCATAATTGGACAGTCCATTCGTCCGGATTGCGAAGGTGCGGGTTCGAGTCCCGTCTGCTGCCTGTGGCATCCTACTTTTGCAGATATCGGATAACTTGCGCTGCCCAACCCAGTTCCATACAACGGTCGATTTCTCTAGCCTACCCACTTTTTTCGAGTGTAATAAGCTACCTCAATCTACCAAATCACTAACATCATTGTATTGACCATAATTTTAAGATTGATTTTTATCAGCGAAACGGGACTTAAAACCTTAGTCATGGAAAAATACTGTACAATATTTCATGATTCGTCATGATTTCTTGAAAGTCCGAAACGTTCTCTAACTAGATACGACTGGAAAATTTTAGTCCACATCTGTTCGTCAGTGTCCTTGCTTCGATTGTGTACATGATAAAGTAGGTACACACAGAGAGGCAAAGCTTCGTGCAGTACGCGCGTGTGTGTGAGCACTGGCAGTCCGTCGCCGCCAATAGAAACGTTTTCTGCGTACTACTGCGTATTAAGAGAGGCAGGGATTTTCTGCTGGAATTGTTCCACCCGTCTGGGGAAGCAGCTTCCCCGTTACAGAAGACCACAGTAAATTAAAACTACCTTTTAGTGGTGTTGTGTTTCTGTTGACTCCAGGGCTCCGCGGGGTAGGGGATTGGGTTTAGAACGGCAAGACGAGGATTTTTTTTTATAGATAGGTCCGACAAATAACTCCACCCCACCTGATGTTAAGTGAAGGTGAAGTCCAGACGCGAAGATAGCTGATACAGCAGTTCTACCTTCTGCCACACCAGCCATCCCCACCCTGCCGGCCTGCATGTTGCTTCTTCACGCCTCTTTTAAAGGATCCCAGGTTGTAAGAAGGAGGGAATACGTGAGCGAGCAGAGCATTCCATTTACGGATAGTGCGACATAGAAATGAGTCACCAAATTTCTTTGTACGCGTTGGAATTGTGGCCACAGTTAGACGGTGATAAAGTAGGCCAGCGCGCGTGGTCCTCTAAAGGAAAGGGGAAGGTGGGATAAGAGAGAATAACTCCTCAGAACACTCGCCGTGGTACAGACGATAGAACACGCTTAGTGACGCCACGTCACGGCGTAATTGAAGGATAGCTGGAGCGGCACACTTTTCGGTGCATCACATATCTTCACGATTGGACCCTACTTACACTTAACATTAGGTGGGGTGGGGTAATTTGTTGCGCCTCGTATAAAAAAGTAGAAGACAGACTGCCAGTGCCCCGATCCTGAGAGAACCTCAGTCGCTCAGTCCCAAACTGATACGGATGCACATCAGAGTGCATCCGTCCTCTAAGCGTAGTATTTACTAAGGCAGCGCTGCATCATCCCCTTCTCAGGGGTTGATCGCATCAGATGAAGCCTGTAAGGCCCCTAAGGCCATAGGCATCCCCCACGGGGTGTTTTAGTTAGTAAGAGTCTGACATAACCCTACAGCCGACTGTAGGGTATCCATGAGGATTTCGCAATCGCTCCTCCGCCTGGGAGGAAACAAAAAAAAGAACTGCCAGTGCACGCGCATGTTTGTAAAGGTTCG
Source organism: Chilo suppressalis (assembly GCA_902850365.2). Classification (NCBI taxonomy): domain Eukaryota; kingdom Metazoa; phylum Arthropoda; class Insecta; order Lepidoptera; family Crambidae; genus Chilo; species Chilo suppressalis. The sequence goes on along the minus strand of OU963901.1, from coordinate 28,219,099 downwards.
TCTCTGTACATTCTGCGTTCATCTGCGTGTAGTCAGATAAACCGATATAATTAACTGCAGCGTACGGCGCCGTGGCACGTGTCAACAAAATGCTGGTCAGTTCGACCCTCGAACTCCGATTTATCTGTCGCTGGCTGTGCCCTAGTGTTTACCGGTTTTAAACCAGTTACAGAGAACACAGAATCTTCCACTGTGAATGTATCGATATATTTGCCTGATTGTGTGCGAATTGCGCGACATACATAGATTATTTTAATAATGTTACTGGGCTATTTTGTTTTGGTGACAACAAAGTTTTCACCTCGTAGTGCTCGCACATATCGTGTAGGTGTTTGTTTATCGAAATGAAAAGAGAATTACACTGATTATTTGTTGTAAAGCTTGCGGAAAGTAGGTTTGTTTATTTACTTGACTTAATTAGGTCCAGACGAGAATAGATTTCGATAAAATACTATTCTGTGAGTTAACACTTCTTGTTATTTTTTATGCAGCGAGTAAAGTGAAGGTTAAACTTCATATTTGTTCATTTGTTTTAGTTATGATGTCAAAAAATTAAAGTAGTAGTAGTAGTAGTAGCAGGCGATAGTGAAAATATATTGTTTTAAACTTTCTTGGTCACTAACATTATAGCTATTAACGGGGTTGTTACCATGTACCTTGTTTTTTATGAGTCTCCGATATTTCGGCACGGTTGAAAGTGCCATTATCTCGGAGTAAACAATGAGCGTTCAAAATTTTAATTACTATTATGATAAAATTATCTTAATTAATTATAGGGCTGCGTGTCTATATCTATATATATGAAACTCAAAGGTGACTGACTAACATAGTGATCTATCAGCGCACAGCCCAAACCACTGGACGGATCAAGCTGAAATTTGGCATGCAGGTAGATGTTATGACGTAGGCATCAAGAAAGGATTTTGATCAATTCTACCCCCAAGGGGATAAAATAGAGAATGAAAGTTTGTATGAAACTTTGTCAATTTTAAACCGATCGGGCTGAGACTTTGCATGCAGGTATAAGAAGAATCATAGATGAATGTCATTGTGTTTAATACAAGCCTGAGAACAAAAACTGTAGTCTACACTTCAGCTCTACACCGAACCGAAGCGAAGCGAGGGCGAGTCACTAGTTTTAGGTATAATTATTTTCCACAGACAGTGTCATGTAAAAAACACGATGAAAAAAATTTTTTTCAAATGAGAAAAACAAATTTCTCAAATTGTTTCGTTATTATAAAACTTTATTTGCTTGGTCTTATGCAATATTATATTTAGAACAAAAATACTTTTTCTTAATAATTAAGAGCAATATTTTTGATTCAAGCCTTTGGTCCCGGCTGCATCTGCAGTCGTTAGCACCCGCCAACCCGTACTGGGCCCGCGTGGTGGGTCATAACCCAATATCCCTACTCCAGCCATAGGGAAGACCTGTGCCCCAGCAGTGGAGACATAAATAGGCTAATGATGATGATATGCTTAAAAGAGGGCACAAAGTGTTAATCAATATTTATTTATTTATCTTTAACAAAGTTTCTACAGCGGTTTTTGTGAAATTTAATACAATAAAATATAGATATAATCTTAATGCCAATTACAGAAACTCATTACGTACACATTAGATATTAACGGCGTTATTAATTATTACATTTAATTTAATTTAATTTTAAAAATTGCATAAAAATCAAATAATTCATTAACATAAAAAATAAAATAAAATTAAGATTGGACAAAAACATAACAAAAAGAAGAAAAACAAACACTGAATATCCATATAAAAGGGTTTTCAAGAGTTTGTCACATGATAGCTTTATAAAGTGTGAGTGGGTGTGTGTGCGCGTATGTATGTGTATTTGTGTGTGTGTGTGTGTGTGTGTGTGTGTGTGTGTGTGTGTGTGTGTGTGTATTTGTGTAATATAATGATGATGCTCTCTTACTAGCTAAACAAAGTAAATATTATGATTTCCATTCAATCATTATATGTTTAATTGAAGTCAAAGTCCAATATCTTTATTCAAATTGATTGCCATTTTACTACAAACAGAACATTTAAAAAAATACCGGCCAAGTGCATGCTGTGCCACGCGCAGTGTAGGTTCCGTAGTTGCCTGTAGTTACCACAATATATTTGAGCAGGAGTCTTTATTTTCTCTATCAGAAATTAGAAAAACCAATTAATATTAATCTGTGTATCTCATCTAAAATACCTAAATCAAAATCAATTAAATATAAATTCTTTTAAATACGATTGATAACCACCGATATTTTTTTTTGTTTCCTCCCAAGTGGGGGAGCGGCTATGAAATCCTCATGGATACCCTACAGCCGACTGCGAGGTTATGTCAGACTCTTACTGACGAAAGGCTTCATCATCATCATCATCATCAGCCTATTAATGTCCCCACTGCTGGGGCACTGGCCTTCCCTATGGATGGAATATAGAGAGAGGAGGGGCATGACCAACCACGCGGGCCCAGTGCGGATTGGTGGGTGCTAACGACTGCAGAAGCAACCGGGACCAACAGCTTAACGTGCCTTCCGAAGCACGGAGGAGCTTGAGATAGAAAATTTTTGGTCACCCATCCAATGACCGACCACTCCGAAAGTTGCTTAACTTCAACGATCGCAGCTGAACGCGCTAACCAGTTGCGCCGTCGAGCTCCTCGCTCATTTGAGCTTAATCAGAAGTTTTTAAAACCAAACGCTAGCGCGACTCAGAAGCCGTTGCCGTTGGTACTCGCGGTAGCGTGATGGGTCTAATAATTTTTTGTTACGGTTTTTAAATAATGTTATTTTTTATTTTGTTGCAATGCAAGGTTTTACGCTTACAATAGGTTCATCTTTGTCACTATTAATGTTTTCTTCTAAAGAATTTTATAAAACAAAGTTGAACGACTAGTGCTAATAGTCTCTAAACAAAACCGGGGACGGACAGACGGACATGACGAAACTAAAAGGGTTCCTTGTGCTAGAACCCTAAGAATACCATAACATTACATAAACATTATGTTGCTACAGTTTCAATATACAATTACACATGCTTAGTTTCTTAGCTACCTAAACATCAAGAATCTAATACAAATTTCAACAGAAGTTAGCGAAATTAAATTTTGCACCATACAATAATTAAGACCGCAAACTATTGACATCAACTTGATGAGCTCAGTTCACAAGTTGAGCTCCACGCCGACTGTATCTGTGAACAAACACAATTTGTTTCGAACTAAATCAAATTAGTGAAGTGTTTTGTTTACCCTAATATGTAGGGTAAACTGCTGCGTTAAGTTGTCAAGTCAATAATAATAGTTCTAATTAACTAATCACATAGCTTCTTTAACACAAAGCTAAGAAACTGTGGCGACTTTGCACCGCATAAAAGTTGGTCCATGTCGCCATACAGCCAGTGTCTATGGACATTCCGTAGGCACTGGCACATTAGAAATTAAGTTTTATAATTATGTTCTTTTTGAATTTTTCTGTTGAATTTTTAATTGTCATTCAAAAGAGAGACATCAGAAGAAAATTTCGTCCATACGAATTGTATTTTTATAATTGTGAATATTTTCCAAATATAGTGCTGATAAGTTGACGTATCGCCGTTTTATTATTCGATGCCGCTAGTGGGGAGCAGCGGTTAAACATTCTACAAAAAACTATAATGGTTCACGGAACCCTAAAAAGTACTTTTTAATTCTAGGTTATATACAGGGAGGTAAAAATACCAAAAGAAATAATTAATTTACCTTTCAATAAGTTTAAAGTGTGTATAAAAACATGTCTCCTTAAGAAAGGTTACTATACTGATAAAGATTTCATAAATGATAAGTCACCTTGGGCTTAATATAACAGACTAAATCGTTTTACTTTGCTGATTTGGTTGAAAATTGTTTAATCGCCGCTTCTAAATTTAAAAGTAGTACCTAGCTATACTTAACTTTTGTTAATTAATAATATTAATGTGATGGAAGTTGGCATCAACACATGTTTTCAATTTTTGATGTCATCTTTCAATTGACGACACTGTTTGAAACAAAACAGGGAGAAAAACATAGCCCTTGCTGAGTTTCTTGCCGGTTCTTCTCGGTACAAGGTCTCCCGCCGTAGATTTACGAACCGATGGCGTACCGTTTGACTTTCACAAGAGCTTGTAACAGCCTAGACTGAATAAATGAGTTTGAGTTTGAGGTAAAGTGATTCCGATATATCTGAAAGTGAAGTAATTGTTCAAGACGTGGTGGTGGTGCAGATGTGCCCCCAGCTGCAATACAGGCTGAATAAGTTGGCCCTAAAAATCGTATAAGATGTCGATTTTACCCATCAAAGCTCTCTAGAAAGACAACTCATGCATGTATTTACTACAAGAAGCCAGTTTGTCTTCAGTGTTCCGAGCCTCTATATTCTGAGTGCCAATAATTATACATAAGTTTGATCCTTGTCAAAATTTTTATATTATTTCTTTTAGAAGTTTTTTTTCGTGAGTTTTTATTACTGTTTTGTTATTAGCTAGGAAAAAATATTAGTTTTGATTAATGTGTTACCTACAATAATTGTGGAGCCTTAATATGATCTCAAGTCAATTAAGATTGAAAACTGACTAAGTTTGTTAAATTTGGAGATAATTATTAAAATACAAATAAAAGTTGATTATTTTTATTACTCGTTCTTTTATTTATACTTACTTTATACATATAAACTCCTTGATAAAGTCAGATGGGTTCAGGTATAAAAATTAGATTTTTTTTATGAAGGGGGGTCTGTGTGACCCGACGTCCATGATTCATGATTTTTATTTCACGTCCTTATTTAAAGGTTAAATACTCACATCGTTCATTTTCTTTTCCCGGCAACAAGTGGCAGGATGTAATCCCTTCTTACCGGCTCTTCTCAGTAAAAGGGTTACAAACCAACAAGCGTAGCTTTTCGATATTCATAAATGTGCTTGTGAAATCGTAAACGGAATACGTAAATGAATTTGCTTTTGAAATATTTCATTGAATTTGCGAAAGGCACACAACATTCAGATTAGTTACGGACGTAATCATATAATCAAATTATGTATTCCGGGAAAGATATAACAATTTATTCTAACCCACATCAAGGTAACTTTTTCAATGGAAAATAAATAACGTAGCTAGGTTTAAAAATATTGTTAATGGAATGGAATCCAAATAAAATTACAGTCCTAAGCTTACAATTTAATCCATCATTAGCATCCATAATTATTTTTATTTTTTATTTTATCTTTATTTGGGAAACAAACAATGAATTAATACTTACACCTAGATCTAATTAACAAACATACATCAATAAAGTTTCCACTATTATATAAAACATATAAAGGATTTCAGGTAGTTAAAATTGAGAAATAAAAAAGACATTAATGTTTTTACCAATAAAACAAAAAAATAACAAGTTTTGTTGATTACAATTAATAATTATGAACTATCTACCATATCTATATCTCTAAAAAAAGAGCGTACTCCTTCCTTAAAGGCCGGCATCGCATTTGTGATACTCCTGGTGTTGCAAGTGTCCATGGGCGACGGTGATCACTTACCATCAGGTGAGCCGTCTGCTCGTATGCTCCCTATAACAAAAAAAAAAAATGGGTGCGTGTACTTATGTAGGCGCGTGAGAAGTTATCCTTCTTTGGCATCGTTTAAAATTAGTTTTTAATTGCATGCAAATAATTAATTACAATAAATTAATAAAAAGTCTGGAAAAGGACACAGTCAATAAAGTTCAGTTTTAATTTGAAAAAATAAATAAATAATCAAAATATTCAATTAAAATCGCTACTGAATATAATTTATTAGAACATATGTGATTTGCACTTGTATGAAACTCAAACACGTATTCCGAATATACAAACTAGAAACATGTGGATAAATATTATAAATATGAATACCTATAACTGTTACTTTATTACAAAAAATGAAGATGTGGTTTTTGGTTCTACTACACCAATGGTCAAGAGATGGCGCTGTAGTCTCCTGAATCGCGCTTTGGTTCCGTTGTTCCAGATTAATAAATACTTTTGATAGGCCTTCACAATGCAGTCGTTAGCACCCACTAAATAGAGATTCTATTTCTATTTTGTTGGTAGATTTTCTTAATTTGCGGTAAACACAAAAGTAACGCATGAAGTTGGTCGCTAAAGCGACCAACTTCATGCTGTTAAAATTTTGTGTTACAGTGATGCGCGCGCATCTTAAAATTTCACTCTCATCATTTTTTCATAACGCGCCTAAAGAAGTATAACTTCAAAAATCGTGAATAATTTTTTTTACAATTTTTGAGTGAACAGTTAAATATGTCATTTGATGTGAACCTATTGTTATAATCAGTACAAGACCTTATCACAAAAGTATTAACAGTATATTTAGTGCTAATTATAGGCAAAATAAATAAACTTTTTAAACGGGAGCCTGCCCGAGGGCATCTTAAACCAATGCTATTCAAAAGGAATGAAGAGTCAATGAGATTGTTCATAATTTTATAAAGAAAGACTTAACCTCTCTCAACACGACGATCCGTTAAGGAAAAAACAACTATCAGAGGGTAATTAATACCTATTATCTCTACTAAAATTCGCCTTTTGGCGTTAAAAGCAGGCCTACTGCCATTGCACCGAAAGGCAATCAATACAGCAGTGAAATTTGCTTAAAAGGAAAAGTCACTCGGTCGTAGAATCAACGAAAGGGGACTCGTTGACACTATCAAAAACGGTGTATACCCACCAACGGTTGTCTGATAATGCGTCAAATCATTACAAGGGAATAATTCTGAGAAATATTTCTAAGCAAATAGCGGCATTTGAAGAGGGTATGACAAGGGGAGCGGGAGTGCCAATTATAATGGGCCACAGTGCGCCAACGCAACCACTTGTATTTCATTATCACCTGTGGGTTGCTTTCAACAATGTACCTCGAGTTCCGATGAATCAGCATGAAACGTGAACCGCTTATTTTTTTATTTTGTTTAGTGACGTTCTTTGCGGGGAGAATTATGTTGTGTGCGTAGTTTCAAAAGCACTCATACAAATGAAATATTTGAGTTCATAAAATTATACGAGGTTCTGGTGGCCAATACAAAAGGCGATGCAAGCTTATTGCACTTTTACGTACTTCAGTTGTTTTATTAAAATACTAGCGGCCCGCCCTCGCTTCGCTTCGGTGTAGAGCTGAAGTGTAGACTACAGTTTTTGTTCTCAGGCTTGTATTATACACAATGACATTCATCTATGATTCTTCTTATACCTGCATGCAAAGTCTCAGCCCGATCGGTTTAAAATTGACAAAGTTTCATACAAAGTTTCATTCCCTATTTTATCCCCTTGGGGGTAGAGTTGATTAAAATCCTTTCTTAGCGGATGCCTACGTCATAACATCTACCTGCATGCCAAATTTCAGCCCGATCCATCCAGTGGTTTGGGCTGTGCGTTGATAGATCACTATGTCAGTCAGTCACCTTTGAGTTTTATATATATAGATTTATTGTGTGTGAGAATCATATAAATTGTAATTAAGTGACAAGTAAAAAATTGACATTGTCATTAATATACTTAACATTTAATTGGCTATTAATAATTGAATTGAAATTTACATAAACCACAAAAATTTGACGATGGGTAGGCTTAAAACCAGCTGCGCTGTGCCTATTCCTATTTCCAATTCATATTTATTAGTTATATATAATGTAATAATCATCATCATCATCATCATCAGCCTATTAATGTCCCCACTGCTGGGGCACAGGCCTTCCCTATGGATGGAATAGGGAGTGTTAACTCCAGGAAATAAGAATCCTAATCTTGATTAGTTTATAAGCATTTAATCTTCTATTAATTTTCTAATTACAGATTTGTTAATATTAATATAATGTATATGCAAACAAAGGAAGCGAGTACAATTTTCCGTGTCTTGTCTTCTTTCAAGAGCCGTTATAATGAAAAACGATTTTTGTCGACAACGCCCGTCGGCCGCCGTCGTGATCATTCGGTAGTGTTCGGCGGTCTGCGTATTTCCCGTGCGTAGTTCAAGCGCGAACATCCTCCCCCGTTGAAGAAGAATTCTTCAACTCTTCAGTGCTAGACTCGTCAAAATGAAGAGGACAAAGTCGACTCAAAGCTCTTCGAATTACTCCATTGCTAGAATAAATGTCCGCGACTCGAGGAATTTCATCTTTACCAGGAAACAAAGCTTGGATTCTCTCTCTATAATAACTAAATCTCCTTGTTTCAAACTGGAATATTGCTGCTTCCATTTAATACGATGCTGTAGTTCTGCTATATATTCGTTATGCCAGCGTGACCAATAGTGTTGTCTCATTTGTTCCAACTGATTATAGCGATCCAATCTGCTGATCCTTGCGTCATTGGCTGATTGGGCCATGACCCACCACGCAGGCCCAGTGCGGATGCAGTGCTTCGAAAGGCACGTTAAGCCGTTGGTCCCGGCTGCATCTGCAGTCGTTAGAACCCGCTAATGTTAATAATAAGGTATGAAAATAAAGCACTTGTATTTTTATTTGCAATAGAGCTACGTATTATTTTATGACTGGTATCTGGTTCTTTGTAAGTGTTGAATTTCTATTATGACCGTTTTTTATTCATTCCGTTTTTAAATAATGATTCCGTTAAAATTCACCGCTCGAATTCAAAATGGAACGATAAAAAGAGCCAAAGTTTCACCTTAAAACGGCCCCGGGGCCATAAAATTAATACGCCCAGGGACAGTATCAATTTGTACCTTTTGTTTGACAAAAATATTTTTCCCTTCCATTTAAAAAGTATCGGGTAACATCCTCAACTTCGTCGTTTGATTGACAGCGCAGTTTACTCCACCGTCGGAAACGACCAAAATACAAGTAAAAGGGTGAAAAAAAAAGAAGGTATTTTATTACGTTTTCTTGATGCTGAATACAAATTGTGTTGTAGCTAATACTCGTTATGTTATTGTCCTGAGAGCCTTTTTATATTGTAATTTTATTTTCCCGATAATTTTAAAAAAAGCTTGAGAGATTTTGTGATATTTTAAGTAGGTACACAATAAACCAAGAAAGACCTTTCTTCCTCTTTTTATTATGAACTCTTTCAAAATTCACTTCAGTTACATCAATAACAAAACCTTAAAAAGGTTTATAGAAAGGTAGTGCAAATTAAATTGCAACCAGTGAATTTAAATATATCTTTAAACTTAGAACAGTCTTAATCCCTCAGAAACCCATCCTCAACTTTTCCGGAATAAAAATTATACTATGTCTCAATCTAGGTCATATACTATATGCGTACCAAATCCAGATTGATCGCAGATTGTCTAGTCGCAGTGTGAATTACCTCTATAAATGACCATAACGCAAAATGACTACAAGTAAATTCGTCTAGATCTTTAATTGACTGACTTGTACAGTTTATTCGGAATGTATCATTCGAGACATGGCGACACAGATTTACTTGTAGCGCGTGTGTAATATATCATTCCAGAGCTCTTTGCTCAATTGTGCTTCTTTTTACTCAAAATGACAGACGTAGATGTATTAAGTGGATGATTTTGACGAATATGATCCTGTACAATGGAGTCTCTGTATTTATTAATAAATTAAAGGGTTTTTTTCACTGTCGCATTAAATTTTTATTTAGGTCTCAAACATTGAGAATTCAAAACAAGATGGTTTGCGCTTGTCATTTGCTCTCGACTCACGATGATACGACTTGCACTGGCTTGTAATTAGTGTCCGACCGAAAGTTCGGTTTCGGTTTCGGCCGAGTTTCGGCCAAAAATTAAGTTTCGGCGGCAGAAACTGATTTCGGAAGTTGTCGTGCACGCTCGCCTTACTTCGTTTCTCGCACAGCAGTCCATATCCTTTACTAAGAAGTGCAGTTTCCCATATTGAGATAAAAGAGATTGATGATTCTCCTAAGTACAAATACAAACCTAAATATTAATTAATAAGATTTTAAAATACCAATGGGTATTTAATGAAACAGTAACAATTGGTAAATTGATAACTGATAAAAATTTTGCTATGAGAACTTAATTTGAAAAAATATTATTGATATTTTTTTATATTTTATTTAATAAATGATTACCTACAACAAAATTAATATACTGTGTTTCCATTAAATTTCATGTCCTAATTAATGCTGAATAATGGGTAAAATGCACCAAATTTCAGTATTTTAAGGAATTTTAATCTTGACCACGTGAGTTTCGGTTTCGGTTTCGGTTTCAGCCGAAACTGAAGCCACGGCCGAATATTCGGTTTCGGTTTCGGTCGGACTCTACTTGTAATATAACGCTCATAATGATTCTCGAAAAATTCCAAAAATCGAGTGGAGCACGCGATGCTTGGCGCGAATGGTACATTATAAGATAACGTGCAACATCATCATCAGCCTATTAATGTCCCCACTGCTGGGGCACAGGCCTTCCCTATGGATGGAATAGGGAGATTGGGCCATGACCCACCACGCGGGCCCAGTGCGGATTGGCAGGTGCTAACGCCTGCAGATGCAGCCGGGACCAACGGCTTAACGTGCCTTCCGAAGCACGGAGGAGCTCGAGATAGTAATTTTTGGTCACCCATCCAATGACCGACCCTGCGAAAGTTGCTCAAGTTCAACGAACGCAGCCGAACGCGCCAACCACTTGCGCCATCGAGCTCCTCAAGTTAACGTTACAAGTCAGTATTTGGTTTGAGTTACGCAAAAGTTAGTAGTCAGTCACCAGCTTAAGATATTGATTCATTCATTCATAAATTAAGAGAGAAGTGGTTCATAGCGAATTTTCCACTACAATTGGGAAGTTCCTATTTGGGAAGTTGTGTGTGTTTATTTGCGATTGTTATTCCTTTATTTTAACTATTTCGGCTATCTAATATGCCATCGATGTTACCAAAGAGCAGGGACCTTATTACCAAGTGCTAGTGAACCTGTGCCACAACATCCTGAGGGGATCATACTGCCAAATTATTCAAGAGCACCTGATACACATTCATGCTGCATATTTACACAGTATACATGTGGTATACAACTAAATACAATATACAATAATATGATACAATTATGTGGAAAATAGTCAATAAATAAGAAGCAAAACTACAGTTTTTATTTTGTTCATGATTCCTACGTAACCAAGTTTTTCCTAATAGTTATTCTTTAAATAAAAATGAATTAGTTGTAATATTAATTCACTTCATACTGAGTTCATACTAAGTTCATAGGTTGACCTATGTTTCATTTAATATTAAACACAACCTCAAAAAATATGTAGTTTTCCTGATAATTTAAGTTCTCAGAAGTGTCCGCCAATAATTTTTGTTCTTACAGTCATTTACTTGCAATTTTGAACCTAGAAAATAAAATTTCATGATTGTTGGTTCTTAGGCTAACAATGTGTGGAAGCAGAACAATGTCCTTTATTTACTTATGTATCTTTAACAAAGTTTCAACAGCGATTTTTTTGGATGTAATACAATAAAATTTAAATACAATCTTAAGGCCAATTACAGAAACTTATTTTGTAGACATTAGATACTAACGGCTTTAAATCAATATAATATTTAATTTTAAAAATTGTATTAAAACACTAAATTCGCATATAAAAGGGTTTACAGGAATTTGTCACATGATAACTTTATAAAGTGTGAAATACATACACCTTGTGTGTATGTATGTGTGAGTGTGTGTCCATGCAGCTGCAATGCAATGCCTCGTAATATTACAGGAAGTTGTCACATGATAACTTTACAAAGTGTTAAACACATACACCATGTGTGTATGTATGTGTGCGTGGGTGTGTGTGAGTGTGAGTCCATGCAGCTGCAATGCAATGCCTCGTAATATTACAGGAAGTTGTCACATGATAACTTTACGAAGTGTGAAACACATACAACATGTGTGTATGTATGTGTGCGTGGGTGTGTGTGAGTGTGTGTCCATGCAGCTGCAATGCAATGCCTCGTAATATTACAGGAAGTTGTCACATGATAACTTTACGAAGTGTGAAACACATACAACATGTGTGTATGTATGTGTGCGTGGGTGTGTGTGAGTGTGTGTCCATGCAGCTGCAATGCAATGCCTCGTAATATTACAGGAAGTTGTCACATGATAACTTTCTGAAGTGTGAAACACATACACCATGTGTGTATGTATGTGTGCGTGGGTGTGTGTGAGTGTGAGTCCATGCAGCTGCAATGCAATGCCTCGTAATATTACAGGAAGTTGTCACATGATAACTTTACGAAGTGTGAAACACATACAACATGTGTGTATGTATGTGTGCGTGGGTGTGTGTGAGTGTGTGTCCATGCAGCTGCAATGCAATGCCTCGTAATATTACAGGAAGTTATCACATGATAACTTTACGAAGTGTTAAACACATACACCATGTGTATGTATGTGTGCGTGTGTGTGAGTGTGAGTCCATGCAGCTGCAATGCAATGCCTCGTAATATTACAGGAAGTTGTCACATGATAACTTTACGAAGTGTGAAACACATACACCATGTGTGTATGTATGTGTGCGTGGGTGTGTGTGAGTGTGAGTCCATGCAGCTGCAATGCAATGCCTCGTAATATTACAGGAAGTTGTCACATGATAACTTTACGAAGTGTGAAACACATACAACATGTGTGTATGTATGTGTGCGTGGGTGTGTGTGAGTGTGTGTCCATGCAGCTGCAATGCAATGCCTCGTAAAGTTGTAAAAAGGGCGCCGTGCCTCGGAACACTATGTTACAAAAAACCACAGTGAAATAAGACCAAAAAAAAGTAATTAAGTATTATAATATGGTTCTGTTGATAAACAAGGTCGTTTGAGTTAAAGTGGAGTAATTTTACGCCTTGTACAATATAACGGATACATTAATAGAGAGTCTCAAACTCTATAATGTTTTCTTGAATGGTTTTAGGGCGAAATCTCGGTCCAATATCACCTTTGGAATTACACCCACTGTTCTCATAACGATATACAATCGGTGCAGTGTACACCGTTACGTAACACGTAGTAACGGTTCCAATAGGAACATTATCCGACATTATGTTTTATAGCAACACAAATCATATTTAGTTAAGTTTAAAAAAGTATTTTGTACCTATCGAGTTTTATTTATTTTATTTTTTATTTAAAAAAAATACTGTGTGGTCCCTCTGTTCATTAAGTCCCCACCTGATGTTTAGTGATGGTGAACTCCAGACGTGAAGATCTGTCCGTCAAGATCCTTTGATTCGGGAACGCGTAGAAGTATCAAGTTGATATTGAAATCATGTAAATAAATAAATATTTCCAACACTCACACCAATTAATAGCCTAGCACCAAAGTAAGCACTGTAAGGCTTGTGTTATGGAATACCAGGGTAACGGATAAAATACATATACTGTACATATATAACTACATTTATATAAAAATACATATTTAACATCCATGACTGAAGTATTCATCACACTAACATCTGCCCCCACCGGGATTCGAACCAGGGACCTCTCGAGTCGGCGACACCGTGAAACCCGGCGTACAAACCACTCGGCCACGGGGGTCGTCAAATTCTCTCGGGCTTCATCGTGCTTCGGTTGGTACGTTAAGTCGTTGGTTCCGGCTGCTTCTGCAGTCGTTAGCATTCACCAATCCGCACTGGGCCCGCGTAATGAATCCTGCCAAAATCTCCCTATTCCATCCCTAAGGAGGGTGTCCCAGCAGTGGGGCACTAAAAGGCTGATGATGACCGCCCAATGCTTTAAACATAATCATAATCAAAATCATTTATTCAGTTTAGGCTGTTACAAGCACATATGAATGTCTAGAAGCTACGCCATCGGTTCGTAAATCTACGGCGGGAGACCTTGTACTGAGAAGAACCGGCAAGAAACTCAGCAAGGTTCACCTGTCTTTTGATTGCTGTGTCACACAGTATAAATACAAATAGAGTTATAATAGGTGTAATTAAACATTTACATCTTAAATATTAAAGTAGTAAGGGCAGACTCATCTCCGCTGGCGGCACCCGTTCACAAGCATGACGCATGAACCAGCCATTGCTTCGCTCAACCATATTTTAGGTAACGTAACGACCCGCCTCACACGACACCACCGAAGACACTTTTAAGAGAGCATGACTACCCATAACCACCTATATCAAACCAGAACATATTTACTTAAAATTAAAGTCATTTATCTGTAGGACACTGCAAACAAAGCAAAAACAATGGAGAAATAATGACCACGCCGTTTTGTCATTCAAATCTTCTTAAATAGTCTGATATTCTAAGCAACATTTTATTCTGAAGAAAATATAACTAGAAAAAATTCCACGCGGTCCAGGCAGCAGACGGGACTCGAACCCGCACCCTTCGCAATCCGGGCGAATGCACTGACCAATTATGCTACTGATTATGAATATGAAGGTTGCTGGTTCGAGTCCCGTCTGCTGCCTGGTCCACGTGGATTTTTTTCTAGTTATATTTTCTTTAGATTTAAACATCAAGCAGTTGCATGCTTTAAAATAATAAAAATTATAAGTTTTATTCCAAAAACTTTACGGGTACAAAGCTACGGTGTAACAGCCGCCTAGGTGTGTACCTATCTGAAAGTTGGCACGGAGCCCAATGGGGCATCGTCGGTTACCCGAATATCAGGTCGGCAAGACGCTCGGACGAACGCCACCGTTTATGGGCCCCCTATTACTCCGTGCGATACGTACACTTGAATTGCTAACACTATACTTGATAGCTGCCTATACGGCACGGCTTACAATCCATTATATTGTTATAACTGTAATAACGTCCGTTATGGAAACTAGTCTTACTGTCGTGTGGATGGTCATTGGATATTGGAGAATGTTATATTGGTATAAAGATGTTTAAAAAAAACGACGGATTGCACTCCGGGAGGGCCAGCAGAAGTGAAAACTTGAATATTAACGTTGTGCATTTATGGAATGGTATAATGGAATGGTTAGGGAATATTTTTTTACGAATTGCTTTAATTATCAGTATAAAAGTACTGTCATGTATGTGGTAGAATACAATATTTATTTATTGCGCTATCGTACACAAACATCACAATTTATATTACATTAAAATAGTTTATCTCTCAGAAAAATCAACTTATATGAATCACGTTTAAGCGCACCAAGCGACATCTATTGTAAAAAAATGCATTTTCATCGCAATAAAGCTGGCACGTGGACGTCCTTGATTGAGACTTATTATTATAATACGGTAAAATGAAATATTACTATGTTTCGTCCAATATATTGAAAGTCAACAACCTTTCCAATTTTATTGTGTGTCATGATGCGATCAGCCCACGTGTTTGACCTGACGCGAGTTTAACATTTTTGTGTATCATAATTGTGTGTATTTTTTATAATTTATACATTCTTTAGTTTTCTTCACCACCTGTTTTCTCCCTGATAATCTTATTACTTTCAACGATAAAAAGATTCTTCCTTTGGTACCTACATTATTACATATCTTTTACTACAAAAAATGGGCGAATAAACGTAAATTATAAATTGTTTCCAAAGCTCATTTAGCGTAAATCTCCTTATTTTGCGTAATTAAGTATCTTACGGAACGTAAGGCGATATAATTTTACTGAGAGACTAGGAAGAATACGAAAGACGTTTACAGTCTCATTTGCTCAGTAATTTGAGTGACAGCATCGTAAAAGTAGGATTAAATTGCCCGGTCGCGATGCTTGGAAAAATGTATGAGGCGGAAGCGTAGGCTGGCGTTCCACCATGGCCGGATTGAATTTGAGAAATATTTTGGGAACTATCAAAGCTTGATACAAGCATAGGTTGACTTAAATCGAGGTATTATACAAAGATTTGTGACATTATCTACATCCATCATTCAAAAAAACATCAATTAGTTTTTCATTGACTTAAAATACTTTTACTGTTAGAGGCACTATTGACATACTATTTATACATATAGAATTGATAACGAGAAAAGTTCATTTTCTATGAGAACTATTATGGGTACGCCAGATTGAAGCCAGCTAAGAATGTTTAGTTCAATATCTTTGGTCATTTAAGAGTATTGATTATGAAATTTTGTAAAGCCAGGGCACTATTGGCGAACTATTTTGTGTGTCCATTTCGTTGCTTAAATATATGCCGTTCTTGGGAACGGCCATGGGTACGCTAGCTTGACGTCATGCTAGCGTACACAGTAAAAATGGCCTTTATTTCTAAAATTAAAGAGGCACTATTTTTTTTTCTTTTCACACTAATTTGGCACTATTTACGCAGTATTTAATGGCATAACGAAAAACCGTATATTGATCGTGGGTACGCTAGCATCACGGACACATTTTTCATTAACATTATTGGGTACATCAGATTTCCCGCTCGAATCGGAGCGCCTGTCTAAAGACAGACGCTAAAGCGTATACTCCGCCGCTCGCAGCACAGCTATAATCAGGACCGCAGCCCAAGGGAAGGCAATTAGCGAGGGAGACACGCGCCCTTGCCCCGGATAAGCTTCAGATATGATTCCGGTTCCCACATTTAGCCGGTTGGAAAGAAACCGGGATAAACAAAGGCTCGGTCCACTATGAATGGCTAAGCTCACGGGTTCGCACAGAAAAAGTTCGCACGCTATAAAGCGCTTTTTTGCTACAAGTTTCATTTAGGTATTTCTTTTCAGAGCACACACGTTACGTAATCTGTTTTGTGTTCGTTTAAATACTTCTCGGAAGACTCATTCTTGTAGTATTTTTGTTTTCCCGCAAGTATATTTGCTGCTTGTAAATATTTGAATTGATTCATGAAATATATAGTTCTACCTGAAGAAAACTTTACAAAGAAAAACTTAGGGCCACTTGCAACAAATTCTTCATTTAAATTACGAGAGGTATAACCGTGTTTAACTATGGTTTAACTCATCATTTCATCTTTGTCAATTACTTAAAGTAAAATAGAGAAAGAATGAGGCTTAAGCTTGATCTTTGTTGACAGTAGACCTTGCTATATTGCTTAATTTATTTATTTTATTTTTTATTTTATTTTATTAAGAAAACCAAAAGCGTATACATCAACAAATACCAGATAGTATTTTACAGGTAAGTACCTATATCCAATTACCGGTTTCCCTTAATTTAAAAATACATAGTAAATGTACATCGGAGATTATTAATTATATGACAACGAATAAATTAAGTAACAGCCATGAGAAAAATGAATAAAAATACAATATACAAACAATGAACAAACAAGCAACTCCAAGAAGTTGTTAATGTATATATTTTGATTCGATATATCGATACATCGATACAAAATAACCAATATCGAAATTCGTATCAAAAACGATATTTTTTTAATGATTAGCGGCATATCACGATCTAACTAAATTCGTATCTGGAAAAATCGTAACTGGATCTCAGATTAATGATATTCAACATATCTATGATCTGTGCTGTATTTAGTATTGTCTATGTCATCATTCGAAAATAGGGTCTATTTTTAGGGAGATAATTTTCGTTCCATTATTATTCCGCGTGTCATATTTCGTGAGCTACTGTAAAAGGAGCTGTGGAAAATATCGTATATTTTTGGGAAAATTGGTCCGATATATCAATATATCGATGTTTTTTTCGCAATATATCGAAGCCGATATTGATATTTTTTTAAAATATCAATGTATCGATATATCGATATTTTTTTCAACTTTCGACATCCCTATTCTGTCTCGGGCTGTCAGCGGTGATATTTTTTGGTATTTTAAATTTTCTACGGTGGACCGTCAAGAGGCTGGTGATTTCCCCCCTTAGTTCTTTGTTTTGTGTTGACTTAACGCACAGTTTTCACAGATAAGTTTTTTTCTCGCCACATCACATGACCGTACTATCTGAGCCTGCCCTCTTTCAGTTTCTCGGTTTGAGGGTATCATACCCCACCATATTAAAGGTATTTGTATTAATTGATAGAACAACGACAGCGGCTTCCCATTATCATTCGTTGAATTTTTAATAAAACAATTTACCTACCTGAGTAAAATTGAAATTCATCATCATCATCAGCCTATTAATGTCCCCACTGCTGGGGCACAGGCCTTCCCTATGGATGGAAAAGGGAGTTTCGGCCATGACCCACCATGCAGGCCCAGTGCGGATTGGCGAGTACTAACGACTGCAGTTACAGCCGGGACCAACGGCTTAACGTGCCTTCCGAAGCACGGAGTAACTCGAGATAGTAAATTTTTGGTCACCCATCCCATGACAGACCACTGCGAAAGTTGCTTAACTTCAACGATCGCACCCGAACGCGCTTACCACCCTCGACATCGCGCTCCTTAAAAATTGAAATTATTAGCTATATTTCAACGACAGCCACTGTTCCTCAAAAACTTTTAAAAGCACTCAATAACTCTTTACGAAATCACAGTTGTACCAAAAGCCAAGGCTAATTCTGATTCCCGTCGAGAAACCCAACATTTCACGCTCGTTAAAAGTTAACGAATCAGTTGATTATCAAAAGTTGAGACAGACAAACAATCCACTGTTAATTAGATGGGTCAACATTGGCAACAAGTTTTGTCGACAAACCTCCATTTTGGAGAGAAGTTTGTATTTAGGCAGCCGTCTTCACCTTTATACAGCTTTATGTTCTAATGGGAGAACTTCTGAGTTCTACAGAATGTTACATACTCTTCGGAAAGTGCTTCATTCAAGTAGACTTTCGTATGATAATTTTATTTTAAATGACTTTTGACATTGAATAAAACTAGTTTTTACGGGTTAATGCACGAAACTTTATTTATTTATTGACGTTTCGTAGCCTTTACAGGCTTCGTCGTCAGAATAAAACTTTTATTTAATTTGTCGAGCTACCTTCGAAAGACTTTTATTGAGCGTTTGGTTATTTCATTGTTCGATTTTTAAGTTTTATTGTCTATGTATGAATTTATTATTTAATTTACTTAATAAAGTATTTTATTTAAAATTCTTGTTTTTAATTTTGAGTTTATTTATTTGACCCTAACTACCGTAAACTACCACCGGTTCCAAAATTGGGAGACCTTCCTGAGAAGAACCGGCGAAACAAACTCAAGAGAGGCTTTCTATCTCCTTCTTATGTTAAACTAAAACTAGTTTTATTTTATGAGTGATGTGCGTGAAAACCTAAGAAACAAATATTTTGACATTTAGTTTTTTTTTAATTTATTGAGATCTTTGCTGGTTTGATGGACCGCCCACTCATTCAATGATACTCGTATATACTCGGACGTGTTCATAAGAAGTTAAAAATATTTGTAGCTGTTAGAGATTTAATTTTCTATGGGCGTAAATGAAACGTTTTACATATTTTCTTTAATAGTATTATTATTATTACTGTCATTTACGGGTACGACTCGCATTTAGCCAGGTTATGTTAATTTTTATTATTTACTAGCTAAACAAATACAAAAAACTTTAATAGTTTATCAATCTGAATAGTAAATGAGAAAATGAAAATTCAATAACGTGAACTTCTGCGAAATTTAAAACGGGGTTAATTGGATGCCAGGTCTTTGCTCACTATTCTCTAAACACGGCCATCCCTTAATCTCTCAGTACCTGAAGACTTCTTGGAAATCATGGAATGGTTCTATATTTTATCAGTGGCAAAGCCTCATTAGAACACGATTCCTGCCGGCTTACCTTGCCAGATTCTATTATATTTACATTCAAGCACAAACGACAATTGACGTATATGTTAATGCAGCGACATAATTACATTGCACGATTTGTAAAAATATTCTTCAATATGCTGGATACAAAATACGCAATGTATTTGAAATAGCGTAAACACACACAGGTCTGCGCCGCAGTAGTAGGCTGGATAAGATAATTTTGGGAATTGAAATAAATAAAATGTAAGCACTTCACGCACACATACATATTACTACCGCATGTAACCACTCGTCGATATAACAGCGATGTAACCCGATCTTGGATAGCCTGCAATCTTTATTTTTCATGTGTTAAGGTTCCGTTTCGCTTGAAAAGTTTTCGGTCAATCGCAGACACCTGGCGTTCGGCTCTGTTGTATTGACCTGAGGTAGTGAGGTCATTATTTCGTGCGCATTCGCATAGAGGGATTCGAATGTTAATTTCTCTATTATGATAAGTGATTAGCTTGATTGTGGTATATATGTAGTTTAACAAACTCGAAAGTAGTGAAATTTTACTTGCCAAGTGTTGTGTATAGTGTTATTTCACCGTAAAGGTTTGTTTGTCTTTTTTTGTTTCTTGCCGTCACGTAGGAATGGTGGCGAGATCGGTGTTCGTGTTCGTTCGTCAGAAACCGATTATTGTATTGGTACAGTAATTAGCAGATGCGTCATCATAGGTATTATCGTTCATCTGAAGGAAACAAAACATGCATTTTATGTTGGTATGTGAATAATAGTATGTTTATTCCGGACGGTCGTGCACAATTCGTTTATAGCCCACCAGAGGACCGTGCCCTCCCCATTATATGAGGAGAGTACACTAACTTAATGTCGCCATTAAAAGCGTGGAGGAGTCTCCTCGGCCTCACATCACTGTACATTGTACCCTCGACGGGGCAGCAATAAGCAACGCATTCTATTCCGCGAAAATAAACTAGAAATAAGGATGCATTGTAATAAACTGGGTACAGCAGATAATAAAATACTTAGTTTCACGATGAATAAGCAATACATTTTATTTAGCGGTGAAAATAAACTGGAAATAATCATTATCATAATCTAAATCATTTATTCAGTTTAGGCTGTTACAAGCACTCATGAATGTCTAGAAGCTACGCCATCGGTTCGTAAATCTACGACGGGAGACTTTGTACTGAGAAGAACCGACAAGAAACTCTGCAAGGGGTTTTTTTTCTCCCTGTGTTATTATTAAAGAGTCATCAAGTAGGAAAATAACTTCAACATGAAGAGAACACTTATCAGTGCGAAAGAAAAAATCCATTTTGAAATATTTTTTTCTCATCGTCAAAAGTTCTGCAGCATGTTAATAGTAAAATAATGATGTATGCCAATGTATATTAGTCGCAACCCAACGTCACTATATTTGGCATTGGTAGGGCCCACAGAAATTCTACTAAATCTTTAGATTATCCTAGGCTACTCTTCAGGAATTTAAATCTTCTCTATCATAATGCTCAATTCAAATTATTCAATTCAATCAACGGTAAGAGACCGCGGAGCTGGCGGCTATTTCGCCCAGCGCCTATGTCTCGCCATTCAGCGGGGAAATGCCGCCAGCATCCTGGGAACCTTTGCTGACGGGGAAAAGACTTAGGGCAGATATATTTTTAATATTTTTAATATTTGTCTAGTTTTAGTGTAGTTTTAGTTTAATATTTGCAATGTTACTTAAATAGTAAACGAGTTTTTGAACTATCGTTGATAAAATTTATTTATTAAGGGATAGTATAAATATACTAACGGCAAACGGCCGACTGTCGGCAATTGTTATTATTAAATAAATTTTATCAACGGTAGTTCAAAAACTCGTTGTAAGAAGGTGCAAAGTACTTTAATGCTTTGGTAGAAAACATCATAAAGTTATTGCAAACGTGAAGAACATAGGTTTTTCGTTACAAATTCATGTTGGAGCATAAAGTAGGCACTTCCTGCGAAGAGATGGAAGAGCACTTTGGCGTATTCCCAGCGCGTGAGTAAGTGATAAGGGAATAGGCGTGTGTGATCCTGGCTGGATGCAGTCTTCAGATGCTGTCGATTGGAAATTCAAATGTACATATGGAGACACATCAAGTAACCACAAACTGTAAAATTTTCTCAACATACTGTGAATGGTATGTCCGGCAGTATAAGGCTTGAAGTTATTTGGATAAATGACAGTTGTGGGTAACTTGACGTATGGCTTTCTGTAGAGTATGGCAAATTAGTGTATTAGAATACTACTGAGAAAAAATCCAATAGATCATTTGCACTTTGAAAGAACATTTCACGAATATGTGTTTCACATTTGACAAGCTTAATTCCTTGATTGATGGTTGTGGTAGGCGATTTTTAAAATATCTGTGAATATAGTTATGCTTATAATCTACGACTCGTATATTTATAAAACTCAAAGGTGACTGACTGACATTGTGATCTATCAACGCACATCCCAAACTACTGGACGGATCGGGCTGAAATTTGGCATGCAGGTAGATGTTATGACGTAGGCATCCGCTAAGAAAGGATTTTGATCTATTCTACCCCCAAGGGGATAAAATAGGGAATGAAAGTTTGTATGAAACTTTGTCAATTTTAAACCGATCGGGCTGAGACTTTGCATGCAGGTATAAGAAAAATCATAGATGAATGTCATTGTGTATAATACAAGCCTGAGAACAAAAACTTTAGTCTACACTTCAGCTCTACACCGAAACGAAGCGAGGGTGGGCCACTAGTTAAAAATAAAATGATGTCTTGTTTTATTGTCAGTTAAACGCGACTATACATATATATATATATATATATATATGTATAGTCGCGTGATGCTCGTGACGCATTTCCGAAATAAATTTCACTTCAAAAAGTATATGACACGTATTTTTTCTTTCGCCACATAATCAATATATATATATATATATATATACAGGGCGTCCCACAGCCATGCCACGCGGAGGGAAAGTATATTAAATATTGAAGATAGGATATTACATACATATATATATATATATATATATGTATAGTCGCGTGATGCTCGTGACGCATTTCCGAAATAAATTTCACTTCAAAAAGTATATGACACGTATTTTTTCTTTCGCCACATAATCAATACATTACAGCCATATATTGATTTTAAATGTCACATCGTCTAGGCAATTCCTTTTATCTTTGTAATTTTTTGGTTGATTGACAAAAGAAAAAAATAGTTTTCATTATTTTTAGGAATTTTAAATAAAGGACTCAATATTTATTTCTTATGTTTTCACGCACATCACTTTAATTAAATAAAACTAGTTTTTTACTTATTATACAGGAGATAAAATCCCAACCCCGAGCACACACTGCAAGACCAACAGATATTATTAGTTCTTTTTGTTTGCATAATTTAACATAAGAAGGAGATAGAAAGCCTCTCTTGAGTTTGCTTCGCCGGTTCTTCTCAGAATCAGTCTATTTATTTTAAAATTACAAAAAAGAATTTTAAATAAAAAACATTATTAACTACTAGGTACTACTACTTACTTTATTTGCTTTATAAAGTAATAAATTCATACATAGACAATAAAACTTTAAAAATCGAACAATGAAATAACCGAACGCTCAATAAAAGTCTTTCGAAGGTAGCTCGACAAAATTAAATAAAATTTTGATTCCGACGACGTAGCCTGTAAAGGCTACGAAACGTCAATAAATAAATAAAGTTTCGTGCATTAACCCGTAAAAAACTAGTTTTATTGAAGGACTCGATTGAATTCTATTTACTTTAACCCGTTATCATCCATATTGTTGGTAGAAATGAAAAATTGGTCAATTCTGACCCAAATCTCATTACAGAAGCGCATGTCATTCTCATTGATTGTTATCTCGAAAAGCGTCACGGCACCACTAGAAATCAGTAAAATAACAGTTTGATTCGTTGAAATACTTTACACAAATCATTTTTTTAACAATAATTATTCATCTTAATCTCCAACAATCTCAACCGTCACTGGCTTACAATTATAATCTATATATATAAATTATGTACATAATGAGTTTCTGTAATTGGCCTTAAGATTGTATCTATATTTTATTGTATTAAATTTCACAAAAAAACGCTGTAGAAACTTTGTTAAAGATAAATAAATGAATAAATAAAACTCAAAGGTGACTGACTGACATAGTGATCTATCAACGCACAGCCTAAACCACAGGACGGATCGGGCTAAAATTTGGCAGGCAGATAGATATTATGACGTAGGCATCCGCTAAGAAAGGATTTTGATCAAGTCTACCCCCAAGGGAATGAAAGTTTGTATGAAACTTTGTCAATTTTAAACCGATCGGGCTGAGACTTTGCATGCAGGTATAAGAAGAATCATAGATGAATGTCATTGTGTATAATACAAGCCTGAGAACAAAAACTGTAGTCTACACCGAAGCGAAGCGAGGGCGGGCCGCTAGTTTTTTATAAAAAAGTGCGATTGAGTGGAGTCAACATTGCACTGCTGTCTGGCTAGTAATATCTTTTATTTGTTCGCATCACGGCTTTTGTATTTTAAGCTTCGTTAATATTCGGGAGATTATAGCATTATGGATGCAGCGCGGTGCGGGTGGTGCGGCATTCACAGTTAATTCCGTGGATGTTTCTTTACAATAATATGTGAAATTATCAACAACCAATCCCACAGTCCTGTGAAGCGAATTCGAGTGTAAAAAGAAATTAACATGCACGATAACATCCTTCTACTGTAATGGCAGCGGACTTATTACGGACTTTGTTTAAAGGTATTTTGGAAGTGAAACTTCTTTGCGCGCGATGAGGGTAACTTTTTAAGGCCGCGTCACGATTTGAGCGTCAGATTTTTGTGCGACGATTTTAAATTTCAAAGGACTTTTTTGTTTTTTTTTGTTTTTATTGTTTTTTAAATTATGTAATTATATTTGTTTCTTAGGTTTTCACGCACATCACTCATTAAATAAAACTAGTTTTTACGGGTTAATGCACGAAACTTTATTTATTTATTGACGTTTCGTAGCCTTGTAAAGGCTACGAAACGTCAAGGCTACAAAACGAAAGTCTTTTATTGAGCGTTTGTCTTTCGAAGGTAGCTCGACAAATTAAATAAAAGTTTTATTCTGACGACGAAGCCCGTAAAGGCTACGAAACGTCAATAAATAAATAAAGTTTCGTGCATTAACCCGTAAAAACTAATTTTATTTATGTAATTATGTTATTATATATTTTTATAATTATTATAAGGAAAGTTCGTTTCACTTCTGACATACGTACATGCGTGACATGTTTTTTTTTAATGTCTAAAGGGTGGCAAACAAGAATATGTCCTGCCTGATGGTAAGCGGATACCAGATAGCTTAAAGACGCTTGCGATAAAAAAAAATATCACTCGCGCCGTTGCCTATGGACCAAATACATTCATCCGTGGATGACCTGTTAAACGAAAACGCCAAAAGTCGAGGTCGAGGTCGGATATTTATGAAATGAGCGATTACTTTAACCCGCAACGGTGAAGTTAATGTATCGATAAAAGGTTAACTTAGAAGATATTTTTTTAACACAACAAATCCCCCGATACCTTCCAACTTAAATGTTTAATGATTTGACACAACAAAACCCCCAATCCAATCGAAGTTGAATGTGAACATCTGGCGATGATAGCTGATACGGTAGAAAAGTGTGCTGTTATAGTAGCTATATAGTATAGCTATAACGACCTCCGTGGTCGAGTGGTTTGTACACCGGGTTTCATGGTGTCGCCGACTCGAGAGGTCCCGGGTTCGAATCCCGGTGAGGGCAGATGTTTGTGTGATGAATACGAGCATTTGTACTCCAGTCATGGATGTTTAATATGTATTTCTATATAAATATACTTATACATGTACAGTATATGTATTCTATCCTTTACCCTAGCATCCCATAACACAAGCCTTATAGTGCTTACTTTGGGGCTAGACTAATTGGTGTGAGTGTTGGAAATATTTATTTATTTAATGAAAATACAAGGACGAAAGAAGTACTAATTTACTATAGTTTGGAATAAGGTACTGTAGGGCTTAACCTGATGGGAAGCCCTGGGGAGGCAGCTTTGCTACAGTTATAAATAATAATCACGGGATATTACTTTTTAATATAACTGCCAACTGTAGGCATTACATAAGCTACGAGTACACAAGCATGGAGGCTGTAACGCAACGGGCGTTGCAGTACTTCCCCAGACAGCCTTACCTTACTTGAAAGAGTTTTTTAATTAAAAGTCAAAAAATATCACTCAATTTTTGGCAAAAAAAATAACTAAAAATAAACATCAGAAAAACCGTTCTACAAGAAGAACGAACAAATAAATAGACTAAGGAAAATCGCCTACAAATATGTACTGCGGAAACCGAAATTTTCACGTGAGCAGCTTTTGTCATGTCACTGTACTTGACTTTTGAAAGTCTATTAAGTGTATCACAACTGGGGTGTCGGCTAGTTGTATTCACTAACGGCTAACTAGAGCCGAGGTCCGAGTCTCAGAGACGCCCTCTAGTTGAGCCGACTCCCTCAGGTTCGAGTGGTTTAAAGGGTCCAGACGGAGAGGAAACTCCCCACGTGGGAAGATGCCATCCGCCTGGAATACCTCTAGAGGCACTCGCCAATTCTCGGCTTGAGGTCCCGTTAGGATCTCGCCGTCCCCAAACCCGGTGACGCTGTAAAGGTCATCTGTGAACAACAGCATACACATTAAAAAAAAGAGCAACCAATAAGACCGCCTCTGTCTGTTACTCTTTCGAAGAAGTTAAAATCTTAGCAAACAAAAATATGACCC